>CM045930.1:0-1200000 GCA_025177825.1 Aechmea fasciata | reverse complement strand
TAACCCTCATTCAACCCTCACTACAGGAACAAACATATAATATTTCTTTTCGGGGCGCCAAGATTGGGGGCAGGCGAGGCAACAAGTCTAAGTTGAACCCAAAGGAATATTTAGAGGAGTTCGAGATGGCCGAAGGAACTAGATTGAGAGAGCTCAGTGATCATCTACGTACCTTGGAAGAGAAATTCCAAAGGTTGGGAGCCGAGCACCAAGCGGAGATGGATGTACTCACTCATCAGATTGCAGAAGTTAAAGATACCGGTCAGCAGCAATATGAAGCGTTACAAGTTAAGGTGGACAAATGGCATGAGGAGCTGCTGAAGTTGTTGGCAGCCCAGCCACCTCCACTCATGAGCCAGGATGCAGTAAGCCCCCTCGAAAGCAAGGTTCCCCAATGTGGTAATCCTGGAAGCAGTAGGTCGCCAACGACGATCAGGACAGATAAAGGAAAAGGGATCCTACTAACACCATTGAGGCAAACCGAGGAGGAAGAGGATTATAACTCACCGTGGACCAACAAGCATAACCATCATTGTTTACCTTACCCGAAATTGGATTTCCCTTTTTTTGACGGTGAGGACCCTCGAAGTTGGATTGAAAATTGTGAGCAGTATTTTGAATTATACCAAATACCTCAGCATCAATGGTTAAGTGTGGCAACCATGCATGTGATTGGCAAGGCTAGGACATGGAAGCAGGGATACTTCATTAATAAGCAACTCGTTATATGGGACGAGTTCACCGAGGCAGTGTGTAGAAGGTTTTCACAGATGGGCGAGAGGTATTTAATTCGGGAGTTCGGCAATCTTAAGCACACAGAGACATGCGAGAAGTACCAAGAAAAATTTGAGGAATTAAGATTCCAACTACTCTATTACAACTCACATCTTACCGAGAGTACTTTATAGCGTGCTACATTAATGGCTTAAAGGAAGAGTTAGTTCCGTTTCTAGATATCGCGCATCCACGTTCTTTGGAAGAAACCTACGAACAAGCTCAGCTTCATGAAAAGGCTTTGGCTACCCTTACTCGGAAGAACAGATACAATTATAAGGCCTCTGGAACGCCGTATCAATCAAATTCTTCATATAAGAACACTGTCAGTAAAACAAATGAAGGTACTAAGCCTCAATACTCAACCGTGCACAGGAACTCTACAAACCAAACCCCAATTAACAAGCAGTTGATAGAGCAGAGGAGAGCTGCCGGGTTATGTTTTCGATGTGGAGAGAAGTACCATCCAGGGCACGTGTGCGCCAACAGAACCCTCAACATCATACAGGCTATGGATGAGGTAGCAGAAGTTTATGATGAAAACTGCCTATACGAGGAAGTAGATAAAGGGGCAGAGCCGAGAGATGAACAAGAATCAGATGTGATTCCCGAGGAAGGAGAATTACAGGAAATGGGAGTTTCAATTCATGCCTTAAGTGGAGAGAAGCCCCAGGATACTATTAAGATAAAAGGAGAAGCAAAAGGCAAACCAATTAAGATCTTAATAGACACCGGTAACACACATAGCTTCATCGATCTACAAGTGGCAAGGGATGTAAGAGCGAAGATGGTGATAGCCGCACCTCTGGTGGTAACCGTGGCGAATGGGCATAAGGTGTTAAGCAAGCTTCAATGCCCAGATTTCTCTTGGACCATGCAAGGTCATGAGTTTTCGGCTGACTTACGGGTTATTAGGATGGAAGGTTCCGGCGTCGTATTAGGAATCGATTGGCTTAAATCCTACGGGGCAGTCACCTTTAATTTCCTATCGCATTCGGTCACTATTACCAAGGAAGGATAGAAATTAGAGTTGCAGGGAATCGAAGAAGGAGCCAAGCTTCGACTCATTACCGCAGCCCAATGGAGTCAAGAGATGTTGATAGGAGAATGTTACTTTATAAGCCACCAAGCAATACCAACAAGTTCAGAGCCAAAGGTGGATAATCACCCCTGCATCCAGCAAATATTGGATATCTACCAGGATGTTTTTGAGGAGCCGACTGAATTGCCACCACCCCGTACCCAAGATCACAAGATTGTGTTGCAGCTCAACACTACTCCAGTTAATGTGAGGCCATACAGATATTCGTACGAGCAAAAGGAGGAAATAGAAAGACAGATCAAAGAATTGCTGAACAACTCTATCATACAAAGAAGCAATAGCCCGTTCGCCATTTTGGTGAAAAAGAAGGACGGAACTTGGAGGATGTGTATTGATTATCGGCAACTTAATAAGTTTACCATCAAGGATAAGTTCCCTATACCTATTATAGATGATCTGTTGGACGAATTGAGAGGCTCAAAGTATTTCTCCAAGATAGATTTACGGTCCGGCTACCATCAGATCAGGATGAACCCCTTCTGATATTCAGAAAACAGCATTCCGAACTCATCAAGGGCACTACGAATTCAAGGTTATGCCATTTGGCTTCACCAACGCACCTGCCACTTTTCAAGCCATAATGAACTGTACGTTTGAGCCCTATCTGAGAAAATTTATTTTGGTATTCTTTGATGATATTTTGGTTTATAGCAAAAGTTTAGAAGAACATGTGAAACATTTGCAAATCACTTTGGAGGAGTTGCGAAAGAATCAGTTATTTGCTAAAAGGAGTAAATGCTATTTCGGCCAAAATAAGGTGGAATATTTGGGCCATATTATTTCTGCTGATGGTGTAGCCACCGACCCAACCAAAATTGAAGCTATGATCAACTGGCCGCTACCCAAATCTGTGAAGGAACTTCGAGGTTTTTTGGGGTTGACGGGTTACTATCGAAAATTTATAAAGGGGTATGGAAGGATTAGTAAACCTTTGACCGAACTATTAAAGAAGGATCAATTTTGGTGGAGCGAAGAGGCACAGATAGCTTTTGAAGAGTTGAAGACGGCAATGACTCAAGCTCCGGTATTAGCAATGCCCGACTTTGATCGGCCTTTTATTCTTGAAGTTGACACATGTGGAACTGGAATTGGAGCAGTGATGTCTCAAGATGGGAGGCCAATTGCTTATCTAAGCAAAGCCATCGGAGGCAAACATATGGGGCTGTCGACATACGAAAAGGAATTTCTTGCTATACTCATGGCGGTCCAGAAGTGGAGGCATTATTTAAACATGCGTGCTTTTGTAATCAAAACGGATCACGAGAGTTTAAAACACCTTTTAGAGCAAAGGATCTCTACTCCTATGCAGCAAAAGGGGATGATGAAATTAATGGGGTTTAACTATACCATCCTGTATAAGGAGGGAAGAGAAAATGCCGCAGCCGACGCATTATCGAGGGTGACTGAAGAAGAGTGCACGGCACTAGCAATGACAGCAGTAGTACCCACATAGATACAGGAGGTGGCAGAGAGTTATAAGGGGGATCCACACTGTGAGAAACTAGTCTGTGAGTTAGCTATCCAATCTGACAACCAAGGGCATTATTCTTTCGATAATGCGTTGCTACGTTACAAAGGGAAGTTGTATGTCGGAGAATCAGGACCATTGAGGAAGCGGATCATCGACCAAATGCATAATTCCACAATGGGGGGTCACTCAGGGATACAGAATACCTATCGAAGGGTCAAACAACAATTTTACTGGCCGGGGTTAAAGAGGGAAGTGGAAGAATGCGTGAAGGAATGCACAGTTTGCATTCAAAATAAGGTAGATGGGACCCCTTACGCAGGGCTGCTGCAACCTTTGCCTATACCACACCAGGTTTGGGAAGACATAAGTATGGATTTCATAGAATCTCTACCCAGATCAGAAGGGAAAGATACGATCATGGTTGTGGTAGATAGACTTACCAAGTATGCGCATTTTATATCTTTAAGACATCCATTCTCAGCCCCAGAAGTAGCAAAGGTGTTTTTGGGAACCATTTGTAAGCTACACGGATGCCCGAAGAGGATAATATCAGATCGAGACGATATTTACAAGTTAGTTTTGGAAAGAGCTCTTCCAATCTATGGGAACTAAGCTACAAATGAGCTCAGCATATCATCCCGAAACGGATGGCCAGACGGAGCGAGTAAACAGATGCTTAGAGACTTACTTAAGATGCTTGTGTTTCCAGCATCCAAAAAAATGGCATTCTTGGCTAGCAATGGCAGAATGGTGGTATAACACCAATTTTCATTCCTCAATAGGTATGACTCCATATGAAGCATTATATGGATATCCTCCTCCAATTTACTTGGTGACCGCAGTCAATTCAGGTAATTCTTCAGAATTCAAGGGATGGGCTGCTGAAAGAGAGAGATTAACTCGAGAATTGAGAGATCGATTACAGGTTGCTCAAAGTAGGATGAAACAACAGGTAGATCGGCACAGGGTGGAGAAGGTATTTGCAGTAGGGGATTGGGTGTATCTCAAATTACAACCATACCGACAATCGACGGTGGCAATAAGGAAGAATGTTAAATTGGCTGTAAGGTATTACGGGCCTTTCCTAATCTTGGAACGTATTGGACCTGTCGCTTATCGGTTGCAGTTACCTGAGGGATCAAGGGTTCACCCCGTTTTTCATGTGTCACTTCTGAAGCGGAGCCCTCCAACAACGGTCCAAGCTTCATCGCAAGCACCTAATATAGATGAGAATGAGGAGCTGCTTACCGAGCCACAGAAGATTTTGGAGAGAAGAACGATGAAAAAGGGGGATAAGACAGTGACGGAGGTGCGCGTGCAGTGGGCTAATCTTCCCGAAGAATGCGCTACTTGGGAAGATTACGGGGTGTTAAGAAGCCAGTTCCCTTCTTTCGATCCTTGAGGACAAGGATCGGATTAAGGGAGGGGGAATGTTGCATCTGCCAAGCAAGCGAGGAGTATTAGTAGTCAGTCTTAGGAGTCGAGATTAGGAGAGTCCATGAGAGAAGGAGTAAGAGAGGAGCTTAGCTTTTACTTGCGGGAGCGGCGGGACAGAGGTGACCGGCCATGGTGATGAAGAGAAGATCAAGAAGCTTCGTGAAGGATGGAGACCGTTGGAGAGAGGAGCTTCAGATCGGGAGCAGAGGAGGAGAGCGATTGGGTTGTGGACAGTGCAAGAGAAGGAATCCAATTACTTCTCATGCATTAGTTTTGGATTAAGTGGAGATGGTTCATCCACTTGAAAAACCAAGTCTAAATCCTTGCACTCTAATGTAAACATAATTTTTTCTTTCTATTCAGAAAAATTTGATCCATTTAAGTAAGGAATGCGATTGCCATTATCAATCACAGTAGATGTAGGAATAACTGCAAATAAATAAACATACCCACATTATGATCATAAACCATAACAGAAAATAAATCATTAATCTTTATGATTTATTTTATGAGCATGCTTAGGAGTCATTGCAGCATCTCCTTTGGGCAAGATTGCAATACTCTAGAAGTTTTGCTCATAATTATAAAAACAGTTTCAGTATAGACTAGGAAGTCATACTTATTAATAACAAGTCCATGTTATACCTTTAGGTATGGAACACTTCTTTATGATTTATTTTATGAGCATGCTTAGGAGTCATTGCAGCATCTCCTTTGGGCAAGATTGCAATACTCTAGAAGTTTTGCTCATAATTATAAAAACAGTTTCAGTATAGACTAGGAAGTCATACTTATTAAGAACAAGTACATGTTATACCTTTAGGAAGTCATACTTATTAAAAAAGTCATCAACTACTATGTGCAGCCATTAATATCTTATAAAAGTTTAAATAGGAAAAATAATTTCACTCACTTCTTCTAATTCTTTCATTTTGAAGAATTTTAAAGTAAACATATTAAAAGAAGAAAGTGACCGAATCAAATACCAAGATAATAATCTGGCTCTGATACCATTGTTGTTAGAAAATATGCGGATTATACCTAATGCCATGGTGAAAATATAATTGAGGATCGTCCTAGACACCTTGATCTCGTCTACGTGTACCTCTCGATCCTGTATCTTGATCAACTCCTATGGTACTCTTTCAAATGACCGGAACGCAATTATGTAATTGCAATGACTATTCCTCTTAAAATGGTGGAATTATGATGGGTTTACAAACTTATATTTTTCACACCATCAAAGAGAAAAGGACCATCCCATATGTATGTCATTAATCCTCCTTTCCTATCATGAGGATAACTACCAAGTAGTGGAAGGAGATAACTACCAACTAACTAGTGAGGTAGTGGATCCAACTCCCCATAACCGTTCCCACCGTTTTTCATAATCAACTTAATGGAGCGGATAACAATACTAACCTCATCCAATAGGTTGCGGGTCGGTCAAATTGGGCCACACCGAAATGGGCCATATGACTTAAGTTTAACACTATCAGCTACTTGTGTGTTTATTGTTTGAGGTTTAGATTTTGATGGAATCATCTATGAACTTGATAAATCTCCAATTTATATGACTAAAATCACTCAATTCCAAAATGTCACAAGTTAAGAGGAGGGCCATTTCAAAATGGCCTACAGTTGGGGGAGTGTCCAAGCATTTCTGCCAACTGATGAGCTAGGAACAGTAGTAACATTTTGATATTACCCGTCTTTGGTCGTTTGATGTGCAAAGAGCATTTGTTGTGTTCTTCTTTAAGATTTGAAGCCAATTGGCTGCTGCATGCTGAATCAGAATTATGTGCAATGCAGGTATGAGAAGAGTTACATGCATCGGGATGTGGTCACTCACGTCGCTGTATCAGCAACGGATTTCTTCATCACCGGAAGTATTGATGGTGCTTTCCCTACCTTTTACTGTTTATTTAAGTGATATCTTGAATTGATATTCTAGCTGGTCGTCTTAAGTTTCTCTTCTCAAAATTGCTCAATATATTTCCTAGTTTGTAGTTCTCATATCTGATGGAATGTTGTGGGTTAGAAAAGGGTATTTCGTTGTAAAATTCTATTTAAGCAACTTCCATGCCATATAAATATATAGAGTCCGGCTGGGATACTATCGATAGTACCAAGGATTTGGTGCTATCAAGTTTTCCAGCGTTAGATTTAACTCTTTGATTGTTTTTACCTGTTAGATTGTACTATTCAACCAACCACCCACTCAACCCTAGGGGGCCCACATCATCCTAACCACACATTTCTCTATCTAAGGGCGAAAAAACTACTAGCACCAATCGCTTGGTGCTATTGATAGTATTCCAGCCTAATTCTAAATATATATGTATATATTTATATATTGTTTGGCCATTAACAAGTTGTCTCTCAGTTAAGATCCTATATTCTCAAATAATATTCTATTTTGCATTTATTATTCTACTCGGTCATTCAGTAGTTACTTAAAAACTTACGATTGTAAATAATTATGCACGAATTAGATTTCAGAGGGTTGAAAGATCCTGATTTACTTGTGTTTATTGAATCTACTAGTATTCTTGAGAAAGAACTAAAGAAAAAAAAGGATAAAGCCTCTAGGCGGTGAGTTAAATGAAGGTTTAATGAACTTTAGCTGGAATTTTATTTTATTTTATTTTTTTCTTGAGCTTTAAAGATTCAATAATTTTATATTAGATTAACTTCCATTCCTAATTGTAGGAAAGAAGAACTAAGTGAAGGAAACTCCTGGCCTCTAGATAAAAGAGAATCGTAAAAGCTAGAAAATACAAGTAGGGTTATGAACTTGCTTTGATTCTACCAACCTGTGATATTCATAAAGAATATCTCCTTATCATGCCACCATATATATGTTAGAGAGTGCAAACTGTTATATTTTATATTAATTATATTTTTCTGTACTAAATTTGTGCATGTCACACTCCAGGACCCTTTGGAAAAGTATGTTTGAAAATCCTTCCTCTTGAAAATAGAGTTACGGAAAAGTGTATTAATTCTTTTTGAAATTTTGCCCGAGATGCTGCAAACACCGCACACAGTTTATCCGCACAGATGAAGTTTCTTCTGTACATGCACGACGTAGGAGCACAGACAAAACAACCACAACCACAACCACAACCACAACAACAACCTAAACATGGAGGAATCAACATACGACTACCACAACCAAGATTTCATAAACCGTGAAAATAGGAAAATCCAAAATCGATTCTTCTCGCAGTGCTACGAGTCTATGGTACATAACAAGAACTTGATAAAGGAACAGATACATCTGGACAGTAAAATAGAAGCTAGTAATCAAGATCCACTGCACAAATTATCTAGGTGCTAACTAAGGAGCAGATACAGCTGGAGAGTAAAATAGAAGCTAGTAATCAAGATCCGCTGTACAAACTATTTCGGCTCTAACTAATCACATCCTTAGGCAGCACCCCAACGTACACTGTTAGCAACACCTGTAAATATAGTGGGTGAGAAATGTATAAATATGTTTTCTAATAGGGACAACCAGTCGCCAAAGACAAGTCGCACTCACTGGTCAACAAAGAATATGATAAAGAGATAACAACAGTAATAAGGAGATAATTAAAATAATCAACTGAGATATAAGCATGATCAACTACAGTAGCATGAAGATAAACAGGTACGGATTATGAAATAGAATACAATCTAATGCTACTATTGTAAACAAGAGCAAACAATATAAATGCGATAAAGGTACTGACTGCAGTAGCAAGATAATACATAATCAAATGTAATAAACAAATTATCCGAGAGACGCTGCTACTGTAATTGAAACAACTAACTGAATGCCATGCATAACTCAAATAGGGGCATATGCATCAACTGGGCATATAGATTGTCCTAAGTCATGCCAAATCACCACGGCCGCCATAAAGGCCCAGCCTAAGCTTGCCTACTAGGTCGCAAGGACCAATAACTAAGTTCCACTCCGGAGGGATACAACATGCCGCATCCAAAGTCGTTAACTCTATCTATGAACCGTATACATCAAACCTGGGAGTGATGTACTCAGGGTGACAAACCCTATCTAATAACAACACCTTCCACTAGGCTGCAAACTGAAGCACTCTAGGTTGTGAACCTTGTCTAAGAGCAACAGCGCCATCTCAAGCTATACCATGTATATACTCAAGGCTCCAACAATCCATCAACAGTCTAACCAACACCCGTAGGCTCCAATAATCTCAAGGAACGTCAAAAAAGTATAATCACATTCTCAAAGTCGACTAATATACTACACTGCACGAGCATCAAGAAAGGCGATGATAAATACAAGGAATGGAAGTGAAGCATGCTAAAGTCCCAATTATGAACAGAATAAACTAACCGACCTCTTAAGGTCAAATCTCAGGAAGAGGCACCAACCAATTAGGTCAAATCTCATCAAGTAAATTCACTAACTACAAGATCAAATCATATGAAGGGAAGTAGTTGACCGACAAGGTCTAATCACATAGGAGTGAATCTGCTCACCGCTTGGTTGACACGGTCAACACTCAAAAAATGAGTAACATCGACCTATCAGGTCATATCATAGTCAGGTCTATAAGTCACTAGAACAAGTTCTACTTTACATGCCATACATTATCTATTGATGAAAAACAATCATAAGTAGTACAATGAGCAATATGATAAAGCAACAGGCATGTAGAGTACCAAGCATGTAAGAATACGAAATAATGATAAGTTGCACTAAACAACAATTGTATTGAATAGAATGAGCATAGAGGAAAACCGAATAAAATACAACTTTACGAACTTTGGATTGAAGCACTTGCCTTACCAAAGTATTTGAGTCCTTGACTCGACTGATATTTCTAGATATCACCTGTACCTAGACAAGACAATCAAGTATCATAATCAACCTCTATGTGTCATCTATACAAAGCGACACGTCCAAATCACACCCACAGGTACTACAATGCAAACGGAATATCTGTTTCGCAAACTGACTTCCAGAACTAAGCCCAATGACTAACCGACTGAACAGGGAGTCATAACAACACTAACGTTGTCCTGAGACGCGCCACTTTAAGTGTCGGGACAACTGCACGCCAAGTGATCGGCAAAATGGACAACGACATTGAACTAGGCCACGACGAGACTAATAGACACCGATCTGATATTTTGAATACCACTTTGGTGTTGGATCGGGCGCACAATAAGTGTTCAGCTGTAAGATGTTCTCAACACCACATCATCACCAAATAGTGGCATAAAATCACCAACAACTCACAATAGCACGATCGGAACATTAGACCAACTTATTTTCGAATCCGGCGATTTTCACATAAACTCACCAAAATGTCACTTCAGTCCATAGAGTGTCCCGAGCAAGGTTTTAAGTGCCCATTGGCACGGGCGTATCCACCGTGTCATACCGTGCCAACAAAATACCGACACGATACAGATCTCGTGCCAATGGCACAGCTCAAAACCCTCTATTCTTTAAATTAGTAAGTAATTTCCTCAATAAAGTTCAATAGATGTGATAAAAAGGCATAATAAATAGTTAGAATGTTTTGTTGCTAAAGAAAATAAACATTTCATGCTATTATGTGTCGGCACATAAGAATTTTTTTGACCGGCACGCATCAGCACGGCTCGGTACGCACCGTGCCGTACCGTGCCGGCAAGTTTCCGGCACGATCCCGTGCCACGGCACTTAAATCCTTGGCCCCGAGTCATGCCATACGCCTCTAAATCTCATCCGAAATGCCATATTTTAGGTGTTGGGATAGCCTTGCACAAATTGCACGACAATTTGAGCTATGACTCCAAAAGTAAGTCAAAATTGGTTCCGAAATATCTATTTCGGTATCGGAACTAACCCACATCGCATTCGCCACCACAAAGAACTCAAATAGCAAGACTAGGCCAGCTAACAAGGCTCAGCAACCATTTCGGACAGCAACAACTCGGATTCCATGAAAGCGGAGCCAAAACGCACGATAACAATCTATTTTGGCTCAACTTGTGTAAAATTTGCACCAAATCAGCCTCGGACAACTAGGCCGAACATCAAACAGTGACGAATTAAGCTATCTAGCGCATCCCTCGACGCACTAAGCGTCGAAACGCTTGATTTGCATCAAAAACATATATTTAGCATATATTATAGTAATGAAAGGGGATTTCAAGTATTTTGCCGAACTTCTGTGATCCGAAAGTCAACTGATGGTGCAGGGGATCGATGACATGCTGTTGGCTGTAAGGGACCAGCATCAGAGCCACCTCGATGATCAATGACGATCGAAGAGCAAGGATAGGTTGCATGGAGTGGTTCCGGGTACACAACTGGTGCATATCGCTGCGGGCCACCTGGATTGCACTAGCAAGGTGAGCACGACATAGGGCAATGTTAGAGAATTGCCGACAATCAGGTTGACCGAAAAGGTCAACCACAAAACAATCTATTTCTTTGACCAATGGGCGGTGGTTGGAAATCAAGGCCCAAGCGATCAGACTCAATATAAATGTAGCCACTGGAGCCATTCTAGAAAGGGAGAAATTAGCACAACGTGGTGAAATAGGTTCTTTTAGAATCAATTTCAAACCATCTACTAGAGGTTGTAACAATCCGAACCCCCTTATGAAAAAAAGTAGTCGGCATTGCATAAGCGACTTGTTGAGTTTACAAAAATTTGCTTATAGTAGTTAGCCCTCCATGCTTCCTTTCATTTGCTTGCCTCTTTCTAGCCCAGAATGCCTACTGACGTTAAGTTAACCGCCAGAAGCTTACTCTAAGGGTGTCGCTTCTGGCACAGGAGGCCAAGCATTCTACCAGACATCCTAGCCTGGGAGCCCTGTTCGCCTTTACGATAGTCTTTGAGTTATTTTATTTTATTTTATCATTTTAGCTAAATTGCAAAAGCAAAGATAAACAACCCCCTGTACTATATATTAAAGTAGTCAAGGCCTTATAAGAAAGTAAGGAAGGAGGCATGGAGATGGGAAGGCCGACCACTACACTACACGGAGAGATTTCTCTACCAAGTCATGAGCGAGAGCTTTACCAAGCTGCTGCCTATATAGGCGAAGGGACGAAAGCCAACTACTTTATACCTTACTTATGGAAAAAAGTACAAAAAAGTACGTTAAGCTTATGAAGTCACTTAGCCTCGGCTCGGCTAAGCTTATGAAATGACAGAGTAGGTTTTTTTGTAAGTAACACTAAGGAGCTGGCTTAAATGTTCTAAAAGGAAAAAAGCTAAGGTTACAGTCTCATTTATCCGTCTACAAAGGTTACAGACTCACTTATCCGTCTACAAAGGGAAAGGTGTCGGTATGGAGTCACGTCAGCTGTGGATATAGACTAGGCTAAGGAATGGAGTCTAAAAGTATTCACTGAGACTACACTTAGGAAGAAGTCCGCAAAAGTGAGCTCGTAACTAAGAAAACCAATATCTGAAACAAAGCCCTAAAAAAAAGCAATGAAGTCAAGGAACGAAACTGCTTCTCTAATAGCCCCGTTGAATAGGAGGGCGAAGACTTTTTCAAACTTTTTGATAGGGGGCGCTTCGGCCTTCTTAGGAAGAGCTGTACGAGGCAGCTCACATACGGTTCAGGAGCCGAGCCACTACACAGGGACTTAAGTCAACACTTATATATTAGCCAGTCATCAATTGGAAGCGGCTAATATAGTGATGAATTGTGATTTCTCTAAACCTTCTAAAAGTGGCTTCTTGCGACTTGCCCATTATGCCCGTACATACCTTCGGTTCCAAGACCTTGTTCGCACAGCGAATAAAGGTCAGGTTGAAAGGGGAAGTTAGCTGGCTGCTTCTTGGCCACACCCCCTTGCTTATAGATACGGGATACTTGATCTTAAATTCTAAAGCAGGAAATTGCATACCATTAGCTGATATACGTATCGGAACATAGGTATATGATATTGAATGTCATCCAGGTCAAGGCGCAAAGCTGGCTCGAGCCGCAGGAACTTATGCTAAAATAATTAAGGAGCCAGCCCCACAATGTCTTCTTGTGCGGCTACCACCGGGTGTCAAAAAATTCATAGATTCCCGATGCCGAGCTACTAGTACTATAGTTTCCAATCCCAACCATGGTGCACATAAGCTTAGAAAAGGAAGACAAAGCTGGTGGTTAGGCAGAAACCCAATTGTTTGTGGTGTTGCAATGAATCCATTGGATCATCCTCATGGAGGTGAGGGGCGCACCTAAGGAGGTAGACCTTCGGTGTCACCATGAAGGAAGCCCACCAATGCAGATTTCAGGCAGCAATAGGGGTGGGGAAAGGCAGAATTTAGTTCACGCCACGACGATCTATATAGAAGGGAGGTTTTGTTGATGCTTTCCTATTTAGAATGAAGAAGAACAGAGAAAGTCTTTTGAGCAGAAAAATTTGGTCACATATGTGGCAGGATCTGTCGCAGTTTGGGGAGCAGGAGCATGTATAGGTGTAGAGGAGTGTCGTGCTCCTGAAGGAGGGTCGCTGGAAGTTGTCACTGGCCGACGGACCGACGGAGCAAACTCGGCCACAAGGAAAGTTCAGGGGAGCAGCAGCAGCACCAAAAACACTGGAGAGTTGCTGGCTGGTCCGAGAGGGCAGGGAAGGTTCGATAGAGCAAGGTGGTGCCGGAGAGTGTAGAGGCCGGAGAGTGTAGAGGTCGCGACGACCTAGGCTGCGGTGGTTGGAGAAGCCAACTCGGCTCGAGAGGCCAACAATGGTAGTAGTAGGAGCAACCATGGCTTGAGAGCAAGAACTTAAGTGCCGTGGCATGGGGTCGTACACAAACTTGCCGGCACGGCACGGTACGACACGGTGCATGCGGCATGCGCGTGTCACGCCTCGGGACCGCTTATTTGGTCGGTTCGGGCGCGTGCACAGATCGCCGAACGGACAGAGCCTCTCCTGTTCGTCCAAGGCTCAATAAAATAAGTACATTGAATTTCACATAGGAAAAACAACATGATACAGTTTTGCGCAAGGACATATCACAACAACGAGAATAAACCTAACTATTACAACATTGGAACATTCACATATTTACATACACTTTGCCACTTTATATATGTCACGCCCCGGGCCCAGCGGAAGCCCGCCGGCGCGTGCACAGACCCGCCGTGTACACCAAACAAACACATGCACACAAGGCGTCTACAGAAACAAGAAAGAACAAGAGAGAAATCCTAACCAGGCTATCAGAGCGAGTAATATAAACCACTAAGTTCTAACATATGGATCCACAAAGATACATAAACAGAGTACTAATCCAGAATCTGATACAAAACTCTAATTAGATACATAACACATCTTTTCTACAAGTACAAAAAGAAAAGATGACAACGGGTCACTATAGAAACTCCGTATGGCTCTAGCTAGCCGCAGACCCCTCGCCTCGATCCCTAGCCACTCCCGATGTGGATGGCTCTGAAAATTAACAACAAACAGAGGGCGTGAGAACTATTAAAAATAGTTCCCAGTGGGCAATTACTGAGCTCAGCGAAATGCTCCACTAGGCTAAAAATAAGCACGCTAAAAAGAAGCAAGAAGCGATAAATAAGAAACGAGCATATACAACAGAAATTAAACAAATTCATGCTTCTACTACGAGTTTAACTATCATAATCGTGATATTCTACTTTTAATGGCACAAACATATGTCCAAATCATTTCACATGCATAATTAAAGTAAGTTAACGTTTACTTACAAGCCCAACCATAATGTTCATATTATTACATAAAGTAAATTATGTATTCCGTTGTTCTCTACCAAGTATACACACTAGTCCAAAAGAATAAGTGTTCTCTATCAAGCATACACACTAGTCCAAAAGAATAAGTGTTCTCTATCAAGTATACATTTTATACCTTCCATGATTCTATACCAATGCACACGTATTAGTCCAAAAGATATAAGTTCATTACCACAGTAGTGTCAATACAACGTATGCACCAACCATGACTATGTACTAAGTCAAGAGAAGTCTCAAACCCAATCCATAAGGAATGTACCCAAGGTAACATCCCGGCTCGTGCCATGCCTAGGTGGCCCCGTGGTGGTCAATCGACTTTTCCCGTAGAAAAGGAGACCCAAGAACACGGCAATCCACTTTCGGCGCCCAATCCCGCACGGCGAACGTATCGCAAGGCTAACTCCGGAGTGCCGGCTTGTAGGTAGCGAGCCTCACAAGCATGTGCGAATGAGCACAAGGGCAAGCAAGCGTAATCACGGATAGGTTCCCTATTTGGGATACTCAATCATCAAGTCTACGACTTGGAATCTCACACGTCGACTCGACGGTCGGAAAGTAGCTCAACATGTCACAACTCATTTACAACTACTTGGGTGGTAACTCTCTACCAAAATACAAAACGTGTAAAACATATACAACTCAAATGACACTATCCTACTTGGGATAATTCATTATATAAACAAGATTTCCAAGGAGTTATAACATGCAATATCCAACAATTATCGAATAGATATCTATCAATACCATATGTAAGAGAACTATGCATTACTCACAAGCATCATAGTATTAAAATACACATGTCATTTCCACTATAAAGCATACAAATATCACAATGCAAAGAGTTTAAACCACTTATAGTATATGCCATTAACTCATATAAAATGCCCCAAGGGCTTTACTTTACCTTTCCTCATGTCTAAAACATGGAATAGAAATCGTCGATCCCTAGATCGAGTGCAATATCACAAAGGCCAAAGCTAGATATAATACTAAAATAAATGCACCCAAGGAATATCACAAAGGTCTTGTCATGTCTCATGTTATATTAACATTACTATCTTGTCTACAACAAGTATAAGACAAATAACACAAAGTCTCATGCGTGCCTACGTCCCATTCGCATAAGCATGCTATTAACCTCAAGGTTAACATCTTTTAATCACAAGGTTACAGCTCACTATCATGCTTCATATCTATTCAAGCATAAAGTAGGAACATTAAGTTCTATTACATGTCTTTACTAAGTGTAATGTAGTAATCATTTATGCTTCTATAAATATAGTCCATATACCAAGTTCCCTCAAGGAATCATCTCGCCAATCAATCTCTAACATGCTTCTTAAAGTGGCAAACCAAGTAACCGACTATGTCCCAAAACAACATGTAAGTCTCTACTACATAGAGCATATAATTTTCACTAAACATAACATAGTCATTTTAGGTTCTCATAAATTCAAGCATGTCCTAGAGAGCATAACTCAACATATAAACATGTCTTAAAACTCAAAGGAAAACATAGGAGGAGTTCACCCATTTTGGTGAGATCAAACCCACCGGATGTACTTCGAATCCTTTTCGTTTGGCCGAACGAAGTTGCCCCCCAAGCTTCTAGTACCCTAAGATAAATATTTGAAGGGATACAAGCTTCAAATAAACATCTAACAAACTTCACCAAAATTCACATAGAAAAGAGGTGGAAAATACCTTTGATCAAGAAGATCTTGTCCAAAGCTCAAATCGACCCAATGGATCTTCAAATCCAACCTAATAGAGAGTTCTACACCCATCAATTAGGTTCTAAAAGCCCCAAAACGAAAATCCCCAATTTTAAACCCTAATCTCAAAATCTAGGATTTCTACCAAAAGAGAGCTCCAAATCTCAAACTAGAGGAAGATGATGAGTTGCTTACCTTCTAGAAGCACCAAACCAAGATCAAAATCCCCTAGGCTTGAAGATTTCTCCACCAACAAGCTCTACTCCAAGCTTCAAGTCTTCTCCAATGGAGGGAAAAGCCACCCACAAGCAAAAAGAGAGCAAGGAGATGAGTTCTAGCTCTAAAATCCCAACCAAACCCACACCAATCCAAAGAGGAATGAGGAAAGGCTCCCTACCTCTTCCCTCCTTGGTTCTCAGCACAAAAGAACCCTCAAAGGGTGTGGGGTGCTCTAATAGAAGAGCACAAACGCACATAAGCCCCTGCAGTTTTCGATTTTTGAAATCTGCCAGTCTGTACCGGTACAAATCCATTTTGTACCGGTATAAACTCTGCGAAAAGCCAAACCCGAGCCTCGGGTTGCCAAGTCTGCCCTTTTATACCGGTATAAATTTCGGTGCTGTCTAGGTATAGCCATCATTTTATACCGGTATAGACACCATTTTGTACCGGTACAAGACACAGAATTTCCAACCCGAGCGCCACCTAAAATCCAACTTTTTGGACTTTAGTGCTCGGGATTCATCCCCTAACCTCGGTACACGCGCCATAGGTCGGAACACAGTCAACGACCCTCCAGAAAATCTGGAAAAGTTCAAACACAAGTCAAATACTCGAACTCCGCAATTTGCGCAAGTCCAGTATGTTACAATATAATACATGATTCTTTCCTCAAAATACAACTTTCGCTCTTTAATACATTTGCTTTCCAAAATACAATTACATTCTTGCTTATACATAGGGCGACCTAAACTTGGTGACCCAGCTATCTAGGGCGCAATGCTCGCCTCGGTCCAGTGCGACTCCGTGAATGGTGGCTCTGCAACAATATGAGGTGAGAACTAAAAGAAGTTTCCAGTAGGTTCAGCCGCTGACCTCGCCGACTTTCCCACTAGGTCCAATAAGGCATAGTAATACGAAAGAAAATAGCAATGCACTATATAAGTAACTGAACATGTAGTCCATCACTACTAAACATACAACATGCAACAATATCTACTACTATGCCTTACAATAAGGAATGAATGTCATGGTCCATTAGGTTCAACAGTGTCCCTCACATACTTGACTCAATTCATTCTTGACCCAATCGGGGCTTCTCACAAGACCAAGCCCAACTCACAATAATATCATGATCAACCCTATACACACAACATGTGATCTCACTATGCTCACTCTCTACATAAGATGCAACAATGCAAACTAGCATAGGGTACAATATGGTCAATCAACTATCTCTTATTTCTTTGACCCAATTTTACCGGCTAACCCGAAGGTTAAGCCCCGACTCAACCGAATCCCGCTGGTGAGGAGACTCAACGCTACACTCATCCGGGACCGTCTGCGGGGTAGCTACGTTAACCCCTACCTGAAGAACTCCGGATACCAAGCTTGGGTGGAGCGACCACTGCCAAGCTAACAGGCGTAATATGAGTATGATCCAATCCTCTATCCCAAGGATACCCTACCAACTAGTGGTAACAACAACAGAGGATCTACCAATCCCTAGCATGGTCCAGAGGATCTATTTCAATCCCTTGCATCCTCAATAACATCACAGTACTAGATGCCACGCTACAAATGCATTGACCCAATCTGTTCCACATACACTCAAGAGTTTATCCAACTCATGTAGCGTGCATCAATGGGATATACAAACACCACACAATGTGAACATAAGCAACTATGCAATGCTTCATAATGATATGGTAAACTCAATATCATGCCACAATGCAATGACCCAATTTCTTATTCATACTTGAGGCTTTCTCAATTCATGCTATAACCCTTTCATGCACAACACATTGTGCCCAATCCATGATTCTATCACAATGTTCACATTCAATATCACAATGGCAAACAATTTATCATTTATTTCAATGTCCACAATGTTTTCTATGTCCAATCCACTAGTTTACTTCTACTAGTTCAACATGTCACTAGGGTTCATGTGTCACTAATTTCATGCATCCTAAGTTCCAAGTTAGCATCATAATTATTTATACATACATCATAGGAAGCATGCAAGTTTCTATAACGAGAAATACTTGAACCCTACCATGCACAAATAATACATGTATATATACTCAACAAAAGGGAATTAGATAGGGAAAAATCCAACCATTCCGGATAGCACCACCCACCTCATATCGACGTCAAGAAGCGAGAAATCAAGTCCCGCAATTTATCGTTGCCGTTTTAGCTCGACCCAAGCCTAACGAACCAAATTCCGCAAATCTCTCAATCGGACAGTAACCTCGTCGTAATCCAAAACGAAGTTGTCCTCCGTGTTGAATTATCCTTCAATTAAGGTTTTACAAGATCAATTTGATTCAAAACTTCTTAGAGACAAAAGCCCAAATTCTAACCCTAGGTTTCATGAATCCTCAAGAACACCAAAACTCATGGTATGCCTTTACCCAATCTAGTTTAGAATTATCTAGAAACCTTAAATATACTAATTGTAAAGGATTCAATCCAACTTCTAACTCAAATCATGAAATCTTACCTTAGGCCACCATGCTCACTAAGCTAAATCCACTATTGGAGAGCTTGCTTCACCACCAAGCTTCTTCTCCAACTTCATCTCCTCTAACTAATTCTCTTTGGTGGAGAAATTGCTAGAGAGAGAGAGAGAGAGCTAGGGGAGAGGGTTTAAGAGAAAGAGAGAGATCTCATGTTTTGGGTATGAGTGGAGGAGGAAGAGAACCCTGCATTCACACGTTTTGGGAGAGAACTAGGGAGAGAGAGAGATGGTGTGGGTTACATATAGGCCCCCCTAACAATTACAACTCACAGTTTAGTCCAGTTCAGAATATGATACTTTTCACGGAGCCCTTCTGGATGTTCGTTTGTGCTCAAATTTGACAGTCAGGCTTGGTTAAAATTAATAAGAAGAACGAAATCTTAACTTTTTAGTTTTGAACCATTTTTGGTCATCGAAAGCTCTACCGACTAAAATCTCTAGCAGATAGCAGTCAGATTTTGTTTTCCACTTTCCGAGTGTCGAAATGACATGAACTTTAAATCTAGCCTCAGAAAAATAATTCCGACGTATTCTCAAATTTTCATACTTCTTTAAGTCCAATAAAAATAGTATCTTATACTATTTTTTTTTACACTTACTTTTATATTAAAAATCCTGTACACTACAGCGTGTCGGTCACAAAAAATATGTGTGCCGAACGTAATGGCATGAAATATCTATTTCTTTAGTAACAAAATATGTCAATTATTTATTATGTATATTTATCAAATCTTTTGAACTTTGTTCAGAAAATTACTTACTAATTTCAAGAATAGAGGGTTTTGTGTTATGCTATCGGCACGGGGATCATATCGTGCTGATATTTTGCTGGCACGATACAGCACGGTAGATACGGCCCGTGTCGATGGACACTTCCTTGCTTGGGAGGGTTGCAGACTGCTGCAGCGTGGCCTAAAGAAGTGGAGGAGGGTTCAACCGGCCCGAGAGGGGTCGCCGGAGGTGCCCAGCTGGCGGCGGAGTTAGTAGCAGTGGTGCCTGCAACACCAACACGAGGGAGAGGGGGAGATAGAAAAAGCTCATAGAGGACGCTTGGCTGGCCGAGGATGGCTGGTTGGACCACCGTGATGCCGCGAGAGTCGGTGTAGGGCTTGGCGGCTATGAGAGAAGAGAGGGAGAGAGGGGTTAGGGTTTGTTTAGGATTTTATACATATTTTGTTTTTCTTTGTAATAATTACAACTTAGTCTCTCGACTGTTGTTTTCTTACCCATAAGCTTCATAACACTATGCATTTTGTGTAGGAGCCCTTCCTGTAGTAAAATTTGGCAATTTTATACATAATTACATACAATGTTGGACTTTTTGCAAGAAGATCTCTAGATCAATTTTGGCTCTCAGTCTTCATATTTGTGCCCTTTTGTATATAAAAACCTCCGAGTTTCATGAAACTTGAACTCACGCATTCCTCGTGAGTCTACTTTCATATGAGTCCTTTTGCTCGCCAAAACTCCAAAATTTCTTGCATGAAGTGTTAACCTTTTCGCATATTGCTCCTTTTTCTCATTTTGTAAAAATTGCATTTTAGCCCCTTTGGTTCACAATTTCTTACTCAAAAGTCAAGACTCACCCACCCGTGTGTTTTGCTCATAAGTTCCACCACCTATGAAATCACACAATTTGACACATGAAATCTCACATTTTTTGAATTAATACTCCATTTAACGGGTTTTGCACTAGCCTGATTTTATCTTTGAAACATTACCTTATCATGCGAAGCTGCACCGAGGTCACTCTCAGTACTTACGACACTGATAGACTTCGAAAGTTTCATTGAAAAACAGTCCGATTATGAGATAATCCTCCTTTTTTAGAAAAATCATCGTAAAAATTCTTGGGTGTACAGTGCATGTATGCAAACTGTTATGTTCTGTATTAATTATATTACTATATTATCCTTAACTAACTTTGTGCATGTATACACTTGTCTGCGGTACTAATTTTATGAAAGTTAGTTTGTTCAACACTTCTCATATAGAGATCCTTGTTTTCTACTATGCATATATTTCAATCTTGCAAAACAACTGAAGGATTTTACACTTACTGTCTGAAAGAAAACTATTGAGTTATTTCAGCTGTTTATTTCTGTTTTTTTTTTTTTGGTTTGTATTTTAGCATTTTGCTGAATAGGTTTTTAATTTCTTTCCCTTTAAATCAATCTGCCATTTCTGATGGGGAACTACTTTATTTTGTTCCTTTCCAGCTATGAAAGCTTTCAGAATAAGAATTGACATCGTGAACTGGATTTGTTGTTACTCCCAAGTTGTACTGTTGTAGTCTAATTTATCGATATGTTGATCTTTTGCAATATATTTCTTTTATAGGACACATAAAGTTTTGGAAGAAGAAAGCTGTTGGAATTGAATTTGCGAAGCATTTCAAATCTCATCTTGGTCCTATTGAAGGACTAGCTGTGAGTACTATCATGTCATTTATTCTCACATGATTTAGTTGAATTTATCAGATATTTTTATGTCATTTGAGTTCTGTCTGGTCCTAATTCTTTTTGTTATTTGGATGTTTCGTACAATTGAAGTTTTTAACAAATCTACTACTCTTTTTCATATTGTTGGCTTTTTGTTGATGAATATCTATTACATAAGTATAACTTTTGTAGTTTTGGTTTATGTTGATATATTACAATATGCTTGCACTTGCCAACTGGGGGAAATTTATGAAGAAATATAAGTTTTGCTAGCATAAACATCTGGCTTTAATGAAGCATGGGTAGGCTAAGGGCCTGTTTCTTTAGATGGAAGTGGAGAGGGTGAAGTTATTTTCGGCCGTAAATTGCCACTTTTGTTTTTTGGTTCGTCGGAATAAAGATATAGTCAAAACTCGAGTTACCCAAAACATCGTAATTGACTTCAGCCCATGCTAGGCCAAAGTCAATTACGGTGAAAAGAGGTGAAGAAAAAAAATAAGAAAAAAAAATAATTGACTTCGGCCCATGCTATGTTTAAATATATTTGATTTTGACACTAATTTCTCTTTTATTTAGTTTACATGTTTAAAATGTGATGGAAATTGATTAGTTAAGTTTTAGTATCTCTTTCATTTTTGTACATTTAAAATATAATGAAAATTGATTAGTTAAGTATTAATTTTTTTTTACTATATAAAATTTTTATTATTGTATTATATAGTTTATGTATAAAAAATTAATTTAGTTGTTTTATATTAAAATTTTTAATTATATAATAATACAATTATATTAATTTTTTTTTTTTTTACATTATAATTTAGTATATAATGCAGCTAGAAAATCTTTTAGAATTTAAATTTTATTTTTTCTAATTTTTGAAATTGTCCTTGAATCGGGGGACTTTTTTTGCAATTGGACCCCGTGAAAAAAATATTTTTAAAAATAACCCCTGACAAATTTATATTTTTGCAAAAATGGTCTGCCCCGCCACGTCGGCGCCATGCGACGGGACGGGACGGACGGTAGTTAAACACGATGAACCATTCACCGTGTCATTCACGTGTTTAGAGAGTACGTATTTTTTGCAATATAAATATTAAAAAGAGGAATAGGGAGTAAGAATGTCAATGGGTATGAATATTCGAAATATTATTCGAACCCAAACCCGAATAAATTATATATATACATAATATATTTTTATTTATTTATACAATATATAAAATATTTAATAATTTTTATTTCTTAGATCTTCATCCAACGGTATAGATTTTTAAAACCCGTTGGGTTCAGGTTCGGATTTCGAGTTTTTGGTCGGATATGGGTATGGGTATGAATTTTTAAAATTCGTCGGATTTGGATTTTAATTTGATTTTCGGGTTCGGGTTCGGATTTTTAAAAAAGGGAAAAAATAAGGAATAGAAATATGAAACACGGTGAACCGTTCACCGTGTTTGAACACGGTGAATGGTTCACCGTGTTCAACTTAATACATTGGCCCCGGCCCTGCCCGCGTGGTGTTGACGTGGCGCCTGCGTGGCAGGCCCAGGGCTATTTTTGCAAATTAAATTTTGATAGGACTATTTTTAAAATAAAAATTCGTTAGGGGGCTAAATGCAAAAAAAGCCCTGAATCGGGTATTTAGGAAGATCAGGTTGTTCCAACTCGATACCGTCAAGAATTCCCGACTATTGCATGGGAACAAATTCATCTTAGAAGCACTTTTCCTTTCCAATATTTTTCTATTGGAGCTTCCCTCCTTTTATCGAGCATAATGATGCGAATCGGGCTTTAATGAGTTCTAATATGCGGCGCCAAGCTTCCGCTTTCTCGGTTTGAGAAGTGCATTGTTGAATCGGAACGCCAAACGGCTCTAGATTCGGGGGTTTTAGTTATAGCCGAACACGAAGAAAAGATCATTTATACTGATACTCACAAGATCATGTTAAATTATTTTTTTAGTTAATTTGTTTTAGTGATTTTTAATAGATTTTTTAGAATTTAACAAAATTAGGTATATGGTTTAGGACTTATTTTTGAAAGTGTTTGGATTAGAATATCCTGCATAATTATATATCAAGTTATTTATTATTTATGAATAACCCTATTTTTATCCTGCATAATTATATATCAAGTTATTTATTATTTATGAATATAAATTAAAGTTTTTACGCCATTCATTTTCTGTCAAACAAACAACGTAACTAAAGAAACTTCACTTTCATAGGTATGGAAACAAATGGCGGGAGAAGTAATTTTTATCCGAACTCTATTTCAATCCAAACTCCACTTTTGATGTAACAAGTAGGCCCTAAGGATCACAGACTCTTATGAACCTATGTCATATTGTAAATATATATTCTATCTCACTTTCGAAGTGCTTCTCTGGTTTTTTAGGACTATGAGTTGGCAACACATTATAATCATAATATCATCTATTCATCTTAAGTAACTGAAGTTATTGCTAGATTTATTTGCTAGTATTAAGAAGCTCAACTGTTTTTCAACGTCTTTATGGCTTATGAAACTGCTTGAGTTTGGAAGCTATGTATATTCATCTATTTTCCATTGAAAACCAAACCTGTATTTTGGAAAATAATCAACATTAAATATTAAATCTTAATAAGAAAATGCATTTCTGTTAACTATAATTGGTCAAAAAACTAGTACAATAAACCAACACCCATATCCATGGTTGCTCTTTAGGTACCATGAACAACAAATTGGCCTCTTAAAATATTAGATCTATTGATGTCTAAAACTGTTAAACTTGTATAGGTTTCGGCTTTCATATTTCTTAAACAGATTTAGGCCCCACTTGGTACTGAGGGCCGCCTAATGCTATTGGACCAAAAGGAGTTGGGGAAAAAGCATCTCTATATGCTTCTCCATTTTCCGGTGGGACTGCGAAAATCATATATTAAACGAGCTAGTGCCATTTGGGCGACTTTTTTTCATATAAATAAGCAGATGAAATATTTTCCTATCACACTTCTGCCCAAACAGAGCCTTGAAAGGAGATTCAACTAACACGTTGACCCTAAAATTTTTCAATTTCTAACTTCGATATGGACATTAACATTATATTACATGTGAGAATCAGAAAATGAATATGGGAATTGTCTATAAGAGCATTTGCCTATCAATTTGGTTTTGTGCTTTCGAAGTGATGTTGAGAAGGAATATATGTTTTATTTATTACATTTTAAATTGACATCAACTATTTCATAAGCAACATGGTGTGTAAGATTAAGCATTTGTTTTTCAAAATATTCTTACATTTGAAGAGTATATAGTCTTTTGCTTTTGACCTTTCGTCTCACTACCTTTCTATGAAACAATTGTAACCTGATCATTGTTAAGGCGAAGTATTGGTTCCTTGACTACAAAATGGCTGTTGTCTTCCTTAAAGCTGCACTTTGTACTCTCACAACTTTGTTTGTGAACATTTACGTTAGGCTGCTCACTGTAAGTATCACTTCATTTTTAAATGTAATGGAACGTAGAATTGCTATGCTTTAAGGGGCCGTACAAAGAAAAGGATTTTAGCACATTGTAAAATATTGTGAGTCTCGTCTCATCTATGTGCCTTTTTTTTGGTTGATTTTCTTTGATGTAAATCGCTCTATATGGGGATGGCATAAGCAGTTCCAAATTATCGTGTACTTTTGCTATGCAGGTCAGTGCAGATGGCTTACTTTGTTGTACAGTCTCTAATGATCAATCTGTGAAGATATATGATGTTGTCAACTATGACATGATGGTCATGATGCGCCTTCCGTTTGTTGCTGGCGCGGTTGAATGGGTTTATAGACAAGGGGATGTCAAAGCCAAGCTTGCGATTAGTGACCGCAATTCCTGTTTTGTTCACATATATGATGCACATTCTGGTTCAAACGAGCCAATTACTTCCAGAGAGGTTTCTTGTCCTTATCTTCGTTTCTGTATTCTTGAGAAAACATGGTGTTCTCTCAAGCTTATGATCTTATGCTTCTTGTTTTCTTTTATGCCTGCAGATTCACATGGGTCCAGTAAAAGTTATGAAGTACAATCCAGTGTATGATGTTGTAATATCAGCTGATGCGAAGGGGATCCTAGAATATTGGTCTCCCTTGACACTTAATTTTCCAGAAAATAGGTACATATTGATCTCTTACCATCATTATGCATTGTTTTTCCTTGTCTAATTTGAGCTATACTTATATTCTTGTATCGAAGTGGTGTTCTTAGATGTTTTCATGTTTCTATATGAGGAGGTTAGATGCAAGGAGGGACTAATTTATAAAGATCCGCATCAACAAACAAATTATATATGACATTTGAAAATTAACTGCAAAATTGTCCAGAACTTCAGATTAAATATTTCTGTTTTAAAACTTTTTTTTTATGCTTATTAGCCGGCAAAGATGGATGGATTACATTTTGTTGGAATATCTTGTTGTTAGAATATAAAATTTTAATGGTTGTTTTATCTGCATGTAGTCGAAATGATGCAGTTCCTTTTCAGTATAGGGTAATAATCTTCATCTTTCTGGGTAGATATTGGGTTCTTTACTGCTGTCTGATATTTGTCATTGTGAACTTCATGCAGTGTGAATTTCAAGTTTAAAACAGATACAAATCTCTTTGAACTTGTGAAGTGCAAGACCACTGTCTCTTCAATTGAGGTAATATGCTTGACTTCTCTTGTTTCCTGCCCTTATCAACATCTTCCTAGTTTTTTTTATTTGCTGCACACAAAGAAGTTCCTCTATCGATGTCTAGTTTTGTTGTTAGTTTATTGCTATGATGCATTGTCATTTCCTTATTTGTGCCAACCAAGGATTGCTTGTTCCGCCTGTGTTGCATTATGCTGAGGCAATGTTGGCATGCGGCATAGGGTTGTGCCGAACGGTATCCAAAACATGTCCTTTTTAGTAACTTTTTGGGCTATTTTTGAGTTTTTTTTTTTTTACATGAAAAGGTTTTAAAATGGATTTTTTTTTTTTTTAACTTAAAACATGTAGATCTTGTAGATTTATTGACTTCTGGAGCAATTAGTGGTTTTCATTTCATAATTAGAATGACAATGCACCACCACCCATAGAATTAAGAAAGAGTTCTCAGTCTGTTAATACTTACTATGTTTGGACTTGGTAAATCTGTCAATCCTTTTTATGCTCGGACCAAGTAAGTTTCTCGTGTTGAGTCTAAGTAAGACGTAGGCTCCACGCTTAGTGCCATTCTGTTGGTTTTTTTAAGTTCAACCTTGTGACCATACTCCTTTGGGAATCCAAAGAATTTAATTTTTCCTAAGGTGCTGGCAGAGTCCTAAAAGTAGCATTTGCCGATCCCTTTTGGGGATCGTTTGGTTGAGACTAGGACGGTATTTGCTTGTCTTTGAGCCCTCAACTTTCATTTTTGATTAAAGAAAAACATTCTTGGCAGATGCTTTTTGCATTGGTTCATCTTTCATAAATCCAAAAACTTCACCTATGACTATAAAATACGAATGCCCCCGATTCTCCCTGTTAATCATTATTCCTATCGCGAAGGCCAATCCAATAGGACCAGAATCCTATGATGTTATTCTATACTAATGTATATAGAGCGTGGGCTTGCTTTGAGTACTCTAATTTCTTCAAGTAATGGTGCTGGATGCACGATCAGATCAATTAAGTCGGGAGCGCATTGCCGGCAGAAGGGGCAAGGCTGTTGGTGCACACTTGAGGGTGGATCGGCGGACTCATCCCGAGGTCTAACTACAAGTTTTTTAACTGCAATAACTTAAATAAATGCTACTAGAGTTGGAATAATCGTGGTTGTTGGCACCAGACTTGAGCTATAATAGATCCTATATTGTATCCATTCCAATTACTTGACTCGAAGGGCCTAGTGGTATTTATTGTTGCTATCTCCCCGTGTCTGGATTGCGTAATTTGCACACTTGCCGCTTTCGTTGAATATGGTAACCGTTCACGTGCTCCTCTCTAGAATTGAATCTTAATTCTTCATCACCCGTCACCACATGGTAGGCCCCTTATCCTACCATTAAAAGATGATAGGCCATAAATTTTAATGCATCATCGGCACGAAGGCCGTGCGATTCATTGGGTTATCATGAATCATCGGTTCACGGGCAAAGCCCACCCTTTATCTAATAAATGCATCCTCGGAAGTCATGGTTTGTTGCATGTATTAACTCTAGAATTACTACGCTTATCCGAGTTGCAGGTACTATTAAACAAACTATAACTAATTTAATGTGCCATTCGTAGTTTCATCGTCTAAATTAATTCATACTTACGCATCATGGCATAATCTTTGAGACAAGCATATGACTGCTGCGAGGATCAACCAGGTAGCACGTCCTTTGCGATGCCAATGCTGTTAAGGCACCCGACCGCCCGCAGGGAACGGAGGGGGCCCATCGGTGGATCGACCGTTGTCTCGACGAGGGTGGCTTAATGACCTACCAAGGTCTAGGCCGAGGGCCGAAGTCCCCGAAGCCTGCTGCATTCGCCAGAGCTTGTGATACTTCTGGAGCCCAGCTAGCACGGGGCCCAAGGGTTGTGTCGTTAAGGTGCGCGCGACAACCACATTGTGGTTGTGCCTCCCGCTCAAGGTGGTGAGGCGAACTGGCACATGGGGTACGTTGACTTTCTGCAGAGCTGGGTAGATGGCACATGCAATGCACATGACTAAAAAGGACGGCCTAAAGATACGAATGAGCACAGGACTAAGAAGGATGGCCTCTTCGGTGGTTGATTGCGAGAGGCAAGGAGCCCGCGAGACACACCAATCCGTGACTGCTCATGTGTGGACATGGTCTTGTCCGAGTCGCCGTCGACACGCCCACTTGTGCCACGCTAGACTGGGAGGCCGAAACACGAGGCTTTCGGAGGGTCGATGTGGGACGGCGATCGTGGAGGTCCGCCGAGCACGAAATGTTAGAAGGGACTACAATTTGGGACTTAGGCAAGGAGAGCACCGCCGTTGGACAGAGAGCACGGCCCTAGGAGAGTGGGGCGCACTTACAAGGCCTATAGTGCGCGCGGACGTACTAGCAATGAATATTATATTTTTAGTATAACAATATATAGTTATTATGTATAAAACAATTTAGTTGGGATATAAATAATAGTAGGTGAATAGTGCCTATTATAGACTTTTAACCTTGGATCCATTCTTGTAATAGTACCAGGGGTAATTTCGAGGCATCCAAGGGCTAAAAAGTCTATGGTATGCACTATTCATATACTGTTAATAGTACTCTAGCTGAGTTCATGTATGAAATATATATTTTGCGAAAATATGGCTATATTTCCGATAGAAGAGCAAAAGAGCACACCCTCATGGGTTCTATTGATGAAAATTAAAAATTTCAAAATTGTATTTTAAATTGTGAGGAGAGAGGGGGAGGGGGGGAGGACCTTTAGAAGAGAAACCCTAAACTATCTAAAGACTCAGCGAGCTAGCGGGCGCGTGCAAGAGAGTAAAAAAATTTATAAATTTCAAAATCCTATTGCTAAGGTGAAAACCAAACTTTCTAAAGAAGAACAGAGAGCGCGGCGAGTGGTCCATTTAGAAGATAAATCACGAAGTATCTACAAACTCAGACAGTGAGCTAGCGAGCAAGAGAGAGAGAGAGAGAGAGAGAATCTCTTGGAGCATGGAGAATGGAGAATGAGAGATAGATGAGAGGAGGGTAGCTGGGTAAGTGATTATTTTTTAATTTTTTTAATTTATATACAAACCGTTATTTAATTTTACCCTTGTTCTTTAACGGGTCCTTTTATTTGTTTTTAAAGGAACACGCCATAAACGTGTGTTGTGCCCGATGCGGACACCGGGGTGTCCCCGCATCCGCGACACTTGGCTTCCTGTAAATTTTTATCCAATTGTGACTTTAATTTCATTTTCATGAATGTACTTTAATACGGTAAATTGACATTCTCTAGTTATTAAGATATCTATGATTCTATTCTTAGTATACTGAACTTTGTAAAATATTAACACTTGGACTATTCTCGGTGTTTTTACTTTGTAAAATATTAACACTTGAACTAATCCTAAAGGCATCAGAGGCATTATAGCACTCTAAGATGCTTTTTTTTCGATGTAATACTGATAAAAAAGCTTGTGCAATTGTGTAAGTTGCTTGCCTCTGGCACATAGCTCTAGCACAAACAGTGCTGCTGTGCCTTGTCGTGCCAATGGCATTTCTTGTGCCACTGGCACCCAGTTCTTGGTACCAACAAATACTTGATATGCACACTATCGTGCAAGTTATTTTGTTATCATTTTCTTGGCCACTCATGAAAATTCCACCACCAACCCCACCCCCACCCCGCCGCACCACCCCCCCCCTAACCTCAAATTTGGTGCATGAAAGTCCCCCCCAACCTCAAATTTGGTGCATTTTGTTAGTAACTGATTTTGTAAGATTATATGACTGTTGGAATAATAAATTTAGTTGTCTTACTACTTAGTAACTGATTTTGTAAGATTATATGACTGTTGGAATAATATATTTAGTTGTCTTGCTACCTTTCCCTTTATTATCTTAGCCCTCCTCTCTCTCTCTCTCTCTCTCTCTCTCTCTCTCTCTCTCGCGTGCACGTGTGTGCTCTACCTATATACTGTATCTCTATCTACCTATCTACCTATGGCCTTTAATTTTATCTTTCGTTTTGTTTACCCACATTACCTAACATCTTGTGTGTATTTATCCATTGTATACATACATGGTGTGATGGAGTGTGATGGACTCTTTGTTGTCCAGGTGAGTAATGACGGCCGTCAATTTGCTGTGACGTCTCCTGATCGCCGGATTCGCGTATTTTGGTTTAAAACTGGTAAACTAAGGCGTGTATATGACGAGTCTCTCGAGGTAAATTAGAAAAGAAAATCTGAGAGAAAGCTCTTTTTTCTATAATAATTGAAATTCAGATATTTGTAACTTGATTTTATTGCCGATAGGTGGCCCAAGATCTACAAAGAAGTGATGTTCCTTTATACCGGCTTGAAGCAATTGATTTTGGACGAAGGATGGCTGTTGAGAAGGAAATAGAAAAAACAGAAAATGCTCCACAACCAAATGCTGTTTTCGATGAGAGTTGCAACTTTCTTATTTATGCTACCCTTTTGGGCATTAAAGTAAGCAGAATCTGCTATTAATCAACAGCTATATTGTATTACCATACTTCCTGCAAACTTGGTGCTGCTTTCTTGGTACACAAGAGTAGATATCTATGCGATGGACAGTTTCCTAATGATAACTTTCCACTCTTTTTCCCCCTTTTTTTGTTTATTTTCTATTCTTTTATTTATTTTTATTATTTTATTATTTTATTTTACCTGTGTACGTTGCATTATCTATTAATTCATAATATTATTATTTTTGTTAACTCTCTATTTTATTTCTGCAGATTGTGAATTTGCATACAAATAAGGTTGCTCGAATTCTAGGGAAAGTGGAAAACAATGATAGGTTTTTAAGAATTGCCTTGTCACAAGGTGATAAAAGTAATAAGAAGGTCAGAAAGATCCCCACAGCCGCTGCCAATGTCAACGAGAGCAAAGAGCCTTTAACGGATCCTACGCTTCTATGTTGTGCTTTTAAGAAACATCGGATCTATTTATTCAGGTATTAACTTAAACATCTGTAATGATATGTAATAAGTCTATTGATGCTTCGATTGTTATAACTTCAACATCTCTAATGACATGTTTAACGGTTTATCTGATGCTACCACAAAACAATTCATCATGAGTAGCATTTCTACTTTCAGTTCCTTGATATATCAAATTCAGTACACTGGTATTTGGAAGTTTTTGCTGAATAAGAAATGATTGTGGTCCTTCATTGTATGAAGTGTTTATTAATTTCAAAGAAAGGTGATACTGCACTCAATTGTCCGGGATATATGTGAAGATTATTGTGACACACTTTTATAATTATGGTATTAGTTCTTACTATTCTGGCTTTTTGCAAAACAGCCGGAGAGAGCCCGAGGAGCCTGAAGATGCAACCAAGGGTAGAGATGTCTTCAATGAAAAGCCACCTCCTGAGGAGCTTTTGGCAGTATCTGAATTAGGGAAAGCAATCACGACATCACTTCCTGATAGTGTGGTAAGTTAAATGCCTTTTGGTAACATTGTGCCAATCTGTCATCTGTGCTTACACCTAGTTTTGGAGACATGAAACATTTGAAATATGGAAACAGCTTGTCATTTTTGATCTGTCTTTAATAACTTATTATTTTGAATTAATCAGGTGCTGCACACATCTCTGGGTGATATTCACCTGAGATTATACCCAGAAGAGTGCCCAAAAACTGTGGAGAACTTCACAACTCATTGTAGGAATGGTTATTATGATAATCTAATCTTTCACCGAGTCATCAAAGGGTTCATGATTCAGACAGGGGATCCTTTGGGAGATGGTACTGGTGGACAGTCTATATGGGGAAGGGAATTTGAAGATGAGTTCCATAAAAGGTAAAATCCTAGTTGCATATGCATCTGTTTGTATGCACCACATAGGGATGCAAATGGATCCGGGGGTTGCTGAAGATCCCACCTCAATCTCCTCTGAATGGGGCAATAAGTGGGAGCCAAAAATAAGAAAAAAAGGAAAAAAGAAAAACATGCCCTGATCCGCTAAGAAATGGAGCTGAAGACAGGAGATCCCTTCTTTCCTTCGATCCTCCCCGATCAACCAAAAATTCTCTTCCGGCCCTCCTCGCCCCTCCTCTCCCAGCTTCAAATGGAACGGCAAGTAGGGGCAAAAAATAGGATAAGATCCAACCCATCCTGGATCTGTTCCAACACTCCAAGAAAACGGGACAGGACGTGGGGGGTCCCTCCTGCCCCCGGATCTGTCCTATTTACATCCCTAGCACCACATGAATGCGTTGTGTACGGACATGCATTTATTTTTATGCAAAGTAAAATTGCATGTAAATTAAACTATAGTAATTAATTTAGTTTATATGTTCCACAGGTAGAATCTCGGTCAATATAATATATTTTATCATAACAAACAATCAATAGATGCCCAATGCCAAATCAGTTTGACTAGATTTTCTTTTTTTAATTATATTTCGACATATAGGATATTATGCCATGTTTAGTGTTTAAAAGGCAAATAGATGGTTATTCTTAATAAGGAGATTCAGGATTTCTCTATATACAAAAACTGCAAGCAGAAGAGCAAACTTATAGAAAAGAAATCATTACATATTTTAGAGAAATCAGTACCTTTATCTTTTCTACAAATGAATCACTGTGTTGAATGGGAGAATCTAGAATGGTTGCATATTTTCTAATGGCTTGGTAATTCTTGACTCTGGTAGATGCTCTTCCAGGTAGTTTTCTCCAGTCATTGAAGCTGTATTTGCAAATAATTAATTAATAATCCAATTAATCTGTCTTCTCACTAATGTTATTAACTGAGTTGGCTCCTTAATTTTCAATTTTTAATAACTATAAAACTATCCACAAAAAAAGCACTATCTTATTAATGTGCAATGTGTATACTAGCTTTCGTTAAGTTCTCTTGTTCAAATTGCTTTGGATAATGTGTTTTATCTGACAATAAATGACCTTTCTGTGAAAGGTTTCTTTGTCAAAGAATTAAAAAGATGCATAAACAAAGTTAAGATTCACATGGAATCACATTTATCCATGTGCTTTATATGGTTCCCGCTTTGTAGGTTCATTATTTGCTGCATGTGGTTTCTATACTACCTTTATGTGTTCATAGCAATAGCATTTTGTTGATAGTGATGACCTGTAGCTATGCTCGACTAGTATTGTGCAACTCTGCTCACAGAAACTTACTAAAACCTGCAGCTTAAGGCATGACAGACCATTTACATTGTCAATGGCAAATGCTGGACCTAATACAAATGGTTCTCAATTCTTTATCACCACTGTGGCGACTCCTTGGCTGGATAATAAACACATTGTTTTTGGTAGAGTTGTGAAAGGAATGGATGTTGTTCAGGTGATTTTGAGAACTTCTGTTTTATTTTCTGATTTTTTTTTTCACTAGAATGAACATTTTATTTTCTTATTTCTCTTTCTGTTTGATGGAGATTTCTGAATTTTTAATTCTGACATTATTTGTGCACTATAGGCCTTAGAGAAGGTAAAGACGGACAGGAATGATAAACCCTATCAGGATGTAAAGATCCTGAATGTTACAGTTCCCAAGTCCTGAAGCCTTTCCACGGAAGGTGCTGCTGCACTTGCATTTCTTTTTTCTTTTTTTCTTTCTAAGAATATTCAGTTACATAGCCCTGCTATATTTTATGTAAATGTCAGAATGTAAATTGTTTAACTTAAATTTTACCTATGTTATATGATGAGCTATTACTAGTGTTTGGCATTTTAGCTAGTTGTGTTATAATGAGGACCTGGAACTCAGAATAGCATTATGCAAGCTACGAAAATGAGAATTAAACATCAAAGCTGCCTCATTTTGTGGATCTCTTAATTTTATTCTCTTAGGAGCAAATTTGACTTGCTGAGCTGTTTAGGCATGCCGACGTGCTATTTTCTTGTTTCTTTTTTTCTTGTGTTTTTGGGTGCAGGGGCTACTTATTCCAGTACTTTGCTTTACCATGTCGCCGAGGTGTTAATACTAGGCTGACGTTTTATCAGTTGACCCTCTATATAGTTTCTCTGCAGCGCTGTCTTGTAAATGCATACACGTATGATTATGGAACTGTATTCTCTGTATCAATGGCTGAGTAGTCTTTTGGCAATTTAGGGCATTTCTTTAGCATGGAGCACGCAGCGGGCCAAATGACAACTTCTGTTGCAGGGGTAAAGTTGCAGTTCACTGCATCTGTAACAACACGGTAGATGGAATGAAGATGGGGATCGCTGATGCTAACTTGTGCATGGAAAATCTGGGCACGTTGTTGATGGGCGAAAGGTTATTGTGCTTATAGAGCAAAATGCTTCGGCTAATATGATCTGCATCAATATTTGCAATGAAGATGCTGGATCATTGCAGCTTTATTTCCTTCGTAGTACCACTACACGTTGGACCATCATCAGTTTTTTGTTTTTTCCTTTTAATAAAAAAAAAAAGCAGATTGTTTGCTTCTCTTTTGTTTGCCGTTGTAATCTGCTAACAATTAATAATAACTGTTATATGATTGTACGCTCTAAATTAGAATTAGCAATTAGAGTTGATTTATATTTACTTTGTTATTTTGTTACGGTGATGTTGACCAGTTTTAGCTCTCGACTGCGGTGGGGTTGCAGAAGTTCTAGATCTTTCCGCTTTCGGAATTCTCTTGCTACAGGCTATAGAAAATTCACCGGACGAATAGAAGAGTAAGAAAATTCGAGGATTAGATGAAGTTGGAAGAGAAAACCCAATGAAAGAGTGAGGAGGGAACTCACCATTTTCTCCTCTCTTACTGCAGCCATAATGGGCCAAAAGAGAGGTGAAGCGGTATTTTACTTATGGTACCAATATCCCCAAAGGTTTCAAAAACTTAGAAATTATAATCTGTGCGAAATAGTTCTGTGTTATTGAGTACAGATACGATAATTGGAGTACCGGTACACAACTCAAGTGTTCTGGTACCCAAATTCAGTCCCACAAAATCCGAACGCCGATTCTTCAGACTTCTATTGAGTTTCGATACCACGTGTATTCGTATCGGTACAAGTCGTATTAGTATCGGTACTAGTCAGTTTTGCAAAATCTGAGAGTTGTCCAAACAAATATGCAATAGAGATTCAGTACCCAAGTTCGGTATTGGTACGTAATTGTCAAAATTGCAACTTTTGTAGATTTTAGCTTCCAAAGTTCGTTTTCACACTGCTTATGCTTTGAAAATGCTCTCAATCTCGTTAAACTCAGACCAAACTCTCAGAATAGTATAGAAATTCCTCTCACTAGAACTTCACAATTTGCTGAAGTTCAGTGTGCTACATCCTCCCCTCCTAAAAGAAGTTTCGTCCGAAAACTAAAGTCAAGCACCTCAAACATCTATTTGAAAAAGATGGGGATAACGTTTCCGCGACGTACTTTCTAGCTCCCAAGTGGTTTCGCGCTTCTCGTGGTTACTCAAAAGAACTTTCACGTAAGGGATCTCACAATTCTAAAGTTTCTTCACCTCGCTAGCTAAGATCGAGGTGCTCCTCAAAACTCATATCTTCTCGTAGCTCCAATGGTGCGAAGACTACATGAGTTGAGTCAAAAACATACTTCGGGAGCATTGAAACATGAAACACATTGTAATATACCAAACTCACTATGCTACTCTAGGGCGTTCTATGCTCTTTAGCATTACACATCTAAGGCCACTTTTACCTCAACTCACTATGCCACCCGACTCGGTCTTAAGTCAATCAACTGTGGATAATCCGCCCACTATCTAGCTCGAGGTGATAGACGTCTCACAACCACCTCAGCTATCAACAGCCTGTCGCTCCCTGTGGCTCAGCCTCATAGCGGTGAAATCGTCGCGCACGTTGAACACGACTCGAGTCACATGACATAGCCATTCTGGTGGCGAACACATTGCACTTACCCCGAGAGGGCTCAAGCCATGACTCATCCATCTGGAGGCGAACTAATCGCACCTCACCCAACAATGGTTTCAGTCACAACTCGGCCACCTGGCGGCACCCGTATCGCACTTACCCCAGCAATGGTTTCAGTCAATCCTGGCGGTCTGATCCTCAACCCGGCTCAATCGGTATAGAACTCAACTCGGCTCACCCACCCGGCGGCGAAATCGTCGCACACGCCACGTCAGTGGTATAACCTTGGACGGCGAAATCGTCGCACACGCCCGACACCCTCTTTGGTGTCCAAATCTCAGGATTCCGGAATCCGTTCCATTTTGCTTGAGGGGTGGCTTTTACCCTCAAGAGTCGACCCACTTAGGTCCATAGCCATTACATCCTACGTCTCTTTGACTCTAGGGTCTCATCCTTTGCCACATAACCTAGGTTATCTAACTCTAGGTTCAGTGTCATCCGAGTCCGACCTATGTTTACTAACACTAGGTCCATTGTCATCTTTATTTCAACCTATGTCCTTGACACTAGGTTTCAATGCCACTCACCTAGATTCTCTTTGATTCTAGGTTTACTACAACCTATGTTCTTTACACTAGGTTAGATGCCACACGCCTAGGTCCATTGACTCTAGGTTTACTACAACCTATGTTCTTTAACACTAGGTTAGATGCCGCTCGATCTATATGTACATTTATGTCCGATCAAGTATTCTACTATCAAGTTCTCTACTCATTCTAGAGTTATCGATTCCTTTACATGCATTTGTTCATTTACATCTAGCATGTATTCATTATGCTAAGCTTGCAACTATGCAGTTATCTAGCATTTATTTATCATGTGCATCTACTTATCATCATATGCATCAACACAAGTTTATGTCATTCTTAGACATACAGGTGACCTAGTCGCTTCGGTAAACACAACCCACCATATTCGATCTCCGATTGCTTGTTGACACTCGCAATCGGCCGCCTGCGGCACTCGTGACCCGGTTCTGCCCGCACTCCCGCGCGACCAACCAAACGGCCATCGATTCGCGATCCCCTTTGTGGAGCTATTCCACGTCTTCACGATGCCCCAGATCCCATTCCACGATTTTACGGCTTTTTATTCCGCGTGCTGCGGTTATCTGTTAAAAATATATTATTTTATCAATAACTTTGCACTCGCTCGTTGGATCACCGAACCGAGCATGCCAACGCGTTCGTTAGACCCTCAATTAGGTTTACATGGGGTCAAATGAGATCAATCTCATCTATTTCCAAAAACCCCCATTTGGATGCCCTAGATGCTATTGTTGCTTAATACCCCAAATCGATCCAAGATTTAGGCAACAATCTACTCATTAGCATCCTAGGGTTCCAATCAAACCATTTCTAGGGTATTTAAACTAAACCCTAAGAAATCACCATGAGAGGAAGCTTAGAAGCTTACCTCTCAAGCTTGCTCTCCATTCACAAAGAAGAAGAAAGGGATGACCATAGCAATCCCCACCTTGATCTCCTCATTTTCCTTTCTTTCTTTCGTTCTTCTTTCCTTCTCCTCTTCTTTCTTTCCTTCTTTTCCTCTAGTCGACAGAGAGGAAGTGAGAGGGAGAGATCTGAGTGAGGGAGTGAGGGAGGGAGAGGGTTTTAACCATCTCTTTACACATAACCCCTTGCCATTTTGCACCTTAGCCCCTCAACTTTTCACCCTGCACTCTGCCCACACTGGGCAGATTTAGAGACCGGTCCCCGAGAGCTCTGCTCTCGCAAGACAGCCTCCTCACGTACGGGAACCGGTCTCCATCCGAATGACCGGTCCCTCGGAGACCGGTCTCTTCCCTCAAGACCGGTCCCCGAGAGCCTTCTCTCGTGGGACACCTACGGGAACCGGTCTCAGGCTGTGGAGACCGGTCCCCACAGGGACCTCCCAGCCCAAAGCTCCAGGACTTCGCCATTCTTCAGCTTCATCCATTTCAATTCCGTTTCAACTCACTTTTGGCTCCGTGGGTCTCCGATTCAATTGAAATCGCACCGAGACTCCCCATGCACGATTTAGATCATGTCCACATCATCACTTCATCCGCGCTAATGCCGGATTTAGCTTGCGGCCCAATATAGCCTTTCGGGTCCCGTTTTCACACTTCGTGCATCGAAAACACCCGAAAGCTTCCGGACTTCACTGGAATCATTCCAAGGGCTCTCTAAGCCAACATACCTCGTAACTTCAAGACTTTAAAAGTTCGATATGTTACATTCTCCCCTCCTTAAAAAGAGTTTCGTCCCTGAAACTCAGTCATTTTCTTAAACTCATACCCCAACCGGGTTTATCGAGTAACCGGGGACTCCAATGCACTTTTCATCTTCGGAGTGGCCTTTCTCTCATCAGAATATTCCAAAGGCCCACTACGAAGAATGTGAGACTAATCTCACTCACATTCGCCATGCATGCCCTCGAAGGTGCATTATAATTCTCGCGAGTATTGTGGAAGCACAGGTCGACACTCGACGGCCTTTCTATGCTCCAACATCCCTCGAAAACGACCGGTTGCGAGGAACTTCGCCTTGCAATTACTCGTCTCACCTCGGGACACACTCCAATTCCGATCACCTACTTTGCCTAAAAGCAATATAGTAGGCGCATCTCCTAATCGCGAGTGCTCCGATCCCAACTGGATTCTTGCTCTATTGCGAGATGGCACACTTCGGCACATCTCCACTTCTATTCCATAAAAGAGCATTATCCTCAACTCTCACGTGGTTTTCATTACTTGAGTGTCTCCTGAAGACCACTTACTTTAAATTCCAATTGCCACGGCTAATTCGGCTTCGTTGCCGCAATCAACTCATACGAACACCCCGTTCGTGAACCTAGGCCAACTCTTCAATAGAGTTATCGGCCAAACCGCTCACCTCGGTCTCTACGGGTGGACCTATGGTCACCAACCCTACGTCGGTCTGCCGCCTAGACCTGTCTCAACTACACTTAGCGTTCATTGTTACTAGCGTAGACCCAATCATCTCACTGGGCAAAATTCTCACTTAAAAATTAGCACACACTCCAACCAGGAGCTATCAAGACCCCAAACCACAACAAATCCTTGGGTTGGGTCACAGCCGCACTCTCAGTGCATTCTCGATCTTGAGATCCAAACACGTGGCATTTCCACGTCCTCGGGTCAAAGCTCAGACTACCGACCTGACCAAAACTCTCGCCCCACCTATAGGTACAGGGCCGCTGCCTCTCGCAGCTGACTGCGCCTACCCAATGGGCCCAGGCTCCACAGTCCACAAATGGTCCAGGCAGGGGTCGTCCCAAGAACTATCTGCTAATGTCGTCCTATGCGACATGCTCTACAGAGCTACACACTCTATCGGCTCCAAAGCACCTAGTGCGAGCTTTCAACCCCACGAGTGATCCTGGCCCGCTTCACACTTAGCCAAGCTAAAGTACTACTACCACTCACTCGTCCGGCTGAAACGAAACCGCACTCTACTAGTATCTATATTCGTGCGCTCTATACGCCACTCTACGGCGTTCTACGCTAAGTCTTGACTTTGGGGCAAGATTGCGTCCCACGCATTGTTTACTAAGCGCCCTTTCTAACCCCACAAGGAGGTACCACTAGGCCCACAGGCCAAACTTGGTGTCAACCACTATTTCCTCCATAGTGGTCCCAACTATGTCAGGCATTAGGCTACTATGCCTATGCACGGCGACCACACGAGCATTACCCACCTACCTCAACTCGAGGTATCACTAGGCCCACGTGCTCGAACTCGGCAACCAGCCGACTACTCTCACAATCAGCCACTTATCGGCTTGAGAGTCGTTCCACCGCTCCGTCTCAACCTCGAGTATCACTTCTCGTCGACGGATCACGACTAGCGACTATGCTAGCGCTGTCCAATTCCCTACCTGCTCCAGCAGGCGCTACATTCGTCGCATAAGCATTACCTACCTACCCAATGGTTCCTACTATGCAGTGCACCACTAGTAGTAACTGACCAATGCTTATGGCATGCAATGCACCAATTTACATTCATGCAAAAGTATAGTGATTGCTTAATAAACTCATACCTGCCCCGACGTCGCCAGCATCGGCAGGTTCCACCACTCGGGTCGCACGTCCTTGGCCACTTGGCGCCCGCCGTGAACCCTCCGGTGGGATCATCCTCAACAGCCGCTCTCCCGACCATGCAGTAGGTGGCACACCTGCAGGCTGTCCCTGGGAGGAATAGGTCGTCGCTAGCGTCAGGCCCCGGCTATCACCTGGCGGACACTCGTCCCGCATATGGCCCGACAGCTCACACTTGAAGCACTTGCCCTCATGCTGTTCACACTACTGTGGAAAATGAGGGCCCCCATAAATAACACACTCCGCCGAGGACCGAATGCAGTATGTCCCCGGAGCTCGAGATCGCGAATGTGAACTCGCCGAAGTCCTTTGGGAGCTTGACTGACCAGCGGATCCACTCGTCGGTCGTCCTTTCCTTTTTTCCCGGTAATACGACTCGCGCTCCTCCCGGAGAAACGCGTTGCCTTGCTCTATCCACAGAGACCGATCCAGGACTTCCGCAAAGGTCTGTAGCTTGAGTACCTTGTAAAGGTCTGGCCGAAGTCCAAGCACGAAGCAGTCGGCCTTATCCTTGTCATCCCATACCACGTCCGGGATACAATGCACAAGACGAGAGAACTCCTGCTCGTATTGCCTGACTGAGCGGTCTCCTTGCCGCAGCTTTCGGAACCTCTCCTGAAGCTTTCTTTTCTCGTTGTCGGGGAAGTAAGCCGAAAACAGCATTCCCCGAAACTCCTCCCACGTCACAGGAGGGAGACTGGGCGATCGGTTTTGCCGAATCCCTTTCCACCACACCTTCGCTGACTGCTTCAAGCAATGCACAGCTAGGGGCACTTTGTCCCGCTCCAAGGTGTACAGCTCCTCGAAGAGGGTTTCCATAGAGTCAATCCACATCTCCACGATCCACGGATCGACATCCTCTCCGTCAAAGGTAGGTGGATCGAACTTATTAAAAGCCATCAAGGCCGCCAAAGCTCGCTCCCGCTCCGCCTCCACCTCTGAACCAACAGCGGTCGGATCACCCGACCCCGGCGGAAACGCCTCCGCCGCCACTCCCGGCCGTCCATGACGAGCCGCAGCCCGTGCAGCCACCAGCTGATCTAGCGTTTCTTGGAGTCTTTTCATTCGCTCCTCTTGGCGCGTGGAAGCCTCCTGCTGCCGCTGCACCACGTCCGCTTGTTGCCTCACCACTCCCACGACTGAGGCCAACTGGTCACGAAGCTCAGAGTCTCCGCTCGCGTCAATTTGCTCAGGAACATAACTTGTCCCCTCCCGCGCCGATCTGGACATAGATCGCCTACGCGGCACCATCGTTTTCTGAAACATGACAACTCGATTAGTCGATGTTCCTTGTCCCCTCCCGCGCCGATCTGGACATAGATCGCCTACGCGGCACCATCGTTTTCTGAAACATGACAACTCGATTAGTCCTCGACGATCTTGGGTCGAACACGAGACTACATGTACCGGCTCAAAAGCCAATCGGGCGAAAGTCAAACAAGGGCGTCCGTTCTCGTCCCTCGGTTTCATGTTGTCGCGCGCCAACATGAACACCCTCGGTGGAGAACAACCACACCTCAAGTCTACCTCTAATGTCCGTCTTAGAGGTTTAAATGACACGACCAAATCCATAATTACTTTCGCTACAAACACAAGTCCTCGTCTCTCATGAGCCTTAACCTCTAAGGTTTTACTATCCTAGGGTCTCCTAGATTCACCTAAGCCATTGTCCCATTCACTACTTTAGGCTCTGATACCATCTTATCTGTCACGGCCCGAGCCGGCCTATTTGGTCGGTTTCGGGCACGCCAACAGACCGCCGAACGGACAGAGTTTTCCCTGTACGTCCAAGGCGTCGCAATCAATATTGTATGTGTGATCATTATCGTAATACTGTGATTATTCAAGATAGTCTCAAACAAATAAACTCACAAAGAAGTTGACTCGAGTTTGGATTTCAGTCAATCTTATTTATATTGAAATGCTGGTGACAGGCATGTATAAATATCCTTTTTGTTTCTTTAACTATGAAATATGATCTCCCTTTTAGTCGGCGGAAGGAACAGTAAGGTGAATTACAGTACTCCTAGGTTAAAATGAATGCTGAATATTTTAGAATTGATGCGGATTGTCAAAGATAAAAACTTAATCCTGTATAAAATCCAAGGCTCATTGGATTTTTTTTTTTTTTAACTCATTGTTTTCAGTTTGAAATATATAAATGTTGCAATGATGAGGATCTTAAGCACCGTTTGGTTAGGGGATAGAAATAGGAATAGGCCCTTATCCCCTTCTTTATACCCAAACGCTAATTTTTTATCCGAGAATAGTAGTTCTCGGTTATCCCCACCAACACCTCCATTTTTTATATAAAACGACCTAATAATTTTCTTATCTTCGGGAACAACCCAATTTTCATCCAAATGTTATTTTTCTTCTCCCCGTACTTGTACCTATCCCTGTAATAGCTAGTTCTTGTGTAACGACCCAGGCCACTAGCAACAATAACTCGTTGTGATTAAGCCCAGTTATTATTACTAGCGTGTAGGCCTCATATAAACTAATCGAAATCAGTATCCCATCAGATGTGGGACTATTGGGGGCATTACAAACTCCCCCTGTTTAGACCCTAACGTCCTCGTCGGGTCCAAACCAGATCACAGACAGACAGACCAGGACCGTAACCAAACCCGTTGGTGTAGCACTTTGTCCCGCATAGCACTTAACTCTCACACTTTCGGCTAGTTATCAGGCTCTGATACCAAATGTAACGACCCGACCAGTTAGCAACAATAACTCGTTGGACCCAAATCACCGGCCCAAAATGCTTAACCCCAGTTATTATTACTAGTGTCTAAGTCTTTTATAAACCCAATGACAACCACATTCCCATCTAATGTGGGACTATTAGGGTGTCATAGACTCCCTCCATTAAGACCCTGACGTCCTCGTCAATCCAATCACGCACACAGCCCACGATCACCAGACGATGTGAGACTCATCTAGCTAGCCCGTCATCCAAACTGTGGCTCAACCGAGACTCGTCACACATGTCCAGCTGGTGAACCGGCTCTGATACCAAATGTAACGACCCAGCCCATTAGCAATAATAACTCGTTAGACCCAACCACCAGCCCAAAATATTTAAGTCCAGTTATTATTACTAGTGTCTAATTCTCTTATAAACTCAATGACAACTCCATTCCCATCCTATGTGGGACTATTGGGGTGTCACAAACTCCCCCCGTTAAAGGCCCGTCACGCTTCCGCTGCGATATTGATTTCGTTCAGTTTATTAATAACTGGGCTTAAGCATTTTGGGCAGATGGTTGGGCCCAATGAGTTATTATTGCTAGTGGGCTGGGTCGTTACATTGGTATCAGAGCCATATACCAGCCGGAAGTGTGAGAGCTAAGTGCTATGCGGGACAAAGTGCTACACCAACTGGTTTGGTGGGAGCCACCTCTTGAACCCGTAGGAGCCATCTCTAGAATCTCACATCTCTAGAATCTCATCCTTGTGCAGGGGCCATGCTAATCATCTTTGTATCGTTCCAATTTTATCGGATGTCTCCGAAGAGACCATTTCTCTGTCACGCCCCGAACCCGAGGCATAACAGACGCCACATATTTACTAATTTAATAAATATGCAAGGCTACAGAATCAGACAAATAACATACAGAAGATGATCATAAAAATAAAACTCTAACAAATCCAAATAGTCGAAAGATGAGGCTAATAATTTAATTTCAACTAGAGTCAAAAGAGATATCTTATGAACAAAACCAAATCACAGACAGACAGACCAGGACCATACCAGGCGATGTGAGATTCTAGAGATGGCTCATACGGGTTCAAGAGGTGGCTCCCACCAAACCAGTTGGTGTAGCACTTTGTCCCGCATAGCACTTAGTTCTCACACTTCCGACTGGTATTCGTCTCTGATACCATTTATAACGACCCGACCCGCTAGCAACAATAACTCGTTGGGCCAAACCACCGGCCCAAAATGCTTAAGCCCAGTTATTATTACTAATGTCTAAGTCTCTTATATCGGGGTGTCACAGACTCCCCCCGTTAAGGCCCTGACGTCCTCGTCAGTCCAATCACACACACAGCCCACGATCAGCAGGTGATGTGAGACTCGTCTCGCTAGCCCGTCATCCAGACCCTTGCTCAGCCGAGACTCGCCACACATGTCCAACTGGTGAACCGGCTCTGATACCAAATGTAACGACCCAGCCCACTAGCAATAATAAATCGTTGGGCCCAAACCACGGGCCCAAAATGCTTAAGTCCAGTTATTATTACTAGTGTCTAAGTCTCTTATAAACCCAATGACAATTCCATTCCCATCCGATGTGGGACTATTGGGGTGTCACAGACTCCCCCCGTTGAGGCCCTGACGTCCTCGTCAGTCCAATCCAATCACACACACAGCCCAAGATCACCAGGCGATGTGAGACTCGTCTCGCTAGCCCGTCATCCAGACCCTGGCTCAGCCGAGACTCGCCCCACATGTTCAGCTGGTGAACCTGTCTCTGATACCAAATGTAACGACCCAGCCCACTAGCAACAATAACTCGTTGGGCCCAACCATGGGCCCAAAATGCTTGGGTCGTTACATCTTGTTTATACCCGAACCAAACGGTACAAAGAACAGGACAACAGCTGTTGGAAAGACCTATCCTTTTAGGAAGAGTCGGAATAAGGACGTTGGGGCTGCCCTTTTCCCAATGGTATGTTGTGTCCCCGTTATGTTTTGATTTCTGTTGGATCTCTTTGACCAGTTTCACCTCCTATATATACTTTTTCAATCGGCATCTAATTATATAAGAGAAGGCACACCCCAGCTAGATTAATTTTCTAGCTGCGTGTAATGTGTTTCGTGGACTATCATCTGCGTATGGAGGAATCACAGATTTTATCATATTGTTGGATATACTGGGAAAATTCTGAATTACATTTTGACTGTAAGCTAACCGGTTCGTATTTTGATTTCCTTTATTTTATATCATCTTAGATTGTGAATAATCAATATCTAATCTAATCAATTGATTTGACGGACGCTGGCGGGTGGCGGATGTAGGCAAAAAGCAAAGCAGTCAACTAAATTTGGATCACTAAATAAAATTTTCCTGACGTCGCCCAATAATTCACCCTCCGTACCATTCGCAGTTTTTCTGATTAGAGCGTCTCCAATGAATGAGAACTAACTTGCACTACCGATGTCATATAGAACGCTTTTTTAATATATATATATATATATATATATATATATATATATATATATGAACTAGCTCTTTCTATTAATAGCACCAAGTCATTAATGCTACCAAGTTTTTGGCCGTTGAATTGAAATATGTACGGTTAGGATGATGTGGGCCCCTTAGAGTTAAGTGGGTGGTTGGTTAAATAGTATGATCTAACAGATGAAAATCATCAAAAGGATAATCCCGCGCGCGCAGGCGCGTGTATGTGTGTATATATATATATATATATTAAACTTGAGCAATTTACTTATTTACGTCACACCTAACAAATTTTGTACCAAAAAATATGTTGCTAATATCTTTATAAAAGCAACGTAGCTAGTTATTTAAAAATCCAGAATTTTTTAATATAATATTTGTAGATACTTGGGTGGGGATATGGCTGCGCGCCCCGGTGCGTAAGACATTTGTACTTGATGCTTACAACGAATGCTTTGGCAACACAATGCTCCTAACACGATCCCTCCTGGACTTCTCCAGGGTGAAGAGCAAGAATGTAATAATTAGAAGATAGATTTATAAGGATAAAAGGATTAGAGCAAATTACAGACGATTGTTACCAACAAAAAGGGCAGCAAATGATTTAGCCATTTAATTTTCATTCGATGATCATGTTCAACTTCAGTAAAAGAATATCAAAGCCACCCACAGACCAAACAGCAGCCACAAGAGACAACAAATAGCCATGCTGCTGCGTAGGGTAGGAAGATATAGAAGTATGTGCTCGGGCTTCAAGTTCCACAATGGAACTGTCTATATTTCATTTCTTTTTTAATTTCTGATATACCCTCAAAACTTCAAAAACATCTAATATACCGCCCCGCTGACCAAATTGCCCTGGTTTCCAAAAATTCTTTCAAATAGTCCCAGACCCGTAGGGTTAGTCACTAACGGAATCTGGGGTTTAGAAGGGTATTTTGGTAATTTCAGGATAAATTTTGAAAATTGTCGATGGCGGTAAGGAATAAATAAGCAAAAGCCCTCATTGTATTTAACCTCCCCTTCACATGACGGAATCACGATAAAAGAATCTAATTAATAATTCCATCAACTTTGACAAAACTGCCGCTATCTGCTTTCAGAAAATTGCCACATAAAAACGTTCAAATTCTCAAAATACGCATCAACTTGTATACCTGCCAAATATACAATCATTTGTTAATATCTGTGGAAGAAACAAGTTAACTCTGCTACTCAAAACTCTTTTTGTGAATTTCATCTTCGTACCTGAGCACTTCTACGAGGTAAGGCCACCTCCAGAGAGTTTTGATAACCGTCAGCCCTTTAACAATAAGTATGGATATTCTATCAAGTTAGCAAGTGAGGATTTTTCTGTGCCAACAACAAAAACAACAAAAAAAGAAAAAAAAAAAACACTAGAGAGAAAGACCTCAATTGGAAAAGATAGTAGCAGTATGCTAAGAATAAGCACCTTTTTTTGTTGGTCCTCCGAAGATGCTTATGACTTTCGAGCTCACCATGTCCACCATATCTGGTATCATCAGTATTTAGAATTATCTGTTCCAAATCAGATCAATCAGGACTAAATGAGTATTAACTTTTCATATCTGCACACATTATACATATCAATGTATACTCGACAAATTATGCAGGGTAAAATCGCTATGCAAATCAAAGAACTAAAAGGCTCTTGGTTTCGGAATTTCATCATGAGACAGATTACGAACTCGTGAAGCACTAATGATTAAGATTTGTAATGAAAATAATCCCAGCCATGGCTGCCAGGTGAGGTTGCGTGTGGTGGAAAGCCCATTACTACTTTTTAATGATTGTACATGTACCTAGCAAAAGATATAAATCCTAAAACAACGTATCATCATATCAGAGAGAAATCTCAAGTTAACCGTCTGTAGTTTCATTTGCATGTCCTTTCCATGTCCTACTGCTATGATATGTACCTTAAAACGTAATTGTATACCGGGTGACTTGGTTGCCGGCTTATTGGTTTGACCAGTAATGATTTTAGATTATACAGCAAAAGAATACTGCAATGTCTTTCCACATGTACTAACAGACGTTGAACTTTCAGTAGTAGATACCTCTATAATGAAGAGCACATAATCCGATGCAAACATAGACAAACCTATAGTTTCCACTGGTCACACGTTTTGACTAAAAGAGAAACAAAATAATTCTTGCTTTGCAGAAGACCCAAATTTAGTATGTTGTTTTTAATCCAGTAACAGAAAGGAAAAGGAAAAATAATAAAACAAGGTAACACATACTTGATAATCGCCAGCTTCCTCTACACCAACACGATATGATTCACAAGATGTTTCAGGATGAAAGTTGAATACAAAGAGAAAGGACCCCCTGGTGTATGATATGACCTGCCAGATTAGAGCTATTTGATTATATTTATTAAGACGAACATTAATCTGATGGGTAAATACACAATATGCTTGTTCTTAACATCTTCAGAAGCATTTTTAGATAAACAAATTAGAAATTTGCACAATAATTCCAAACACTTTTTTTTAGCACAAAGAGTGCAGCAAAGCATCCACCTGCATCCCTTACAGCATTTCACATAAAGCATAATTTTCTTTAACAATGTAAAGAACAATGTTTACAGCAAGGTTTTAAGTGTCCGTCGGTACGAACCGTATCCACTGTGCCGTACCATGCCAACAAAATACTGGCATAATACAAACCCCGTGCCGATGGCACAACTCAAAACCCTCTATGTTTAAATTAGTAAGTAATTTTCTCAATAAAGTTCAAAAGATATGATAAAAAGACATAATAAATAGTTAGAATATTTTGTTGCTAAAGAAAATAAATATTTCATACTATTACGTGTCGGCATAAAAGAATTTTTTTGACCGGCACACATCGGTACGGCTCGGCACGCACCGTGCCGGCAAGTTTCCGGCACGACCCCGTGCCACGGCACTTAAATCCTTGGTTTACAGCATAATTTTCTTTAACAATGTAAAGAACAATGTTTTTATAGCCAAAATTAGGTTTGCCCAGGATCAACAAAGATGCTACATCATATCAAATTGCAGTTGGCAACAGTTGGGCATATCTAATAAAGTTTTCGCAAATACACAGAAATTAATAGAATTTTGCTTTCAGGCATCATTTCATGATTTCGCTCAATAAAGGCAACTTCATGAAACTTTATGCTCAATAATTGTAATAGGAGGATCTTCTATCCATTTTATCATATAGATTCGAGGTTTTTGACTGGTCCTCCCTAAACAAAAACTAGGTATTGCTGACATCAGCCATTAAATTGAATAAAATAATAAAGCTCATATATTTCATTCATTAGAAAGCCAGTATTCACTTAAATGTACAATGTTTTAAAATTACCAAATAATTTAAGAATTAGTGCCATAATTGTAGGAATATATAATCTAATTATCACAAATCTACGTTATATGGTGGTATTTGTTGTGTCCCATAACATGCTTATGTGACATCGTGACATAATTATTGGCATTGCCAAGGATTGAATATGCATGGAATGGAAAGAAATAAAACTTGCTGACGGTGGATATTGAAAATAGGCAACTGCATCACTTGTGTAGCCAGCAGCAAAATATATCCCACCTACCAATTTCACATAGGAAAAAGGCAATAAATATAAACAGCTGATTTTGTGAGATATTTATGCATTAAGTGGATTCAGTTAGCATGAACAGCTAAATGATGTGCCAAATTGAAAAGGTCATGAATAGCATTTTTCTTGGTGAAAAACATCACCAAATGTGCAATACCAAAACCAAGATCCATTTGTTTGAAATACGAGTCTCTTCTGTTATCATCAAACAAATCAGACAACAAAAATATATTTCATCGCCGACTCATCTATTGTAGTCTAGATAATTAATTGATGTGGCATACATGAAGAATATATCTATAAACTATTTTGCAAGCATATCATGTAGACAGATGCTTCATTACAATGCTCCTCAGATATGCACAAACATGTATGATGTGTAAACCAAGGTTTTAAGTGCCCGTCGGCACGGGCCGTATCCACCGTGCCGTACCGTGCCAACAAAATACCGGCACGATACAAACCCCGTGCCGATGGCACAGCTCAAAACCCTCTATTCTTTAAATTAGTTAGTAATTTTTTCAATAAAGTTCAAAAGATGTGATAAAAAGACATAATAAATAGTTAGAATATTTTATTGCTAAAGAAAATAAATATTTCATGCTATTATGTGTCGGCACACAAGAATTTTTTGACCAGCACGCATCAGCACGGCTCCGCACACAGGTGCCGTGCGTGCCGGAAGTTTCCGGCACGACCCCGTGCCACGGCACTTAAATCCTTGGTGTAAACTATCACAGTGCAAACAGCATCCAAATCCATGCTGGACATACATATGTGGTAACCGTAGGAGAATTTTGATAAATATAATGTACTGAACTTCTACACTTGTGGAGTTCTTAGGAGTAGCTTAAAAAGCTATTAAAATAGTTCCAGCGAATTTGGGAAGTATTCGAGTGTTTTAGGCACAAACCGAGCGCGAAACGACTACGAAATGTTAAATCTGTTAAAGCTGCAGATTTTATATTGAGTACCGGTACTAAAGATCTAAGTACCGGTGCGCAATACAAAATGTAAAGGAGCCAGCTCTCGGATTTTGAGGAACTAAACCTGAGTACCGGTACCAGAAAGGCTGAGTACTGGTACTAGAAAACTGGGTATCGGTACGCAATAGAAAACCTGAGAATCCAACGTTTGGGTTTTGAGAAACTGAAAAAAGGGTACTGAAACTAAATGCCCGAGTACTGGCATGCGAATCCAAGTATCGATAGGCAGTTCTGCAGAATGCAGTTTTTGAAGGGTATTTTGGTAAATTCAGGTGGAGGCCTATATAAAGGGGAGCCCTCTCCCCTTTTCTCTACTAAACCTACACACGAACACGGGGAAAGGAAAGTGAGAGAGAAGCTCCTCTCTCTCACTCTCTTCTTCTTCTTCTTTTCCGACTTAGATTTTGGTGGAGATTAACTCGGGAAGCTCTAGCACGTGTAGCGACTCGGGAAGCTCACGATCTGAGGTGAGTTCTTTGGAGTAAGGTTTAGGGTTTTTGTTCAATCCCTTGAAGATTCTTGGGTTCCCTAGATGATTCTACACTTATTTAATCAAAGATTCTCCATGAATTTTGGGATATTTTTGGTGAAGTTGGAATCTAGGGTTTGATTTAAGGTTTTTGGATTTTAAGACTAGAACTAAATTGATCCTCTAATACTTTAATTAAAGGTTAGAGGTGGCCCCAGACAACTTTAATTTGGAAATCGACGGGCGTTCGGTGATCAATTTCGAGTAACGAACCAAACCAGACGACGTTGGCCGTACAGGCTCGAAAAAGAGCGATTTACCGCTGGAATCCGACTTCAAGTGTTTACAAGCAATCGGAAACGTATGAGGTAGGTTGTGCTTCACCGAAGTGATTAGGTCACTTCCACGTCGAAAGAGTAAAATTTAATATTATTTTACTTGATACATATAATGGTAGTTTAATTGGTAAGTATGGATGTGGAAATCATATTTTACTAGAATAATTAACTACCATTGGACATAACACTAGGCAAGTGGAAACATATAGGGTATATATGCATGCCTAGATGTGGATAATGAACATGGGTCTATTAACTCTAGAAAAATTAGAGAACTCGACAAGGAGTCAAGAAGTAAATGTCATGAAAGTTATGAATCCTAGGTGTGGACAACTAGGATAAGAAGAACGTGATTGGGTATTGAACCTAGTGTCATGGTTGAAAAATATAGTGGTAGGATGGCCACTTGGATTGGAATGTCATTAAACCTAGAATTGAGTGAACCTAGGTGAGAAAGACATAGGACCTAGTGTTGTTGAATCTAGGTTATGAAACATAGTGCTAAGACAACCACTTGGACGTAAGAACATGGACCTAGAAAGGTTGACAACGTAGGGTAAATATTGAACCGTTGAGATTTGGAAAGTGGGTTCTGAAATCCCCAGACTGATACTTGCAGGCATGTGTGGTATTCCTCACCTAGCAAGTGATTTGTGGCTGCAGGTATGTGTGGTTCTCCTCGCCCAACACTGGTTGATACTTGCGGGTATGCGTGGTTCTCCTCGCCCAGCAAGTGAATAATGACTGCGGGTATGTGTGGTTCTCCTCACCGGGCAGCGATTCATGATTACGGGTACGTGTGGTTCTCGCCTGGCAGTGGTTGATACTTGTGGGTATGTGTGGTTCTCCTCACCCTACAAGTGAATCATAACTACGGATATGTGTGATTCTCCTCGCCAAGCAACGATTCATGATTACGGGTATGTGTGGTTCTTCTCGCCCGACGACTTGAGCCATTGTTGGCGTGTGTGATGATTTCTCCATCAGATAGCTAAGTAAAGGATTATGCCGCCCGACAACTTGAGCCATTGTTGGCATGTGCAACGATTTCACCGCCAGGTGGCTAAGTCAAGGAACGCGATAAGCTATGGATGATTGACTTAAGACCGAGTCAGGTGATATAGCTTAGCTAAGATAAGAAAAACCTTAGGAGCGAATTGTTTGAGATATGGGTAATATGGGTAATGAAATAAAAGGTAAAAAAGGTAGATCTACTTGCATGATTTTACATTATCGAATTTATTTGAGGCATAAGCATGATGTTTATTATCGTATATAGTTGAGTTATCTATTAATCTATTGAACTAACTTGTTTATATTGCCTTCTTTGGACCTGGTAGGTCGAGTTCTTTCTTTGAATGGCCGTACCCACTGGAAACTATGTTTATAGTTCTCATCTCCATATTTTTTAAGTCCACATGTGAGCAACGCGGTGGAGCGAGAAAAGGGCATAGCTCAGTAGATCCCTACCACTTGTGACCATGATAGAAGTACCCTCTACTACATAGCTTAGAGGTATTAAAATGAAAAGAAAGAAAAATAAAATTGTAATAATAAATCTAATTGTACTTGGAAAGAAAAATGTAAATGTAGTGTGAATGCTTGTACTACTAGCTTAGTTATTTATGTTTATGGGATCGTGTCGCAAATTTGTCGGCACGATATGGCACGGTACTTGCCGAGTCGTGCCGATGCATGCCGGTCAAAAAAATTCTTGTGTGCCGACACATAATAGCAAGAAATATTTATTTTTTTTAGCAACAAAATTGTAAGATAGTGGATCCTCGTTGCGTTAATGCACTTTTGGTCAAATTGACCAAAGTATGGCGAGATGAATACTTGGACATACTCCACTTGACATTTCAAAGGTGTTGGAAGGGTCAAAGTTGAGTGCTAAAAGAGTTAACTGAGTTTTAGCATTACTCGGCGCAATTCGAAATCAAACGAGTGCTAAAATTGCAGTCTGGGCAGTTGGTACCGGTACAGCAGAGTGGTACGGTACCATGTGTTAAACCGAGAGTGGCAGCTCTTGGGTTTGCTTGCTGCACGATAGTGTACCGGTACTAGATGGGGTGGTACCGATAGCAGCCCTCGGGTTGGACGGCATATAGGGTGGTACCGGTACGAGGTATCTGGTACCGGTACCAGATGGCCTTCGCAGCAGACTTGGTGTGCTGCAAATAAGAAGTAGAGGGCTTAACTGCTATTGTAGCAGCTTATAGAAAGAGCCCACCATCTCCTCTCTCTTTCACAGCCAAACACCTTCCCCCATCTTATTTTCTCTCCCATTCTCTCTCTAAAGCTCTCCAAAGAAGTGGATTTGGTGGAGAGGTTTGGTGAAGAAAGGAGCAAAGGGTGGATTTCATCTTCTTCCTCACCTTTGGGAGAGCTTGTTGAAGTAAGCTCTTGGAGCATTCATAGTGAACTTTGGTTAGGTTTATATGCCCTAGAACATTAAGTTTGAGCCTATTACATGATTAGAACTCTAGTAGAAACCATGAAACACATGAAAAACCATGTTTGCTCAAATGCTCTCATGGTAGATTTCTAGGGTTTGCCTTAGTTGCCCTAGGAATGGTGTGAATGATCTAGAAATAGCTCTAGATGAGTCCTAGAGGTTCAATAAGCTTGCATTTGCTTGTTTTAGAGATCAAACCAAGACATTGTGCTATATGTCACATTAAGGCATCCAAAAGAGGTGGGCTCAAGTAGGGTTTTGATCTAGTTTAAACCTATACAAACCTAATTGCTAGGTATACGAACGCGTTGGCGTGCTCGGTTCGGCGATCCGACGAGCGTACGCGAAAGAATTGAGGAACGAACCGTTTCGGTGCAGATTGCCGCAGCACGCGGCACAGGCTTCCAAAAATCACGAAACCAGATTCGGAGCTTCATGACAATGCTTAGAGGTGGGGGGGTGCCATCCCGAAGCTACTGAACTCCTTTCTATGTCTTAGTTGCATTATGACTTGCATATTGTATATGTTGTTATGCATTATAGGATATTGTTATGTGCATTCTCTTTTCTAGTATGTTTTCCTAGTGGATAGGGTGTTGTGAAAAGAATACTTGAGGTATTAGACATACGGATTGGGTTATGCCATTGGAGACCTATAATGCTAAACAAGTGTGAACATAGTGATTGGGTCCAAGGACATATCGAGTGGCATCTAGAATGACATAGATGACGAGTGGCATTAAACCTAGTGTAAAAGAACACTTAAGGTAATGAACTTAGGAAATAGGTGGATTTCCCTAGAAATGACAAGTTGCATGTGAACTTAGTGTAGGTGTAACACTAAAACATAGACATTGGGATTGTTGAGTCCTCGAGTTATTGTTAGCCCTAGTTGGTAGGGTATCCTCAGTTGACGAGGATTGGATTGTACTCACACAATCTATTTACTTCGAGGGATGGTCGCTCCACCTATTAGTGCACTCCGGAGGTGGTCACGCATTGGACAGACGTAGTTGTCCGCAGACGGCCCCTCGGGTGGTTCGAGTCCCCCGATATAGAGGGATTTTGAGGTGTGAGTTGAAGGCGAACCTATAGGCAAGCCGGTTAATTGGGTAAACAAATGAATAACATTATTCTTGAACATAGTTTCATGATGGTAGATTGCATTCCTTTACAGTTTTTGCATTCATTTCAACTGATTGAGGCACAGTAGCATGTCAGTAAGATCCAGGTTATACTTGCAGCTCAATTCGATATCTATCTATCTATCTACGTGTACCTACTTGGACCTAGTGGGAAGATCGACGGAGTCGCTGGCCGAGCCCACTGGGAACTTATATTTATATAGTTCTCACTCCACTCTGTTGCAGGGCCTAGTTCGAGCACCCCGGGCGAGGATCGCGGGAAGGGCATAGCGCCCTAGTACATAGTAGCTTTCCTTTTTGTATTAGTACCCTCGTGTACATAGGTGATGTTACATTTTGTGAGGATTTGGAGAGCTACTTATGTATTTAGATGATGAACATGTATTCATTTTGGGAGATGCAAATGTAAACATGATGTGAATGTTGGATGAAAAATGTAATAGCTAGAACTCTCTCCTTATATCACTTGTATTACTACTTGTGTCTTGCTCTTTCTTGTATAGCGCTAGTGGCGCTTCGTATACGATCTTGTATATTGATGAGTTTTCCTGGGCAACTCTTGTACATGATCTCGTTGTCGAGCCTTGGACAGACAGGGGAGATGTCGTCCGTTCGGCGTCTGTTCGACACGCCCAAACCGGACCAAATTGGTAGCGGTCTCGGGGCGTGACAAAAAATATTCTAACTATTTATTATGTATTTTTATCACATCTTTTGAACTTTATTGAGTAAATTACTTACTAATTTAAAGAATAGAAGGTTTTGAGTTGTACCATTGGCACGGAGTCTGTATCGTGTCGGTGTCTTATTAGCACGGTACGACACGGTGGATACAGCCCGTGCCGACGAGCACTTAAAACCATGCTCTCCTTATACAATCTATGTATGGATTCTATTCCTATTTGGAATGTTTTGAATTATACCGATTGTGACGCCTTGGGCGAACAGGAATAACTCTGTCCGTTCGGCGAGTCTGGCACACACGCCCGTGCGGGCTGCATCTAGCTATTTGGGGAAGGGATAGCAGGGCGTGACAAAAAAGGCATACAAATATTGGCATGTGAAAAGGCAGATACAAAACATAACTACTATGTATCACTTTATTGCAGAATCCTATGACCCAACAAATACATAGAACCAAAGAAGATATGTCCAGCATCAAAATCCTTGCTGGACACATATATGTGGTACAACAATAGGAGAATTTTGATAAAGAAATATAAATATAGGCAATATGAAAAGGCAGATACAACACATAACTACTGAGTCACTTTATTGCAACGTCCTGTGACACAAAAAATAAATAGAACAACCAAAGAAGGCACATCTTGAGAGTGACAATCTTTCTAATATTCGCAAATCCCAACATAGAATCGCGATCAATTTAACTCGAGCTTTACATGATGCATAATAAAGAGAGATGACAACCACAACAAAGGATCCTTAAGTAGATGTTCGGATATTTCACTTAAATTATTTTCTATCATACTATAAATTTTATCTTTGAATTATTTTAAAGAACTAGCATGGTACTGTTTTTCCTTTTTTTTCTTTGTTTGGGGGAGGGGGGGCAGGGTGGGGTCGAGGACTAGCATGGTATTTCATGCTTTATGGAGAAGTGATTTAAATAATTTATAATTTATGAACACTTGCATTCGACCAAGCAAGAAGGACCATTTATTCATTTTATCCAAATAGATACATACTTTATATAAGTATTTTAAATTAAGCATAAAATATTCATACCATAGTCGAATCGTTACAATGGTGAACACTGGGTGAACTTCTAGAAAGTATCCTTTCATTTTCATCCAAGCTCATCATGTCCTATAAAGAAGATAACACATAAATGAGGTCTGTAATGATAGTTTTTCAACTACAGTTCTCTCTGTCCATGTTAGAAATCCCTACCTTATAGCCCAACAAATTAAATGTGCAAATATAAACATCAAGAACACAACATGGCACAGTTGTTTCAATGTAATTCCTTCAAGAACAAAAAACACTTCTCATGCTACCCCATACCAGTAAAAGCAGATCTTTGTATAGACCCTAGTAGAGGGGCAAAGTAACTTTTTCAGCTTTATTAGACAACTTACTAGCAAACGGGTCAACACATAATTACTAGATAATTATGAATCTTAGCCATCAGTTGCCATACTTGAGATGATTACTCAAGATCAGCAGGAAAATTCTCTTATTGCAAGATTCCAATATTTCTGTTTTCTACTGGTTTGAAAGAATTAATAGAGAAAAAAAAACAATTGATAGAATGTTAATCACATAAAAAAAATTCACAACAAACTCATAACAAAATACAATAACAATTATCATCTATGAGGCTTGGAGGTATAAGTTTCAATATATGCCCCGTCAGTGAAAATAAATAAATAAAACATAAGCAACCAAGGAGCCATAACAGAAATAAATTGCACACAAGAAAAAGAAACCGGAAGAGATCAATAGAGGGGCATGATTATGTTGAATAGAAGGGCATTTTGTGCAATGCCGGAAAAGAATACTTTGCTGCAAACCAAAAATTGATAACTAACGAATATGATTATTGCATTCGCGACCTAGAGGACGCCATTGTACCAAATAAGGTGCTCTATAAACTCTCCATGTGTGTAGCCTATAATAAGGTGCTCTAATTTTGCCAAGCAAAGTTAACACGTTATAACAAATAAGGACAAATGAAAACAAGAAAAATCAAATTTTAGGTCCTGAAAGAATGATGATAACATGGAAGCAATTGCACAAAAATAATTTAAGAATCCAAAAAAAAAACGTAATCCATATCCTCCTGAAAACATAGGTAGTGAGAATATAAAAAGATACAAGAAAGCAAAAGCAAAATCAAACTTTACTTCTATAATAACTAAAAAAACATGAGATATATCATTATCTCTAGCAATCCAAAGCCATAAATACTATATACAGCAAGGAGCAAAATAACGTACTAAAGACACTATTCCTATTGATAATTGAAATATCATTACCAATCCGAAATAACTGAATAGCAACAATAGAGTTTTATGATTATATCCAAACGAATCGTAAACCCAAGGACGAAACATAATCTCCCATCTACATATGTCATATGTTAAATGCACAAGAAGCACGCCAATTTAGCAAAGATATGAGATCCATAGAATCCTATTACATATCCAAACATAGATATTACACTCTAAAACCTGCAGCAAATTTGAGAAATGGAGAAACAAAAGTGCAGCTATAATAACAATAAGATAATTATATATCTTCAATGCACAACCATCCCACAGTAAACCTTACCCTATCAAAGTTGAAAAGGTTACTGTGAATGCCTTTGTCCATTAGTAGCTCCCATTGCCTATTAGCAAACATGAAGGAATAGTTGTTGCTTGACATAGGAAACTCCACCCTCTAGTAAAATAAAACCAAAAGAATCCTTGATAAAGATTTTCATGTCATAAACTATGCTCGAGAGAATTTACCATTAGGCAATATACACGAGGATAAGATGCCTCACATTTGGATGTCCAAATTCATTGCCCATAAAATTGAGATATGCATGTCCACTAGTTGTAAACGTAATCAGTTTAATCATCTGTAACAAAACAAAAAGTATATCTTCAGGAAATTTATATTTGCATTTACAAATAGATATTGGCTTATTATTACGTACAAAACATTTTTTTTACTTTTTCTGTATTTCTTTTTTGGTTTATGATAAAGCAAGAAAGAAAAAAGATAAACCATCTGAGTTAACTTGAAAAGAGTTTTAAGTTAAAGCACCATCAACATCAATGTATAATTTATTAGCTAGGCCGGTTGGTAATATGAATCCTCTAATAATAAAACTCCATATGAAAGAGCATATCCTCCATGTACCTTAGAGAACTACTATCATTCACCTTTCATAGTAAAGCCCTTCTAATCTTGCTCTCCATCTTTCAATACTGATATTAACTTGAAGTGGGTCATTCACACTGTCATCTTAGTCACACACCTGAACCACAATAATGACCCTAAATTTATCTAAAAGCTAGTATTTCCACTTCTTAACCTAAAATGAATAAACGTTAGCGGTCCGCATTGAACCAGCATCAATCACAGTACATCTAATCTGAATTAAATTAATTGTAAGTTCTTCATATTTGCCAAAAATACAAAACTGTTGCCTTGAAGCATCAAGCTTGCCCTTTCTTCTAGCAATTAAGATTCTTCATCTCATATGTTTTGTAAAAGCTGTTCAAACTTCTCAAACTCAAAATAGCAAATTCTATATAATTTCCAAGTATAAATATCTAAGAAACAGTAACTAATCAGTGGACTGCTCTGTATTCTTGCTCACATTAATAAGATTCCTAACTGTATGGTTAACTGTCATCCCTGCTGATAGTATCCTTATTGATATTTTAATACAATGTGATACACAAAAACTCATAAAATTTTTGGTGATTGTACTGTTTCTATCAGTAGAATAACATCAGCTTTATTTTGTAAAATTCAAAATCACATGGTTCTTCCAGTCTGATATATAGAGAACAATTTGTCCCCGTATTTAAATTATACACCTTCACATAAAGTTTACTTGGTTGAAAATTCAAACACTACCTTTAACACACCAATGAGAAAATAATGAGAAAATATTCAAGACAGCTATACAATCAATACAGGAAACAAGTAGCAACATTATTAACTATTAACTCAGTGTAATCAATGTACCAAATGAGAACTCAAAAACATACTTTGAGCAATTGTAAAGCTCTGAAAACAATATCCTCAGATGCAACAGATTGTTCTTTTGGCTTGTTGAAAAGAATATCTGCAAAAGACTTTCCTCCTGATATGGACTGCAGTAAAGTACTACAGTTAATAATGGTAAATACTAATAATTTACTCTTACTAATTATAAATATTATTCTGTTTGAAAGATTGTTTGAGAAAACTAACTAACAGGAAATCCCGATACAATATTATTTGATAAAGCTACTGCAGTTGTCAAGGTGGTAAGGAAATTATAAAGCAGATGATCTAGAAAATGCCCAGGCACCGCCAGGGAATTAAATGTACTGCCCAAATATTTATGCGGTGCTCGATATCAGGATAAATTTTCAAGGTATATTAACAAACTAGTCCCTGAAGTTCAACCTCCTCCTATCAGTCTCCCCTTCTCGGCAAGAACAATCACAATGCGCAACAGCTGTAGTATTAGCCTCCCCAGCTTCGTGAGCTGGAAGCACACCAGCCAATTTGTAGCCGTTAATGCCCACTGTCTCGTCCCAGATGCAGATGAAGGTGCTTGTGGGCACATTTTAATACTATGTAATATATTATATGCAATTTCATCCCCATAGTTCCTATTATAATAATTTAGTCCCCAAAGTTTAATAAATAAAAAGTCCCTCAACAGGTATACTAAAGGCACGATGCAAGCTGAGTATAATTTAGCTATTTAAAATAGAAACTTGGTAGGGACTAAGTTGAATTTAGAGTCAAACTTCCAGGACCGAACTGTCAACATTGAAACTGAGGATCCAATCAAAATAAGTGAAGCTTCAAGCACTAAATTGTTACTACTGAAACAAACCCGACTGAGATAGTTAAAGTTAAAAATTTCTGCTATGGGATAATGATTCAAAACCCAATGTTTTTTAGTTATGATTTTTGCTTGTAGCTGAAGCCAAACCGAGCCCGAAACTGAAGCCCTATAAAAACCTATTTTATACATAAGAACATAAATCTTTTAAATATTAAATTTGGTAAATTGTTGGGTTCCCTGGCAAACTCTGCATTCCTCTCTCTCAAGCATAACTAGGGAGGATTCCTAGCTCTAGAACATTCAACTTTAAATATGGAGGGACAAGACCTAGAGACGGAAGAAATTAAGAGAGAAAAAAACACAATCAAATGGCTCATCTACAAACCATTAATTAAAATGTCGAATCCAGTAGTTTTGTTCAATCTACTGGGACAACACATAGCTTTCCTTTCTCTTTCTCACAATGCCTATGAAGGATTCATGCTATAGCATGTTCAATGTTTGATTTAGAGGGACAAGGAGGAAGAAGAACTTAAGGCTATGATTAGTTCCGGGATAATTCTCTCAAGGATAACAATTTTCATTCTTGGGATAACAAGTTATTCAAGGATGATTAGATGAGTAGGAATAAGTGTAAAATTTTAATTGGTTTCGAATTCTTCTATTCTGGGGGATAACCAGAATTGTGTTTGGTATTTATCTCTAGAATAGTAGAGAATAATAAAGAAGATATGTAGTTAATAAACAATTTAAGATGATATATGTTAATGTGTTATATATCTTATGCTTTAATATATTATATATTAGAATATGTTGTACTGTTTTATGTATTATGACATAATATTGGGTAGCATGTATATTACCTCATATAATATTTTACATTGTTGTACATGTTATATTATACGATATGTAATATGAGTTTTATAAAACAATACAACTTAATATGGGTCATAAGATATTTTAATATAACTAAATATCTCGTATATGATACAGTCATACTTTTCCCTTGCCTTAATTATCTCTAATAATTATAAGCTTTAGTTTAAACCTAGAGGTAATAATATTCCAATCAGAGGGTAGTTATTCCAAGGTTATCCAAGGATGGTCAAGGATAACTCAGTTTCACTGGACTTGTTATTCCTATCCATTTTATTTGATGTTTGGCAAAACAGTAGGGATAGCTTTAGCTGTCCCAGTCTCTGTCCTCTTCTTCCTCTAACCTCACACAAGGAAAGGACTAACCAATGGGCTAGGATGGGGTTGCCTATTCTTAAACCTCTAAACTCTCACACAAGAGGAAGGATATCTGTAAGGACTCGAAACTGCGAGATATGGAACTGGACTGTGATCCAAATTGGCCAAAGTCGAGTGTGGAATGCTTTGGAGAGGCCAAAAGCATTAGATAAGTAAAAAGTGCATTGGCGTGGGCCTCCGAGAGCGAACAGGGTGAAAATTCTGCAAAGTGCAGAATTTACTCTCGAGGACCGGTCTCCTCAAGTGAGGACCGGTTCCCGTAGCTCAGAAAAATTGTGAGAAAGCTGAGTTTTGGGTTTTTGCTCTCGGAGACCGGTCTCCAGGAGGAAAGACCGGTTCCCGTAGGTTGGAAATCTGGCAAAAAATTAGCTAAGTGTAATTCGCTCTCGGGGACCGGTCTTGGGTGAGGGAGACCGGTTCCCGTAGCTTGGCAAAATGGATAAAAGGCCAGATTTTGGGGATTTCGCTCTCGGAGACCGGTCTCCAGAAGGAGAGACCGGTTCCCGCAACCTTGCGAAATGTGTAAGGAGAAGTCCTGCAAGAGTGTGTGCTCTCGAGAACCGGTCTCTCATGGTGGAGACCGGTTCCCGTAGCTTGGAGAAGGGTAGTTGGGACACTCTCGGGGACCGGTCTCCGCATGGAGAGACCGATCCCCGTACCTGAAAATGCCCAAAACTGGGCTGTGTGTTGGAGGGTAAGTTGAGGGGCTTTTCGGTAAATAAAGCATCAAGAGGCCTATATGAGCTGGTGGCTCACTCTTTTTCCCTCATTCCTTCTACACTAAGTAAAAGAGAAGCTCTCTTTCTCTCTCTAAGGTGATAGAAGGAGAAGGAAGAAAAGAAGGAGAAGTTGGAGAAGGAACTTGAGGAAGTGAAGCTCTCTCTCTCCTTGGTTGTCTTCTTCATCGAGTGAGGGATTTCTTGAGGTAAGCTTTAGGTTTTCTAAAGCTATATTTCTAGGGTTTTGGGGATTAGCCTTAGAAATGGGTTTTGAGTGAACTCTAGAGCCCTAGCTGGTTGCTAGAGGCATGAATCTAGAGTTCGTTGCGGCTATTTTCGCCGTAGTTGCGAGCTAGGGCTCCGAGTGGGTTTTCATGAAAGGTTAGGGTTTGATCTCGTTTAACCCTATCTTTGTGATGGTTTTAGGCTCTCGAGTGCATCGGCGAAGTCAGTTTGCGGATCCGTCAAGCGGGTGCAGAGGAATCGAGCCGAGAGCCTATTTTGACTCCGATTGTCGCAGAGTGCGGCATAGACATCGGAGAGTCGGCGAAACGAGCCGGCGGAGTCAAGACGACGTTAGAAGATGGGTGGTGACCATCCCGAAGCAGCTGGGCTGTTCCCTATGTCTGTATGTGTATATGTATATATATATTGTCGACCTATTTCATATTGTCGAAAGCATGATAGGGTAGAGGTATTCCTTTATTTGCATGTGATTCTAGCTAGTGTAGTGAGATGAGCTTGACACTAGGGTAGAATACATGAATAAAGGTGAATGATGACATAGAAATCCTAGAGTAAAGGATGATAAGAACAAATGACAATATAGATCGAGTGGCATCTAGTAAACGAGAACATTGAACAATGACATGTTAAACTAGAGGATAGGTGAACTCTTCTACATAACGAACTAGAGGTGATAGCAAGGATTAAAGTGCCGCGGCGTGCCGCTCGGCACGCCGCGGCACGTCTCGTGCCCCGAGATAGGGGCACGGTGCGAGAGTCTCGGACCCCCGAGTCATGGCCCCCACTGTGCCGCTCGAGACGGAGCGGCACGCGAGAGAGTGCGCCTTGTCTTCGTCTTAGCCCTTCTTCTTTTTTTTTCTTTTTTTTTTTCTTTTGGTTTTGTCTCCCCCCCCCCTTCGAGAGATTCCTTTTTTTTGTTTTCTTGCAATAATCCCCTTTTGCTTTTTCTTTTTCTTTTATGTTTTCTTGCAATTATAACCCCCTCCCCCGATTCCTTTTTTTTTTTGTTTTCTTGCAATTATAACCCCCACGATTCCTTTTTTTTTTGTTTCCTTGCAATTATCTCCCCCCCCGCAATTATCTCACTCCCACGTGGATGCTTTTTTTCGTCCCGTTCCCCTCCCCTCGTCTACTTAAATTCCCTCTCCCTCACTCGCTTAACACATGTTTGCTCTCACCTTCTTCGGGAACTTTATCCTCTCTTTCTTGGTTATCCTTTCCTTTACTCTCGTGGATATATCTTCCTAAAATCGTTGCATATTGCGGATTTGCTTATCGGGTAAGTCAAAGAAATTATAATTTAATGATTTTATTTATAGATATAGGAGTTAATTTTTATTGATATATTCGATCCACTACAAACATCTATTTTTTTACAAATTATGTTATCAAAGCTGTTTCACTCATGAAACTTTTGGCGAATCAAGATAAACAAACTTTGAGTTACATCAAGTCATCAATCTTAAAATTTTATTATTGCTTTAGAAGATTTAAAATATTGATAAAATTAGAAGCTAAATTAAATCAATAGAAGCTAAATTTTGTCATTTAATTTATTACTATATTTTGAAAACCTAATAAGTCTTCTAAAAGATTTAATAATAAAGTATTGTTAAAACAAATTTTGAATCAAAATTTGAATAAATTAAATTAAAAAATTAATTTTTTGTATCTTATAAAAGTAAGATAGTAATACGAGAAAGAAAAAAAAGATGTCTTTCTATTTTATAAATTATAACAAGTAATAATTTTGACAAATAATATAAATAATTTAAAATATTTTTTAAAAATTAAAATTTTTAGAAAACTATTTCTTTAACATTATATTTTATAAATGATTAAAATTCGAATAAAATAAAGAAAATAAATAAAAAGAATTTTAAAAGTGAATCAATTCTAAGTTTTTAACAGATTTGCGAAGAATTTTTTAAAAATTTTTTTCTTTGAAATTTGATCTAATTTTTTTTTAAAAGAATTTAAAAAAATAATTATGAATGTAATTTCTTTTCTATTTTGATTATTCTACTCATTATATATTTTCTAATCAAATAAATATATAGATTTTGAAAAAAGATTATAACAAATTAAAATTTTCTATAATTTTATCGGTATAATTTTTTATTATAAAAAAATGAAAAAATTTCTAATTTGATACATATGATTCTTTTTTATCGTTATAATTTATTTATAATTTTTATAATTTTATCTGTTATAATTTTATTTGAGTTGTCTGTATGTCAGTAATTAAAGATCATAATGCCACCTAAAAGAACAGAAGATTATGGTTGGCAACATGGACAAATGATTGATGGAAATAGATTTCATTGGAAGTGGAATTCGTAATATGGTCGGAATGGCGGAGGTGTCACTCGCCTAAAGAAACATATCGGCGGGGTTTTTACAAGTATCGAATCGCCTAAGGTCCCTCAAGAAATAAGACATGCAATGAAAATTGAATTAGATTCTTCAAAAATTGCAAAAAAGAAAGCAAGGGACGATCGAGATGAACTAGATAAACGAGCAGGTGAATATCCCTCGACCCGTATGAAGGTATAGGTGATGAATTAGATCCTGATATTAGAGCTGCGATGGAAGCATCTGCACAAGAAAGATGGCAGCAAAATGAACTCGAACGACATAGAGCACAATTTGAACGGTCTCATTTTGATGCTGGTGGTGGGTCTGGGTCTGGCTCTCCACCATCTGGTTTATCTCGAAGTGTTTCTGTTAGCCGCATGTTCGATAGATTTAAAAAAGGACCAAAAGGAAAAGGTGGAAGACATCCAAATATTATAGATATAGACCCAATGGCATTTCCTGACCCAGATGCTCAACAGCAGCGCATAGATAGTATGCTAAAAAAAGATAAAAAGAGCAAAATTGGTCGAGCAATATCAAAATTTTTTCACTTCAGTCATATTCCTTCCCATGCAGCAAGTACTCCATATTATAGATCAATGATCGCTACCATACAAAAGGAGGGTCCAGGAGTTGAACCCCCAACGCCGTATGAGATTTCTAGCAAATACCTTGACGCGGAGGTCGATGATATTCATGAATGGGTAAAACACTTCAAACAACAGTGGGAAATGTATGGTGTTACCTTGATGTGTGATAGTTGGACAGGACCGACAAAAATGAGCATTATAAATTTTTTAATGTATTGCAATGGCAGGGTGGTTTTCCACAAATCAATCGATGCGACAGGTCGATTTGAAGATGCTGATTATATCCTTGCATTATTGGAACAAGTTTTAGATGAGATTGGTGAGAAATGTGTGGTACAACTTGTATCAGACAATGGTGCAAATTTCAAAAAAGCTGGCAAACTATTAATGCAAAGGCATCCACATTTATTTTGGACTCCTTGTGCAGCGCATTGCATCAACCTAATGATGTCTGACTTCGGTGAGATAAATCGGGTTAAAAAAACGGTAGATGCTGCACAACGGGTATCTAAGTATTTGTATAATCATCTTTGGGTCCATGCTTTAATGGTGAAATTCACAGGACGAGAACTCGTACGTCACAGTATCACACGATTTGCCACTAATTTTATTGCTCTAAATAGTATCCTTCAAAATAAAAATGGATTAAAGTCCATGTTTGCATCGGATGATTGGAAAACATCTCGTTATGGATCCACGGCTGATGGAAAATCTATTGAGCAAATAATTCTGTCTGCCAAGTTTTGGGATTTTGTGAAAGAGATTGTTGATATTGTGGAGCCGCTATATGTGGTCCTCCGTTTAGTGGATCAAGAAAAAAAACCTCAAATGGGACATGTCTATCATAAACTGAGGATGGCTAAAGAAAATATTAGAAAAATTAATTCGCCACGGTGTGAATCTTTTCTAAAAGTTATTGACAGACGTTGGGACGTCCAAATGAGCGGGATCTACACCTAGCGAGGTAAGTTATAAATTATAATAAAACTATTTATTATTGATTGTTCATTAGTAATCTTATATTGTTAATGAAGTGATTTCTTACTTAATGATAGGTTATTATCTTAATCCGTCGTACCATCATCGTTATAATCTTGGATTTGATGATGAACTGTTGAAGGCATTACGAAACGTTATCAATAGATTGGAGAGGGATCCAACACATGCTGCTATTGCCATAAGTGAGGTATAATATTTTTTCAATGTATTATTAATTTGCTAGATGATAATATGCTGATTTCTGATTATTATACTATCATAATTAAGGGAAAAATATTTCGTGAATCCTCTAGAACTTTTGGTGAAACGGGTGCAATCAATGGAAGACACAATACCGATCTCAGTAAGTAACAATTTTATTTGGACAGTTTACAGCTGACGATAAATCTTATTTGATATATTTTTAACTGTTAATTGTACAGCTGAGTGGTGGCTACAATATGGTGGATCAGCAAAGCACTTAAAAAAGATTGATGTGCGTGTCTTATCTCAAACGACAACGTCTAGTGGATGTGAACGCAACTGGAGCACGTTCGCACTGATACATACCAAAGTGCGTAATCGATTAGCTTACGCTCGATTAGAGAAGCTAGTTTATGTCCACTATAATATGAGGCTCCGTTTAAGATTGCATGCAAGAGGAGTATGATAAGGAAAAGGAATTAAAAACTTATGATCCCTTGAATGCAAGTTTTATTAATGATGAATCGGATCCCATACTTGATTGGCTACAAGATAGAGACAATCAAGAGGACCCATTACTCGATGAGCCTGGAGATCCACCACGACCATTCAGAGTAATTGCTGATGAAGCAGGAATTAGTGATGTTGAAAGATAGGCTGACGAGAACATAGGAAGGTCTCAAGGTAATGTGCAAGAACAACCAGCTTTGGACGACGAATCCCAAAATCCTGCACATGACTCTGATGCAGAATTCGAACGTCTTATGCAAGGATCTCGATATGGTCATTCACGTCATACTCGGCGTCAATCAGGAAAGGAGAAAACGTCGCATACGCAAAGAGGCCTTCAATGACGGTCAGGCGGTAAAAGTAAAAAAAGTATGACCCCGATGGATCCAGTAGATGCAGCTGATGCTCTCCCACTAGATGATGATAGTGATACATCGACACCAGCAGATTCTGGATTACCACAGTCTAAAGATGAATCTAGTGGTGATGATGATACCACTAATAGTAGTGAGGATGGTGGCGACTTTATTCCACCAACACAACAGGAGAGTGGAGGTGGTCATGGTCTTATATTCTTGAAGAGCAAGACTTCACACATGCCACTCAAGATGCGATCATGGGTCTCGACCACGTCATACATCCGGGAAGGTATATGACCGTCGAAGAGATAGGTCCTCACAACAAGATTATGGGGAGATGAGAGAAGGTTTGGAGGCAATATCAACTAGACCTCCACGAAGGGATGATATTTTGCACACACAGTTTGATAGTACTTCAATATCATCGTATCCCCCATATCAACATGGCCTATATGGAGGAATATTTGATTATGATTCATCAATTTATGGCACTCAGAGTGGATCCCAATCCATCCCATTACATAGTGAAAGCTCATACGGCGAATCTTCGTCCACTCATGCATATCCACATTATGATTCTTCTATTCCATACAATCCATATGCTTATGATACTTCAGTCTATATGCCACAGATGACTGTTGTCCATTATATACACGATCCAGCTGCATATGCAGGTTATCTTCGACAATACAATGACACATATCGGGAATATATGACATTCTCACAATACCGACAATACTTATATCAACATTGTCAAATAAATCTTGTATCGTGAGATGACAATATGTCATATGATCAAAGCGCGACAATTTATGTGGAATTAAGCAGTCATCTCTATGTAAAGATGTAAATTTAAATAATTATTATATTTGTGAATTATTTTATTGTAATTTAATTTTTATTCTACATCTGGTATAGTTGTATCTTACTTACCAAAAGCTTATATGCATGTTAATTGATGAGTATAGTAAGATATATATAGCAAATATTCATAATTATTTATTTAAATCTATCAAAATAACATTATAAGAGTTTATTGGAATAAAAAAAACTGAAAAAAATCCGTGCCAAAGCGTGCCAGCGGAGGTCGTGCGTATCTGTCGGCACGCAAGCGTGCCACGTGTCGGCACGCAAGCGTGCCCGTGCCGTCTGCGTGCCGGGCGATGTGGCACGCCCGTGCCACGGCACTTTAAACCTTGGGTGATAGTTCTTGAGAGTTATAACCCTAGTTGGTAGGGTATCCTCGAGGTGAGAGGATTGGATCATACTCATAGTCTGTTTGAGCTTGTGGTGGTCGCTACTCACAAGCGTGCACTCGGAGGTTAGCACACGGGACGAGTTGTTGTCTGGGGCGAGTGGATGCCCCTTGATGTTTCGGGATTAAGAGCGAGTTGCGACTCCTTACCACTTGAAATTTGGTGTGAGTTGTGGGCGAACCTTGAGGGTAAGCCAAGAGATTGGATAAAGAAAAGAACATATTTTCTTATTGGACATAGTAGCATGATAGTTTCTTTTATACTATCGAGCATGCATACTTATATTGATTGGGCATAGTAGAATATTGAACAACATGATTTACTACTTTCCATATCTATCTATCTGTATATTTGCTTAAATTCATTTTTGTTCCTTTATTCTTTTTAAAATATCTGATTAAAATTTGTTTAGGAGATTGACTTTTTTTCCCTTGAATTACCGAAAATTTCGCGGTGCGACAATTTTTGATAAAATTTTTTGCGAAGAAAAAATGGATGTCTGTGGTGGAAGCGGAGGGCTCGGGCCTCACATTTGTATGGTACCAAGAAGTTAAAAGGCATCCGCCAAAAAGCAAAAAAAAAATTAAAAAAAAGACAATATAGGTGGCCCGGGGAGGCTTGATAGTTGGTACCCCAGAAAACAGAAGAAAAAAGAAAAGACAAAAAAAAAACCAAAAAAAAAGCAAAAAAAAAAAAAAAAGGAAAAGCATATGGGGCAAAAAAACAAAAAAAAGGAAAAACAAAAAGAAATAAACAAGAAAAAGCATCGGAGTAGGGGGGGGGGGACCAAAAAAAAAACCAAAAGCAAAAGAAAAAAAAAAAAAAAAAAAACACACGGGCGGCACGGCGAGTGCGCGGCACCTGCCCGCGTCTTTTTGTCTCAGCGGCACGCGTGGGGTGCGCGGCACCCGGGGGTCGAGACCCCACTGTCATGCGTGCCCCTATCTCGGGGGCACGGTGCGTGCGCGACGTCTTAGAAGCGGCACGCCGCGGCACTTTAAACCTTGCATGATACGCTTGCGTGCGAGTAGATACTCATGACCTCTGTTTGTACGCTTTGGCACGGATATATTTCACTTCTTTGGGTTCTAATAAGCTCTTATAATGTTATTTTTAAAAATTTAATCAAATAATTATGAATATTTGCTATATATAGCTTACTATACTCATCAATTAATATATTTGTAAATTTTTCTGTATTTAAAGTATAATTATATCTGATGTAGAATAGAAATTATTATAGGTTAGAATTTTTAAAATGCAAAGACATCTTTTTTATTTTTTTACCATATTACGGTCTTTCTTTTATAAATACAAAAAAATAATTTTAAAAATAATTTGAAAAATTATTTTTAAAATTGTTTTTTTTCAAAAAATAGTAGATCTATCAATATAATTAAGCGATAAATTATATGACAAATAAATTAAATAAATTTAAGTATCAATTGATTTAATTTAGATTTTAATTTTATCAGTATTTTCAATCTTTTAGCACAAAAATAAAATTGTATATTTGATGTGGCTCAAATTTTTTTATATATATAGAACCTCCCGCTCGTCTCAAATGCATTATGACTGGCTACCCTAGTGCTAAACATGAGGGTTACAAGAATCACATGCGTGCCCATGTAATCTCGCACCGTGCCACCTTCTTGGTGCTTGTATCTCTTGCTCTTATATGGTTGGCACTTTTCGTGCTTTGCTAAGTCATGCATTAAAAGTTCTACTTTCTGGGAGTATTCTTGTACATGACTAGTTGTTGAGCCATGGGCGGGCAGAGGAGGTGCTGTCCGTCCGGCGTCTATTTGATGGGCCCGTGCCGACCAAATTGGCGATCGCGGGGCGTGACAATATCGACCAATGGGTTAAGATCGGGTTCCCTTTTTTTAACTTATACTTCTTCGAAATTCAGTTATTCTAGCTAAATTCACTTTGAGTAGGTTTTTATCCTCCTTTTACCCTTTTGGAGAGTTTCAAATATATTTCTGCTATCTTTAGTCTTAGAAAATTGACAAGAGCACTTGTTTAAAAGGAAAATAGTGATGTATTATAACACCACATACGTTGTGTCCGCATGTAACATGCAACCTTTTCAATACGTTTGAAGGCCCTGAATTTATGGCCTGGACAACACATTTGTGGAGAAGGTAATCCTCAAACCATGTCCCATTATAGAGAAAAGAATGCAAAGGAGGTTCTATATGTATTGTCAAGAACAAGATTGGCGGCAAGCTTCTTATGTGTTTGTTAATACTCAGTAGAGAAATGAAACAAGGTTTCTCAAAGAGAACACATTTGTATTTGACATCTTGTAAGGACTGACATTTGTATTTAATTACAAAAGCATTCGTCAAGTTTCAGAGGAAAACGAGTTTGAATGGAAACATTACGCGATCTTTACTTTTCACTTAAAGTGAATAGTAATCCGGTTTTCCCGAGAGGCCACGGGGTAGAAATGGCTTCTAGCGCGTATCGGACTCCGTTCATAGCGATCCAATAGCTCGTTTTCAATGGTTCGGCTATCCTGGAACCAATGGCACTGACGGATTTTAGGTTTGGCGCACGGATTTCAAGAAATCTGGAGATACATATATTATATGTATTTGTGCGTGGTTTTCCTATTGGAGAGAGGATAGGTTTTGTCGCGAATCCGCGACCAAACCAGGCGGAATGAAATCGTGGGTTTGATGTCTCTGTCGTGCTGATCGCACTGGTGCGATCCGTTCGCAAATCTGACGGACGAATCTCCTAATATCGCGCGTCGATCGAGGGGTCATTAATCGCAAAACGGTAATTTGGCGAAAAGCCCTACATTTTATGTACTGTTTTGCGTGAAATCGGATGTGGTGTGTTCACGCATTTTACTCGTGCGGTGAGGGACTTAGTAAGGAAACCTAAGTTTTCGGGGACTTTCGCACAAAATTACACCTTGCATATATGTATGCACAAGGGTTTCTTCATGCTAGCTGCGACCTAGCCCTAGCTGCGACCCTAGCCGCCTCATTTGCTTCCCTCTGCCCTAGCCGCGTGCACCTTGGCCACCGGCGCACGCCTCCGGCCGGCTGAACAACCACATTACCCTCTGTCCTCCTTTTTCTCCACCAACCCTACCACCTTTGCCATGGACCACTAGGGGGGGATCTACACCCTCGAGCCCCCTCTGGCGGTGACCCCTGATCCCCGGCAACTAGGGATGTAAATGGATATGGATACCCGACTTTAACCCGAATCCAAACCCGACGGATATGAATTTTATCCGAGGTAAATGGATATGGATATTAAAAATAAAAACCCGACGGATATGGATTTGGATATGGATATTGACTGTACCCGATCCGAACCCGAACCCGAACCCAAATCCAAACCCAAACCGAAACACGAACAAAAATATGATATAATATATAAAAAAAAATTCAAGCTTTAGATCTGAATCTAAAAGCCAAAAAATATACTTAAACTTTTGTAATCTAAACCAAAATACAAATATATATTAATATAATTGGTAAATATTATTTTCGGGTTCGTGTTTTCGGGTTTAGAATCGGGTTTGGTTTTTAGATTTTTGGTCGCGTTCGGGTTTTTGGCGGGTTCGGGTTTCGGGTTTTGCTCGGGTTCGAGTTTGGATGTGGATTTTTAAAATCCATCGGGTTCGAGTTCGGGTTCGGGTTCGGTTTTCGGGTTTGGTAGTCGGGTTCGGGTTCAGGTTTTTAAAAACCTGACCCGAATCCGACCCGTTGACATCCCTACCGACAACCGTCCCCGCCGCCTCGACACGTCGCCGCTACCGCCAAGGCAGTTTGCTGTCGGACTAGGCCAGCTCGAGCCGAGGGAGCTTCATCTTCCTCCCCTCACGCCGCCGCCACCTAAGGCCGCCCTACCGCCTCCCGGAGCCTCGGCGACCTCCCCATGCCAAACGCGCCGTTCGCCAACCCACGATCCCGACCACGACTCGTCCCCGCTTTCCTTGGTCCTAGAAGAGGCTTGCACCCTTCCGGCCGGTCAGACCATCGTCATGGCCGAGAAGCTCGCCGAGCCCGAGCTCTCTCTTGCGGGCTCGGGTTGCACCGCCGCCGCCTCGGCGGCCGGCCGATGCAAGTCCGGCCTCACGTGATGCACCACGTCGGCGCCGGGCCTTGCCCGCAAGCCGTCGCCGTGCCAGCTCCCACTGCTCCAGTAAGTCTTCGCAGTGCTGTTTTGGCTGGTGTTCTGGTTTGCGCTTACTTTTCCGGCGATCGGAGGATGTTCCGATGTCTCAAAAGGTGAGCACGGTGATCGCTGGTTAGTGCTGATCACGATGCTCACCACACTTTTAGATCAACGGACTCTGAATCGGCTTATTCGGCGCGGTTTACCCCGAGTGCGCATTGTTCGCTAAATGTTCAGGTCGCTCCCGCTCCTCCCACAGCAGGTCGTTGTGCTCCGAATAGTGAGCACGGCCTCCAGCACGTCGAGACCTATCAATACGTGTCTCGGCGGACCTCGGAAGTCCTCGGTTTACGTTAACGAGCCACAAAATCACTTTATTTACATAAAATAATAGATTTTATGTAAATATAGGGACTTTTATGTAATTGTGCATCTTGTGGCTACTGTGGGCAGTACGTGCGTGTGGTAGGTGACCTCTGGACTAATCGTCCAATCTCAGATAGCCCTCGCAAAAATCGAAAGTCGATTTCGGTGCGTTTTTCGGTGAAATTCATCGACAGAACGCGATTTCGGTTCGGATTTTGTCTGACCGTGTTTGGTTGCCCCAAGAGTTGTCGCTGAGCCTTGTCGGCTAATTGCCATCGTCATATCATGAGTTCGAAGATGAAAGATGAGCGACGGTGGGTTCCGGTGTCAAAATTGACACTTCCGGAAACCCGGATCCGAATAATTATCCGGCGATAATTATTTAGTTGTGTATCCTTGTGTTTGCTGCCAGGAAATCCAAATCGGTTTGTTTTGTAGCAGTAGGTGACTCGTAGCATGAGTCGGTAAGTTTCGGGACACTTAGTGGGTCCCGACGGCGTCCCGGTGTGATTTTCGGGACTTCCGGCGAGTTACGGTAATCGGTTCAAGGAAATCGATTTTGGAAATTTGTGTGGGGTTTGTAAGTCATGTATTCTGGATTTGTGGGTTGGTTACTGACTCGGTGGATCTTCTTAGGTCCGGTAGACTCCTTATGCACCCAGATTTCCGACGCGATTGTGACAAGTGAGTGCTTCAAGCTGGTAGTCGGTAAGATCGTTTCACCTTCCTTTGTTTTTCTATATCATCATTGCAGTCTCTACATATCGGTTGTTTGGTTGTTGTTCGTTTATCTATATATTATTGATTGCAATATAATAGTTGTTGATACACATGTAGAGCAGGCTTGCATATATATTGTATCTCTGTGGACCTTCGGTCCAGGCAACACATCGACTCTGTTGTCGTGTGTTTCGATCTAGTTGATCGTGGTTCAGCGTTGTATACTCCTGTATCTGGCTTCAGCCAAGACACCGGTGATGCAGGACGGGTCAAACCTATCCTACAAGTAATTATCCCTAGATGAGGCAGGCAAAAATATTTGCAGAGATAAAATTAAACGAGCAATTTTTTTTTAAAGAAAAGAACATTCAAAACGAAAATTAATAAAGTAAGAAAAGTTGATTAGATAGGAGATTGTACCAAACAACATCCAGCGAGTGCGCGATTAAACTATTGCGATTAGTCCAAATCATCCACAATCTATTTCCAACGTCCTCCTAGTCATGCTTGTAAATACCGCGTAATCGAATTTCGCCCAACGATAATAATAATCAAGTATCTTGCAAGATCAAAGAGACTAAACAATTTTCTAGAATTTAGGACGATAAAAAACAAGTCTACGAAATTTTTCCGAGAAAGAAAAAAATGGAAATCAAAACACTCTAGACCAAGCTTTTATTACCAATAGATAATAGGCGTAGATTGAGATATAGAAGAAATACTAGTTTGCAAGTTGAACCGGGCTCATCCCATATGTTGTTGCTTGTTGGTTCAACACCTGCGCAGGGCCTAATGACGTGTGCAAGAAAGCAAGTCGCCTCGGGAGGTGCGTCCCAAGGAGCCACGTTTCCAACTTCGTCTTCTTCTTGCTGCTTGCCACCAACCCCAAGCTCTCTCTCAACTAGCAACTTCTCTCTTCTCTAAATTCTTAACCAAACCTCACAAATAGGTAGTCGAAATTTGCAAAAAATTAAGAGGAATTCAGATCCAACCAAACCTTATAACTCTGGACCTCGCCAGAACCGGAAACCCTCCGGGAAAATAAAACTTTCACCCAAAAAACCCTTGGCAAGAAAAGTTCAAAATTTTTATTCAATAATCATCGTACTTTTCATAAAACCTTGTAGGTTATTTATATCCTAATTACATCCAAGAATAATCGAAAAATCTCAACTAGAGATTTATATAAAAGGAAAATAACCGAAAAAATCTCAACTAAGAGATTTATCCAAAAGGAAAATATAACAAATATTCCTAACAAGAAAATCTTAAAATAACCGAAAAAATTAGAAAAAAAAAATCAAGAATAATCTTCAGATCCATATAACGGGTTCGGGTGCCAACTTGCGCCGCGCCGTTGATAGACACGAAACTCGGGCGATGATACGGTCGGGTTCGGTGTATCATCAGAACTGGTTTTCGCATTGAGCATATCAGAATGATTTAGTCATAGCATTTGGGTGTATTCATTGACACCAGGTCGATTTGGCCACCAACCGGAGGTGTACTTATCCGGATGGGTCATCTAGTGGACGGGTGAATCAGGTCGGTGCAAGCAATATAACAGGCAATGCTTGAGGTCTGCGGACCAATATGGCAGGCACCAGATTGAGTACAGTTTTGGTTTGGTTACCTTGAGGCATACTCGGCATTGTATTCCTTACAGTAGCAGTTTTTATTACTTGCTTCTTATCATATTTGTTATAGCTATTGTAGTTCTTTTTCGTATCACAGCATCTGTACTTTGTTCACTTTTATCTCCTTTGGTTTCCGGTGATTACTACTTGCCTTCGTGGCTCTATCGTACCCACTGGGAAACCTTGATTGTGGTTTCCACCCCTATTTCCCCAGGTGGTTCGGGCAAGGAATTGACTTCTGGGCACGATGGGAGGACGTACTAGCTAGACTGCAGTAACGATCGTCACACTGGTTATGTTACATTCCAGCACTTAGTACTTAGTAGTTTTAATAATGAATGGTTCAGTTAGATGATCAATACTACTGTTTGAGTATGTGTGAACTGGTTTCAGTTGAGGTTTCTTTATTATGCACGCAATTGGAAATTTATGGATCTTGCTATTGGATTTATGCAACGTGGTATTCTACCCCTCGAGATAGTCGGTTTTCAAAATGGAGTTTCTGAATAGAAAACAGTTTTAAAAAGATTTTCGAATGGTTTTATGGATGATTAAATAGAGTTTAAAAACAAAGCTTCCGGGTGGGGAGCACTTTTCAATAGGATGAATGTTGTATTGTGCATCGCATCATCCAGCGCCTAAGGAGTGTTTAGAAGCAGGCATTATCCCTAAGGATCGCTAGCTATATGGAATGCATCGGATGATTGTTTGTGGATTGGTGAATGTAGATTGTGGTTGTGATCCTGATGTTGTTGTTGGTACGCCGTGCAAATACAAAGAAAACTGTCCGAGTGGACAGAGGAACTTTGTATTTATGGCGGATCTGTGCATCACGCGGGCCAGGTTTTAAAAAAAAAAAAAAAAAAAAAAAAGCACGTTTTCCGCAACTCTGGTTTCTAAATTTGTATTCGTTACAAAAAAGTTTTTAAAATTGCCCCCGAGGTGTGACACATCTCAAGTTCAACAAGATTAGAGATGATAGAAAAATCAAAAATAGAGAAGGAACAGGAAAAAAAGGCCGTTAAAAATGAAAATCACAAGGCTTTGTTACAGCACACAAGGTACTCCCAGATTTTCAAACAGGAAATAGGTCCACGGAGGGTTAAAAAATCAAAACTAAGCAATGATTTAAGAGCATGAACTGATTCTTACACAGGCTAGGTTATAGATACAGATCCTTGGAACTTCTAAGTAAACTAAATACATGTACATCTGCCCACTCCACTTCCACTGAAATAAAGATGCTAGTAAATTATTAGAGAAAAATAATGAAGCACATAAGCATGTAATACCAATTATCCAAAAGATCGCAACAGCTATTTAAAGTGAATGTTGAAGCATAAGCATAAGCATAAGCAATTTTATATTCATTTCTTGTTTTCAATGAAATGCCCCAAGAATCATGTGCTAGTCCACCTCAAAGATTTTATTCTACGGTAGAAGAATTTATCATATCCCTTAAGAGAATGCGTATATGTCGAAAAACAAAACCATGGATGCTAAGCAAGATTTAGCCTAGAAATACACGAAGCTACCTGATTATGGTTCTCCACATACGAAAGCATATTACAATGGAATTCTTGCCTGGCTACTAACACTTGCATAATCTGCACAAACAACATGAAGATGTTATCCAACAATCTATAAAGAATGACCATAGCCAAGCTTTGCAAAACAAGTTACTTAAATCATACTAAGTCATGCAGGTTTAGTTTGAAATTTATGATAGAGAGGTAACAGGTAATTAAATGAAGAGAAAGGCATGTGTGCATAAATAAAATTATCAATGATGAAATTTCAACTAAAATACTTTGTAAGATGCTAAACTAGGGGCATACAGATGGTAATAAGAGCATGATATAAACAAACATTCGAGTGTTCTAACAAAAGTACAATTTGTAGAAAATACGGTTACGAATGCAAGTAGGCTTACCATTCAAGCCCACTTTCGATAGGCTGAGAAACTTGGTTTTAAGTGCCCGTCGGCACGGGACGTATCCACCGTGCCGTACCGTTCTAACAAAATACCGGCACGATAAAGACCCTGTGCCGATGACACAGCTCAAAACCCTCTATTCTTTAAATTAGTAAGTAATTTTCTCACTAAAGTTTAAAAGATGTAATAAAAAGATATAATAAATAGTTAGAATATTTTGTTGCTAAAGAAAATAAATATTTCATGTTATTATGTGTCGGCACACAAGAATTTTTTTTACCAGCAATATTTATATCCAACATCGTCAAATACAACTATACCTAATATAGAATAGAAATTAAAATACAATAATAAAATTCACAAGTATAATAAATATTTAAATGTACATCTTTATATAGAGATAACTGCTTAATTCGACATAGATCGTCACGCTTGATCATATGGCGTATTGTCATCTGCAGATACAAGATTTATTTGACGATGTTGGATATAAATATTGCTGGTATTGTGAGAAAGTCATGTATTCCCGATATTAAATTCATTTTTTATTCTTTTATTCTTTTTAAAATATCGATTAAAATTTGTTTAGGAGATTGACTTTTGTTCCACTTGAATTAGAAAATTTCGCGGTGCGACAATTTTTGACAAAATTTTTTGCTAAGAAAAAATGGATGCCAAAAAGCAAAAAAAAAGTTAAAAAAAGACAATATAGGTGGCAGGAAGGCTTGATACCCGAAAACAAAAGAAAAAAGAAAAGGCAAAAAAAAAACCCAAAAAAAAAAAAAAGGAAAAGCATATGGGGCAAAAAAACAAAAAAAAAAAACAAAAACAAAAAGAAATAAACAAGAAAAAGCATCGAGTAAGGGGGGGGGGAACCCAAAAAAAAAAAGCGCACGGGCGGCACGGCACGGTGCCGCGGCACCCTGCCGCGTGCTACTTTGTCTCGAGCGGCACGCGGCGGGTGCCGCTGTAGTGACCTGAATAGTTACAGCGGATGCTTGTCGACAGCTCTAAGGAGTGTCGGGACAAGTCCGAGTCGCGTTAGCGCGAAATGGACGCCGAACGGAGCTTGTGGGAACGCGAGAGCAGCTTGAATCTGAAAATCTGCGAAATAGCAGGTTTTCTGTCAATTTATACCGGTACAAAGCGGGTTTGTCTGGGGTACAATATTGATGGCTATCTGGTAAAGCCATCGGGACTATCTTAGGTATAGTGCGCGGCGCTCTCGGGTTACTGTTTGTCTGCAGTACAAATGGACGCTTATCTGGTACGGTGTGGTAGGTGAGGGCGGATTTGTCTTTTCTCGGCCTTGGAGTTATCACCCCCTACTCTTCCACACACGTCGAGAGAGAGGAGAGGGGCATGCTTTGATGTTGCTTTGCGCCTTCTTCCTTTCCTCTTCATCTAGCTCAAGCAAGGTGAAGTGGAGAGCTCGGGTGGTCGACAACCGCCGACGTCGCGCCGCGGAGCATTTCGGGAACGTTTTCGACATCGTGTGGCTGCGAGAGAGCCGGGCGAACACAGGATTTCGTCGTCTTCAATACTACGACGGTTCTTGAGCATTTCCAGAGGTGAGTAACTCGTTGAAGACACTTCTCTTGCTGCGGCTTCATTCGATTTTCGAGTTTGTGCTGAATCTGCAGTTTTCATCGTCGACTCGCAGTGTTTTGGCTTGTTCTCCGCGTAGGAGAGTCGAAATCCAGCGAAACTTGGGTTGCTGGATTCGGGACGTCAAGAGGAAGCCAGAGAGTACTTACTTGCAATTTTTGGACAAGGTTTGCTTGGTTGAATCCCAGTTTCTTGAGCCGTGAACAGCAGGTACGAGTCTTGAATTGCGGATTTCCAGCGGCGACCTGCGGTGTTTTGGCTCGTGCGCGACGAGGGAATAACGGATCGCGGCGAAACTTGGTTTGCTGGATTCGTGACTTCGAGACGAAGCTACGAGCCACTTACTTGCGGATTTTGGAGCGGGTTTGCCGATCGAAATTAACTTTTACTCAGGCTGCGATTCTTGGAATTTGAAATCTGAGTATTCTTCTGGTTTAAACCTTTGAAGGCCCTGGAGCTGGAGCTTGGCTTGCACATTTCACAGCATTCCTTGATTACCAGATGATCCTCACCTGATTTGGAGAACTCTAGGTGAGTTTCGACTTTTGGTTGGACTTAATCGAGCTTAATTGCGGAAATTGTCGCTAACTAGTGGATTGTTATGTTTAAAGCTTAGAGTTAGCATCGTTGCTAGACGTGGAGTAGCTCATCGATCCAGCAGGAATTTCTAGCAACTCGAGGACCTCTTCGCTGCCAAGAGTTAGCACTAGAGGTGGGTTTTCATCGGTTTACTTCTAAGTGCAAGTAGTCGACATGTATAGTGTAGTTATTGAATGTTAAACCCTATCTCAATTTCAGTGATAATAGTTGGTAAAATCTGAATTGTGAGCATGTTTAGTATGTAATAATTATACATGTTGGACTTGGACTTGACTTAGGAGAAAACTACGACTTGATCGACATATGCTTATACTACCAGATTTAGCTCTAGGAGTCGTTTTGTGTTGTATCGTCGCGGTGTGAGTGCGATGGATACCAGGGTAGTATAGTTACATTTACGCTCGTGCTAGAACGCCGAGCTTAGTTTACAGCAGAGTCTGGACTATTCTTGTTGTCGGGGACCGTCTGAGTCGACGGTGAGCCCGCGTGACTTTTGTTTCAGTTGTGCCGAGGGCACGTGACCTATTGGTGGTTAGACCAGTTGAACCCTGTTTACTTGACTATGCCTGTGAGAGCCTGATTGAGCTCGACAGAGATACGCTTGCATACTCGGTTGGTTCGCGCCCATGAGTGCCGCTCCGGAGTCTGGCTTAGTGCTTTTGCGTTGGTGTCGCGGTGTCCTAGTGTTGGACTTGCTCTCCACTAGCTACCCCTGCGGTAGTTGTTAGTGTAGCTTCGACAGGCGGGACGGGTGCTTTCACAGTCCCTAGTGAGATTGGGTCGGTCTTTACTTGTTCTACAGAGGGTTGTTTTAGAGCAGGATAGTATAGTAGCTTTTAGCTGTTGAGTGTTTCCAGCTTTCTTTCACTTTTCTTGCTTACCCTGTAGACTTAGTGGGTGGACCGATGTTGTTTAGGCCGGTACCCACTGAGGACTACTTGTTTTTACAGTAGTTCTCACGCCCCTTTTCTTCCACCTTTGTTGCAGGGCCTTCGGCTTCGGCTGCTGCTCCTTCTGAGACGGATCGAGGCAAGGGCGTCGCGAGTTAGAGCCCTACCCTTCGAGTGCTGCTAGAGGATCCTCACTGCAGGTAGTAGTTTTGGATTTTGTTGTTTATGTACATACAGTGTTAACTCGCTGGAGCGAGTAGTACTCTTTTGTATCGTGTTATGTTTTTGTATGTATATAGAACTCCTCTTTTCTACCTGTTCAGTTGGTTTATAGTATTTTCAGCTCTATGCTACTGTTGGTAGCAGTGTGTATTTTACAGGTACAGCTACGCTTCGTGTACAGGAAAAATTTCTTGTACACGGCGGATTTGTCGGCATGCCTGGGGAATCTTTCCACCCGGGGCGTGACAGCCGCGGCACAGAGGGGGGTCCGAGACCCCCCATGTACCGTGCCCCTATCAGGGGCACGGTACATGCCGCACCGGCACGGGCGGCACGGTGCGGCACTTCGAACCTTGAGTAAAATAACCCAAATTCTTACCAATAAACTCTCGAAATAGGGGCATATAAGAAAGGAAAAGGAACTTTTCACAGGTATATTTTAAACAAAGGGTAAATAGAAAAATTCAAAATTTTACAAAGTTACATTGGTAATTTTCTCTATACATTAAATATGTCTTATCGACACAATTCGAATAAATATGCACGACCTTGTTTAACTAACATAGAATGAGTGAATTCAATAGGTCTTGCATCACAATGCTGAGATACTTAACCACGACATAAAAAGGGCCTAAAGACACTGAAGAGTCATTTTGCAAGCACAAAATGATTCAGTATATGCCAAGACAGTGAAGACTATTTGGCAAGGTTCAAGCATGTCAAAAGAAAAGGAACGAAACAGCCAAAAGAAAAGGAATGAAATCATGAAATCTTACAATTAATTTTGTCCACTTTCAATCCTATAAACTAAGAACATCATGGTTGTGTCATTGTGACAATAGATTGATAAGATATAAGCATATCATCTATTTTTCCATCCATATACTGCTCAACAAGAAGGGAAAAGTTTAAAATAGCTTGTGAGGCACAGGCCAACCCCAGCCTAGATGGCCATGGGTTGTGCCTGTTAGGTTGGCATAGCCAACATGGCCTTTCTTCTTTTATTTATAATATTTTTTAAATTTTTTTCTTCTATCAAGTGTCACAAACTATTCAAATTATGAATAATTTCTATAAAAAAAACATCTAAAAATTATTTAAAGAATAATAACAGTATATATAAAGATTTTAAAAAAGAAAATAAAAATTGGGCCAACTCAGACCAATTTGGCCTAGGAAGATGCCGTGCAACCTAACTGAATGAATACAGCTCGACACAACACAACATAATCTAAACCTGGGTCATGACAAGCCCAACATCCAGCCTATTTTTGTTCGCACCTTAAATCTACAGTAACTAACCATAATTCCTCTCGTGAGTTAATGAAGTATAAAACTTTGTGTTTAAGCGCAAAAGTTTCGGTGATGCGATGAATGTGAAATTCTTGAAATTTCGGTGATGCGATCAAAAGATTAATTAGGAGAAACTTCTAAAAAATTTGTTTTTAATTTTTTAGAATTATTATTTTTTAAAATTTGATTACGAGCATCTGTTAGGTTTTTAGGATTTTGTTTTCATATGTATATCCAAAATAAATTAGAGATTTGATTTTGTATTTGAGAAATTTTTGTTTAGGGCCTGTTTGGTTTGCCATAAAATCACTCCGAAAAAAATTCTGTGGAAAAGTAAGTTTCCAAGCATTTGTTTGCCGGTAAAATTTTTTTTACGGAAAACTCTTTTTACGAATCCGACAAAATTGGGCGTTTTCATTTTACGCTCGAAACGAGGGGAAAACGAAAAATCGCAGCGTTGGGAGCGGGGGGCCGGGTTCAGCCGGTGCGCTGCCCACGATGGACACCCCACCTCGTGGACCGCGATAGAGAGGTCCACAGTGGATCTCTCTCAATCTCCCAACTTTATATATATATATATATATATATATATATATAGAGTCCGGCTACTATACTTTTATGAGTATAAAACCTCTTCTACTCATAAGTTTTTAGCCGTCGATCCACCCTTTAATCATTTTTACTGTTAGATTATACTATTAAACCAACCACCCACTCAACCATAAGGGGCCCACTATCAACCTAACCGTAATCACTCTCATTCTAACCGCACATTTTTTTATCTGAACGGCCGAAAAGTTATGAGTACAAAGGGCTCGATACTCATATAAATATAGTAGCCCACTATATATATATATATATATATATATATATATATACATAGAGTCGCTACTATACTATTATGAGTACAATCACCCTCGTACTCATAAGTTGTTTTCGATAATAGAGCTTACGAATCGACGATCCACAGTTAAACGTTATTTCTGACATTTAAAACTTCTAGAAATCAAATTTTATAATTTTTCGACATCATTTACCTTACGATCAAGAGCTCACAAATTTGACAATTTTTAATGGTACGGGAAAGTTGCTAGTTTAACGTTGTAAAAGAATCGAAATAGGATGAATTCTCGATAGAAAATTCTATTCACTACCTAAATAAAGATCAATAACTCTGATCTTAAATTGAAGAATCCAATCATCCATTTTTAGGATGTCTTTTGATTTTGACCGTTCATTTTATACCCGCTTGATGGACTTTATAATGGTTTCGAAAAATTACAAAATTTATTTTCTAAAAGTTTCAAATACTTTAAATCATGTTTAACAGTGTGGATTGTCGATTCGAAAGCCCGAATATCGAAAACAATTTATTAGTATGAAGGGCTCTATACTCATAAAGTATAGTAGTCCTACTCAATATATATATATATATATATATATATATATATATATATATATATATATATATATATATATATATATAGAACTAGGCTGGATACTATTAATAGCACCAATGATTTGGTGCTATAAAGTTTTCTACCCTTGGATTAAAAGATGTGTGGTTAGGATGATGTGGGCCCCCTAGGGTTGAGTAGGTGGTTAGTTGAATAGTATAATCGAAAGGTTAAAAATGATAAAAGAATAAATCTAACGGCAAAAAACTTGATAGCACCAAATAGCTCATGCTATCGATAGTATCCCAGCCGTACTATATATATATACATATACATATATATATATACATATACATATATATATATATTAAAATAATATTTTATTTTTAATATAAATATATTTATTATATAATATTTTATTTTTAGATATCTAGTAATTTATTTTATAGCATTATATATTATATTGCCTATTTAATTATTGTATAATATATTTTGAATATATTTTATTTATATATAAAAACTATATTTAGTAATTTTTATTTATAAAAACTATATGCAATATGATAATAATTATATATTAATAATATAAAATATATAAAATAAAAAATATAGTTTTTATTTATAAATTTTTTTTCCTTTCAACCAAACAACCGTCGTGGAAAACTATTTTTCTTTTCATACAAACCAAACACCAAACGACGTAAAACTTTTTTCCATCGAAAATTCTTTTCCACCGAAAATTTTTTTTCCACAATTTTACGTGGAACCAAACACACCCTTACTCTTTGTAGGCTATGGGATTGCCCCAAGGATCTATCTAGATTGTATACGACACCTAGAGAGGGGTGAATAGGTGTACCGGCCAAAAAACCACAAATCTCGATGCGTTAAAAGTAAATGCGGAAAATAAAAACACACCGAGATTTACGTGGAAAAACTCCAAACTCGGAGTAAAAAACCCACGGGACCAACACGCGAATAACAATCCACTAAGGGAAAAGATTACAAGGTGATTACCGACTCCACGGACTTAACCTCTCTTAACCTCCTATAAATCTCCACGCACGCCTCCGGGTTGTCGACGCCCTCACGTCCGAGTCCACGAACGCACGCACTTCGAATCCACGAAGCCTCGAACACGTCGAATCCACGACGCCACTCGAATCCACGAGCCAACGATCCGAATCCACGAACCGCCTTCAAACGCGCCGAATCCACGACGCCTCACGCCGAATTCACGACGCCATTCATGAGAGTATCATGAATATGGTGATCCTTCGCTTAGGAGTATCGTAGAAAACCGAAAAAGAAAACTCCAAGCGAATCGTAGATCAAATCGACATATAGATATTTAATACGATATCTCGATTTGACCTAAAAGAGGCTACGATGTAGAAAATAGGTTTTAGATAAATTCCTAGCCTCTAGGGTTTCTCAAACAAGTATTTTCATGAAGCACACCAAGTTAGAGAACCCTAACATCTTATTTATAGACTTTAGAATTAATTAGATTCGGATTAGAGAAATTTGATTTTTACCCGTAAATAGGTACAAAATTGAGCTAGTTCTGGTAATGCAATGACGGAAGATTATTTTTCGAAGCCACATTACCGGTAATGGGTTTGATGGCTGTACCAGTATAGCAACTATGGTTGTACGGGTACAGGTTCAGGTACAAGTCCGGTACACTTTGTAAATTTTCTAATTTTCGAAAATTACAAAGTTCCGATATAATTTCTAATCCGTTAAACAATGATTTATGATTCTAATGCCTATAACTAAGTATGAATCACCATATTATGATTTAAAATCTTACCTTGACATTGTGATTCACATCGTGAGCCAATTCCGCTTTCTTCTAAGTCTTGGATTCTTCGACCATCTTCGATCCGCTCCGATCCTTCAAGACTCCGACTCAATTCACGAAACTTGCCAACACAAAATCCTTAACACTCTTCATTAAAATATCTAAAATCTAGAAAATGAATTAAAGTTAGAATTATGGTTTATTTATATAAAAACCAAAGCCTCTTTTTAAAAGAGTTTTGGAGAATAAAAAAAAACTTGCTTTATTTAACATATGCGTGATCTTTCTTTCCTGAATTAATGCTGTGTGGTTGCGCTCTTTTTCTTCCTCTCTCATTTCTTCTATTGTACTTTTTCCTCCTTTGTTTTCATCTATGCTACAAAACTCGCTACAGAACTGTTGATGTAGTACCCGATAGCCTACAATTTCAAAATTGTCAGAGTAATCAGTATATCTGTATTTGGGATGATCAAAATTAATCCATATTAGTAAATAATATAAATACAGGTGTATACAAAGTATAGGCTAGTTGTCTTACAAATGGATCAATAACAAAATGGTCATAAAAATTGACTGGTATAGACTAATTTCATATAATATCTCAAATTCCAAAGCCCTTGAAGAATGTCAGTGTCAAGTTTCGAAACACTATGTTGAGGCTCTTTTCTATGTCTGAGAAACCACTGAGCTAGTTCTAGAACCACACAATGTTGGCTACGAAACCTCATCCTCCGAAAGCTCCAGAACTAGAGCCCTAGTGGATTCGTTTGTTGGAAATCACGTGCTCGTGTTGTGTATGACCCATTTGTGCTTCCCCTAGAACTAAACGAGGGACGGGAAGCCGTGACCACACCGTGGACATCAAGAGAGCGACTTGAGGTGGGTGCACTCTCTGAAGTTGTGTAAGGATTGAGATTTTGGCAGTGCAGCTAAACTCTCTGTTGACGATGTTTCAGTGTGTAATTTAATTACATAAGCACTCGTCAAGTTTCAAGAGAAAATGAGTTAGAATGGAGAAGTTACGCGATCATTACTAAACACTTAAAGTGAATAGTAACTCCGGTTTTCCGGATAGGGCTGATGAGTAGAGTTGGCTCCTGGCGCGTATCGGACTCCATTCATAGCGATCCAATAGCTCGTTTTGAACGGTTCGGCTATTTTGGAACCAATGGCACTGACGGATTTGGGTTTTGAGGCACGGTTTTCGAGAAAAAAGAGTTTTATCGAAGAGAGGGTTTTTGTTCTTTGCTGTTCTTGCATTGTGAAACTCCTCGTGCTCCGTGCTTGTGACCTGGAGTAGGGTGAAGGATGTTTCGGGTCCCTACTAGTGGTAGGAAGTAAAATTCAAATGCGAATTTAAGGTTTATTGGGTTTACACATGTGCATTATGTACCGTTTTGCGTGAAACCTAATATGGGGATGTATTCGCTCGTTTTACATGCGCTGGGAGGGACTCAATGTTATATACTGAGTTTCGGTGGATCAACTTGTAATTTTACATGTTATATATAGGTATACACTAGGGTTTTCTTGGTCCAAACGCTAACCTAACCCTAGCTACCCTCCCCTTCACCTACCTGGACCTCCTGAGATGCGCCGTCGCCGTAGCCGCCGTGCCATCTGCCAGAAAAGCTATATTTTTCTCTCTCTTGGTGTTGGTAGTGTTGAGAGGGGAGACCCGAGCTTACTCGAGTTCGGCCACCGCCGACCAGGGGTCACCGCCGGTGCCTTCCTCCATCCCAGGCGACCCCGCCGGTGAAGCCCCGGCAGTGGCCGCGCACGCTTGAGGCACCGCGGCTCAAGGTTTTAAGTGCCCATCGGCACGGGCCATATCCACCCTACCATACCGTACCAGCAAGATGCCGATACGATACAGACCCTGTGCCGATGGCATAGCTCAAAAGTCAAAACCTTCTATTCTTTAAATTAGTAAGTAATTTTCTTAATAAAGTCCAAAAGATGTCATAAAAAGACATAATAAATAGTTAGAATATCTGTTGTTAAAGAAAATAAATATTTCATGCTATTACGTGTCGGCAAATAAGAATTTTTTTGGCCAAGCACGTGTCAGCCATGATTTGGCAGCGCACCGTGCCGTGCGAGTGGCCGACAGGATTTAGAACTGCGACAGTCTTACGACACTTAAATCCTTGCCACGGCCAGTAGAGAGAGCTCCCAAACCCGTACGGTCCTGGGAGTCCATCCGGTCACCGCCACCTCCCGCAACCACCGCTGACCACCATCGTCTGACCCAAAGGGGTTGCCGCATCTTCCCTGACTGTCCACGAGCCACCCCAAGCGCCGCTACGCCCTGGGGAGCTGCCGCGACCAAGGAGTAGCTTGTGCGGCCATGCGGGCGTGGGGAGTCACCCGGTCGCCACCTCGCCTCCCCGCCGCCTGCGACCGTCGCCGCCTACCTTAGAGAGGTCACCGCCGCCGCCCCGGCTAACCTTGAGCCGCCGTTGCGCGCCGCCAACGGGCCTTAGCCGCGGGCTGTTTTTCTTGCTCACTGCCACAACCGGACCACCACCCCGCCAGCTAGAGGTCCTAAACCCACGAGAACCACCCCCTGGCCAAGGCTCGTGCCGTCATGCCGCAAGATGCCGCTGGCGCCATCTTGGGTGATGCCCTAGCTCGAGCATTGAGTATGCCCGAGGCTAGCACCATGGCGGTCTTCACTTCCAAACATCCGAGGCTTCGACGAGTCCCCGAAGTGTGAGCACTGCACTCCTGGGAGGCTGGGACCCTTTGGAGTGCCGTGCTCACCTTCTCTGCGATCGGTGAAGCTCCGTTGTGCACGACAATCGTGGTTGCTTACGAAACCAAGTTTTTTGGTGGTTTCTTGCAGTTTCATGACTGTCCAGCCACCGTTTTCACCCCAGACATCGAGCACGAGCATTCTGGCATCGAGTTGATCCAAATCGACTAGTTGGTTGGATCTATGGTGACACAGATCAGGGTAACGAGCTCTGAACACATTATCTTTGTCTTATTTTGTAGCAGTTAGCTTGTTAATGAGTTGTGCTTGCTGTTCCGCCGACCCGAGGCTGTTCCGATGCCTCCGGAAGTGAGCACGGTGATCTTCGGTCAGTGCTGATCACAGTGCTCACCTCATTTTGGGTCAACGAGCGTCGGATGTGTTATTTTGAATCATTTTAATTTCAAGACGTTAGCTTGAACTTCGTGTCGCTCGTCGCTTGCATGGTCACCGTGCTCCGGTGTGAGCACGCCTTCGAAACATCGAGACCACACGTTTAACCAAATGATCATCGGTTTGCGCTGTCGGGCCATAAAACCACGAAAATCGCATGAAATAATGCGATTTCATGTAATCGGGATGGTTTTTATGCATTTGTGCTTAGTGCGGTTGCTGTTGGCAACGTGTGTAGTCAGCGGGTAACCTCTGGACTAGTTGTCCAAGGCCCCAAGCGTTACCGGAAATCGAATGTTGATTTTCGGAGCGTTTTTTTGGCGAAATCCACCGACGAAACGCGTTTTCGATTCGAAATTCTTCAAACGATGCCTCACAGTAGATCATTTTGTCGCTGAGCCTTGTTGGCTGGTCACCCGTGCCATTTCGGGGGTTCAAAAATGACGGGTGAGCGACGGTGGGTTCTGGCGTCGAAATTAACACTTCCCGGAACCCGAATTGGAATGATTATCCGACGATAATCTATTCGATGTGAGGCGGTGTGTTCTCTGCCATGTCGCACGAATAATTGTGTTTAGTGGCAGCGGATGACTCGTGGCACGAGTCGGTGAGTTCCGGGACAGTTTGTGGGTCCCGGCGGAGTCCCGGTGCGATTACAGGACTTCCGGCGTATTACGGCGATCGGTTTGGGAAACCAATTTTCGTGGGTTTAATTGTGGGTTTGTGCGTTTAGTGATTCTTGTTTGTGGGTTAGATACTAACCCGGTGGACACTCTGTAGGTCCGGTTGACGATCTTCCACAATCGGGAGACAGGCATATTGTTCATACAGGTAGGTACTTCGATCCGAAGTCGGTACAATGGTGCACGCTCGATGATATCCTCTTGCGTTTGTTCTCCTATTGTTTTTATTGCATATATATCTTGAGCCTTGCACCAATGTTGTTTCCATTATACTCTACTCAGATGTTTCCATTCTTAGTATCATGTGTAGGAGTAGAGTAGTTTATCTGTATGTGATACCTATTGACCTGGTTGGTCGGTTCTCGTACTTCGTATCTGTGACCTGGTTGGTCGGTTCTCGTACTTCGTATCAGTGACCTGGTTGGTCAGTTCTCGTATTTTGTATCTGTGACCTATTCGGTAGGTTCCTTGACTTCTATCGTTCGATGATCGTTGAGGTCGGTGTACCCTGAAAGGTGGATTGTCGGCTAGTCGCTGACAGTAGTTCTGGATTTTAGTGATACATGATGTGACATTCGTGTAACCTATTGGTCAGTTCTTAAGTATACAGTTAGTTGACATTGAGCCGTACTTGCATACATTTGAGAGGATGTTGAGTTGTTCCATTTCACGAACACTAGCGATCTGATCCACCGCAAGAGGGTGTTCTTTTCCGGAAAAGTCGTTGGAGGTGCCAAACCATGAGCCCAAGAGGGATTATATGCATGGTAGTAGCAGTGGGCACAGGCTTGAGGTTTGCGGTGCGGAACAACAGAGCAACAGATTTCAGATTGGGTATATTTGATCTTCACGTCCGGTTGACGCATATGTCTATAGTAGCAGTGTTACATGCATACTTATATTTCTTTCCTTATACTTGTCTTGCTACTATAGTTTTGATACCCATGTATGCTTTCTGTTCTATTTACAATAGCGATAGTTATATGCTCTAGCATTGTTCTCCTTCCTTTTCGTTTCATTGCTACAGCAGTTGTTATACCTGCTTGCGGTACTCCTCGCATACTTATATTTCTTTCCTTATACTTGTCTTGCTACTCCTCGCCTTCGTCGGCTCGCGGTACCCACTGGAAGGGGAGACATGTTTACATGTTCTCACCTCCCCCACTATTTTTTTCAGGTATTACGGGCTGTGAGGGTTGAGACGAGACGCGAGATGCGTTCGTAGTAGTCGATTGAGCTTCCGACCCGATACGATTGGTTTAGTTGTTATCCTCCTTATTTCTGTTAATATAACTTAGACAGCTAATATGGTTCAGTATTTCATTATGTTTGAATATTCTAGATTTCAGTTGGTTTTCTTAACGTAATAAAGACTTGTGGATTTCTATGAAATGAAAAATAATTTTCTACCCCTCGTGGTAGCGTGTTTTAAAGAAAAAGGTTTCCGTGTGGGAAACAATTTTAAAAGGTTTTCTCATGGTTTTTGTAACTTAGTATTTCAAAACCAGTTTCCGGGTAGAAAATGTTTTAACTAATAGTTGTGATATTATGTTTATACGCTAAATGGTAAACCTGTGGTGAATGATGAATGAATGTTGAATGTTGTATATTCATTATGGTGGTTGTACTCTGTTTGGACATCTTGTACTTGTGCGACGCCGTGCTAATACAGAGGAAACTCTGTCCGTGTGAACAATGGATTCCCTGTATTTGTGGCAGATCTGGTATACCCTAGGGAGTCAGGTTTTCAGAAAAAAAAAATTTAGGGTACTTCTGCTGTATTTTTCAAACTAAAAGGGACCCCGGGGCGTGACAAGTGGGTTTAGCAATATTCGGTTTGCTTAGCCTCAACTAACTCCCTTTCATGCATAATATGAGCCAGTAGTAGCCTAAAACAATTGTTCTCGAGTTCTTGTATACTTGCTTGTTGATACTTGATAGCATGCTTATTGCTTATTATTCCTAGTTTATGACATTATACTAGTTGTATTTCCACGGTCATTATAGAAGCATGCTAATTTAGAAGAATAAACCTAAATAGGACATTGTGAACTAAATAGTGGCAAAATGAGACATGATAGCTTTTAATTATTGCTTGAGTAGAGGCACGACTATAACATGGTTACCTCAGACCACTACTATCCCATTGCACATGAGCATGATGTAATCAATAAATGTTATGCTCTCCTTCACCGTCTCAATGGTTGTGATAGGGTGAACTCTTTCCCGAAGAGAGGTCGCACCATTAGCTTGGTCTCCTCCTAGACAGGGCATACAAGCAACACTCACCAGGGTCTCTTCCTAGACAGAGCTTTGGCATTGAGTACAACATGCCTAGATCTCTTCCTAGACGGGGCAGAGAATTGGGTCAAATTGATGACATCGTATACTAGATGAAGATATCACATATGCTGACATATGATGCATACCATTGCCTATCAATTTTTTACATACCCTACATTATTACTACTCTTTGTTGCCCTGATCAGGACAGTTTGCCCTTGTCGGCGTGTTGTACACATTGTGGAATTGTATAGTTTCTCACCCTATTATTTTCAGGTGTGTCGGGAAGGGAGGAGCGTGATAGGTGAGGAGGACCCGTGAAAATTAGCTCTTCCCGAGATAGTGATCTCATTTTATATTTTGGAAATAGTGACAATTGTATTATTTGGAAAATGAAAAATGTAATTGAACTTATAGTTGGTTATGGCTGTATCCAGGACGCCTCGACATGTTTTGTAAACAATAAAGACATTTCGAGAATAAATTCCTAGTTTATTCTCTTCATAAAAGCTCCGTATAGTTGCTTTGTGTTCCAACGCCATGCATGAACAGAAAAAAACCTTGTTCGTGGCACAGCTCTATGCGCATGCCCAGTAGAGTCTCAGTGCTAGGGCGTGACATTTCAACCATTACAAATATAGATGCACTAATTACTCTAACATGCACCCGCAACTAAGCCTCTCGATCAAATGTGAAGATTGATATAAAAAGCACAACAAATGAGAAGTGGAGAGCGCTTTAGTTATATGTTAGCAAGCTGCTTATCCGACGATAGATGAATCAACGAGAGACTGCGTGTCTACACTTTCTTGTGAAATAAAATGATAATCAAGTTCGATGTGCTTGATGCATGCATACAACACTGGATAAGCAACGAGATAAAGATTGCCACAACAAATAGTAACCGATCGTGGCAGTGGCACACCAAGATCACGAAGAAGTCAACGAATCCAGATAGTCTCAGCCAGGGTAAAAATGCAACGGAGCGATATTCTGTGAGACCCTAGATAGTCATATATATAAGATATAATAGGGCTATTACTCTTTAACCCAGCTTAAGCATTTTGGGTGGTGACTAGGCCTAGGAGGTTAAGAGAGTTACGTGTGCTAGGACAGATGTAGTAGTCCTAGGATAGGTGACCCCCTGGAAAGTTGGGGGGTCACAGTTAGTATCAGAGCCAATTACTAGCCGAAAGTGTGAGATGAGTTCTCGGCTGAGCCAAGGTCGAAATAACAAGGCTAGCGCAACGAGTCTCACATCGTCTGGTACTTGTGACTTAAAGGGGGGAAGATTTTGAGAACCCAAGTAGTCCTATATATGAAATATAATAGGCTAAACTCTTGACCCGACTTAAGCATTTTGGGCGGTGGTAAGACCCAAGAGATTAAAAGAGTTAAGCATGCTAGGACGGGAATAGTCCTAGGATGGGTGACCCTTTGGGAAGTTGGGGCGTCACATTAGGGCTAGCGCTCTAATACCATGAGAGTTTGTGTCAAAAGCCACCGCACATCCTTTTAGGGTTTTATATTATACATATAAATAAGTACAGGTGTATGCAAGGTATAGGCCAGTTGTCATACAATTGTATTAGTAACAAAATGGTAATAAACATTGACTAATATGGACTAATTTCAATCATCCCAAATACAGATGTGTTGATTACACAAACAAAAACTATACTTGTACTTTCAACTTATGTTAGTTGGTATGAAAGCAAATTAATAACAGCCTATTCTTATTAAGGCTACATCATTAGGTGACTATTTGCAAATGGGCAAATGTTTAGGCAGTTCTAGTGCATTTTAGCCATATGGAGACCCAAAAGATATTGTTTGTGGTTTGATGTTACCTACAGGAAAACCTATTGACGTAGTATAATACTATAATTAATTGAGCTCAAATATGAAAATGAAACTACTAAATAATAAAAGATAAAATGTTACTAGCAAGACCTTATTCATGCTCCAATCCTTGTCCGGAACATTTTCAAGATGCCATAACCACATTTCTGGAATAGAAAGATTGACCCAGTAGTCAAATCCCAATCCACCTTGAGTGGTTGGCTCACACAATCCAGGATAAAATGTTGCCTGCATAAAGAAATGTAACAGAACGAAATACAATGCTCATTACTTGTCAAGCTCCTAAATTTCGTAAGAACATGTTAAATAATACTAGAACATGAAAACTTTAAGTATATCATAAATAAAAGTTAAAAAGTTCAATGCAGGAGTTCTGACAAGATGAACTTTTGATAGTTGTAGCTCAAATAAATATCATACATACAATATAATAATGTAATCAATATTTTACAATTACTTTCCGATATAACATACAACTAAAGCCATACCATGCATTACATTTCAAACATCTAGCCTCAGCCTTGGAAATTAATGGATTGGTCCGTATAACAAGAATAAAGATATTCAACACATCTCATATTGGTTATTGATGCATGCCCCTTTACTAATAGCATTGCCTTTTAAGTGGTCGGCTGCTTATTTCACTCAGTAACTCACCTTGATGTGGTATTTTGTGTTAAGTCACTTTATCTCAGCATGCCCTTGACTACTTAGTTACCTTCCTTTCCCTTCATCCTTCTCTATGGTTCTCATTAAGTATCTCTGTTGCACAACTTGAATCCTTTAGTTTATTTTCACGTTACTTTTCTTGTTGTATCATGTTGATTATGTTTGAGTTGTAGAGCAGTATCACATGGATTACATTGCTAAATTATATTGCAAGACGATAGTTAACCCGGTAGGTCAGTATCACATATGATTTAGTGACATTGTTTGACCTGATTGGTTGTTGATGAAAATTTCAAAATTGAGTTCTGAATTTATCTTATTTTTTAATTTATTTTATTTAATATTTAATATTATTTATTAATATTTAATATTATTTATTAATTAATATTTTTATTATTTATTTATTTATCTTTCTTGGCACGAAAGAAAACCTAACGAGATTTTCTCTCATTCTGTTTCTTGCACCAAAAGGGAGGGAACGTGGGTTGCGTTTCTTTCGCCTAAGGGAAAAAATGTGGCATTACGCCTTCTACTCCCTCTTCCCTTTATATATTCCTCTTCTGTTCTTACAGAGGTAGAGAAAAGACATTGAGATAAAAAGATAATCATCATCCTTTTATTTTTCACTCCTTTTCACATTTCTCTTATTTACTAGATGTTTAAAGAATCTCCGCCAACCTCTGCCACGATCGTGCGCACAGGAGAAGGAACTCTGGTCGGGAAAAGTTAGTGTCTCGAATTGTGAGCCCTATACGGTATGTTTTGCAACAAGGTGATATGCCTGGTGACTGAGCATGGTGGCATTGCCTGAGAGATCTTTAGACCAACATAGCTATATGTGGATTGAGTTGGTTATTAAACTGTTCGTCTGATTGATGCATACTTGTTTGTTTATTTATGTTACAGTAGCGATACATATATATCTTTTGTTCAGTTATTCATTTCTTTTCCAACTTCACTATTGCTACTACACATGTTTTGATTATTTCATACTTGTCAAGAGTACTTTATCTCTCTCTTGTTTACCAGTGAGTACAGGTTGCAATCGGCAGCTTGCGGTACCTACTGGAAAACATGTGTACATGTTTCTCATCCCCTATTTTTCACACGTTACACTGAAAGTGAGGGTCGGGACAGTGCGAGACAGTGCTAGTAGATAGGCGTGTTCCTATGTTGTGATGTCAATGTTTTAGTTTTACCTTTCATGTTTGGTTTTGCTTTTATATTTAGATTCATTTGATTTAGCTGTTTCATTGTCTCTCAAGTTAATAAATACGGAATTATGTTTCTTGACATTTAGGTGATATCTCTCGGTTAATAATTGTTTCTTTAATTGTTCATTGATTATCTATCTGTTGGTCGGTTATTTATCTTTCTTTTTTGTTTCTATTGTTGTTCTTGTTGTGGTTGTTTGTGTTGGTTGATGTTATCATCTAGGGCTGTGTCTGGCTCGAGGGATATCCCTGAAACTAAAAGGATATCCCCTATCTTGTAACTAAACGTCAACGAAATTGGGAGGAACAAATTGTTTCGGTCAAAGTGGGTTTGTTCTATGGTGTTCCAGAACAACACATTAAGGCTTCGTTTGGTTCGGATGTAAGTAAAAACTGCTTATTTCGGGGATAGGTACAATTTCAAGTATAAACAAGAACTAGACCGATTTTATGTTTGGGTGAAAATTTTGGTTGTTCCCGGGAATAAGAAAAATAATGTTTGGATGAAAATTGGATTGTTCACGGGAATAAGAAAAATAGTGTTTGGATAGGTTGCGGAATAAGAAAAATAGCAGACAGTTATAAATAAAAAATTATGATATTACTCCTCTCATTAAATTTGAATTTAAATTTTTAAATTTTAAGTTTTAAATTAAAATTTGAATTTAAAATAAAAAATTTAAAATATCAAATTGTAAATTTTAATTTACCGAAATTTTAAATTTAAATTTAAGATCAAATTTAAATTAAAAAAATATAAAATATCAAATTTTAAATTTGAAAAATATAAAATATCAAATTTTAAATATTGGGCATTTGGAATATAAAATCTTATAATTTTAGTTTTGAAATTAAACTTATAAATTTTGTAATAAATGTAAAATTATAAATTTAAATTTCTCTCTCTCTCTCTCTCTCTCTCTCTTGGAGCAAGCTTGTTCTTGTTCCACCTAGGGGGATAACCTGTGCAAATGGTCAAAGGGATAGATCTAACAGCGGAAAACTCGATAGCACCAAGTACTTGGTACTATCAATAGTATAGTAGTCGGACTCTTGAAATTTATAGTATTATTAATTAAAATTATATGGATATTGCTAGTATTATATTTTATTCATTACATATTATTATAGATATAGATAAATTATATAAAATAAAATGTTTTATAGAAAATAAATTAAATATACTAATATAAACTAAATTGTTACATAAAATATTATATTATAAATTGTAGCATAAAATAATTTTATATAAAATATACTAGTATAAATTAATTATTTTATTTTTTAAAATATATTTGGACATTATTCTAGACTTTTATCGAAATGCTTCTAACGATATTCTCTAGAATATTCCTGAATGCATCCAAACACAAATTTACAGTTGTTTTAGCTTTAACCGGAATATCCTCTATTCTTGAGAACAAAATTTATCCCCGAAGTTATAGTTCTCGAACCAAACACAGCCTAGGTTCCTATGCTATGCATGCATGGGGGAGACTGTTCGTTTGTACATAGGAGACTCTATCCATGTGGCGGTTCAATGTACATATCGGGGCAATCTTTGATTTTGGTTATATGTTTTTAGTTGTTTTTCTCGTAATAAGTTTTCCAAAAGAACCCGAGGCATGACATGGCATGTCATTGGCACGAGGGGTTCGACATTTGCACACCAATGTACATGTTGTGCCGCTGATACAACGACACAAGCTGTGCTAGCGGAATCCTTGATAGCAAATAATAAAAAAATTAAATTAGGGGATTATGTCTAAGCCTTGAAAATGACAAGGAAAATGAATTCAATGCAATTAATTCTAATATTGAACAAAGGTCTTACTATAATGTTGATGTTGAGGGACCAACAAGATGAGGCACGGCGAGATTGTGAATTAGTGAGTTTTTCCGAATTGAGATTGGGAGGCTGATTTCAATGATTGTTTGATCTCCTACTCAGTTAACAATAGTTATCTCGAACATAATCCACACTATATTTCCTTGTGATTGCCCTACATTCATTGTGCATTCATTAGTTCATTACGAATAAAAGTATTCTCATGTTGCTGATTTATGATTCCTACATGTCATTTTGTCACATCCCAATAATCTCACATCGGATATGAATGGGAATGTGATTGGGTATATCAGAGACTTGGTGTGACGCACTGAACTTTCGCAAATAGCAAGGTTTGAGTGTTGGATGTGAGACCTGAACTTTTTCAGACTTTCTGGAGAGTCGTTGACTGTGTTCTGACCCATGGCACGAGTCCCGAGGATAGGGGTTGAAATCTAGGCACCAAAGTCCAAAAAGTTGGAGTTTGGGTTACTCTCGGGTTACTGTTCCAGGCACCTGTACCGGTACAAGGTTGGTGGTTGTACCGGTACAGCCATGATGGCTACACCGGTACACTTTGGATTTTGTACCGGTATAGAAGGGCAGGATGTCCCAAACCCGAGGCTCGGGTTTGGCAGTTTCGTAGGGTCTGTACCGGTACACTTCCCCGTGTACCGGTACACTTTGACAGACTGCGAACTGGGCGAAACTGCAGGAGCTTTTCTGCGTTTTGGCCTATCCTATAACAGCACCCACGCCCCTTAGGGCTTCTTTTGTGCTGGGATCACAGAAGAAACAAGGTAAGGAGCTCCCCTTCTCCTTTCTATGATTTCCTTTGGTTTGATGGGGTTTTTGAGGCTAAAACTTCTCCCTTTTGCTCTCTTTTGCTTGTTGAAGCCATCTCCACCACTAGAGGAGCTTGAAGCTTGGACTTGGAGCTTGGTGGGAGGAAGATCTTTACTTCTAAAGGGTTTTGGTCCTTGATTTTGAGCTCTTAGAAGGTCAGCATCAAATCTTTTCCTATGGATTTGAGTTTTGGAGCTTTCTACTAGATGAAATCCTAGATTTTGGAAATGAGGGTTTTATTTTGGGGCTTTTTGATTAGAGGCTTTTAGATCCCTTTTGATTGGTTTAGAACCTTTGTTTAGGTTGCTTTGGGAGGGATTTAGCTTCCTTTTGGATTTTCTAAGAGAATTTTTGCACATTAGGTGAGTATTTCCTTACCTTTTTTCTAGTTGCTTAAAGTTTGAGCTCATGGTTCATCTTTAGAGGTTGTAACTCCTAGGGTTTACCTTGTAGGGTGCTAGGAGGAAGAATATAAGCTTAGTTAGCGATTCGGATCGTCGCTCGGAGCATCGGTGGGTTTGGCCTCACCTAGCACAATGAGAAATTTTCATTGGTGCTTAATTGCTTACGGTTAATTGGAAAATTATTCATTTTCATGTTATAAACATTATTTGTGAATTTTAGAATGCTTAAAACATATGCCTTATGTATAATGCATTTTCGACCTCTATATTGTAGAGAGCAGCCTGGTAGACTTCGGCAAGATGATAGCATTCCTCTAGTGTTTGAGAACATGTTGTACTTAGTGAAAGTGACATGTAAATGATAATCTTGGATATAGAACTATGCATGACATAGGTTAAAAGCTAATGTCATTAAGCGGCATTAGGCTTGGCATTTACTTGTGAATTAGTGAGTTAATGTCATCAAGCGGCATTAGGCTCGAAATGGAACTTTGACATAGTAAATTCTAGTGTCATGAAAGATATTGTACTAGATCTTAGGGTTGCTAGTGACATTTGCCATGTGAGAGACATGAGGGTTGGATAGTTGAGACTTGACTGTGCTTGCTTGCCATTTGTGCTCATTCGCACAGGCTTGTGAGGGTCGCTCCCTACAAGCCGGCACTCCGGAGTTGGCCTTTGCGATACGTTCGCGCGTGCGGTATTGAGAAACCTACGGGGCCGAATGGGACAGACTCATTCCTTGCGGGGGATGTTGGGGCTACCACGACACTTAGGTGGCACAAGCTGGATTACACTTGTGTAGATCCTGGAAAGAGAATGGAACAATGACATTCAATGTTAAATAATAATCACTACTAGATAGGACATAGTAGTTGGATTACTTGGACATGATTAGAGCAAACTTGGGTTATGTAGTATACATGAGAGTTCATTATTTGCATCATAGTATACTTGACTATTACAGTAGGACATATTCTTTATGTTGCCATGTCGGGTTTGGATAGTTCATACATGTACCTTATATACATGCGGCTTGGTAGTATAGCATTTTATTATGCATTTATTTCAGCAGTTTTATACTACTTTTATTGCACACTTACAGCTTTCCTTTTTGGGCCTAGTGGTGCATGCAGCTGAGGTCAGTAATTGCCCACTGGGAACTATAAATTATAATTCTCACGCCCTCTGTTTTCTGACTCTTTTCAGCGCCTTCTGCATCGGGGGAGGCCAAGGACCGCGGCAAAGGCGTTGCCTCGGGTTAGCGTTGTTCGGAAGGATGTTCAATAAGTGGTTCACCTCTCTTGTATCTTATTTTGGAGAGGTTTTGAATGTTGTACCTTGTAGAGAGACCACCATATTTTGTGGATGCTTGTGTTAGATGTTGTATAACCTTACACTTCTATTTTATTTGCTCAGTTTATTATCCCTCCTACTTGTTGATAGATCTAGTTGTATGTGGCTCTGATATTCTTATTGATAGCCTATTGTTGTTTAATTCCGCTGTTTTTGGTAGACGCCTTATATGTGTTGACATATGGCGGATCTGGACACGCCATCTTGGGAAGGCCTCTCACTTAGACACTAGTAATAATAACTGAGCTTAAGCATTTTGGGCTGATGGTTTAAGCCCAACGAGTTATTGTTGCTAGTGGGCTAGGTCGTTACATTAAGCCAGGGTCGGTAATTGACGGGCTAAGTCAGTGTCGGAATGACAAAGGCTAGCGAGACAAGTCTCGCATCGCCTGGTGATCTTGGGCTGTGTGTGATTGGACTGACGAGAACGTCAGGTCCTTAACGGGGGGAGTCTGTGACACCCCAATAGTCCCACATCGGATGAGAATGAGGTTGTCATTGGGTTCATAAGAGACTTAGACACTAGTAATAATAACTGGACTTAAACATTTTGGGCCGGTGTTTGGGCCCAACGAGTTATTGTTGTTTGTGGGCTGGGTCATTACACATTTCCTTCTCAATACTATTTGTTCTTGTTTATAAAGTCAAACATGCAAGTTGTTGTTGATATGAAATGCTGAATACTCGTTTTCTCAAATTATAGTAAAAGAAATTGTTTGCACCCCATTATATATAAATTGTAGTACTTGAGAAAAATCATTGGAAACAAATATTGTTGGTTAGGGAACCTTAAACATGTGCACCTGAATCTTAGTGCAAGCCAATGAAATCAGACTAATAATGAGAATGCTTGTACATATCAGGCGCTTGCCGCATAAAGTCTAAAACTCTAGTTATTCACATTTTCTCTACATATCTTGTATTGCTAGTAGAGACAATGTAGATTCTTGATTTGTTAATATCCATCTACCTATGCACCTTGTTTCAGGTTATCCTAAAGTGTATTTCGAGCCGAAAACTTTTCAGCACGATATAGCGCAGTGCATGTCGAGCCATGCCAATGCATGCCGGCCACAAAAAATACATGTGTACCGACACATAATGGAATTTTTTTTTTTTTGCAACAAAATATTGTAATTGCTTATTGTGAAACTTTATCAAATCTTTTGAACTTTATTGAAAAAATTACTTACTAATTTAAAGAAAAGAAAGTTTTGAGCTGTGCCAATGGCACGGTAGTTGTATCGTGTCGATATCTTGCTGATATGATACGGCACGGTAAATACGGCCCGTACTTAGATGGGTACTTAAATCCTTGTTTTAAGTATTATCTAGTATATAGCTTTTACTTGCTCTGTTTATGCCTTCGATAGGGCCTAATGCATACAGATTGCTTCTCTTAGTATTTCTACACACTAGACTACATTACATAGTTCTTACCCATTTTCCGTTTTATTCCTTCGCAGGTGAAGCCTTAAGTAGAGGTAAGGAGACCATACAATAAGCATCAATGAAACACTAGAACCTAAATGGCCCCAAAATTTAATTTACGATGGTTTGGAAGTAGCTTATGTACTAAAAAGGCTTTGAGCTTGTACATGATCGTTTTGGAATGAATGTGAAACTGGATAAGTCATTTAAACCTTATGTTATTAGTTGGTTATTGGAGAAACTAGATAAGAGTAATGTTCAAATGAAAGTATTTATGCTTATCTATAAGCATTTACACGGGAACGGTTTAAGATGTGGTTGAGTTAGCGACCAACTAGATGAGATTTTGTATTATGCAAATAATTTAAGTATTATACAGGTTGCTTGTGAAAATAATGAAATTGTTATACAGTTCCTTGTGATCCATCGCCTTGCATGCTCAATGGATGAAATATAAGTATATACATGCTATTGTACACCAGTTGGACTTGAATCAAGGCATGACAAAGTAGCGAAATGAATAAAATACCAGTTTCACAGCATGTATTGCGGGAATATTTTGAACTATACATGCTTAGCATCAATAGTAGAGGTCTGATTTGCTACTAAGTGCATTATAACCTCACTAAAAGCTTGTTGCCCAGGCTACTTCAGTACCAAACTTGATATTTTCTCACATTAATGGTCATTTCTATTAGCAAGGTAACACATTCTCAATGCTCAAAATCACCTTGACCATATTAGTCTTTTTTTAATATAAAATACGAAAAAATTATTTTAAAATTTATTTGAAAATTTTAGTCTAAAAAGTATTTGGAAAAATTATTTTAATTATTTTTTTCAAAAAATTAGTAGATCTATCAAAAAAAAAAAATTAAACAATAAACTATATGAGAAATAAATTAAATAAATTGAAGTATCAATTGATTTCATTTAGCTTTTAATTTCATCAGTAATTTCAATCTTCTAGCGCAAAAATAAAATCTTATGTTTGATGTGCCTCAAAATTTGTTTATTAAGTTCAATTTTGTTCTCCTAATTCGCCAAAAGTTTAATGCGGCGACAAACTTTGATAAAATAATTTGTGAAGAAAAAATGGATATCTATGGTGGAAGCGGAGGGCTCCGGCCGATAGGCCACACAGTATGGATCGAAAATGTAAATTAAAAATTTGCCCATATATTTATAAACAAAAAATTAAATTATAATTTTTTTGACTTATCTAACAAGTAGATCTTCGATTTCCAGTGTCTTTTGGGGGGGGTGGGGTATCCAGACTGCCTCGAGTACCTTAGAGAACAAAACAAAAGAAAAAGAAAACGCACACGCGCGCGCGCGCGCACACAGCCGACACGGCACAGTGCCGCGTATCGCACTGTCTTGTGCGTAGACAGCACGATACACACTATGCGCGATACACACTGTGCGTAGACAATATGATAGAATATATTTTGTATTGTATTATTTATTACCTTATTTAGTATAGGTCTATATGGTATCTCTGATTGCAATCTTACTATAATAGGTTGGTTTGTACACTATTTATTCTAATCAAATACTACCCTAGAGGGCTATACTCTTTTGCCTTTCTTTCATGGCATTAGAGTCAACCCCTATTTCTAGGGCATAGCGATCCAGCGCTGCCCTTCTCCCTTGTGAGATCTCATCGGCGTTGCTCGTCCTTTTTTTCTTTCCTCCCTTCTTTGCGAGTGCATATTTCTTCTCTCATAATAATCTACCTTGTTGCTACAGTACCACGGCTACAGTGCTGCTACAATACAAGCGCTATAGTACTACTAAAGTATCAGTGCTACTGCTATAGTAATTTCAGCTTCTCTGTAATCCCTCTTTGCTCCTCCGGTGTCGCACGTGGTATCGCTTGGCCTATCCTATTGCTGCTAGTTTTTCTGTGTTGTGCCGCTCATGTCACTTTGTTTTTTTTTGTGGCGTTTAGTCGTTCTCTTTCTCATCAGGAATTCTCAGTTGGTAATCTCTGACTTTTTCCTTATCTTTTTGTAGTGGAAATTCTTTTTCTCAGTGGCAAACATGTCTTCTTCTATATCGTCTCTACCCATTGTTAACATAAAAATCCTCATACCTTCAAAACTCACGGATTCTACATATATATGGTGTGGAAGCAAGTGGTTTCTTAATGTTTTAAAGAGTTTTAGTGTGACTACGCATGTGGATGGATCATTTATTATCCCTCCTTAGACAATTGACACTACTAACAAAACGATAATCGTAAATCCAGATTTATTTAGTTTGGAAGAAAGACACCACCACTATTTCCTGGATTAACGCTACCCTGTCTCTTAGCATATTACAAATGGTTATATCTAGTTCACCTAAAATTGCCCATGATGCATGGAAAATTATTGAGGCATACTTTCTTGATAAAATTGCCTCTACAGCTTTTTCTGTGAAATCTGAATTACGAAGTATCAAGAAAGGATCAAAGGGTATGAGTGAATATATGCAAAAAATTAAGTCGATCTGGGATGTTCTTCAGGCGATTTGTGAAATCGAGTCAGATCATAATTTGGTCAAAACTATTCTTCTGGTCTAGGGCTCCTATACTCTAATGAGTATAGAGCCCTTTATACTCATAAGTTGTTTTCAATGATTGAGCTTCCGAATCGACGATCTACTCCGTTAAATATGATCTAGAGTATTTGAAACTTTTAGAAAATAAATTTCGTAATTTTTCAAAATCATAATAAAGTTCATCAAGCGCGTATAAAATAAACAGTCAAAATCGAACAACGTCTTAAAAATGGATGATCGGATCCTTCAATTTAAGATCGAAGTTATTGATCTTTATCTATGTAGTGAATAGAATTTTCTATCAAAAATTCAACCGATTTTGATTCTTTTACACTGTTAAACTAGCAAATATGGGCAAACATGTTAAACTTTCTTTTCATGATTTTAAATCTCAGTCTACTTTTCTTTTCAAATTGTTCATTCTGATATATAGCAGTCACCTGTTCATTCTGTTTCTAGTTATAAATATTATGCAATTTTTATCGACTATTACTCTAGATACTCTTGACTTTATCTTTTGAAATTTAAGCATGAGATTTTTGAACAAATTTTAGAGTTTGAGATAATGGTTGAAAATATCTTTCATACCAGAATTAAAATCTTTCAATCTAACAATGAGAAGGAGTTTGTAAATGAAAAATCTTATACTCTTTATTCACAGGTTTTCTTGTCCACACACCACAACAAAATGACATAGCCGAGAGAAAATATAGACATTTATCTAATGTTGTTAGAACATTGCTTGCCTCCTCGTTTTTGGGCTGATGCTACTCAAACTGTTGTTTTTCATATGAATCGTACTCTTACAATTTTGCAAGGAAAATCACCATACACTATTTTGCATGGTTGTGTTCCTTCATATTTGCAACTTGTCAGAGTTTTTGGTTGTTTATGTTATCCCGATCTATAGGATATTGCTGCTCACAAGATCTCTCCTCGATCGCTTCCTTGTGTTTTCTTGGGACTCTCTACTAAGCATAAAGGTTTTCGTGCCTCTATCCGAGCACTGGTAAAGTTTTCATTTTCCGACATGTTACTTTTGTTGAAACGGTGTTTCCTTATTCTTGTCTTTCTAAATTTTTTACCTCTTCAGCACCAGATTCTACTATTTCAAATTTTCAAATGTTTCAAACTTCTTTCTAAACCTCCATTATTGGGTAAGAGTTCCTCTACTATTGATGCAATCTCTGGTTTACATTTCATCCACTCTTCTACTAATGATGTTTCTAGTACTTCATCTACCAATGCAGTTCCACAGTCTGTTTCACCATCTGAGCTATTATCTTCCTTTCCTACTGTTGGCATTTGGTTAAATCGAATCGGATGCGCCCATGATCGGGATCGATCCGACAGTTATTATGTTGTCTAATTGGACTAAGATTAATCTCTCTTTTAAATTGGAAAGATATTTAGAGATATATTCTAACCAAATTAGGATAAAAATTATAAACTGATTTGGCCTTATCTCTTAAGTACCTATTAGGATTTTGGAATCCCTTATAAATATACGTGTTATCTCTCATAAGAGAGAACAAGAAAACCAAGAGAGAAATATAGAAACCACATCCTCCATTAACCTATTATTCTAAAGGGTCTTAAACGGTGGATTGGAGATCGTGCTCATTTGTAGTTCAATCCACCGCGAGTTTGGAGCAAAAGAAGACCTTCGTGGACGATTTGAGGACACGTGAATCAACCTCTACGATCTGGGCTCGTCGCATTCTAACGCGAGTCGCTTCCGCAAAAATGTACGAACGAATACTTCCGCTGCGTTCTACACCTACCAACTTGAATAATACTGCCATACATGCTTGAAATGAGAATGATGCCTCTATTGCTAGTCAAGCCGGACTCTTGAGTTTATATCAGACGGAATACATCCCAACCTAATGCGCTCACTTCTCCTATTGATACGGCACCCCCACACTATGGCCCTCCATTCCTCCAACTTCCCCCATACCTGATACTACCCTACTGATAGTATCCTTTGCCTCGCCTACTTTGCCTATTGACTCCCCTTTACCTTCTCGTACCCACTCTATGATTATCAGATCCCTCGCAAAGGGTTTGTCAAAGTCTACCACCTTCTTAGATTCTAAGAACTCTATTCTCTCTAGTAAGCCTAAATCCTTTGTTGAGGCTTCTCAGGATGCAGGTTGGCGTATAGCTATGGCAGCATAGTATCATGCCTTATTAGCTAACTCTACTTGGAATCTTGTTCCTTCTCCCTCATCGGTCAATCTTAGTGGCTGCAAGTGAGTATACAAGGCCAAGCAGAAGGTGGATGGTTCTCTTAAGCATCTCAAAGCTTGACTTGTGGCTCAGGGCTACAAACAGCAACAAGGTATTGACTTCGATAAGACTTTTTTCCCGGTCATCAAGTCAACTACTATTCGTACAGTTCTTTCTATTGTATTCTCGTCTAGGTAGCCACTTCGATAACTTGATGTGAAGAATGCATTTCTTCATGGCCCTCTTTCTGAGGAAGTTTATATGCGGCAACAGCCAGGTTTTATCTACTCTTATTTTCCTCATCATGTCTGTCATTTATGCAAAGCAATCTATGGTCTTAAGCAAACGCCCCAATCTCGGTTTCAACATTTTACTTTTTTTCTTTCTGAACTTTATTTCATTAGAAGCACCGTTGATCCCTGGATGTTTATTTGCCAATCCTCTTATGGTATTCTTGGTCTTCTTTTATATGCCGATGATATTATTGTCACCGAAAGCTTATTCTTTCTTTTGGTTGCCTTTATCAACACCTTGCAACGGGAATTTGCAATAAAGGACTTAGGTCCGCTACAATATTTTTTGGGTATTATGGTTAACTGCTATTCTTCGAGTCTTTATCTGACTCAACAGAAATACGCGCTTCAACTGCTTATGCGTCATGGGTTTCTTAATAGTAAACATGTTTCCACTCCTCTATCTCCGACCACCCGTCTTTCATCTCATGAGAAGCGTCTCCTTGAAGATCCCTAAACTTTATCATTAGATGGTTGATGCCTTGCAATATCTTACCTTCACATGCACCGATAAGAAAATATACTGTCAATTCAGTTGCTTAGTATCTTCACGCACCTCATGAGCCACACATGCAAACAGCTAAACGTCTCCTCTACTATGTTCAGGGCATGATGTCATATGGCATTCCTATCTCTCGCTGTATCAATCCTTCGCTTGTCGCCTTTTCCGATGCGGATTAGGCTGGTTGTCCGGATACGCATGGTCTACTTCAGGATATTGCATATCTCTTAGACCATCCTTCGTTTGTTGCTTTTTCCGATGCGGATTGGGCTGGTTGTCAGGATACGCACCAATCTTGTAAGGACTCGAAACTGCGAAACGTGGAACTAGACTATGATCCAAATTGGTCAAAGTCGAGTTTGGAATGCTTTAGTGAGGCCAAAGGCATAAAATAAGTCAAAAGTGCATCGACGTGGCCCTCCGAGAGCGAACTGGAAAGGAAATTCTGCAAGTGCAGATTTTGCTCTTGGGGACCGGTCTCCCAATATGAGGACCCCGGTCTCCCAATGTGAGGACCGGTTCCCGTAGCTCAGAAATCTAGCAGAAAGCTGATGTTTAGAGTTTTTGCTCTCGGGGACCGGTCTCCAGAATAAGAGACCGGTTACCGTACCTTGGAAATTTGGCAGAAAAATGGCTAAGTGCATTTTCGCTCTCGGGGACCGGTCTCTAGTAAGGGAGACCAGTTCCCGTAGCTTGGCAAAGTGGCAAAGGACCAGATTTTAAGGGTTTCGCTCTCGGGGACCGGTCTCCAGAATGAGAGACCGGTTCCCGTACCTCTGCAAATTGTGCAAAGGGGTGTCCTGCGAGAGTGGGCTCTCGGGGACCGGTCTCTCGTGGCGAAGACCGGTTCCCGTAGCCTGGGAAAGGGGGCAGAGGCCATTTTCTGTAATTAGTACACTCTCGGGGACCGATCCCTGCATGGAGAGACCGGTCCCCGTACCTGAAAATGCCCAGAGCTGGGCTGTGCAGTGGCTGAGAAGTTGAGGGGCTTTTATGTAATATAGGCATGAGTGGGCCTATATGAGCTGATAGCTCTCTCTCTTACCCTCATTTCTTTCAGCCTAAGTAAAAGGAAAGTCTTCTCTCTCTCTCTAAGGTGACAGAAGGAAGAGGAGGAAAAGAAGAAGTTGGAGAAGGAGCTTGGAGGAGTGAGATCCTTCTCTCTTGTCATCTTCTTCATCTAATGGGGAAGCTCTTGAGGTAAGCTTTAGGTTTTCTAAAGCTTTGTTTCTAGGGTTTTGGAGATTGACTCTAGAAAAGGTTTTGGGTAAACTCTAGGGTACTAGCTTGTTGCTAGAAGCGAGAATCTAGAGTAGTTGCGGCTATTTTCGCCGTGGTCTCGAGCTAGAGCTCCGAGTGGGTTTTCACGAAAGGTTAGGGTTTGATCTCGTTTAACCCTATCTTTGTGATGGTTGTAGGCTCAAGAGTGCGCCGGTGAAGTCAGTTTGCTGATCCATCGAGCGAGCGCGGAGAAATCGAGCCAAAAGCCGATTTCGATTCGGATTGCCGCAGAGTGCGGCGTGGACATCGGATAGTCAGCAAAACGCATCGGTAGAGCCGAAACGACTTTAGAAGGTGGGTGGTGACCATCCCGAAGCAGCCGGGCTGCTCCCTATGTCTATATGTATATATGTGTATATTGTCGATCTATTGCATATTGTCGGATGCATGATAGGGTAGAGAGATTCCTTTATTTGCATGTAATTCTAGCTTGTGTAGCGAGGTGAGCTTGACACTAGGGTAGAATGCATGAATAAAGGTGAATGATAACATAGAAAACCTAGAATAAAGAATGACAATATAGATCGAGTGGCATCTAAACGAATGATAACCTAGATCGAGTGGCATCTAGTAAATGAGAACGTTGAACAAATGACATGTTGAACTAGAGTGTAGGTGAACTCTATTACATGATGAACTAGAGGTGATAGTTCTTGAGAATTGTAACCTAGTTGATAGGGAATCCTCGAGGTGAGAGGATTGGATCATACTCACAGTCTGTTTGAGCTTGTGGTGGTCGCTCCTCACAATCGTGCACTCCGGAGGTTGATACACGGGGCAGAGTTGTTGTCCTGGGGCAGAGTTGATGTCTCGCAGACGATCTCGGGTTTGAGAGCGAGTTGGGTCTCCTTACCCTTGATATAGTGAATCGTGGGCGAACCTTAAAGGTAAGCCAAGGGATTGAACAAAAAGAGAAATGGTTCTTATTGGACATAGTAGCATGATAGTTCATTTTATACTATACTGAGCATGCATACCTTGATTGATTGGGCATGGTAGAGTAGTTGAAATAGCATATTTTACAGCTTTGCATATCTATCTGTATATCTGCTTATGCCCGTATAGACCTAGTGGGAAGATCGATGGAGTCGGCGGCCGAACCCACTGGGAACTATTTGTAGTTCTCACCCCACCATTGTTGCAGGGCCTAGCGCGAGTGCCCCGGGCGAGGATCGTGGCAAGGGCATAGCGCCCTAGACCGAGGTAGCAGCCACCTATTGCATTAGAGGCACCCAAGTCATCGAGTGTAGATGATATATAGGTGTGAGATTTGTTGAGAGATTGTATATAATCATTTTGTAAGTTGTAAAATGCAAACTTGATGTAAAAAGATATGCGAATGAATGTAATAGATAGATGTTTCTCTCTTTATAAACTTGTACCATATACTTGTATCTCTTGCTGTTGTATGGTTAGCACTTTTTGTGCTTCGTTTAGTCATGTATGAAATAATTTATTTCCTGGGAATATTCTTGTACATGACTTGTTGTTTAGCCTTGGGCGGGCAGGGGAGGTGTTGTCCGTCCGGCGTCTGTTTGACGTGCACGTGCCGGCCAAATTGGCGGTCGCGGGGCGTGACAGGTCTACTTCAGGATATTGCATATCTCTTAGACCTGATCTTATCTCACGATCAGCTAAGAAACAGCCTACTATTTCTCGATCTAGTTCTGAAGCAGAGTATCGCACTATGGCTTACATGCTTGCCAAGATGATTTGGATCCATCGTCTGCTTCGTGATCTTGGTGTTTCCTTGTGGCACTCTATTTGCATCTATTGTGATAACATTAGCATCACATACCTTGCTGCCAATCCTGTTCTCCACGCTCGTACGTAGCATATTAATGAGCTCGATCATTAGTTCTTATGAGAAAAAGTCCAATCTGATGATTCAAACTTAGTCCAAATATCTTCCGTTAAGCTACTTGTTGACATCCTAACCAAACCCTTGTCTCCTTCTCGCTTCTCTATGATGCAGACCAATCTTCGCATCCGCCCAACAGATGCTTAACTTATAAGGGAATGTTACAATATATTTAGTATAATAGAATATATTTAGTATTGTATTATTTGTTACCTTATTAGTATAGGTCTATATGGTATCTCTGGTTGTAATCTTACTATAATGGGTTGGTTTGTACACTATTTATTCTAATCAATACAACCCTAGAGGGCTATGCTCTTGTGCCCTTCTTTCAAAAAGATTCTAGAGACATTCTAAGCAATCGTTCTCCACTACCAAAAAGCCGGCGCAACTCAAGACTCGTAAGTTTTGGATGCAGAAAGGTGATACCTTTCCTTGCCTCATGAATCCATGCTCCTAAAATAGCTCAATATGAGTACTACTTTGATCAGTTTGCACACCCATTCTTTTTTATCTTTACATTACCTTGTTTTGAAAGGATTGCTTTTAGATTTTTGTTTTGGTTTTGGTTTTGTTTTGGCTTTGGTTTCCTTTAATACAACAGTAACTAGTATTTTAACACGATTATAGGATCACTTATTTCAATTTATTGGTTTTATGTCATATAGGGAATTCCCTTTATTAACCTGATGATCTATTACACCTTGAAAGTTATACCCCTAGATTATTTTTTGAGGTCTTGATCCCACTGAGTGTAGGCTATAAATGTCTTATAAACTTTATCTAGATACTCGCCAAATTCGATCTAAAATTTACTACTTGTACGAAATTGGTGTATTTTTGACACATTTTATGTGATGATATAGTGTTTAAATGCTTAGGTATTATATTTTTAGGTTTTCCCCATCTAGAACATGTTTTTAAAATTTGAATTTGAGTTTCGCTTGATTTTTCAAATCAATTTTTGGCCATATTACGCTGAACTTTCAGAACTAGGTTAAAGTTCCAGAACACAACTCATGTTTCAAAACCACGTTTCAAGTTCTCCAAAATCCGAAGGCATTTTGGGAGAGACAAGGTTGAGGTTCTGAAATGTGCTTCATGGTTCCGAATCCTAGTGCCAACTCCTATATCTAGAGGTCCCGGAACCCAATTGAACCCCTTTCTCATTCTTTCATCTGAAGAGCTTTAACTTCTCCAACTTCTTTCTCTCATGATTTCTCACCCGCAACACCTAGGACTTGCTGGAGATTGGTAAGATTTCATTCTTCCTTTTGTATTCTTATAATGCCCTAGTTCATGTTTTATGGTAGATTTTTTATTCTCTTGTGATTTTTCTTGGATTGTAGATTAAATAGTGGATTATTGTAGTCATGCATGCTTATTTTGGTCTCATTGTCTCTTTATTCATTACACCACATTTACATGACCTAAAAACCTCCGATGGAATTCAAGCTAAGAACTTGTCTTATACCATATTAAAGAATGTAAAACAACCGTTGCTCTCCAAAAACTTTAGCCACTTGGGAACGGTGGTTTTAATATTTACTAGTGAAGGCACCCACACTTTGTGACGGGTCGATTCTACAGAAATAAATAAATAAATGAAGTTGAAGAAAAGAAAAACAGTGCAGAAAAAATAAAAGAAGAGTCAAAGAATAAAAAAATAAAAATAAAAGAAACTAAAGAAGAAATAACAGCTATTGCAGTGAAAGCATAGGAATAAAAGTATAAGAAGGATAAAAAAAGAATAAGGGAAAAACTATAAGAATAATAAATTATAGTTATAGTAAAAGTAAAAGTTGAGGATTAAAATATCATAGATTGCATAGTTCTAGTCAGAAATTTCAACTAATTAGAGTTTAAGAACAAAGGTGTCACGTGCCTTATAGTTGAGCCAAAAATTATAGCGCATTAAAGTTTGAGGACTAAAGTATCACGGCTCTTATTTTGAGGACCAAAAGCGTAATTTATCCTTTGTTATTTTTTATTTTTATTCTAGACAAATGACAGGGTTGATCATTAATCTAGTTTGTTCAATTAGTAATTTTATTCGAGGAAAGAATCTATTAAATTATCTAATAAATTTTAGAATGCCTAATTTTTAAAATTAAAGGTCGACCAATCATATATTGGACATTCCATAAGATTTTAAATGTGAAGTTGATCGCTCATCAGACTACAAATATTGCATTGAAATTTGATATTAAAATTAAAATAAAAACATATATAACTTTCCTAAACTATGAACTATTTTGAATCAGCTATCCAACCTTTTCAAAATTGTGTTTTATACGAGTTAGTCAATGGTATTTTGAATTCAAAATTTGAATGCGTCGTTTAGTTTTACAGATTTAGTTAGTATACTTCAGACAATTCTCGCAACTAATTTTATTAAAATAAGTAACTAATTTAAACTCGGATAATCTCTTTTTTATTTTTTATTGTACAATCTATATCTAAATGAGCAATGTTTTAAAATTAAAATTTATATTTAGTGCATACAATCTAAATTAATTGAAAGTATGTGTAAAATATTATATATTTAAAGTTTTTATAATTAGAGAGGAAAAAAATTAGATTAAATAAAAAAAAGGGGCCAATCAGTGGAAAGAGAGAGAGAGAAGCAAAATTGAGATGAAATACAAAAAAAAGAGGCTGCCCCCACCCCCAGCCCCACCCGCTCCGGAAGTCTAAGTTGCTATAATAGTGCCACATGGATTTGAAACCGGCAATTCATTGTTTTGTATAGATATTCAACAAAGAAGTTCCAATTTGGAGCTTCTACTGCAAGAGAGAAAAGAATCTGAGGGGGATTCTAATATAGTGTTTCTCATAATAGCACTCTCAAAACAGCATTTTGTCAATATACTAAACAATACAACAGCGTAGAAGGATCTAAGGGTGGATCCTCTCCAACAAAGCTGGTTTTCACCACACTCCTCATGGAATTGTTAAGTCAGCCTCCCTCATGGGATTGTTAAGTCAGCCTATTCATCGAATGGAGTAGTAATTCATCTTTCATCTTACTAATGAAATTACACTTGGAATTTTGTTATGGCAAATTGTTTATTAATAAATCTATATAAATGCACATTAGTTTTGTAAATGAACAAGTTCGTTGTTAATGTTCATATTCAAATATTTTGCACATTAAAAATTATTCATCACACTCCAAAAATGTCATCATATGGCATCATACATCAGTTCAACTGCATTACATAGCAGTAGGCAAACCTATAAATAGAATAGCATTTAAGTTTATAATAAAAAGTTGATTTTTTTTTGCATTTTAAATTTCAAAAAATTTTTTTTATTTGGGCCACTCAAAAATTATTTTCACAAATAATCTCACCAAATTTATAATTGCAATTTTGGTCCTATACCTGCCACGCAGGCTCCACTTAAGCGCCACGCGAACAAAGGTGGAGATGCAGGAATAAGTTGAACATGGTAATCCATTCACCGTGTCTAAACGCGATGAATGATTCACCATGTCTAGGAAATATATATGTATTGCAAAAAAATATTAATATTGAAAAGGGAGAATATAAGAGAAATATAAATATAGAATACGGTGAACCATTCACCGTGTCGTGTTCAACTTAACGTCCTTCCCCAGCCAGCTTGTCACTGATGTAGCGCCTGCGTGGCAGGGATAGGGCCAAAATTACAATTATAAATTTGATGGAGCTATTTGTAAAAAAAACTTTTTTAAGCGGCGCAAATGGAAAAAAAACCCATAAAAAGTGTTTGCTCTATTTCAGTGAAAACTTTGTTTAACCCTGGATATGGTTATCTTCAATCGATTTTAGTGTAGTTAGTTGATTTTAATAAATGTAATGTTAGGCAGCATCATTCACAGAAAGTGACAGCAAATGGAGAACAGGTACAACAACGCATCTTAATCATATGAAAGTGCTTTGAATTATAATAGATTCTCAACAATTAGGTAACACATACATATAAAAATAATCTAAAAAAAAGGGTCGCTACTTACATCTTCTGCAATGGTTATAATATCTGGATTAAGTTCATGCAGCATCTCATTCGCTAGAATTAGGTATGTCAAAGCATCCTTGTCAACATATTGATTACAAAACCTACAATAAAATAAACACACCTCAATGAAGCTACAGAACATATTCAAACACAAAATGGCATACGAAAACAAACATAAAACCAAAAAGTGAGTTTATAACATGTAATGAACTGTGTTTAGAATCTTCAATCTGCTAAGAAATTTAAGGACTATACAAGCATCCATAAGTATCTAACGTTGAACATGTTCGGAGCCTTGGGACAAGTTAATGATGTTCTACGATGGAATGAATAAAGATTTATTAAATAACAAGTATTTTTAGGTAGCAATTGGTTAACAGGACCGAAGAGGATAATTGTGACAGAGTGCAGGCAATGTAGAAACAATTTAGACAAAAACCACATGAACACTGGACAAAAAGAAAAGTTAAAGAGAATAGTTCTTTTTGTCAAATCAAAATCGGCTAAAGGGGAATGCTTGACTTATAACCAGTCGATTAGCATGTTACTGTACATATGATCAACTTACATTGATTAGAAAGGTGACCAAGTGGATGCAAGTTTATCACCCATCAAATTTGTTAATTGGTTAAAGCTGGCATTTATTGCAAGTTTGCACCCAATATTGTTAATATCATACAAGAGACTTTAGCTGGACTCGAGCATAAACTATTTCCTCAGATCACATGACTGCCTCCTTCCAAGCTAGAGAAAGTCCTATAACCAAAAGTAGGTGATGGGGAGAAGTTGTAATACCCGTACGCAGTTAATTTAAATAAAAATTTTAAATATGCGGGTGTGATTATAGTATTGTGATAAACCCGTTATTATAAATTTTGATTTATTTGTGCAGTCGGATTAAACCGATTTGGTTGGATTTCATTTTCGGATTAAATTATACTCTAATACTAGTTAGAGTAGGATTTAGATTTAGCCCTAAGTAATCACCTATAAATAGGTGATTTAGGGAGGGTGTACAACCATATATATATATATATAAATATATATATATATATAGAGAGAGAGAGAGAGAGAGAGAGAGAGTTGAGCTGGAATACAATCTGTAAGGAAGTGAATTCTTGAAATGCGAGAGTTGGACTTCGACTAGAATCGACTATTTGTCGGTTGAGTTTGCTTCGAAAAGGCCGAATGCGTCAAAAAGATGAAAAGTGCATTGAGGAGGGTCTCGGAGAGCAAGTTAGTGCAAATTGCAAAGTGCATGATTTGTGCTCGCGGGGACCGGTCCCTCAGCTAGGGACCGAACCCCGTACACATGGGAATTGGCAGACTGGAGTCTGCGCCAAAATTCTGCTCTCGAAAACTAGTCCCTCAGTAAGGGACCGAACCCCGTACGCGCAGAGGCTAGCAAAGGAGATTCTGCCTGGAAATCTTGCTCTCGAGGACCGGTCTCTCCATACGGGGAGTGCCCGAAATCTGCCCAGTCTGGGCAGTGAGAGAGGCAAGAAGTGGAGGGGTGTAATGGCAATTGTAGCATGAGTTGAGGGTATAGAGAGGAATGAGCCATCTCTCTTTCTTATTTCTCCCAACACTAGCTCCCTCTCACTTTCTCTAAGCTCTATTCTCTCTCTCTAGAAGGTGAAGAAGGAGGAAAATTTGGTGGAGTTCAAGACCAAGGGAAGGATTAGCATCTTCTTCTTCTTCTTCCTCTCCACCATTAGAGCAAGCTTCTTGAGGTAATAAGCTTTGAGAGCTTTCATGGTAGATCCCTATGGATAGGTTTTTATCCTCTAGAGTAGGTTTTGTTGGACCCCTTTGATGCTAGATAGGAGATTATTGCTAGAATCCAAGGTCCTAATAGTATATTCTAGCAATAGTGCAAAGCTAGGGTTCCAAATAGGACTTTTGAAAACCTAACGGTTTGATCTCAATTGATGGTGGGTAAACCTAATTGTTAGGTGTTTAAACGCGTTGGCGAAGTCGGTTCGACGATCCGTCGAACGGGTGCGAAGATATCGCCGAAAGGAGGGTTCGTGGCTTCGAGTTGGGTCGAAGAGTCGAAGCGACGACCAAGGGTTTTGAAATCAAGTTCCTAGCCTCGTAACATCGCCTAAAGGTGGGTGGTGACCATCTCGAAGCAGTTGAGCTGCTCCCTATGTCTAAGTATAGAATTGTTGATCATACTCCATATGAGAATCTTATGCATAATAAGGTGTTTAGATGTTGCATTTACTATTCTTGCATGCTCCCTTGTAGAGTGGCATAGTAGGCTTGACACATGAACTTAGGATGCATGAGAATGAGCTGTTGTAACATAGAACCCTATCGAGAAAGATAAGTGATAACTTGATCTTGCAATGATGAATATAACGGCATATAAACCAAGAGAACAACTTGATGAGTGGCATTAGAACTAGAGTTAAATGACACTAGTAACATTGATGACCCTAGTGATAGGGTATCGTCAGTTGACGAGGATTGGATCATACTCGCACGTCTGTTCAGAGCTTGTAGGCGGTCGCTCCGCACAAGCAGTGCGCTCCAGAGTTTGGCACGTATAGGATAGCCTTTTTGGGTCCCGCAGACGGTCCCTCGGGTGGTTCGAGTCCCCCGATATAGAGGGATTTGAGATGCGAGTCGAGGGCGCACCTACGGGTTAGCCAGAGGATTAGGTAATGAACTCATGAGAATCATGCAAATTGAGCATATTGAGCCTAGTAGAATTGCATTCATACTTAATAGATGTTTTGTCGCACTTTAGTGAATACATGGCTATCTTGTTTACTCTTGTACCTCCAGGCATAGTAGCATAGTGTAATTCTTCCAATATGCATCAGTTACAGTTTCAGATATCTATCTATCTATCTATCTGCTTATGCCCGCTTAGACCTAGTGGAGAGATCGGCGGAGTCGGCGGCAGAACCCACTGGGAACTATCGACAATAGTTCTCACCCCACTTTGTTGCAGGGCCGATTACGAGTATCCCCAGTGAGGACCGCAGTAAGGGCATCGCGCCCTAGTTTGGTAGTAGCTTCCTATGCATTAGAGTACCTCGAAACGTCGATGTATGGGTTGGGAAGTTGCATGTATTTTGGGGTTTATACTAGTTGACAAGAACTCGTGTATTCATTTTTGGAAGATGTCAAATGTAAACCTGATGTAAATGAAGGGTTGAATGAATGTAATAGCTAGAATGTCCTCTCTTTATTCACTTGTATTTCATACTTGTGTCTTGCTCTTACCAATTTAGCACTTGTGGTGCTCCATGCTTCATCATGTATGTAACTGAATTACTCCTGGGCAAATTCTATGTACATGATCTCATTGTTGAGCCTTCGGCGGACAGGGCAGATGTTGTCCGTCCAGCGTCTGTTCGACGCGCCCTAACCAGACCAAATTGGTAGCGGTCTCGAGGCGTGACATTATCGGTAGCAAACGAGCTCTGTTACCACCCATTTGTTTTCGATGATAGGGTCTCCAAATCGACGATCAACACCATTGAACATGATCTACATACCATTTGAAGCATCTAGAAACCAAATTTCATGCTTTTTCGATATTGTTCACTTGTCAATCAAGTGGACACAAAAATGAACGGCTGAAAATGAAAATTCTATAAAAAGTGATGATAGGAGTCTTGTAATCAAGATCAAGAGTATAGACGTTGTTCTAAATAGTTTAAAATATTTTCTAATCAAAATTCAATTGATTTGGATATCTTTACGTCGTAAAACGAGAAAACTTTAATTTTAAATTTTTATATTTTTAAATTTTTAAATTTTAAAGTTATAAAATTTCCAATTATAAATTTTAATTTTCAAATTTAAGATAAAATTTAAAATTTGAAATATGAATTTCAAATTTCAAATTTCAAATTTACTTTTTTAACATTTTATATTATTATATACTTTAAACTTTAATTTAAATTTTTGAACCAAACGCTCTATGGGCCTGTTTGGCCTAGCTTCTGAAGAAGTGATTTCTGTAAAAGTGATTTTCGTTTGTAGAATTGATTTTGGTGAAAATCTGTAGAGCGTTTGATTGAATTTAGAAAAAAAGTGATTTTTCTTAAATGATTTTCTAAAACTGTTTGGTAAAAAAAATTTTGATGTTTGCATATATTAATATTTTTACTAAATTTAATTTTTAAAATAATTTAAAATTTGAAATTAAATTAGAATTTTAAATTTGAATTAAAAGTATATTTTTTAAATTTCAAACTTGTACAAAAATAAATTTGAAATTTCAAACTTTTAAATTTAAAAATTGAATTTTTAAATCTAAATTTAAATTTAAATTTAAATTTTAAAATTTAAATTAAATTTCAAATTTTAAATCAAAATTAAAATTAATATTCCCGTACCGTGCCGACGGGCACTTAAAACCTTGCTCTCACTCCAGGTCTTAACTGTCACGCCCCGAGACCGCTACCAATTTGGTCCGGTTCGGGCACGCCGATCGTGCGCCGAATCTGACAAAGACCTCCTCTCGTCCGCCCAAGGCTCGACAACCAAGTCATGTACAAGAATTGCCCAGGAAATAATTCTAATACATACATGATAAGACGATGCACCTAAAAGTGCCAATAGCAATAAGAGCAAGATACAAGTAGTTCATACAAGTAATTAAAGAGAGACGAGTCTACCTATTACATTCATTCAACCACTTATTTACATCATTTTACATTCTTTAACTCCAAAATAAATATATACATCATAAGTCTCCAAAATATATAAATCCCCGACGTAATGACGACATCTCAAATGTACCGGGGGAGGCTCTAAAGCATAGGCGGCTACTATCAACTAGGGCACGATGCTCTAATGCATAGGCGGCTACTATCACCGGCTGCCCTCGAGCTAGGACCTATAATAGAGTGGAGTGAGAACTATCTTCCATAGTTCCCAGTGGGCTCGACCGCCGACTCTGCCGATCTCCCCACTAGGTCTAAGCAGGCATAAGCAGATAGATAGATAGATAGATAGTTTAAAGCGGTAAAAGAAGCATAATAAAGAACTGCAATAATCTACTATGCCTGTAACAACAAGAGTAAATGCCATAGTCATGTACCCACTAACATGCTAGTATAACTCTATCAAGAATACTTGAAATTCTATTATGCTCAATATGCACTTTGTGGCCAATTACATAACCTCTTTGAGTTAAATACCCAATCCTTGGCTGGCCCGTAGGCGCGCCCACGACTCACATCTCAAACCCGTCTATGAAGGGGGACTCGAACCACCCGAGGGGTTGTCTGCGGGACCCCACATAGGCTATCTCTTGGGACTCCACATAGGCTATCCCAATCGAATCACATGCCAAGACCTCCGGAGACTCGCACTACCCGTGTGGAGCGACCACCACGAGCGCTCGAATGATCGTGTGAGTATGATCTCATCCTCCGTTATGGAGGGCATCCTGTCACAAGGGTCATCATGCACAAGTGTTCTCTAACACTACATTTCCGTGCCATTCATCAAGTTATACTTGGTTAACATACCTCTAGTGTTCTTTACAGTATGTTCAATGCCAATCATCAAGTTGTCTACTTGGTTCACATGCCACTAGTGTTCTTTACACTATGTTCAATGCCAATCATCAAGTTGTCTACTTGGTTTACATGCCACTAGTGTTCTTTACACTATGTCATAATATCAATCATCAAGTTATCTACTTGGTTCACATGTCTCTAGTCATCGTACCCATGCAAGATTAAGTTGTAGTTCAACCTATCTCTAGGGTTCAATGTCATACAATTCATTCCCATGCCTCCTATATTCAAATGCCAAGCCTATAATGCCGCAATATAAAGGAGCATGCAAGAATAGTAAAGTAGCTACATAAACCCTACCACGCATGAGATTACACATATATACATTTATATGCAATATGACCAACACGAAATACTTAGACATAGAAGGCAGTCCGACTGCTTCGGAATGGCACCCCTCACCTTTTATCGCGTTCTGATTGCTCGTCGTCACTTGCAATCGGCCTCCCGCGGAGCACGCCGCTCGGCTCGACCCAATTCACGCGCGACCACCGAACGACCTCCGATCCGCGATCCGAAAATTAAAGGTCTTCGGTTTCTTGCTACGATGCTTGGAATCCAATCCCGTGATTTTTGGACGTCGCCTCGGCCCTCCAGGCGAAAACGAAGCCTAAACGTCCGTTTATTTAATAACTTCGCGTAGACTCGACGAATCGCCGAACCGACTTCGCCAACGCGTCAGAAAACCTAGCAATTAGGTTTATACATGATCAATTTAGACCATAATATTAGCGAAAATCGCATTTCTAACCCTAGGTTTGCTACTAGGTGAAAATCCACCATTAGAGCTTTGGATTCATGCATTAATCCTCTAATTAGCATGCTAGGATTCCTCTAAATCTATTTTTAGAGCATATAAACCAATCCCTAAACACTTACCATCATTGTGAACGCCGAGTCGAAAATACGCCGCTCCAACGGGCGCACGAAAACTCAATCCGTCGCTCCCAACGCGTTCACGAGCTCGCTCTCCGCCAACGCCGCGAATTTGGGCGAAAAATATTGAGAGATGAGAGAGATATTTAGAGAGAGAGAAAGAGAGGCTTTTCTTTCTCCTCTCCATGCGTGTGATGGCTTTGAGGGTGCTGCACGTTGAGGGAGAAGAAGCAATTGCTTCTTTATGAAGTAACACCCCAAAACACTATTCACACTATTCACTTCAACTTTCAGCTGAAGCTTAGATACTTTCGACTGCCTTTCGGAATGTCCGTTTGAGCTCAAACTTGACAGCCATGTTCGGTTTTACTTAACTTAACGAAAGAATTTTTAATCTTTCAATTTCGACCCCGTTTGGTCACCGAAAACTGTACCGAACCGTAATCGCTATCAGATCGCATTTGGATTTTATTTCTCATCTTCCGGGTGTCAGAACGGCAAGAAACTTTAAATCTAGCCCCGTACAAATAATCCTGACATATTCTCCAGTTTTCATAATTTTCTGACACTGTGCATTTTCTGCTAATTTATCTGTCCCGTTTCTCACAGAAAATTCGAGTCTTCTGTTTTCGCTCCGATTTTAGCACAGGTCATTTTTGACTTACACCTTACTTCTCTAAGTCCAATAAGAAGTAGTGTCTCACACTATTTTTATCTATATTTATTTTTAAACTGAAAATCCGGTATACTACATCTCACCGCAACTTCATAATTTCAGAAGGTCCGTACCTTACATTAACTCCACCATAATACTTGCACCGATCCACCGATTACACATGAATTACTTCTAAGCGCCCCTATTAAAGTATGATCTTTTCATACTTTTATCACGCCCCAAATCCTAGGCATAATCAGTGTTTGAAAAGGCGCGAGGCGCAAAAAGGCGCAAGACTCTTGGAGCCTAGGCGCGAGGCGCACTGCGAGGCGCGCGCCTCAAGAAGGCGAGGCACACATACTAAGACTAATTTAGTTTGATGTTCTACATTAAAAAAACTCTAAAATAACCATACAAAAATAAAATAACTACACATGCATATAGATTCTCAAGTTAAAAGAAATATATTTCAACTTTCAACTTAAAACTTACAAGTAATTGTGATCAAGTGATGCTAATGTTTTCATTTGGTCACTTTTCAAGTATCATACTCGTCCTGAACCTCATCCTCTTCGTGCTGCTCCTCCTTGCTTGTTCCTGCTGCCAAGATGGCTGAGGATGCTTGCTGGAAGCCCATAGACAAAGAAAAAATAGGAGAACACAAGAGGGAGAGAAGAGGGCGGTAGAAGGAAAGAGGGCGGTAGATAGATTTCATTAGGGTTTTTTTAGATTTCTTTTTGAATCTTTTACTAATCTTATCGGGTTAAAACATAACATTTATATCCGAAACCCAACAACCCAATAACATTTAATCCAAAACCCAATAACATTAAATATTGCGAGGCACGTGCCTTATGTGCGCCTCGCGCCTCGCCTGAGGCGCGCCTCAGGGTTGAGGCGCGCGCCTCAACAATAGCGCCTCGCCTCGCTATTGCTGAGGCGCTGAGGCCCGCGCCTCGCGCCTAGGCGCTGAGGCACACGCCTTAGGCGCGCCTTTTCAAACACTGGGCGTAATAGACGTCGCATACTTGCTAGAATAGAAAATATGCAAGGCTACAAAACCCAACAACAAATTAGACGGAATGGTAGTCATAAAAAATCAATAAATTCCACGTTACAGAGAAAGAACAAAATAGAATAAATAAATTCACATGATAATTCACGAAAACCCACTTAACATCGACCTAACCACACAAACAAAATAACAAAAGCACTTAAACGACAAACTATGACTAGCTCGCCCGCAAAGACTCGAACCCCGGGTAGGTAACCATACACCATATTAGTCGGATTAAGCATGTAAAATAGAATATTTTCTAAATAATCGATATAAATTTTCATACCGAAAATATAATAGCAATGACCGAGTTTCACAAACTTCTACAAATCACGTTTTAGAATTGAGTCTTAAACAGACACGTTTTACAAAATATTAAAAGACAAATTAGATTTGAAATGAACGTCTCCAGTAACTAGCAACCCGTTGGCTGAGGTCCTAAAGTCTAAACACACATTAGAGACACTAAAGGCACAATCACAAAGCGAAAGCACTCGAAAATGAATCTAACTATCACCCGAAGGTGCGTCACCCGAAGGCGCACCACAAAATTGCACTCGAAGACGCATCACAAATCAAAGCTAGTTTCTATCAAAAAATTCATGTTGACATAGCCAACATCTTTATAGCAATATACCAAGGAACATAATTGTAGTGTCCCTGGGGCGTAAGTGTCGGAACAACTGTAGTATCAGCGACCTCTCAACACATCTGTGGAGTGTCGGGATGAGTCGGAATCGTTTTGGCGCAAACTGGACGCACTCAAATAAGCCAAAACTGAAATTCTGGCAGTTTAGGACGCTCAAAAATGGTTTAGGGCATCCAAATCAAGAGTACTGTTTTGTATTGATACTGAAGTTATTTCGGACCCTGTTTAGGGTGCCCGGAAGTTGGGCCCAAAAGTTCACTTTATGAATATCGATCATGTTGACACGTGCTGTGGTAGGTGAGATCCGCCAGACCATTTTAGGGCACACCAGACCGCCGGACGGAGAACCCGAGGGCTGAGTTGTGCAGGCTGGAAGTTCTGGGCGCCCGTTTCTTGGTTCTAGGCGCCCGAATCTTGGATTTTCTGCAACATAATAGGTTTGCATTCTTTGTTCTTGGGGCTCATTCTACCTAACCTTCACTTCTATAAGAGGATGGGGATGACCCCCCAGAACTCTTTTCTCCTCCTCTTTACAGTGAACTCAAATTAGAGCCAATAGATGCCTTCCAGCTCTTCAAAATTCCAAATTTCACCTCGAGGACTTGGAATTTTTGCAAGATTTCAACTGCGATCATTGGAGTTTTGGCTCGTGCGCAGTCTAGGAGCAACCAAATTCTGTGAAACTTGATTTAGAGGATTGTGGACTCGTGGGGGAGTGTGGTGAACCTTTCAATCAAACGTAGATTATCAAATTAATCAATGAAACCTTTTTCGGCGATGATGAATGAAACGACTACGAATGACATGTCTTTGACAATCCAAACACCACAAGCCACAAACGAAACACCGCCGTTGAAGATAAAGGAGTGCGGCAATGGAGGTAGCGTGAAAAGACGAGATCAAGGATTGTGCAAGAAAGAGAGATCACGCGCGTGCAAATCGTACACGCGCAGATAAGGTTGAACGAAAGAAAGAGAGAGCAACCAGTGGGAAGAAAAAGAGAGATTAGACGCCCTTTTATTAATTAGGTTTGCATAATTGCACATAAACCCCTAAGCTTTTTAAATTGAGCAAAATAATCCTACTCTATCAAATAAATATAAATAAAAAAATATGGGGTATTACACTTTTGCTCCTCAAGCACCGTCGAACGCCACCATCCATTAAGCATGAATATATTTAAAAAGAATTACATTTGTGCAGTAATTAGCATGACAATTATTATGCATTCTAAATAAAATCTCTAAAAAATATAAGAGCTATTAATGATGCCATATTCAATTTTGACTTAAATGACAAGGCAATGTAATAGCACTTACTCCTCCATGGCCCCAGTAAAAGTAGCAAAACCATTATGAGTATACATCATTGAAGAGAGTGAATGAAACTGAAATCCATCGATCCGGTACTCAGTTACCCACCTATCAAAATTAATATTTGGACAAGCAAGTAATTAAAAAAAAATACAATAATGAAAAAGAAGGACATTTTGTAGAAAAGTTTATAATGCATGAAAAACATGTAAAACCACTAACATTATAATAAAAGTAGAATGCAACTTCAGTGATTACCACTTCAAGTTGGATAAAAGAAAGTGCAAGACATCAACATCACCATATTTAAACATTCTTGTGCCCCAATATTTGTGATGACCTCGTTTTCCTATTAATAATACAACATAGGCAGTCAAAGACATACACAGAATGATGTACAAGACGGACAAACAACTAAACAAGTTACCAAAAATTGATAACAAACAATGTAATGAAAACATTCATTCTGGAATTTACACAAAATTATCAAACGCAACCATGAAATTTCTAGCAGCATGCAATAGACAAATAGTAATTAGGTAGAAATGCATGGAGATCCCCTCAACTATAGGCCATTTCCCTCAACTTCAAGATGGCCCATGTTGAGGGGGTCTCAACACATTTTTCATTTAACTACAACTTAGCATAAAGATGTAAAAATGAACTAAATAGCACATTTGTCAACAAAATAATCCAAATTTTCAAATAGGAAAGGAAATTGAGGATTTGACTTGTATTCTTTCCTCAACAGATTGACGAAATATATTTGAAGCGGCATACTAAATGACATCCTAAATGCACTAGCCCAACCAGTATGCCTTTTATTCACTAACTAGCCTTCTATATCCCCAATAAAGCTTCTCTCCTTTCAAGAAGGTTACTGCTTACCGAAATTGCTTACTCTTCCAAAACAACAAGGTTTAGAACTTTAGATGATGGTACGGTGTAACATGCTTGGTGCCCAAAAGCTGCGAATTACTACAAAATCATTTCATGCAGCATCTTGATCAAACACCACAAGCATCATTGCTTATCAATTATCATAGAATCATTCAACTTATTTTTAATGAAAAAGACGACAATTAAATGAAATTTCCAGGTCAAAAGGATCAAGGTCCCAAAGATAACCACAAGGGGCATATATACCTATAAAACAAATGTCATGATATTTGTAAACTGATTGCTACAAATCTTGCCAGAAAACCTTGATTTTCCTCTTGACCATTCAGTTATTAGAAAAGATTTTTTGTCTGTTACATTAACTTGTTCAATTAACTCAGACAGCAGAATATTTAACTGTCACATAAAACAGACTCCAAACAGCAGATGCTGTCTCTAAGTCTGCAAGCATGCACTAGGAGCAAACCGTTCCAATTATATGTATGGGGGTTTGTATATGTATTTGAAACTTAACTTGGACGCCAATTGTGGGTTCCAAGAACATTTTGTTCTCAGCATGTCCAAGCAGATTATGATTCAAAGCCCATGATTTAATGGATTCAACACCCAACATACATGCTCTTACTGTTCCAAAAGGTACAATACTTGCTACCACAGTAGACTTTAAGATCATTCTGCAGCTAAATTGAACAAATAAAACAAAACACGACAGAGTACATTCAACTACTTGGAAAAAACAGTTAAATTCATACCAAAACAGTTAAATTCATACCTCCTTCAAGAAAATGATATAGAATTGGCCAAGTAAATTACCTACTTGTCAAACATCAATAGCATATGAACTTACTAAATTAAAAATTCAGACCAAGTTAGCATCATTTTCAGTCGAATATAGAATAATTAGACCAAAAAGGGATGATACCAATGTGAAAATAGCAGTCATTTGATCCATCAAACAGTGCTAACCCAACTGATTCATCTGCTGACGCATACGAGTGGACAATATCTAGAAATACCAGTATCCCAAGACCTGTGCAAAAAAAAAACTTTATATATTAGTTATCCAAAATCCACAAAATCAATAACCGGAAGACAAAAAGAAAACAATATTCAGCTCTATAATCTAATTCTAGCTCTGTATTCGTTATACATAGATCCACATAATCAAATTATTAAGCCCTCAACCCCACTATTAGATTGGAACTAGTTCCAATATATATGACTCATGCAAATGCACAATTTTATTTTTGAAGCATCTGTAGAAATCCAAGAAAAATTAAAAAGTTATAATGCAAACCAAAAGATCGATTAAGGATACTGTATGCATGAAAACTGCATTAGTACTACTAGAAAGAGAACATGACGGTAAAAGAAGGAAATACATAGTGCAAAATACAAGACATGAAATTTCATTTCAGCTTTTTAAGAAGAAGAAACTTATGTGCTGAACCCATTGTAGAAACTGAGTTTTTATTTATATAAAATTCAAAAAGCTCATGTATTTCTTTAAAATTGTACAGTTTTCAATGAAACAAAATCGCCACTTTCGAGGTCTAGTAGTGACGAGAGTCATGAGAGGAACCATTTTGTGATTTTGCCCCGTAAAAGCATGAATTGGAGAGTAACGGCAAGAGGATAACCCATAGTTCGTTAATTCGGATTCGGCAAAAATTCGGTACGGGTATAATTCGGATAAAATTCGTCTTTTAATTTTTAAATTTGTTGAAAAATACGGCTAAAAAACGGATTCGGTAATTATTCGGATACGTGATTTATACGGATATTATACGTCCACCAATTAAAAATTCGGAATCAAAAATTCGGCTATTAAATTAAATTTTTTTTCTCCCAAAATTTATGCTATTAGCATAAATACTCATATTTCTTAAGAATATAAGAATAAAGAGGTACAAAATTAAGCTAATTAGATAAAAAAAAATAGTAAACTATATTATCCTTATAAAAAAAATTTTATATACTAATATTTTTATATAAAAATAAAATATTATATATATAATAAATAAATATATATTTATAAATAAAATTGTATATATATATATATATATATAGAACTAGGCTACTATGCTATCAATAGCACCAAGTCATTGGTGCTACCAATTTTTTGACCGTTGGATTGAGAGATGTGTGGTTATGATGATGTGGGCCCCTTAGGGTTGAGTGGGTGGTTGGTTGAATAGTATGATCTAACGGGTGAAAATTATCAAAGAGGTGGATCTAACGGTGGAAAACTTGGTAGCACGAAATCCTCCGTGCTATTGATAGCATAGCAAAGGACTCTATATATATATATATATATATATATATATATATATATATATAATGGAGTTGAACTAGAATACTGTCGATAGTAAACGAGCCGTTTTACTACCGATTTGTTTTCGATGATAGAGCTACTAAATTGACGATCGGATTCGTTAAATATGATCTAAACCATTTAAACTACCTAGAAATCAAATTTCACGCATTTTCGATATTGTTTTTTTATCCATCAAGTAAACAGAAAAATGAATGGCTGAAAATGAATACTCTTTAAAAAATGATGATAGAAGTCTTGTAATCAAGATCAAGAGAATAGATCTTGTTTTAAATAGTTTAAAGAATTTTCTAACAAAAATTCAATTAATTTGAATATCTTTACGCCGTTAAACGAGAAAACGCTTCTTATCGACCATTAAAATTACAAATTTTGAAACCCTTTGATCATTAGGCAAATAATATCGAATAGATTAGAAATTTGATTTCTAAACACTTCAAATGGTATAGATCATGTTCAACGGAGCCGATCGTCAATTTGGAAGCTCTATCATCGAAAACAAATCGGTAGTAAAACGGCTCGTTTACTACCGATAGTATTCTAGCAAAACTCTATATAATGACTAATGAGAGGGAGGTCCACCGTGGACCTCCCTCTCATGCAGTCCGCGAGGCCAAAGTGGCCTCGTGGACCGTGCACCATCTTCTCCCCCCCAAAAGCCGCGATTCCCAATAATCCCAAACCGCCATTTTTAGCCTCTAGGAGCTCCTAAACTCTTTTTTTTTTCCCAAAATTTATAAAATAAATTCTTCAAAAAAAATTTTAGGGACAACCATTGTTTGGGAAAAAGAATTTTCAGCGAAATTTTTTTTTTCGGAGAGACTTTACAGTGATCCAAAATTTCGCGAGGCGGAGGAGAAGGAGTATGACCATGGCGGCCAGAACGTAACCCGCGAGCTTGCGACCGCCGTTTTTTTGGGCGAATCATTCGCGATTCGCGAATGATTCGTGGATAATTTTTTTTGGTGAAAAAATCGCGTTTTTTTTCATATTTTTTGGAAAAATACGGATACGGGCGTATAATACGGTATTCGAAAAATTCGCGAATAATACGCGTATTATACGCGAATTAACTAACTAAGGGATAACCGAGCAATTGCGGGGTTTTCTACAAAAAGCGCGATATTTTATGCGCCAAATTGCGTAAAAATTTATGGGGAGGTACAACTATGCAAAATACATGCAATGGGAAGCTTCTGGGTAAAAAACTTGAAATGAGAGGGTCTAAAACGCAAATTCACAAAAGGTTTAAAAAGAAAAACTAGAATTTTTTCAAATTCTCTCTCTTCTCTCCCTCCCCCCTTACCCTAGCCGCTACCTGTCAACCCTTCACCGTCGCCGGCGCCACTCCTGCCTCCTACAACCCCGCTCCGACTATTAGAGCTCCAGCCAACCCAATAATTTCTTTCCCTTTCTCTTCCCTCAACACCTCTCTCCCTCCCGCACCCTTCTCCTTGGCCGCGCCGCCCTGAACCTCCGCCGTCATCTTCTTGACCCTCTGGCAAACCCCACCTTGCCCTGCCACCCATTCGTATTTTGTCCCACCATGGCTCCCCCCCTCCTTTTTATCTTAAAGCTCTTAGCAATAGTATAAGGTGCAAATTGCATGCAAAGTTTTACCAGTAAAAGCAAAGGATATTGAAAGAGGTAAGGTGGAAAGCAAACCATGTGCTTCATCCACCAACTTCTTGAAGTCATCTGGGGTGCCAAATCTACTGCTGACTGCAAAGAAATTAGTGACCTGCAATTAAAAAAATGCATAATTTTCTAGAACACAGAAATTTATAAAATAGAAACCTTGTAATATAATGAGGACAAAACTGACATCTTTTTCACTCAACACCACAATTCAATAAAAGGAAGAAAAAGAGCTAGCAAGCTTTCACAAGGACAAGGGCTTTCTTTCCTACTTGTAAGTCATTTTGATGAAGGCTTCCTAATAGAGAGCGCATGCTGTTAAATATAATTTTGAGCATCCGCAGTATATTAAACAAAATTTCCTAAATTTTCAACATCACCTAACTTCTAATCAAAAGGTCGTAGAATGACAATTCTAATGGCTAAAATAAGACAGTTGTTCATTCAACAATACAAAACAATCCAAAGTGGTTGATTTTTTTTCTTGAAAAATCTATATACTTTTTGGATCAAGATAAACAACGTTGATCCAATTCAATGTCAAGAGAGCCGATCTTGATCAATGGTTCAAAGTATCTTCTAACAAAAATTCAACTAATTTGGATTCTTCTACGCCATAAAATTAATAAATGCCTCACTAGGATGTGTGTATGTAGGAGAGAGAGAGCAAGAGAGCGAGATGGGCTAGAATACTTTTAAAAGTAAACGAGCCAATTTACTGCAGAATGGTTTTCAAAGATGGCACTTTCAATTTAATCATTGATGCCGTCGAAGAATTAAATTTCGTGATTTTTTGAAGTTGTGATCAAGATGTCGTCTAAGAATCAAATTTCATGATCTTTCAAAATTGCTATCAAACTCATCAAAGCACTACAAAATGAATGGTTAAGAACATTATAAAAATAGTGATTGTGATTAACAATTCAAGAGCAGAGTAGTCGAATGTAATTTAGATAATGAAGAAAACATGCTATCAAAAATTCAATGGATTTAGATTGTTCTACACCGTTAAAGAAGCAAATGGCTCATATAGGCCATCAAAAATAGTCTATTTTGAACTTCTTTAATCCCGATGTAAATGATTTTAAAAAATTCACAAAATGCGATTCCTAAATACTTTAAATACTCTAGATGATGTTTAACGGTATTGATCGTCGATTCAAATGCAACATCATCAAAATGATTCCGTAGTATGCCGAGTCATTTACTCTTAAGAGGATAAGGTGATCGTTAGCTAAGTGCGTTAGCGGTGAAGAGCAACCCAAATCAGTTGAATTCTTGAGAGAAATTACTTTTCACTGTCAAGAACAAGACCAACTTCCCTAATCTAAAATTTAGAAATCTATTATCTATTTTGACATTATTTGATCATAAGGCAAATACTTTGTAAAATCATGTGATTAGGTTCGTAGGAACTTGAAATACTCTTGATCATGTTTAACTATGTCACTTACTAACTTAGGAGGTCTGATTATCAAACTACCAAACAAGGAGTTCATTAATAACAATCAACCAAAACTAAGTAAAAAAACGAATACAGATACAAAGTTGTGGGCAAAAGAGGTAACTTACTTTGTAACCAACTGAGGAATAGTCTGCATGCTCGACAATCCCTATTAATTGAATGGTGTTATATCCAGCACTCTTTACATGTAGAAGGACCTAGGAAAACAAAGATCAAGAAATACAATATAGATACCACGGACAAGCATAAAAATATAAAAAAGATTTACCTTGGATGTAAATTCATCAAAAGATGATATTTTTGACTCCGATCCACTAATTCCAACATGACACTCATATATACGAAGTGAATTTGGCATATTTGGCCGTTTATGTCTCCATTTGTAAGTATCTTCTGGAGGTGGTTCCCAATGCACAGCATACGATTGTTTTCCTTCTCCTAGCAAACATGTGATTATATGAACTTGGAGCACGACAATAATACAATCATGCACTAATTCCGAAATAAGCCATAATACAGCTCTAGAGAGAATGTACAATTAAAGGATAAAACTTACATTCATCCCCTTATATCAAGTCCAGCAAATACAACTAAAGTCCACAAAATTATCAAGAGCAAGCAAACCCAACTAAGCAAATTTAGGTGCATTTGCTTTACTACTATGCGAATGGGAATTGGTATTGGAATGGGAATGGGTTCAGCTAGGAAACGAAATGGTAAATCTCCTAGTGTCTTTGATTCAGAATAGTAATCAGAATTAGAATGGTTGACTCCTACTATTGCTATTTGGCTGAGAGATAGATTTTATCCGTCACCTATAAAGGTATCTACAAAAGAATCTACAATTCAAAAATTAAATAGAAAACTGTTTAAAATTGATTTCACAAATCAAAACATAAGATTAAATTGGTAATCTGAACTAAAACATAAACATAAAAACTAAAATTTAAATTAATATTTCAAAGTGATATTTCACAATTTAAATTGTAAAATTAAGTAGGCAAGACAAAACATAAAACTAATATATTTGAATTCAAATTTGAGCATACAAATTCCACTTTAAATTCAAAATTTTAAACTCAACATTCAAAAAAATCTAAATTTATAAATTAGACATGAAATTTAAATTTAAATTCAAATTCAAATTTAAAATCAGAAAAAAAAAATCTTCTTATTATATGCATGCTAGCAGTACGTTTCACGTTATATGCTTCACGGTAGCCCTATATTAAGCATGCCTATATGTTGGTTGTTCTCTACTCCCTATATCATGTTGGTTGAGTTAAGATGATTGAACTTCACTACTAGACATGAACATCCACTTGATTAGTCACTTGTTCACGTAACTCATAAACAAGACATGTTGAGACGTAGTGGTAGAGTTGAGAGAACTCTTATATGACCATTGGTCGAGTACTTGGGATATATAGCCTTAGGGCATGATGCAGAAAACCAAAGCTAGAAATAACCAAATTGAGTTTAATTAGCGCATTGCTTGTGAAGGCCGCTCCCTACAAGCCAAGACCCTCTAGAGTTGTAGCCTTCGTAAGCAAGCTCACCCTTGCTTTTTGAGCACTAGTTGGGTGACGGGTACAAGGCACAGTTCCGTTTGTAGGGTACCGACCACGGTCCATGAGGCACAGTGCAAGTTAGGACCGTACCCCCTATAGATCCTCTAAAAATTAGGTAAAACATTAGTATTTGGCATCATATATAACTTAATGCATAGTTGAGAGTTGAGACAAAATACCTTTCACTTCATATACATAGAAGCATACTAGTATTACTTTTATTTTATTATGTTTCCTTTGTCGCAGTTATTTATATTTTCAGTTACTACTATTATTCATGCCTTGATTGATCTAGCGGTATAGTGCGTCCCTCTCAATGGCGGTACCCACTAGGGACCGTATTGTATAGTTCCCACCCTTTGGTTGTTGTTTTTTTCTCAGAGCCATCTTCCACAGGGAATGCCTCGGATAGCGGAAACGGGATCTCTTGAGTCTTGATAGCTAGTGCCATGCCACCCGTGTTGGATCATGTCAAGATTGACCCCTTTTCATTTTGAAAGGCTATGTGAGATGTTAATGATGCATTTTAAACTTAAACAAGTTTATGTATTTAACTTGAGAGACGTGTAATAGAGTTGTATCCTTTTTTGGAGTTGAACATGTACTAGAGATGTATCCATTTTGAAGTTGATGTATGGGTGTAATGCTTATTGCAGTAAGTTTAGTTAGTGGTTATTAATTATGCTCTTGATAGTATAAATGTGAGTTATCCTTTTGTGTATAAAGAAGATATCATGTTGTATTTAAATGAGAAATAAAGTGAAGAATGTAAATGTGATGTAATAGTTAGCTTTATTTCTCTTGCAATCTGTATACACCTCTTGCAAATGTTTTGTTGCTTATATTTCCTGTTTGGATATATGTATGCACAGACTTTGTTTACACTTCAGACGGACAGGAAAAATTCTGTCCGTTCGGCGGGTCTGTTTCGGGTCCGAACTATCCAAATTGGCGATGTCAGGTCGTGACAGAGTGGTTGATAACTTGCTGGTGCATAACTTCTTCTTTTCTTTCAAATATGTATTATCCATCACTAGTATGCATAAGCTATCCACCAGATTACCTCTAAGCTTTACTTTGTGGGTGTTATTATATGTACATCCTTTATCCCTTCTATCTCATTAACATTACTCGACATCTATTGTATGAGATATTTTGTATGTGACGCATCTGGACCTTTTGTTGAGGAAAGTCAACTTCCTTCGTATTTGAGGCATTCCCTACAAGGCAGAAGTTTATGCTCATCAAGTTGGTATTATTTTTTTTAAGGACCACAGTTACTGAGCTTTGGATTTTCGGTTAGAACCTTTTTAAAGGACGTAAGACATTCTGGAGCTTTTGGAGAGTTGATACCTAATAGCTGCCATATATCATTTTTATCTATTATTTTTATTTCGTGGCTAGATTGTATTAGATAGACTATTATGTCATTTTGATGATGGGTACTCAAACTAGTTTTGGCAATTAATTTTAACGTTATCCGATTATTTATGTTTAGATATCGCACTACAATGGATGGTATGAGCGACAAACTTCAATATGATTCAACTATATATGATGATTAAACCTATATAGAGGGGCACTTGTAATATTATCAAATTTAGGAGGGCATTAATGAAATTAGAGGTCACTAGAAGGGCATTACGAAATTATTCTTAAAACAAATAAATTTCCTCATGAATACATAAGGCAGTAGCATTCAAGTGTAATTCCAACTTCCAAGAATATGAGAAGCACAAAGTTCCATATGAGATATCAAAACATACCTGGAAGAACATAGGTAGCCCAAGCAGGAACTCGTTCCAAAGCCCCATCAGGTGTATTAAAATAAACTCTATACCTGCTTCCATGAGAAATAGCAGGCACATATTTTTCTATCCATGCTTTTCGTCCTTTACGCATTTCAATCCAGTATGCAATTGGAGGTTTCTTTGTTCGAAATTTCTCACTTGATAGTGGATCACATACAACATTATAGATATCACTATCCTGTCCATTATCAATAACATCAAAAGACGGTAAATGGTTTGTAAAGTCAATCCTCTGCAACTCTTTCCACTCATTGTATCGGGTTTCAGCATCAGGTATTTCACCCAATTCTTCTTCTGTTTCGGGACCATTAGGGCCGAATATCTGTTCGTACAACTTGGCAACCATCTCTAAACGAGACTTGCGAGACCAAATTTCTCCCGGTTCCCAATATTCATCATTCATGCGCTTGAGTAATTCTTCAACATTAACACCATTGTCACCTTTATCATAATCATCCACATAATTATATTCTTGGAAATAATACTTATCTGGTTGTTGCCCATCTTTTAGCTCATCTTCAAGTATGATAAACCAATATCCGAAATCATCATGTCCCAAGTGTCCTTCTCTTGCACTATTTTCTGTTGGCGACCAATCATTAAAATCACCAACAAGAGAACAATATCGAACACCTATGTAGCAATTTTCACAAAGTTAACAAAATCTAATAGTGAAAAATCTTCACAAATAAAAATGGTTCTTTCTTAGTAAAAATATTGAAGAACTTAAAAGCATTCACTAGAAGATTGTTTCCTATACAGTAGACGACTAAAGTAAAATTGCTCCTCTTTAACAGTAATACTAGTAGAAAGATTTGCACCCATATAAAACATATAAAGGCTAAATTACACTTTAGGTCCTCAAAACTACGAGGCCCGTGACACTTTGGCCCTCAAACTTTAATTTGTTGCAATTTCTTGCTCGAACTTTGTAAATTATTGCAATCAAGTCCTACAACCCAATTTAGTTGACTAAATATTGGCATGTTGTTGATGTGGAAGTAATGTAGCATCTTAACATTATCACATCATCAATCAAAACACTGCTATATTACTTCCATATTAGCAACTAATAAATATTTAGTCAACTAAATTGAACTGTAGGACTTGATTACGATAGTTCAAAAAATTGAGCAATAAATTGCAAAAGAATTAAAGTTTGAGGACCAAAGTGTCACGCAGCTCATAGTTTGAGGGCCAACAATGTAATTTAGCCAATATATAATAGGCATCAAAATAGACCATAAGAATTTACTGGTAATTGGATAGGGCAAGTCATAAGATGTAGGAACTTATAATTACTATAGAAAGTTACAAGACAATTAAGATAAGTTTTTCTGATGAACTAAATAACTTTAAATCCTAATAATTTAATATAGACATTAAATTGAAATTTCAATGTCCTCTAGAGGTCCTAAGTAACATCTAAGATTCTCTTGGTCTAACCATCTAATTCCACAGCATCCAAAGGCAATAAGATCATGAAACATCACCATGGATCTAGGCCAAAAGGGAATATTATATCAAAACTTAAAACCATAATTTGGTTTTTTGTCCATACTGTTAAGAGTGAGCCTGAATAGTCTACAAGTGAAAAACCAAGATAGATAATAATATATTCATAATAAAAGGAACTTAAATATGTAAAAGGAACTTAAACATGTATAATAGTACAACGTGGCAACCTAACATAACGAAAGACAGCAAATAATCAAGTTAATAGTCCTAATTAGTTGATCCAATCTGATATTTCTCACCAGGTTGAGCTTAAGCCTCACAAAGTCACATGAACTCAGCCCGTAAAACTTTTTTATATGTTCCCATACCTTTCCTATTAGAAGCAAGTATGTCCCAAAGTGCAGTTATTAATCATATTACAGCTTAGAACCTAACAAGTAGCACACAATTCCACAAGTATACAAGACTAGTTTGTATTGCAATATCAAACATAGTTTAAAAGAGGACTTGTGGAAAGCATGCAAAAATCTCACTATCCAGTACTCTAGAAAAAGATCTAAAAACCATCAGTGCGATTAACAAAAATCATGTCAAGAGAAGGCGACCAAATCTTCCAATGCACAACTATTCCAAGTTTCTCAAATTGAAGGGAAAACTGAAGAATTCACTACCTGGTGCCCACTCCATGAAATCAACTCGATGCTGTCGGTGCCGATGCATACCCAGTATTTCGTATCTGACCAATCCACCACGAACCAGAAATGTCAACTCAACACACCCACACTAAAGCTTCATAGTTCACAGAATTCACGGCTACCATAACATATATCTACATAATAATTTGTCTAAAGCTAGGAGAGAGATGTCTTTTCAAGCTTTGGCCACATGGACAAATTGTGTAATATTATTGTAAGATAATTGTTTTTTACCATAATACTGCAACCGATACAATTTATTTAGATATTACTACCTTTCTTCTTACGTATAATCATAGATAAGATACAACCATTTTACGTGCGCAATCTAAAACCATTAATATATTCAATCTGTGAACCAAATAAATCCAACAATCAAATTCAATCTCTTTCACAAATCAGACCCAGCAAATGCAATTTGTGTAGTGTATATAAAACAGCAGCAACCAACCAGTATACCCACCCAGAAGATGCCTCCTTGAGATCGATAAAACGCGAATAGAGCTCAAACCTGCGGCCCTTCAACACCTTATGGCTACAACACAAAAACATGGACCGATAGTGATTGCACAATGAGGGTGGCGTATAGCGGGCGGTTGCTGAGATGAGACCATACCGATCACGGAGGAACTGGGCGAAGGCCCTATCGGAGATGCCAAGCTTGGTGAGAAAACCGACGGGGTCAACAACAACATCGCGTCCTGACTTGCGCTTCTGCCGCTGCTGCTGCCACCTTTGCTGCCTTTGGGTTGGAGGGTTCTCCTCCTCCTCGGCTGCCGCTGAGAAGCTGCTGCTGCTGCTGCTACACTTCCGCCAAGGCTGTGGCTTCGGCCTCGGCCTCGACAGCAGCTTCCATCTCTGCCTTTGAGCGGAGATGGATAGGACGAGGACGCTGCTGCAGCCTCCACTGTTGCTGCTCGTGAGGTAAGGTCGATCGGAGAGGGATGAGTGGCGGTCTCTCCCTCTCCATGGTGGGAAGAAATGGTTGCTTGTCGTCAGTAGAGAGGAAGGCAGACGCATGGATGGGGTCGGGAGGAGCGGGCGTCGGCAGCCGGGAGGAGAAGGAGTCGGCAGTGGGTTGGGGTGGAGGGGATGCGGGAGGGGCCCGCCGGGGCGGTGGGTGGGTGGTTGGTCGCGGGATGGTCGCCGGGGTGGGGAGGCTCGGGGAAGAGGGGGGAATTAAGAGAGAGAGAGAGAGAGAGAGAGAGAGAGTTTGGGGAGAGAATGAGATAAGAATCGGGGTGGGGAGAGGCACCACTCGGCTTCACAGCAGTCCTAGGGGGTTCCCCGTTTGGTGGCCTAGCTTTTCAAAATCACCTTTCGGCTCAATAGAGTGTTTGGCCATTTATTTTTAAAATTCGATTCTGCTTTTTAGAATCAGAAAACTAATTTTGAAGTTCTCATAATCAAAAATAGAAAAAAAGCTCCTTCTTGAAATCTGATTTTGATTTTGAATTTAAACTTTATATTTATATTTTTATTTTAATTTCAATATTTAAATTTAAATTAAATTTCAAATTTTAATTTTCGGATTAATTTTTCAAATTTTAAATTTTAACTTTAAATTTTTAAATTTTGATAAATAGATTTCAAACTTTAAATTTCAAATTTTAAATTTCAAATTTCAAATTTCAAATTTTAGATATCAAATTTCAAATTTCAAATTTTAGATATCAAATTTCAAATTTCAAATTTTAGATATCAAATTTCAAATTTTAGAATTCAAATTTCAAATTTCAAATTTAGATTTCAAATTTCAAATTTTAGATTTCAATTTTCAATTTTCAATTTTCAATTTTCAATTTTCAATTTTTGACATTTTAGATTTTAAAATTTAAATGTAAAAATATAAATTTTAAATTTTGTACAATTTTGAAATTTTAAAATTTTAATTTTAATTCAAATTTAAATTTAAATTTTAAATTATTTTAAAATAAAATTTAATAAAAATATTAATTTATGCAAACATTAAAAAAAATTTGCCAAACAACTTTTCAAAATTACTTTAGAAAAATCACTTTTATCTAAATTTTGCCAAACGCGCTACAGCTTTTAACCAAAATCACTTTTTCAGAAATCACCTTTTCAGAAGCTAGGCCAAACAGGCAAGTTGCAAAAGATATGACAATTATAGTATCCAACTTTTTCAAATTTGAGTTGCTTTAAAAATTTTAAACTTTTATTGATGAAGCTAAACGAGCGGCCGATCTCGAACTCATTTCGAGAACGATTGACTGAGCAATGGTGGATTACCACCCCTATGTGGAACATATCTGAAACAAAAAAATAGGTATATATAAAATATTTCATAAGTTTTGAGGGAATATTAAATGTTATCCCTATTTGAACGTCACCTAAACTTTTTTTAAAAATTCTTTATTATACATAATAAATTTATATTTCTATATAAAATACTGTTAAAATATATTAGCAAAAAGTGGCAGAATATATATTCAACTTATTTTGACACGAAAAACAACAAAATATGTAAAATTAGAAAACTATTAAAGTTGGATTAAAATCTCACACTATTTTTATTTATATTCACTTTTAAATTAAAATCCGAAATGTTACAATAGTGAATACAATTGATGTTGCTTTCATGTGGCCGGTGCTCTTCCACCGTGCTGAAATTAATATTCCTGCGATATCTCCTTTTCATGCAATTGTTTAAAAAGTTAATAAGATCAATTTAAAGTCAAGTATACAATATGCATATATAGATTGTATCAAAACTTTGTCAATACCTGTTGCAAATGAGTAAAGTGTGGTATGTGCGTATGAGCGCTCAGATTCTGATTTGTAGATTGAGAACTAATATCCAGTGTATGAGGATACATGATAGGATCTGATGATACAGATATATTTTTGGGGCCCCACGTTGTCTGATATAAAAAGAAAGAAAATTTAAACCATTTTATTTGTATATAGATCAAATTGTATTAAATAACCGTCCATAAGAAATTTAATTTCTATTACTGTTACGATAATGGCTGGACCGCTATGTATACCAATCTCATAATATAAGTCACTTGGCGACGAATTGTTAATCGTAGGACTTTGTAAATGAACCTGTTTTAATAAACAATTGGTTTTGTAGAATAAGAGATCTAGAATTAAAAAAATAAATAGTCAAATCGAACTATATCGAATATTAGAAAAATCAAATATAAAAATAATAATGTATAAAATATTTAAACTCTGTTGGGAAGAGGTCGAGTGTGATGATGAGACACGATTATAGATGGAACATTCACCATTATATATCCTGTCCCCACAATGTTGCTCAACCTGTTAAAATATATCATGAAAAATTATTAATCATTGTCATTTATCGTAAATTAGAATCCAACAAAAAAATTGATTGACGTAGGTCGAGATATACTTGTTGCTTATTACCTTTCAGCTTCAACCATTATACAACTTTATCAGTCATCGACTCTTTTCTTTTGCTTGACGGGAGGCCTTTACTGCGAACTGGTAGCGGGCTCAGAACTCTCTGGTCGTTACTTCTATCATCCGACGCACCATTCGAAGGTGTTATTGCAATCGGCGAATATTCAATATCATTGCTCCCCGTGGGTGATAAAGTGTATTCCCATTTGGTCTTCAAATATCGCAATGTACGTAATGCTACTTCACATTTCTCATCGGACTCAACAGCTATGTCTGCGACTGCAATGTCATACATATTACTACATACTTTTTCGTATCGATAAATTTCAGCGGTGCTTCCTAAGTTCTTATGCCATGTCTTCAAGCGGGTATACCTCTGTCTGACGTCCTTCCTCCATCGTGTTAATATACCTTCTTAGCTTCTCCAGTATCTTTTTTGTTATGTGCCATAAGCACCATCGATGCCGAGTGTCACCCCTCGAGACCGCTACCAATTTGGTCCGGTTCGGGCGCGTCGAACAGACGCCGAACGGACAGCATCTCTCATGTCCGCCCAAAGCTCAACAACATGATCGAGTACAAGAATTTGCCCATGATAATTAAATTCTACACATACACGATCAACGGGGCACAACTAGTGTCACGCCCCAGGACCCAGCGGAAGCCCGCCCGGCGCGTGCCCAGACCCGCCGTACGTCTAAAACATACAAGGTGTCTAACAAAAACGATAAATAACCGACAAAAGGAAAAGAATCTAGAAGTATCAGAGCAAAGTAACAACTAGATTTCTAAACTAGGAAGCATACGAGAAGTTATCAAATAAAAGCACCAATCTCTACTGTAAAACTATAAAGAGAGTATAACAAAAGATCCCATAGTAAAAACTAAAAGAGTACATGTTAGTCTTTATACATGGATACAAAAGTCACTCTATCACAAAACGCAAAAAGAGAGGAATAACCACCTAAACAGTGGTGAGCAGCTATCTATCTAGGCGATCCCTTGCGCGATCCACCTCAGTCGGTGCGAAGGCTACGAAACACATAAGAAACAGAGGGCGTGAGAACTATTAAATAATAGTTCCCAGTGGGCAATTACTGACTTCAGTTGCATGCTCCACTAGGCCCAAAACGAAACAAGTAAGGGCTTGTTTGGTTCATTTATTTTGGATATGGAATGGGAATCGGTTTGATCCAATCCGATTAATTTTGTTTGGTTCACATGAATCGGTTTGGGATTCCTATTCCGGACTGGAATGGGAATGACCTATTAACCTTCAAACTGATTCCGGTCTCCAAGCCCGGAATGAAATTTCATTCCCGAGGCCCGTTGGATTCCCGAGCCCACGTGACCTCTCACCCTCCTCTCCCGAAGCCCGTTGGGTCACCTCCCTCTCCCTCCATCTATCCTCTCTCGTAAAAAAAAAAAAAAAAAAAACCCTATTCCTCTCTCATATCCCATAAATTTTTTATAATTTTTTTCTTTCATAATAGTTTTTAAAAATAAATTTGATTTTTTTTTTGGAGAACACATTAGAGAATAGTATTATATTTTTCATAAATTTTAAATAATATAAAATTATATTTGAGTGTTAAAGATATCCTATAATTTTTTAGTTTATATAAACCAAACAATGAAATGGGAATAACTCATTCCAATTCCCAATCCACAAATGAACCAAACGTTTTGGAGGAGTGGGTCATTCCAATTACTATTCCAATTCATTCCCATTCCATTATCCATTATAATTCCACCCTTGAACCAAACAAGCCCTAAGAGTAAACGATATAAGTAACAAGTAAACTGTAAAAGTACGAGTAAGTAGAATATGAAGCCTACTAAATATAATGTCTCAACTTAGCATGAACTTGCATAAGTAAGCAACTATTCTAAGCATAAATAGAAAGTATATCCGACTAACCCAATGTCCATAAAGCAATAGTAAAGTGTCAAGTTTTACTACCCTAGTCAATGTCCAATGTCGATTAAACTTCTTTAGTTTAAATCCAATAAGACCCACTCGAAGGCTGTCTAGCCAATGCCGAGCCTAATGGCCCCGTGGTAGTCAACATCTCCACCCTAGGAATGAGCCTATCCCACGGCAATCCATTTCGGCGCCGAATCCCGCACGGCGAATAAGTATCGCGTTGGCCAACTCGAGTCTTGCAGGAGCGACCCTCACAAGCATGTGCGAATGAGCACAATGGCATATAGTCATGTTTGAAGTGAAATAATACTCATATATAGGATGAAACAATCCTAGATTCGAGTTCCTACAATCCTAGTAGGTTTCGTGTTAATCACTGGGTCAATAATACACAATAGGCTCATTCATAAATATAAGTTGGTGGGCCTCACGAAAGCCCATGCAAATAAAATACACGGGCCTCATTCCAGCCCATTAAATATTATCATTTGGCCCAATAAATTAAAGCGGGCCTGATCAGCGACGGCCCACATCAGCATCCCATAAAATATATATTCGAAATTCGATTTCGAATCGCAACCCATTCAAAATTCGAATTCGAATTTCGAATTTCGAATCCCTAACCAATTCCCAAAAATCCTCCAACCATCCATCAACCCATTCAAAATTCAAAAAAGCGATTTTGAATTTTGAATTTATCCCTCAACAACCGATTCAAAATTTAAATTTTAAATTTCGAACCCCTAACCAATTCCCAAAAATCCTCCAACCATCCAACCAACTTCCAAAATATCCCTCAACAACCTAACCAATTCCCAAAAATCCTCCAACAATCCATTCACCCATTCAAAATTCAAAATTCGATTTCGAATTTCGAAAGCCCCAACCATCCAACAACCCATTCGAAATTCGATTTCGAATTTCGAATTTCGAATCCACAACCAATTCCCAACCAATTCCCAACAAACCCATCCGAAATTTAATTTCGAATTTCGAATTCTCTTCTAACCAACCACAATAACTCATTCAAAATTCAAATTCGAAATTCAAATTCGAGGAGACACGAGACGATAAAAAAAAAGGGAGATTGCTACACACGATCCGCCATCTGATCAAAGAGGAGAGATCGCCGAGCAGCTTCAACCGGTCTGTCGTCTGATCAAGGAGGAGAAATCGCCGAACCGCTTCATCTGATTCACGCCATCAATGAGCGGCGCCCTCGCGTGGTCACCCGAAGATCCACGTCGTTGACTTCAACGTCGGCAGCGGTGCGCAGTACGCCGATCTGATCCGCTCCATCGACGAGCGGCGCCCTTGCGCGGTCACCCGAAGATCCACGTCGTTGACTTCAACGTTGGCAGTGGCGCGCAGCGCGCCGATCTGATCCGCGCCATCAACGAGCGGCGCCCTCGCGCGGTCACCCGAAGATCCACGTCTTTGACTTAGACGACGTTAGCGGCGCGCAGCGCGCTGATCTGATCCGTGTCGTCCCGGAGTGGCACCTCCTGCTCCACCACCCGAAGCTCCACGTCGTCAACCATGATGTCGGCGTCAGCGCGCAGCACGTCGATCTGATCCGCGACATCGGCCTCGTCTCCGTCACGCCGCTGCATCTCACGCACTGCTAGCGAATTCCCCACGACGAAAACGACAACGTGCGGCAACAACGGTCGGAGGAGCCAAAATTCGACGCTAACAATGAAGCCGGTGTTGCGCAATGTAGCACGCCCACCAACCGCTCGACGGAATGCCCAAGACGCGGGTGCGACGGCAAATGTAATAAAGAAATAAAGCGTTGCTCTCCTCTTTAATAAAGCCGGTGCCGCGCCGCACAACGCGCCCGCCAACTATTCGACGGAATACCCAAGACGCGGGCGATGGCGAACCTAATAAAGAGATAGAGCGTTGCTCTCCTCTTTAATGAAGCCGGTATTGCGCAATGTAGCACGCCGACCCACCGCTCGATGGAATGCCCAAGAAAGCGGGTGCGACGGCAAATGTAATAAAAGATAGAGCGTTGCTCTCCTCTTTAATGAAGGCGGTGCCACGCCACACAACGCTGTCACGCCCGAGACCGCTACTAATTCGGTTCGGTTCGGGAACGCGATCGGCCGACGACGAACCTGACAAAGACTCTCCCGCTCAAGAACCAAGTCATGTACAAAGAATTGCCCAGAAAATTTAAATTCTATATCATACATGACAAGACGATGCACCTAAAGGTGCAAGTAGCAACAAGAGCAAGATACAAGTATAACATACAAGTATGTAAAGAGAGAAGAGTCTATCTATTACAACCATTCACCATTTGTTACATCCAAATTACATTCTTTCAACTCTTGAATACAATAAATTTACAATTGTTGTAACTTCAAAATGATTAAGTACATTTGTTGAGACATAAAATATATATATATATATATACATACATATATATATATATATATATATACATACATATATATATATATATATATATATATATATATATATATATATATATATATATATATATATATATATATATATATATATACATACATATATACATACATATATATATATACATACATATATATATACATACATATATATATATATACATATATAATATAAACAAAAAATAAATAAATATAGAGAGAGAATGGGGTGGTCCATTGCACTAGGTGCATGGACAAAATAAAACCTAACTTCCCATTACTTCCTCCACAACTACCCACGTCCCTACAATCCATCCCATATCCCCACTACCCCATGACAACTACCCACGTTCAAACTCAATTGAAAAGGGAGGAGGAGAGATACCATTTAAACCCACTTGAAACCAAAAAAAACATACACATAGTCTTTTTGATCTCCAAAACCTTCCACACAAAAAAATCCTATTCCCTAATTGCTCTTCACGGAAGAAGAAAAAAGAGGTAATTAGTCCCCCAATGCAAAATCATCAAAGTTATCTCCTTCTCTCTCTCTCTCGTACAAAAAAAGCAAAAGCTCACTCTCTCAAAAAAAAAAAAAAGAAAGAGAGAGAGCAACAAAGCTCTCTCTCTTTCTCTTTTTTCTCTCTCTCTCTCGATCAGATCCCTTGTTAGCTGTCGCCCACTGCGCGCTGCGCTAACCCCGTCACCCGCGCCGACCTCGCTCACCGAGCAACCCCCCCTCCGCCTCGTCGAGCCGCGCCGCCTCGATCACCTCGAGCCGCGCGCCGCCACCGTCGACCCCATCGCCGCGCGTCGGACCATCGCGTCCGGCGTCGCTCTTCGCTTCATTGCGTTACGCTTTGCTTCTATCGCAAACATGCTGTACAAGGCACACTCGCTTGTCACACACGTCTAAGCGTTTACCGCGACCACCGCAAGGCGCCTCGTATCGCACACAGCCTTGAACACACTCAAGTCACCGAGCCAGAAGCTCGCTCGCTCGTCGAAGCTACATAATACATACTTGACCCCGCTTCTGAATTCGTACCGCGCGCGAGCCTTGAAGCCCGCGCCACCTTGAAGCTTAGCCGAGCCGCAAGCTCGCGCTCTGCCGAGCTCGGACCCCGCGCCTTGAAGAGTTTCCGGACTCGGTCGCCTTGAAGCTCCCGCCAAGATCTCACGCCCGAGAAAGCGACCCGCGCCGCCATCTTCCTCCGATCACGCCGCGCCGTGCCGGATCGAGCCACCCGCGGCCATCCTCGAGCCGCGAGCCACATCCCTCGAGCCGCGAGCTACATCCCTCGAGCCACGAGCCGCACCACCTCGGCCACGCCTCAACTCGAGCTAGCCACTGTCCTCGGTCTCCGCTCGACTTCGGAGGCCGCGCCCACAGCCGAACTCCGTCGAAGCGCCGTCACTGCTGGCCGCGCGAGCCATTCGGAGGCCGCGCCCATGGCCGAGCTCCGTCGAAGACGCCGTCGCTGAGCGCGAGAGCCCTCGCTTATTTTCGTCGATGCGCCGGCTGACGGCTGCGGCGCCGTTCAAAGCGCAATGCCACCTTCACCGAGCCATCCCGCGGCTCTGCTCCGTCGTCGCCGAGCCTCTCCCGCAGCCGAGCCATCCCGCGGCTCTGCTCCGTTGTCGCCGAGCCTCTCCGCGCCTCGCTCACGTCGCGGACCTCAACCTGTACCCCCGGTTGTCATGAAGCTCCTCCCGTTCACGGAGCTCCGTCGTCATGAAGTTCCATGTTGCCGTCGATGTGTACGCCAGCTGCTCGACGGAATGCCCAAGAGAGAGACGTCGACGGCGAGGCTAAAAGAGAGGGAGCGGTGCTCCTCTCTAAAGCCCGTGTCGTCGATGTGCACGCCCGCCAACTATCTGACGGAATGCCCAAGACGACGAGCAGTGCTCCTCTCTAAAGCCCGTGTCGTCGTTTGACGGAATACCCGCCTCAACTTCGCTCCAATAGAAATGAAAACCGCCCGTCAACCGCTCGACGGCGGATCCGAGAGAGAGAGCGGTGCTCTCCTCTCAAATGAAGTCCGCCCGCCAACCGCGCGACGACGAATCCGAGAGAGAGAGAGCGGTGCTCTCCTCTCAAATGAAGTCCGCCCGTCAACCGCTCGACGGCGGATCCGAGAGAGAGAGAGCGATGCTCTCCTCTCAAACAAAGCCACCCACTCCTCTCCGACGGAGTCCGCCCGCCAAGTGCTCGATCGAAAATCTGAGAGAAAGAGCGTTGCTCTCCTCTCCGACGACGCAACGCCGCTCAAAACCGTTCGACGGAAACGGAATTTTAAGAAATCCGCTCGACGGAATTTTAAGAAATCCGCTCGACGGAATATCAACAAACTTAGCCATCGACGGAATTGATCGAACCGCTCGACGGAATTGATCGAGCCGCTCAATGGAATACCGATCAAAACCACTTGACGGAATGCCAATATGAACATCGACGGTGCTCTTTGCAAAATATCACCAAGAAGAGAGAGAATTCTCAAATCAAAGAGAGAGGGGACTTTGCTTGATCAAATTTAAAGCAAATTAAAAATTTCATTAAGTGCTAAACATTTGATGTTGAATTTAAAATTTTGATTAAATCCCACACTCGGGTTAAATCTAAAGGGCTCTAATTTAGCCCGAATTTAGAACCAAGTATCCAATATCACCTATACCCATTAACCCAATAACCCATTTAACCCAATACCATTTAACCCAATACCCATTTACTTAAACCCAATGCCCATTTAACCCAATAACCCATATACACATTTAACCCAAAATTCATTTACCCAAAGAGGCCCAATACATTAAGCCCACTTCGAAATAAAATCCATTTACCCAAATGAGTCCAAAGCCATTTCAGATGGCCCACTCATTAAGCCCACTTTGAAACAAACCTGTACACCCGGTTCATGAACCATGAACCATAAACCTGTACACCCGGTCCATGAACCATGAACCATAAACCTATACACCAAGTCCATGAATCATGAACCATAAACCTGTACACCAAGTCCATGAATCATGAACCATAAACCTGTACACCAAGTCCATGAATCATGAACCATAAACCCATACACCGAGTTCACGAACTATGAACCAAAACTATGGACCAACCCATACACTGAGTCCACAAACTATGAACCAAAACCATAAACCATGAACCATAAACCTATGAACCCAAGTTCATAAACCATAAACCTATGAACCTAAATTCATGAACCAAACCAAGTTCATGAACCAAATCTCATATACCCAATCTCATAAACCTTATGTACCCAAACCTAACCTCGACCGAGACGTCGTTAAACTAAACCCAAATTAAACTTCGACCGAAATGTCGTTAAACTAAACCCAGATCTAACTTGACCGAAACGTCATTAAACTAACCCAAGTCCAATATTCGACCGAAATGTCGTTAAACTAATCCAAATCCCAACTTCGACCGAAACGTCGTTAAACTAAACCCAAATTCAATTGACCGAAACGTCGTTAAACTAAACCCAATTCCGACCGAAACGTCGTTAAACTAAACCTGAACCCAACTTTGACCGAAACGTCGTTAAACTAAACCCAAATTCAATCCTCTAGCACATAAAACTAGAGTCAAATCATGTTCAAACTCGATCAAATTCTAAATATATACTTAGAATTGATCAAATCATTTAATCAAATTAAATTTGTTGGACTCTAATACTCGGAGTTCAAGTAAATGAAATTAAGTTAGATTCCAATACACATACTTGGAGTTTAATTTAAATCAAATTTGACTAATCCTAATACATATAATTAGGATTTAGTTAACCTTTCACCCTATGATGAATCCAAAGGCAAAGATAATTAAGCTCTAATACATAAATTAGAGTTTAATTCAAGACATTTGGGCTAATCCTAACACATACATTAGGATATATAATAGCCTAAATTGAATGCCAAATCAAACTTTATTGGACTTTATTACATACATTTAAAGTTCAATTGACCAAATTAAACTCTAAATACATACAATTAGGGTTTAATTAAATCTGATTAAATCCCAAAGTATATATACAGGGAATTTAATCAATCTTTCATCTTAGGGTGAACCATGTTGAGCTCCAAAACATATAGAGTCCAACAAAATTAATTTGACCATCTTAGAACATATAACTAAGATGAAATTAAACATTTTCTTTTATGCTCTGTTCATGTACACCGAGGGTATGCCCTTGGTTAAAGCCATGTAATTGAGCAATAAATTATAAATTTCTTTTTTGTCCAATTCCAGTTCATCTTCAGCATTTCAAAGGTCTCTTAATCGAAGGTACCCTAACATTTATAGGGGTAATTAACAATAAATGCTTGCGTTTATTGGAAGCCATGGATCCGCAATACCTGATAACTATACATATTTAAATATTAATCTGAATCATGAATACTACCTCACGGAAATTCAAGATAAATTTCACCGTGCGAGGTACGTCATTCGTGGTGGCAGACAACATTGTTTTCCTCAAATGTATAACTATACCCAAAATGATACCGAGGGAGGCTCTAATGCAAAATAGGCGGCTTCCATCAACTAGGGCGCGATGCCCTTGCCACGATCCTCACCGGCCGCCGGTGAGCTAGAACCTGTAATAGAGTGGGATGATAACTAACTTCCTTAGTTCCCAGTGGGCTCGGCCACCGACCCCACCGATCTACCTACTAGGTCTAAGCAGGCATAAGTAGATAGATAGATAGATAGATAACATAAAGCTGTAAATGCTGTAAATAAAGCATAAATAAAGAAGTGCAATAACTACTATGCCTGTAACAACACGATAAGAGAAAGTGTTCTAGCCATGTAACTACTAACATGCTAATATAACTCTATCCAGTATGTTTGCAATTCTATTATGCTCAATATGTACTTTTGTACCCAATTACATAACTCCTTTGAGTTCATTACCCAATCATTGGCTAGCCCGTAGGTGCGCCCACGACTCACACCACCAACCCGAGGGCGTTGTCTGCGGGACCCCACATAGGCTATCCCTTGGGACCCCACATAGGCTATCCCAATCGATTCACATGCCAAGACCTCCGGAGACTCGCACTACTCGTGTGGAGCGACCACTACGAGCGCTGAACAGACTGTGTGAGTATGATCTCATCCTCCACTTTGGAGGACATCCAACACAGGGGAATCATGCATAAGTGTTCTCTAACACTATGTCTCGACATCATTGTCATCAAGTTATTCACTTGGATAACATATCACTAGTTTCTCTACACTATGTCATAATGTCAATCATCAAGTTATCTACTTGGTTCACATATCTCTAGTGTTCTTTACACTAAGTTATTACACAATGTCATTCATCAAGTTATCTACTTGGTTCCATGTCACTAGTGTCACTATACACTATGTCATTTGTCAATCATCAAGTGCTATACTTGGTTCATATGTCTCTAGTGTTCTTTACACTAAGTTATAATGCAATATTATTCATCAAGTCATCTACTTAGTTTTTTTGTCACTAGTGTCACTTTACACTATATCATAATGTCAATCGTCAAGTTCTATGCTGGGTTCATATGTCTCTAGTTGGTAATCATGCATAATTAAGTCATCTCTAGGGTTCAATGTCATAATATTCATTCCTATGCTTACTATGTCCAAATGCAAGCGTAAGGTGCCGCACGATAAGGAAGCATGCAAGCAGACTCCCTATGTCCTAATGCGACGCCCATAGTTCCGCACGATAAGGAAGCATGTAAGGAAAGTCATCTAACCATACCAACCCTAACATGCATGAAAACTACATATAGTTAGTTACCCAATCTATGGCTAGCCCGTAGGCATGTAACAACCCGGATTTAAAAGATAAAAATAAAAATAGTGTGAGATACTATTTTTATTAGATTTAGAGAAGTAAAATATAAGTCTGAAAAGACCTGTTCTGAAATCGGAATGAAAACGGAAGATTTAGAATTTTCTGTGAGAAACCGGGCAGATAAATTAGCAGAAAATGCACAGTGTCAGAAAATTATGAAAACTGAGGGATATGTCAGGATTATTTTTACGAGACTAGATTTAAAGTTTCGTGCCATTCTGACACCCAGAAGATGAGAAATAAATTCCGAATGTTATCTGATAACGATTTCAGTTCGGTAGAGTTTGCGGTGACCAAACGGGATCCAAACTGAAATGTTAAGATATTTTCTCACTCAGTAGGTTAAAATAAACTTGACTGTCAAATTTGAGCACAAATGGACATCCAGAAGGGCTCCAACTGTTTCGGATGGTGACAAAGTTGGAAGTTGAATAGTGCAATGTTGAGGGACTAATGTGTAAAAAGTGTTTGTGCCCTTTTCTTCTCCTCCCTCAACTCGAGAGCACACACACACACACACCCTCACATACACACACATGGAGATAGAGAGAGAGCTCCATTTCTCTCTCTAAATCTCTCCCAAAAATAGGTGGATTTGGTGGAGAAGCAAGCTTGGAGGTTGATTTTCATCATCTTTCTCTCTCTACACCATTGAAGCAAGCTTTTGAGGTAAGCTTTGATACTCTTTAATGGTAGAACTCTAGGGTTTTAATGTTAAGCTCTAGAAATGGATTTAGATGCATTCTAGCATGCTAAATAGAGGTTTATTGCTTGAATCCAAAGCTCTAATGGTGGATTTTCACCTAGTATTAAACCTAGGGTTAGTAATTGGGGTTTTTTGATAAATGAGGGTTTTGATCTATAATAACCATATTGCTCTCTAATTGAAGGGTAGAGATGAAGCTTGAAGCTCTCTAATGGTGGAAGCAAGCTTTCCAATGGTGGATTTAGCTTGATGTCATGGTGGTCATGGTAAGTTTTATGGATTTGAGTTAAGATTAAGATTAAGTCTAAATGAGATGTTTAATTAGGATCTATATATGATTCTAAACTAGTTTAATGAAGAGAGTATCATGATTAATGAGACCCTCTTGATGAAATAGAGACATTGGGTTGCTAATGGGATTTTAATTAAATCCTTTTATGCATGAGATTCTAGTGATCTCTAAGATATTACTAGCATGCTAAATTCCTAATATTTGGATTAATTGGAGAATGTGTAGAGGCTAGGGTTAGTGATGGGTGTTTCTAGTAAATGAGGGTTTGATATATTTGACCCTATTGTTATCTAATTGAAGGTTAGAGATGAGTTATTGAAGACCCTAGATCGCGGATCGGAAGTCGTTCGGTGGTTGTGCATGGATTAGGTCGAGTAGTGCGGCGTGCGCCGCGGGAGGCCGATTGCAAGTGACGACGAGCAATCGGAACGCTATTAAAAGGTGGGGGGTGCTTCCACTAACATTGAACTTCTCTTTATGTCTATGTGTCACCCATTGAGCATGTATGTTATAGCTATTTTCGTTCATAGTAGGGTAATTGAATTATGTATTGCATGCTTAGAGTTAAGATGCAAATGAGATTTGTTATGAACAAAGGAAAAGAATTAAACCCTATGTATGCATGAGATGAGACAAAGAACCTAGTGGTTAAAGAACAAGAACGTTGTGACATATAGATTGAATGACATTGAGAATTGTAAAGAACACTAATATGCATGTGTTGAGATAAAGAACTTAGTGGTTAAAGAACAAGAACGTTGTGACATATAGATTGAATGATATTGAGAATTGTAAAGAACACTAATATGCATGTGTTGAGATAAAGAACTTCGAGGTTAAAGAACAAGAACATTGTGACATATAGATCGAGTGGCATCTATAATTGTAAAGAACACTAGAGTTAGTGTGATATTGAGAATAAGAACAAAGAAAATAAAGGACACTAGAGTTAGTGTAATGACATGGTCAAGAACAAGTATGCATGTGAATAAAGAACACTAGAGTTAGTGTGAGGCATTGACAAGAGTCATATGCATTGAACACTAGAGTGTGTGTGGCATTATTAAATGTGTGTAAAGAACCATAGTGTATATGACACTAAAACAAGTCAAAGAATGCAAGTAAAGAACATGAAAGATATAGTGACAAAGAAACCTTAGAGTTAAGGGTCATTTGATCATAGTTCTCCTTGAAGTCAAGGAATGGATTGAATTGGAATCCTTAAAGTTAAGGATTGATCGTACTCACCATATAGTCCTTGCTCGAGGCGCGGTAGCTCCCCTCGGGAGATGTGCTCCGGAGTTGTCATCACTGGGTCGTAGTGTTTTCTCTCCCCAGAGGACGGTCCCGTCGGGTCGTAGTGTTTTCTCTCCCCGACAGTAGGGATTTGGGTTGGTTGAGTCTTGTTGAGGGCGAAATCTACGGGTTAGCCAAGAGATTGGGTTGTGGAATTATGATCTTGCATTCATCTTTATTATCCTGTTGAGCATAAGCAATCTTTAATATTGTTCAGGCATATTAGTTGTACGCATTATAGTTTGGTTACTATCTACTTATTCTTTCAAATTATGCCTGAGATAGACCTAGTGGGAAAGTCGGTGTAATTGGAGGCCGAGCCCACTGGGAACTTTGTTGTAATTCTCATCCCACTAACCATACAGGTTCTAGCGCGAGCGGGGCGATCGGGGCTCGTGGTATGGTTATCGTGCTCTAGGTAGAGTTCTACCATGCATTGTGTATAGAGACACCCTTTGTATATTTCATCTATTATATTGAGGAAATGAAAATGTAATAAAATCATGTGAGAGGTGAAAATGTATTAAGTTCTTTTGAGAGGTGAACTTGTAAATTGAGATGGCCAATGTTTAATTATGGAAGAATGAATGTAATAACTATATAAGCTTTGTATTTGGTTTAAAGTAATCAAGATACAATGTGTGAATGGTTTAGATAGCTTACTTTCACTTTTGCTTGTGTTGCTTGCCCTCGAGTAAGCCATGTATATTGAAATGTTATCCTGGGAATTATTGATTTCTTTATACATGTACTCGTTGTCTTTGAGCCTTGGGCGGATAGGGGAGACTCTATCCGTTCGGCGTCTGTTGGCGTGCCCGAACCGACCAAATTGACGGTCCCGGGGCGTGACAAGGCATGCCCACAACTCACAACTCAACCCAATGGGTTGTCTGCAGGACCCCACATAGGCTATCCCTTGGGACCCCACATAAGTTATCCCAATCGACTCACGTGCCAAGACCTCCGGAGACTCGCACTACCCGTGTGGAGCGACCACCACGACGGTGATCTTCTCCTCCACTTTGGAGGGCATCCAACACAGGGGAATCATGTTCTTGTGTTCTCTAACACTATTTTCAATGTCATCATCAAGTTATCTACTTGGTTCCATGGGTTTGATACCATTTTAACCTGTCACGCCAGGGGAGCTACCAATTCTGGTCGGTTAAGGTTAGAACAGAAACAGGCGACGACGGACGCTACGTGTCGCGCCAAGGCTCAAGAACTAAGTCATGTACAAAGAATTGTCCAGAAAATTTAAATTTTATATCATACATGACAAGACGATGCACCTAAAGGTGCGAGTAGCAACAAGAGTAAGATACAAGTATAACATACAAGTATGTAAAAAGAGAAAAGTCTATCTATTACAACCATTCACCATTTGTTACATCCAAATTACATTCTTTCAACACTTGAATACAATAAGTTTACAATTGTTGTAACTTCAAAATGATTAAGTACATTGTTTTCCTCAAATGTATAACTATACCCAAAATGATACCGACGGAGGCTCTAATGCAAAATAGGCGGCTTCCATCAACTAGGGCGCGATGCCCTTGCCACGATCCTCACCGGCCGCCCGCAAGCTAGAACCTGTAATAGAGTGGTGTGAAAACTAACTTTCTTAGTTTCCAGTGGACTCGGCCACCGACCCCACCGATCTACCTATTAGGTCTAAGTAGGCATAAGTAGATAGATAGATAGATAGATATCATAAAGCTGTAAATGCTGTAAATAAAGCATAAATAAAGAAGTGCAATAACTACTATGCAAACAACAAGATAAGAGTAAGTGTTCTAGCCATGTAACCACTAACATGCTAATATAACTCTATCCAGTATGTTTGCAATTCTATTATGCTCAATATGTATTTTTGTACCCAATTACATAACTCCTTTGAGTTCATTACCCAATCATTGGCTAGCCCGTAGGCGCGCCCACGACTCACACCACCAACCCGAGGGGGTTGTCTGCGGGACCCCACATAGGCCATCCCTTGGGACCCCACATAGGCTATCCCAATCGACTCACGTGCTAAGACCTCCGGAGACTCGCACTACTCGTGTGGAGCGACCACCACAAGCGCTGAACAGACTGTGTGAGTATGATCTCATCCTCCACTTTGGAGGGCATCCAACACAGGGGAATCATGCATAAGTGTTCTCTAACACTATGTCTCGACATCATTGTCATCAAGTTATTCACTTGGATCATATATCACTAGTGTCTCTACACTATGTCATAATGTCAATCATCAAGTTATCTACTTGGTTCACATATCTCTAGTGTTATTTACACTAAGTTATTACACGATGTCATTCATCAAGTTATCTACTTGGTTCCATGTCACTAGTGTCACTATACACTATATCATTTGTCAATCATCAAGTGCTATACTTGGTTCATATGTCTCTAGTGTTCTTTATACTAAGTTATAATGCAATATTATTCATCAAGTCATCTACTTGGTTCTTTTGTCACTAGTGTCACTTTACACTATGTCTTAATGTCAATCATCAAGTTCTATGCTTGGTTCATATGTCTCTAGTTGGTAATCATGCATAATTAAGTCATCGCTAGGGTTCAATGTCATAATATTCATTCTTATACTTCTTATGTCCAAATGCAAGCGTATGGTGCCGCACGATAAGAAAGCATGCAAGTAGACTCCCTATGTCCTAATGCGACGCCCATAGTTCCGCACGATAAGGAAGCATGTAAGGAAAGTCATCTAACCATACCAATCCTAACATGCATGAAAACTACATATATATATATACATATGCATAATGACCAACAATGTACTTAGACATAAAAGGTAGCCCGACAGCTTCAGAATAGCACCCCCCACCTTTTGGGATGTTCCTCGAGGTTAGAACGCCGCTCTTGAAGCCTCCAACCACAACTTTGACTCATCGGGCCAATTTCGTAGCTGAAAGCCTTTGTTTGGCTCGGATCACTCAAACCGTTCGTCGGATCGATGAACCGTCGCTTTCCACGCGTTCGTGGACCTAACAATATGTTAGAAATGAGGTTAAAAGAGATCAAAACCTCTCATTTAGAAAAACCCCAATTTGAGCCCTAGATATTGCCCCAAGCAAAATCTACCGTTAGAACCCCAATCTCTTGTGTAAATCACCTCTTTGGGAGGCCAGGGTTCCACTAAAATCGTTCCTAGAAGATTTAGATCACCCTAGAAAAAACTACCATGAAAGCTCTTAAAGCTTACCTCAAGTGGAAGCTCCAAGGGAGGAGAGGAAATGAAGAAGATGATGCTAGGCTTCTTCCTAGCTTGATCCTCCACCTTGGTCTCCTCTTCTTCTCCTTCTTCTTCTTTCTAGAGAGGGAGAGGGAGAGGTTATGTGTGTTTGTGAGAGGGAAATGAGAGAAAGAGAGAGGGAAATCCCCTCTATAACCCTCTATTGTAACAAAATGCTCATAGCCCCCTCAACTTTGCAAACTGCCCCAAACTGGGCATTCTGCGCGGCTGGGGTCCGGACCTGGCCCATGGGGTCCGGATCCCGTAAGCAAACTGGGCATTCTGCGCGGCCGGGGTCCGGACCTGGCTCATGGGGTCCGGATCCCGTAAGCCCCCTCAGCCCAACATTTAAGAACTTAGCCAAATTTCGACCTTTTTCGTTTTCTTCTCCGTTTTCGCTCGTTTTCGCTCGTTTGGCCTCCGATTCTTTTCAAATCACACCGAGACTTTCCAAACATGTTTTCGAACACGTTTTCATCATCTTTTCATCCACGCTAATGCCGGATTTATCTCACGGCCCATCATAGCTTTTCGGGTTTCGTTTTCGCGCTTACGCGCACCAAAACGCTCGAATGCTTCCGAACTTCAGGAGCAACTCTAATGCACTTTTTGCCTTCGGATCAACTTCGAACTTTTCGAAGTCCATCCACTCGACAATCAGTCGATTCTAAACGTGGTGCAACTCTCGGATTTCGAGAATTCACTTTCTTACATCCTCCCCGTCTTAAAAAGAGTTCGTCCTCGAAACGAACTATTAAATTACTTAAACTAAAATTCGTACAAAACTCCTCGAACAAATGAGGATGATGCATTTTCATCTCGCTCTCGAGCTCCCAAGTGGCTTCACGATCGTCGTGATTACTCCACCGGACTTTAACACAGGGAATCTCACGAGTCCGCAATTGACGCACCTCCCGAGCAATAATTGCCACCGGAAACTCTTCGTAGCTCAAGTCCTCTTGAAGCTCCGGCGGCTCAAACATCATAGTGTGTTCGGGATTGTGAACATATTTCCGAAGGTTGGAAACGAGAAACACGTTATGAACGTCCGCTAACTGTGGCGGCAATGCAATCCGATATGCTACCGCTCCAATACGTTCCAACACTTCAAACGGCCCAATGTATCGAGGACTTAATATTTCTCGAACTCTAAATCGTCTCGCGCCTCTCATAGGTGAAACTTTCAAGAACACGCGGTCTCCTACCGCGAATTCCAATTCCCTTCGGCGCTTATTCGCATAACTTCGTTGTCTCGATTGCGCCATAAGCATCCGTTGACGAGCAAGGCGAACTTTTTCTTCCGCCTCCCGCAACACTTCGGGACCAACCACAGCCCGTTCACCCACATCACCCCAGTGTACAGGAGGTCGGCACTTCCGCCCGTAGAGGACTTCAAACGGTGCCATCTCTACACTAGCTTGGTAACTATTATTGTAGACGAACTCGGCCATTGGCAAATATTTGGCCCAACTTCCCTTATAGTCAATGACACACGCCCGCAACATATCCTCTAGAATCTGAATAGTCCTCTCGTCCATCGTACGAGGGTGAAACGCGGTACTGAACTCGAGTCGTGTGCCAAGTGCTTCCTGTAAGTTCTTCCAGAAATGTGAGGTGAATTGGGAATCTCGATCTGATACTATCGACTTCGGCACCCCGTGCAATCTTACCACCTCATCAAGATATACTTGCGCCAGTCTCTCGTCCGAGCAGGTAGTGTGGATCGGTAAAAAGTGTGCCGACTTTGACATGCGGTCCACAATCAGCAAAATCGCGTCGTGGCCGCCAGTCGAACGAGGCAGTCCAACCACGAAGTCCATCGCAATGTCCTCCCACTTCCAAACTGGGATAGGTAGGCTTTGAAGCTTTCCTGCTGGGTATCGACGCTCTGCTTTCACTTGCTGACACACCAAGCACTGTGCCACATAGCGTCCAATATCAGCCTTCATCCCCGGCCACCAGTATTACATCTTTAAGTCTTTGTACATTTTGGTGCCGCCCGGGTGAATACTGTAAGGAGTCCGATGAGCTTCCTCTAATATCAACTTTCGGACTTCTCCATTTTCTGGTACACACCACCGGTTACGAAACCGGAGTGCACCTTCGGCAACAACGGTGTAGTCGCCACCGTGTCCGCTCTCAATGTCGCGCCGCACCTTTTGGAGATTAGGGTCCGCAGATTGAAGACTCTTGATCCGCTCCAACAAAGTCGGTCTACCAATAAGAGCCGATAATATCGCCGGTACTTCTGGAGCTACTACCTCAAGATTTAGCCGTTTCATCTCCAAGCACAATGGATCCTGAGCCGTAACCTTCAGTGCAAGATTTTCCACCGACTTTCTACTAAGAGCATCGGCGACCACATTCGCCTTCCCGGGCTGGTAAAGGATCGAGACATCATAATCTTTTAATAATTCCAACCACCGCCGTTGGCGCATGTTCAGCTCCCTTTGCGTGAACAGATATTTCAGACTTTTGTGGTCCGTGTATATTTCACAACGAGCGCCATACAAATAGTGCCTCCACAACTTAAGAGCAAATACCACCGCGGCTAGCTCTAAGTCATGGATAGGGTAGTTCTTTTCATAGCTTTTCAACTGACGGAACGCATATGCGATCACCTTCCCGCCTTGCAATAGAACACACCCCAAGCCTGAATAAGACGCGTCGCTATAAACTACAAAGTCTTCACCTTGCACCGGCAACGCGAGCACCGAAGTCGAAGTCAATCTGTCCTTCAACTCTTGGAAACTCCGGTCACACTCGGCACTCCATATAAATTTGGTGCCTTTCTGTGTTAGACGGGTCAGTGGAATTACAATTCTCGAGAAACCTTCCACAAACCGCCTATAGTAGCCCGCTAATCCCACAAAGCTTCGGACTTCTGTGACATTCGTTGGGCGCGGCTAATCCTTGATTACCACTATTTTCCTCGGGTCAACAGAAATTCCGCCCTCGGAATTGACATGCCCCAGAAATGCAACTTCCCATAGCCAAAAGTCGCACTTCTTCAACTTGGCGTACAACTTCTCCTCCCGAAGGATTTGAAATACTATGCGCAAATGCTCCACGTGCTCATCATCACTGCGGGAATAAACCAGGATTTCATCTATGAAGACCACCACAAACTGGTCTAAGTATTTCTTGAAGACACGGTTCATTAAGTCCATGAACGCTGCCGGGGCATTCGTGAGCCCGAACGGCATGACCGTGAATTCATAGTGTCCATACCGCGTGCGGAATGCGATTTTCTGAACATCCTCCGGCTTAATTCTCAATTGATGATAGCCCGATTGGAGGTCAATCTTTGAATAGACACTCGACCCTTGTAACTGATCGAGCAAGTCATCGATTCGGGGTAGCGGATACTTGTTCTTGATTGTGACCTTGTTCAACTCGCGATAATCTACGCAGAGTCGAAACGATCCATCCTTCTTCCGCACAAACAGTACCGGAGCTCCCCACGGCGATACACTCGGCCGGATAAATTCTTTATTAAGAAGATCCAATAATTGAGCCCTCAACTCTTTCAATTCCGCCGGCGCCATCCGATATGGAGCCTTCAAAATCGGCGCGGTTCCGGAAACCAAGTCGATTACAAACTCGATTTTCCGTTCTGGCGGTAATCCCGGTAATTCGGCAGGGAATACGTTGGGGAATTTCCGAACTACCGATAGTTCCTCGAGTGTCGGGGTCACTCGCTCAACTTCTACAACGGTCGCCATATAGGCGGCGCAACCGCTGCTAACAAGCTTCCTCGCCTCTCGTCGCTGACACTGTCGCGGCGAAGCAGGAACTCTTACATGCCTTATAAACAAGTTCCTCTTATCCTGGCTCACGAAACGTGATCACTTTCTCCTTGCAGTCGATCGACGCATAGTATTTCGAAAGCCAGTCCATACCCAATATAACGTCGAAATTCTCCAACCTTTTGAGCACTAAGGTTCGGATTGGCATTATCCAGTCACCTATCTGCACTGGACATGCAGGGCATTCTGTATAAATATGGATTACCGGACCGGGGCTGTCCATTCGCCACACTTTTTCACATGCCTTTATATCTATATCATGAGTTCATGCAAATGACTTACTTATGATCGAATTAGTGGCACCCGTGTCAAACAAAGCTCTGGAGCGAACTCCATTAATTAAAACCATACCTGCCACAACTTCAGACTGCTTGGCTTCGACAGGTTCCTCCACTTGGGCCTGAGCGGCGAATACCCGTCCGCTCGGCGCTGGTCGTGCCAACTCAGGCTGACGCGGGGCCATCGCGCGTCCAGCCGACATAGCAGTAGGTGGAGCTCCTCCATAATAAACCGGTGTTGCTTGAGTCGATGCCACCGACGGAGTAGGCGGGGCCCTCGCTGGACAGTTGCGGGTTATATGCCCTTCTTGCCCGCAATTAAAGCACTTGCCCTGCCGCTGTCTACATTGCGGTGCTCGGTGATTCCCACCGCCACATATAGTGCATTGCTGCGGCCCGCGACTCCACAACTGCGTTCGCGCGTTCTTCGGGGGTTTCTTGGAGCTCGACTGTCCCCCCGAAGGACCGCCCGATCGCTTCTTTCCTTTATCCTTGGACGCCGCCATAAGCTCACGCTCCTCGCGCACGTGAGCGTCACCGTGTCGCGCCCACGCGTGCACGATCAAATATCTCAGCATAAGTAGTGAGCTTGAGTATCTGCACCGCCCGGTATATACTCGGTCTGAGTCATCGCAAGAACCAGTTCGCTCGGTCTCGGTCGTCGCGAACAACTTCCGGAACACAGTCTATAATGTGGGAGAATTCCTGCTCGAGCTCCGCTACAGAGCGGTCTCCCTGCCTCAAAGTTCTGAACTTCTCCTGCAGCTTGCGCTTCACTGTGTCAGGGAAGTAATTGGCATACATTGCCCTCTTGAACTCCTCCCTCGTCGCAGGTGGAAGATCCGACGGTCGGTCTCGCTTCATTCGCTTCCACCACACCTTCTCTGGCTTACCAAGACAATGAGCAGCGAAGTAAACCTTGTCCCTGTCCGGGGTATGGAAATCCTCGAACTCCGCCTCCATTGCGTCAATCCATGACTCCACTACCGCCGGCTCCACCGGTCCGCCCTCAAAGATTGGTGGGTGGAACTTCATGAATCGTATGAGGGCCGTCAACAGTCGCCTTTGTTCCGTCTCCTCGGCCGATGCATCGGGGGTTGCCGAACCCGACGCCGCCGGAAGTGCACTCGCCGGTGGAGGACATGCCGTCACCGGAACTGCTGCCACACTCTCGCCCTCAGCCGTCTCAGGCACATGTGCCAGGGGCGCAGGTGGATTACGATACTCAGCCGCCACCGCGGCCGTCGCTGCAATCTGCTGCTCCATTAGCTCCGGAGCCGATCAAAACGATCGGTCAACGCAGTCATCTGCGTCCATAACTCCTGCACCTCGCTAGGACCGGATGACTCTGGCATCGTAGGAGGTTCAGGTAGATCCGGGTCTCCCGACGACGATGCCGGACCCGTCCTACGCATATAGCGTCTCGGAGGCATTAGTTCCTGAAACGCAACAACTGGGTTAGTTATCTTAACCCATCAACTTACTCGTGATCGACAGTCTACGAGACTCAACATTTAAAATTAGGCGGAAGCACACAAGTGTACTGATTCTAGACTCTCGGTGTCATATTGTCGGCCGCCCAACACAAGCACTTTAAGCCAAGAACTAATACCCTTGAATCCGTCTCTATCCACAACTAGAGACATATCCACCGTTACTTTGACCCAATCGAATTAACTTCCGCCGCACGGCATAGGTCCGCGTTTCTCTCACGCACCTATAGCCTTAGGGTTTACCGTCCTAGGGTTTCCTAGGGTCATCCTAGACACTCTCTTTACTTGCTCTTACTTGCTCTGATAACGCCACCGCCAACTATTCGACGGAATGCCCAAGACGCGGGTGCCGATGGCGAACCTAAGAAAGAGGTAGAGCGGTGCTATCCTCTTTAATGAAGCCGGTGTTGCGCAATGTAGCATGCCTACCAACTGTTCGACGGAACGCCCCAGAAGTGGATGTCGACGACAAACCTACTTCGCAAATAAAGAGAGAGCGGTGCTCTTTTCTTTGTAAAGAATGCCACCAGAAGAGAGAGATTACTCCTCTAATCAAAGAGAGAGGGAGCTTTATTCTATTAGAAAAATAAATGGGATGTTCGAAAGATAGCCGAACCCCTTAATTTTATCCAAAATCGAACCTCTCGATTTGGTCAAATTAGACCAAATTGAGATTTGATCATATTGGACTCTTTATACTCCAAATTAATGAGATTGAAATTGGTTTTCATGCATGCACTTGATTTTAACATGTTAATTTCAAATTAACTACTTCAAAATATGAGTACAAAGAAGATATGGACCTAAGCCATATGGACTTGAATTAAGCCCATACCCGAATCCACCCATTAAGCCCATCCATATTAAGCCCATCCTCATTAAACCCAATTCTTGATCCAAATTCAAATCAAATCCACAAATAAACCCAAACCCAACCCAAATCCAAATCAAAACCAAGCCCAAGTCCACAAATAAAACCCAAGCTCGAATCCGATCCGGACCTCAAATACAACCCAATCTCAACTTCCGACTTGGACTCATGAAATAAAATCCATAAACCATGAACCATATTCAAGTTCATAAACCAAATCCTACATCCAATCCCAAGTACCAAATCCCATGAACCATACATAAACCAAATCTATGAACCATAAACCATACTCATGAACCATACTCATGAACCATGAATCATATCATAACCAAACCTTATGAACCATACACCATACTCAAGAACCAAATCCCATATACCTAACCTCATAAATCATTAACCATGAACCATATCCAAATTCATGAACCAAATCCCATGAACCATACACCATACTCATGAACCAAAACCCATGAGTCATATACCAAACTCATAAACCATGAGCCAAGTTCATGAACTATGAACCAAGTCCATGAACCATATCCAAGTTTATGAACCAAATCCCATACACCAAACCTCATAAATCATACCCAAATCTCATGGACCATATCCCATGAACCATACACCATACTCATGGACCATATACCAAATCATACCCAAATCTCATGGACCATACCCCATGAACCATACACCAAATTTCATGGACCACATACCAAATTCATGAACCCATTAGCAATGAACCAAGTCCATAAACCATATCCAAGTTCATAAACCAAATCTCATGAACCAAATTCCATACACCAAACCTCACAAACCATTCCCAAATCTCATGGACCATATCCCATGAACCATACACCATACTCATAAACCATAAACCAAATTCATGAACCATATTCAAGTTCATGAACCAAATCTCATAGATCAAATCCCATGGACCATATACCAAACCTCATGAACCATACATCAAGTTCATGAACCAAACCTCATGGACCAAATCTCATGAACCATACATCAAGTTCATGAACCAAACCTCATGGACCAAATCCCATGAACCATGAACCAAACCTCATGAACCATGAACCAAATCCCATGGACCAAATTTCATAGACCATAAACCAAACCTCATGAATCATATCCAAGTTCATGAACCAAACCTCATGGACCAAATCCTATGAACCATGAACCAAATCCCATGGACCATGTACCAAACCTGATGAACCATATCCAAGTTCATGAACCAAATCTCATGGACCAAATCCCATGAACCATGAACCAAATCCCATGGACCATATACCAAACCTCATGAACCATACATCAAGTTCATGAACCAAACCTCATGGACCAAATCCCATAAACCATAAACCAAACCTCATGGACCAAATCCCATGAACCATTAACCAAATCCTATGGACCAAATTCCATGGACTATATACCAAACCTCATGAACCATATCCAAGTTCATAACCTCATGAACCAAATCCCATGAACCATGAAACAAATTCCATGGACCATATACCAAACCTCATGAACCATATCCAAGTTCATGAACCAAACCTCATGGACCAAATCCCATGAACCATGAACCAAATCCCATGGACTAAATCCCATGGACCATATACCAAATCTCATGAATCATATCCAAGTTCATGAATCAAACCTCATGGACCAAATTCCATGAACCATGAAACAAATCCCATGAACCAAATCCCATGGATCTTGTATCAAACCTCATAAACCATATCCAAGTCATCCCACAACCAAATCTCATGGATCAAATCCCATAAATCATGAACCATACATCATGAACCTCTCCTTTACTCTGAATCATATATCTAGAGTAAAAATAAAATATCAAATCCGACCTACCTCAATACATATACTTGGGGTTTGGTCACATCTTCACCTTAGATCATACAGCTAAGGTGACACCAAATATAATCGGACTCTAAATCATATACTTAGAGCCAATTAAACTCTAATACATATACTTAGAGTTTGATATTGATTAGGTCTTAACACATATACTCAGGACCTAGTCAACCTCAAATCTGATTGAATCCTGATACCTATACTTAGGATTCAATAAATCAAGATATGATCGATTCATCTCATCTACAAAGATCTCTTAATCGAAGGTGCCCTAATGTCACGGGAGTAATTAACAGTAGATGCTTGCATCTATTGGAAGCCATGGACCCGCAATACCTGATACCCATACCCACATAAATACTAATCTGAATCATGAATACTACCCCACGGACCGAGAGAAACATTCCAATCGACCGTGCGAGGTGCGTCATTCGTGGTGGCAGACAAGTCACAAGTCTCAAATCGTCATGTCCAAAACATGAAAAGTAAAGCTACTATATCCAAGGCCTATCTCAATGTCATCATGTCTCTAACATAAAATATAGTAGAAATCCAATGGCCTATGTCAATATCTCTATGTTGCAGTTTCACAGTTTTCTAAGTTAAGTGCCGCTTGATGACACGTAAACTTTCTAAGTCCCAACATGAGTTTAATGTTCACAAATACCTTATTTGATCTATAATAAATAATAAAGGCACATTCCCAAGTGCCACAAAAGCCACCCTCACATGCATGTAAAATACCCCAGAATGCTCTACTACATAGAGTGAAATTTTTCATAATACATAAGGCATGCATTTTAAGTGTTCTAAAATTCATATAAATTCTATCTAGCATGAATATGAATGCCAAATAATTTATTAATAACAATTAACCACATAGGAGACATTTTCTCCTCTACTTGTGAAGCCAAACCCACCGAATGCTCCGACCGTTGTTCCGAAACGCTAACGAAGTTTATATTGTTACTGCTAGTGCCCTAAGAAGCAAACCATAGGAGTTACAACCTCAAACTACGAATCGTGAGCTCAAACATTAAGAAACTCTACAAAAGGGTGAAAAAAACTCACCGGATGCGAAGGAAACTCTCTTGATCTCCAAATGAGAGTTAGAGTCCTTCCAATCCAACCTAAACAAAGGTTCTAAACCCATCAATTAGGTTCTAGAAGCTATAAAACGAAAATCCCCAATTCTAACCATAGAATTTCAATTCTAGGGTTTCATCTCATAAAGAGCATCAAAATCTAAATTTAGAGGGCGGGAACTAGATGCATACCTCCTAGAAGCTCCAAACCAAATTCAAAAGGCTCAAGGGTTGAAGCTTGATCCTCCACAAAGTTCCAATCGGCAAGCTCCAAGCTCCAACAATGGTGGAAGAGTCTCTGTTAAGGATTTTATAGGTTGGCGAATTTCGTGGACGAGTCGGAGTCTTGAAGAGATCAAGTCAATCAAGATGAAGACGGAGGCTCCAAGACTCGTTGAAGAAGCTCAACACCTCAGGTATGCTTTTAAGATCATTTATGGTGATTAACAATATGGATATAGTAGTTAGAAGACTTTAAAAAGCTTTAAAATATTGATTTTACAAAAACTGTTTTTAGATGGTTTCTGTCCGGACCGTAGGTCCTGTCCGGTCTCAGTAAGCTTGTTTTTGTTGCGAAAGCTTAAACCCTGACCGGACACCACCTTCTGTCCGGAGTCAGTAAGTTTGATATTTGAAATCTTCGCAAACACTGACCGGACACCACTTGCTGACCGGACAGAGTCCCTGTGCGAAAATATTGACGGAAGCACGGGGACCGGACAGGAAATGGAGACCGGACAGTAAACCCGAAAAATATTTCCAAAATAAGCTGATTTGATTTCTAGTCTACTTCAAAGTCTTCTAACTCTATAAATAGACCATGAGAAGCCTTAGGACGTGAGATACCTGAATAAGCTTCATTCAAAACCCTAGATACTCTCTTCTAAGCTTTTTCCTTCTAATCTTAAGAGAGTAAGATACTAGTAGTTCATTGAGTTGATGTTGCTTTGATGCTTCTTCTTTGAATCGACTCGATGAATAACTAGAAAGGATTCTCATGGTCCACGGTGCTTAAAGAGTTAATCATCATCAATCATCGTTGTTCTCTTTTCAGACGAAGAGGTTGCGCGGGGATCGCGTGTGGAGGCCGAGGATTCGGTGAAAGCTTTGGAGAATCGAAGCGTGGTCGCGGCGAGGAGTTGCGACGTGATCGGTTGAAGGATTTCAAGCGATCGAGGACCAGCGAAAGGGATCCACATAGAAGATTCGGTAAATTGGGTAAAGCCGTGGGTGAATCACCTTGTACTCAATAGTTTCTTGGTGGAGTTTCGTGTGATCGGTCCCGTGGGTTTTTTTTTTACTCCTTGTGGAGTTTTCCCACGTATATCTTGGTGTGTTTGATTTTATTTTCCGCATTTACTTTAAAATCGCATCGAGATTTTTAATTGGCCATTGTACACCTATTCACCCCCCCTCTAGGTGTAGTTTACCTATAGATCCTTGAGACCTATAACCTACAGTCTCTACCAAGCAAAAGGAGCAAAAGAGGGTTTAAACCTCTAAAAATCCATCAAAACCCATGGAGAAAGAAAGAGTGGAGAGGAGGGCTCCCTTACCTCTTCGCTTGCTGTTCTAAACACATGGGGGAGCCCTAGAGGCGTGGGGTGTACTAATAGAAAGGCTACAATAGCCAAAAACCCTCTGCAGTTCGAACTGCACGCAGTCTGCCAGTTTGTACCGGTACACAGGCATTTGTACTGGTACAAATGCTGAGAAATGCCCAAACCCGAGCCTCGGGTTGCCCCTCTCTCGGCGAAATATACCGGTACAGAACCCAAAGTGTACCGGTACAGCCATCAGAACCCAAAGTGTACCGGTATAGCCATCATGGCTGTACCGGTACAACCATCAGTTTGTACCGGTACAAAGCCTAAAATTCTCAATCCGAGAGCTGACCAAAAATCCGTCTTTTCGGTTTTGGTGCCTAGATGCAAACCACATTCTCAGGGTTCGAACCATAGGTCGGAACACTATCAACGACCTTCCAACAAATGTGGAAAAGTTCCGAACTCAGTCGAATACTCGAACTCCGCAATTTGCGCAAGTCCAGTATGTTGTACTAGTGCCAACATATAAGAGCAGACATCACAAGTATACTACAAGTGAAATAAAGAGAGATTACTAGGTATTACATCACATTGTATTCTTTTACATTTACATCTTCTTTCAAAATGGATACATATCTTCTAAGTTATCTCAAATACATACATAGCTCTCCAATCCTCACCTACAAGATCTCTCAAATATATAAGGTGAAACTAATGCAAAATGGGAAAGCTACTACGTACTACTGCTCGGGCGCAACGCCCTTGCCTCAGTCCTCGCCCGGCGCGCTCGCACTCGGCCCTGCAATAAAGTAGGGTGAGAACTATCTTCCATAGTTCCCAGTGGGTTTGGCCGCCGACTCCGCCGATCTCCCTACTAGGTCTAAGTGGGCAAAAGTAGATAGATAGATAGATAGATATCAAAACTGTAAATGATATAGTAAGAAAACTATGCTACTATGCCCAAAATCATAAGTAATGTATGCATGCATCATATAGTAAAGGTTTACTAACATGCCACTATGTCCAAATAATGTTCAATAAGAAATTGTTCAATGACAGTGCCATTCCTTTGTTTATCCAATCCTTGGCGAATTCCTTGGGTTCGACTACGACTCACATCACCATCCCATAGGGTAAGAAGACGCACCTCGCTCTCAAACACGGGACTGTTTGCGGGACATCAACTCTGCCCCTCTCGTACCATACTCCGGAGTGCACGACAACTTGGGCGTCTCAACCACCCCATATAACAGACCGTGAGCTTGATCAATCCTCTCAACTCGAGGACACCCTACCAACAAGGGCCAATAATCTCTCGGAAATCCACCTATCCCAATGTTCATGCATAAGTATTTAACTACACTAGGTTCTTTATTCACGAGTCATCACTAGGGAATCTGTCTTTCCCTAAGTTCACATTCCACTAGTGTCTTTGTACACTACATTATATGCCACTTGTTCTGTTCATTTATCAATCATATGCCACTCGTTATGTCACTAGTCATCATCGAGTCATCTCTTTCTTTAGCACTATAGGATTCAATGTCCATACCCAATCCTTACCTATCCATTATACCAAGCATTCAACTCACACTAGGTTATCAATTAGAAAGCATAAGGAAATGGAATAACAATGCAATCCTACAATGCATATATACAAGAGATGCAAATCATGATGCGCTAAGACATAGAGAGGAACCCGATTGCTTCGGGATGACACCCCCCACCTCTTGGTGATACCATGAGGCTAGGAACTTGATTTCGTGATCCTCAATCGCCACCTCGACTGCTCGGGTCAACACGAAGCTCCAGGATTTCGTTTAGACCATATCTCCGCAACCGCTCGACGAATCGACGAACTCTCGCTTCCCACACGTTTAGACACCTAACAATTAGATTTAGATGTCAACAAATGAGATCAATCCTCACTATTAAGAAAAGCTCCAACTTGGAGCCCTAGGTTTGCAACTATAGCAAGATCACTCTACCAAAACCCTAGATTCTAGCATTGAAACTCTATTTAGCAAGCTAGAGATCTAACTAAATCATTTGTAGTGCTACAAACCCAAACCCTAGGTTTCTACCATTATAGGGTTTCATAGCTTACCTCTAAGCTAGCTCCAATGGGATGGAGAGGAAGAGAAGAAGATGATGGAGATGATCTCCTCCAAGTTCTCCTCTTCCATCTTCTTCTTCTCCTTTTTTTCTTCTCCTTTCTAGAGAGAGAAAGGGAAAGTGTGAGTGTTTGAGAGAGAAATAAGAGAGGGAGAGAGGGCTCAATCCCCTCTATACCCCCAACTTATGCTACAAATGCATATAAACCCCCCACTTTACTTCTCTCAAACAGCTCTACCTGGGCAAATTTTGCGCATGGGGACCGGTCCCTCTATGGAAGGACCGGTCCTCGAGAGTAGTCCATGCGGGTAGAGGGCTCTCTGCCAGCTTCTACGCGTACGGGGACCGGTCTCTCCCGCCAAGGACCGGTCCCCGAGAGCAATACTCTCGAAGGAACTTACGGGAACCGGTCCCTCACTGGGAGACCGATCCCGGAGGGACACCACCCACGCGTACGGGGACCGGTCTCTCCCGCCAGGGACTGGCCCTTGAGAGCAATACTTGCGCCTTCTGCCGCATCCAACACCTACGGGAACCGGTCCCTCACGCCAGGGACCGGTCCCCGAGAGCAGCTTTTGTGCGCAGAGGGTTTTCTCTGCGCACCTTGCCTACGGGAACCGGTCCCTCATGCCAGGGACCAGTCCCCGAGAGCAGAATTTGCCAAGTGTAGATTTTTGCACAGTTTGCTCTCGCGGATCCGTTGCAATGCACTTTTGGTGCTTTTGACTTCTTCGGCTTTTCCAAAGCATACCCACTCGACAATTAGCCGATTCTGAACGAAGTCCAACTCTCGGATTTCGAGAATTCACTTCCTTACACCGAGTATCAGGAAAGACTTGTGTGATAGCATTTTGCATCGTTTTTATCTTGATCAGTGATTATTGCTTTGGGGGCACGCTCGGACATGCATGACAACCAATTCCGAAAGAGCCATACAAATGAATTTGTATTTTCATTGGAGACTAGGCCGCACCCCAACAAGATTGACTGTCCATGATGGTTAACACCAACAAAAGGAGAAAACGACATATCATACTTATTTATTAGATATATCGAGTCGAAAGTAATTACATTTCCGAAACATTCATACGCTGCTCTACTCCGAGCATCTACCCAAAAGACATTGTGAAGCCGAGAATCATCGTCTTCCATTTCTCTCTTGTATTTCTCTAAAATAATTACAAATTGCTTCGTCGTTCCCTTCACCAAGTCGTGACCGGTGAACTTTTTCAATATAACTACAAGCCTCCTTCTCTCCAAATGTTAAGTTTTCATACTGTTGAAGCAAAAAAAAGGGGATAAATAAAAAAAGGGGAGAAAATTTGAATGTGGTGATCCATGCACTTGGTGCATAGAAAAATTGGATTCAAATTATAAAAATGGTGCACATGTCGATCCATGCACCAGGTGCATAGTTATTATACATATATTATTTGCCAATTAGGCCTCTCTTTTTTATATATTTGCGAAATACTCCACCATAAGCATATCAGTATAATATAAATAAATGGGAGGGATCATGTTGCAAATGTAATCCCATTATTTGCACGATCAACCTCCCGTATCTCCTAACTGCCCATTCCTTCACACGATCTCCTCCAACTCCCCACGATCCACTTTCTCCACGTTCAAAAAAAAAAAGAAAAAAAGAGAGAGAAGGGAGATCCATAAAACCTCATTGGGAATCAACTAAAAAAAAGACACTCTTTTTTTGATCTCTAAAACCTTCCACTAAGCAAATATCCTATTCCCGGTTCAAAAAAAAAGGTAATGAGAATTTTCTCTTCTCCTTCTCCATTATTGCACCATAAAAGCTCACTCTCTCCTAAAAATAAATAAAAAAAAGAAAATTAAAGCCTCTCTCTCTCTCTCTCCCTCTCTCTCTTTCTCTCTCGAGCAAAGAAAAGAGAGGAAACAAAGTTTCCTCTTCTCTCTCCCTCTCTCTCTCTTTCTGTCAATAAACCCGAGTTACTGGGAGCTTCGTCGTCGCGAACCTGCTCCGTCGCGGCCTCGCCGTCGCGGAGCTCCGACACCGTCGAGCCACACAGTCGCCAACCTCCTCCGCTGTGGCCCGTCATCACGAAGCTTCTCCGTCACAGCCCGTCGTCGCGGAGCTCCTCCGTCACAGCCTCGCAGACGACCTCGGCCACGATAGACCGCTCGTCATCGCCGTTGAGGATCACCGATGCCCCGGCCGTGACGAGCTCCTCACCGCGTCGAGCCGCTCGCCGTTGAGGATCGCCGTCGCCCAACCGCGACGAGATCCTCGCCGTCGACGAGCCGCTCTTCCTCACTGTTAAAGGTCGCCGTCGCCCCGGTAGTGACGAGTTCCTCGATCCCTCGGCCTCGTCGCGCGCCTTGGCCTCATCCGCTCCGACGAGCTCTAGATCGCCGCCAGCTCCGTTCATGCGTGGGTGGCATGGCAATGGTCCGCGCGCGCGGCTGGACGGCGGGCGCGGCGCGCGAGAGGCGGGTGGGCAGCGCGGCGCGCGGTGTGCAGCATGCATGGCGCGCGGCGCGGCGAGCGGCGCATGAGCGCGTGAGCGCGCAGTGAGGCGCGGCGCGCGTGCGCGTGAAGCGATGGCGCGCGCGGTGCGCGAGCGGCGGCGCAATGGCGCGCGGTGCATGCGACGGCGCGCGGGTGCGGAGTGGCGCGCGCGGTGCGAAGAGCGATGGCGCGATCCTATCGCCTCGCCGCCGTCCATCTCGACGCCCGGACGCGCCCTCGGCTCGACTCCGCGGCTTTGGTCCGCGCTCTTCCGAGCGACCCCGCCCTGCTCCGCCTCCACGAAGGCCGCCGCTCGTGCTGCGACTCGCTCGAACCGCACCTCGATTGTCGTGGAGTTTCGACGAACCGCGACCCCCTCACGCCTCGCCTTCGTCTCTCCGACGAACCGTGCCTACCCGCCGCGCCTCTCCGACGAACCGCAGGCTCGTCGCGGCTTCACTGTCGCGAAGCTCCTTGGTCGCTCAGATGAACCGCGACCCCGCCGTCACCGCCGTTCGCATCGTGCCCTCGGCCTCTCGGCGAACCGCGGCCCCGCCATCACCGTCGAGCTCGTCGCGCCTCGGCCTCTCCGATGAACCGCACCTCGTCGCGCCCGGTCTTCTCCGACGAGCCGCTAGCCGCAATGAGCCGCGACGAGCGGCGCCCTACTTCACCTCCCCGAGAATCGTGCCGGCGATGCCGAAGCGTGGAAGAGGGCTCGATGGAGCTCACCTCGATGTAGCGGTCCGCGGCCCGGTCCGCGCTCTTACGAGCGGCCGTCCTCGCTTCTACCTTCGCGCGCCGCGCTGCCGACTCGCGCCGCTCGCCGCCCTCGTCGAGCGTGGTGCTCCGCCACCCGCTCGGCTCGATCCGACGATCGAGCGTGGTGCTCCGCCACCCGCACGGTTCCGCTCCGACGATGACCGAGCGTAGTGCTCCGCCACCCGCTCGGCTCTTCCCCGACGACCGCAGCCGCAGCGTGGTGCTCCGCCACCCGCTCGGCTCTGCACCGGCGACGTCGATGAGTACGCCACCTGCTCGACGGAATGCCCAAGAGAGACGTCGACGGTGAGACTAAAAGAGAGGGAGCGGTGCTCCTCTCCAAAGCCTATGTCGTCGATGTGTACGCCACCTGCTCGACGGAATGCCCAAGACGCCGAACTTAACAAAGAGAGAGAGCGGTGCTCTCCTCTTTGATGAAGCCGATGTTGCGAAGCTTCACAACGCCCGCCAACCGCGGTGCTCTCCTCTCAAATGAAGTCCGTCCGCCAACCGCTCGACGGCGAAATTGAGAGAGAGAGCGGTGCTCTCCTCTCAAATGAAGTCAAATAAAGCATGCCCACCAAGTGTTCGACGGCGGATCCGAAAGAGAGAGAGCGGTGCTCTCCTCTCAAACGAAGATCGCCCGCCAAGTGCTCGACGATGAATCTAAGAGAGGGAGCGGTGCTCTCTTCTCAAACGAAGACCGCCCGCCAATTGCTCGACGGCGAACTTGAGATAGAGAGCAATGTTCTCATCTCAAGTCTAACCATTTGACGACGAACCCGAGAGAGAGAGCGGTGCTCTTCTCTCAAATTGCTCGACGGTGAATCATAAAGAGAGCGATGCTCTCAATCATTTGACGAAATACTTCGTCGTCAATGTGCTACTCCGTCGTCGACGTGCCAATCACTTATTCGACGAAATGCCTAAGTCAATGCTAACGGCGAGCCAAAAAGAGAGATTACTCCAATTAAAGAGAGAGAGAGCTTTGTTTAAATCGAATTGGACACGATTCATACCTCATATTAAATGGAAATATTGATTCATACTCTATTCAAACTGAGAATTTGAAAATAAAAATGCACATGAGATTTCTAATATTAATAATTTCAAATTTGAGACTTGTATTAAACCCATATCAAACCCATTAACCCAATAAACCTATATCCAAACCATTACCATTTAACCCAAATACCCAATACCTAATACCCATTAACCCATTAACCAAATATTAATCCAAACCTATGTTTAAGCCTATAACCTAAGCCCATATCCAAACTCATTAACCCAAACATATTACATTTACCCTTAACCCTTTAACCCAAAACCCATATTCCAAATCAAACCCTAAACTAACCCAAATAAATCCAGAGCCCATTTAAAATGGCCCATACATTAAATCCACTTCAAAATCAAAGCCCAATCCAATTAAACCTTAACCCAACCCCAATCCATTCATGGGCCTACATTGAGCCCATATACCTAAACCCATAAATCCATACTCATTTAACCCATTTAACCCATATCATTAACCCGTTTAACCCAAAACCTATTAACATATATCCAAAACCCACATACCCAAAGAAGCCCACACCCAAAGCCCATTTTAAATGGCCCATACATCAAGCCCATCTCAAAATTAAACCTATACCTTAGCCCATTTAACCTAAGCCCAACCCATAGACCCATTTAAACCCATAGCTCAAACCTCATACACCAAACCTTATACACCATAGACCAAACTCCATACACCAAACTTCAATACACCATAGACCAAACCCCATACACCCAACTTCATACACCATAGCCCAAACCTCATATACCAAACCTCATACACCATACACCAAACCTCATACACCATGAACCAAACCTCATATACTAAACTTCATAAACCATACACCAAGTCCATAAACTATAAACCAAAATCATGAACCATAAACCCATATACCAAATTAATGAACCATGAACCAAAACCATGAACCATAAACCCATACACCAATTCCACGAACCATAAACCTATAAACCCAAACCAATTCGACCGAAACGTCGTTAAACTAAACCCAAACCAATTCTGACCGAAACGTCGTTAAACTAAACTCAAATCCAATTTTCATGAACACCCCAATTTCAGTCGACCGAAACGTCGTTAAACTAAACCCAAGTCCAAAACCCACTTCCGACCGAAATGTCGCTAAACTAAACCCAAATCCCTCAGCTGACCGAAACGTCGTTAAACTAAACTCAAATTCAAACCAAATCCAAATCATCCAATCCTCTAGCACATAAAACTAGAGTCAAATCATATTCAAACTCGATCAAATTCTAAATATATGTTTAGAATTGATCAAACCGTTTAATCAAATTAAATTTGTTGGACTCTAATACATTTACTCGGAGTTCAAATAAATGAAATTAAGTTAGATTCCAATACATATATTTGAAGTTTAATTTAATTTAAATTTGACTAATCCTAATACATATAATTAGGATTTAGTTAACCTTTCACCCTATGATGAACTCAAAGCAAATGTGATTAAGCTCTAACACATAAGCCTAGAGCCTAATTACACTAGACTCTAAATATAAAATTAGAGTCTAATTCAAAACATTTGGGCTAATCCTAACACATATATTTAGGATGAGAGCTCAAATTGAATATCAAATCAAACTCTATTGGACTTTGTCACATACAATTAAAGTTCAATTAGCCAAATCAAACTCTAATACATATAGAGTTTAATTTGAATCAAATCTGATCAAATTCCAATGCATATAGATGGAATTTAATTGATATCTCATCTTAGGGTGAACAGTGTTGAGCTCCAAAACATATAGAGTCCAACAAAATTAATTTGACCATCTTAGAACATATAACTAAGATGAAATTAAACATTTTCTTTTATGCTCTGTTCATGTACACTGAGGGTATGCCTTTGGTTAAAGCCATGTAATTGAGCAATAAATTATAAATTTCCTTTTTGTCCAATTCCAGTTCATCTTCAGCATTTCAGAGGTCTCTTAATCGACGGTACCCTAATATTTTATAGGGGTAATTAACAATAGACGCTTGCGTTTATTGGAAGCCATGGATCCACAATACCTGATAACCATACATATTTAAATATTAATCTGAATCGTGAATACTACCCCACGGGAAATTCAAGATAAATTTTACCGTGCGAGGTACGTCATTCGTGGTGGCAGACACATACCCACCAGCCTCAAGAGCAATAGAATTAAAACTTTTATTCAATCTGATTCCAGCACGATCACTAAGATCAAGCCGCCTCTTGACGCTTCGATCAATAACTCGATTATCGAGAAAAAATCGAGACTTATAAGGACTTAGGACGTGATTATGCTCAAGTTTAATTTTGCTTATTACACAAGATGAATCCGCATTTATTACCACATTTATCCTCGCATGACAGTTCGTCTTCACTATCGATGGACGAGGACAAAGATTAGTCACGATCCGATGTATTTTTCCATGACGAGAGCATGCGATTATTACATACGTAGTCTTGCCATCAGTCATTTTAGTTGACATCTTTACAACACCAAATCCTAATTGTTGTGCATAATGCTTATAGAATTTAAAAACGGCTTCAAAATTAATAAAAGACATTCCAATTTCTGGTGCCGAAATATTTACGTCTTTGACCTTACAGTTTCTTTCTTCATCCATCTAAAAAATTTTCAATTCAAGTTATCAGTCTACCGAAATATTTAACAAAATTGGTCACCTGTAACACATCATATGCAGTCAGAATACAAAATTGGAATAATGGTGAGCGGGCAAACTATTTATCAAAATCTATACATCTAAAGTTATAATGTATAGACCACATTCTACTAAGCTCTAAAAATGTATCATTGCGGCAAAACAAAATAATACAAGTATTTTATTATAACATTTTAAACAAACAAAATAATCACACAATCAATATTTACTTTACCCCCCTCAGCCTTTTCATGATCAATTTCTACTACTATATCATTCTCCAGCAGTGCGAAGACATTTCTGGTACTGAGTGGGCCAATATCATATTCATGAAGCACAAACATAAATGTATTCCTATCAATATGGAATATGCTGAAATATTCGAGTAGGCATTGTTAATTCATCCAGAACTTGTTTTTCCTATATGAAAATAGAATTTATTTTAATCAAATCAAAGTGTATAGTTAAGAGTTTGTTTGTTGTGTGGCATGTCACGCCCCGGATTCCTCGTTCCCCGGGCACACCGACAAATCCGCCGTACACAAAGGAATTTCCCCTGTATACGAAGCGTAGCTGTAAAAATAAACAGTACTACAACCAGTAGTATAGAGCTGGAACTATATATAAACAGGTAGAAACAACAAAGAGTTCTATATACATATATAACATCCTGGTACAAAAACACTCGCACTAGCGAGTTAAACTTCTGTATGTACATAAACTCCAAAGTCAAAGTACTACTACCTGCGGCGGTGATCCTCTAACTCAACACTCGTCGAGTAGGGCTCTAGCTCACGACGCTCTTGCCTCGTAACGAGCAAAGAAAGAAACGAAGGCCCTATAACAATAATGGAACAAAAAGGGCGTGAGAACTACTATAAAAACAAGTAGTCCTCAGTGGGTGCTGCCCTCAACATCATCGGTCCACCCACTAAGTCTACAGGGGGTAAGCAAGGATAGTAGGATAAGCTGGAATACATATACAGCTAAAAGCCACTACACTATCATACTCTAACACTAATCATCTATGTCAATCCTGACCTAATCTCCCCAGGGACTGTGAACACACCCATCCCGCCTAGTTAGGTGACACTGTAGCTCAAGAGTATCTGGCAGAGAAAACTCTCTCGAGATCGTGAATACACTGGTCTCGCCTGTCAAGGTTACACCGTATCTCAAGAGTAACTGGCGGAGAAAACTCTCTAGAGACTGTGAATACACCCGTCTCGCTTAACTAGGCTACCCGCATCTCAAGAGTATTCGGTTCCAGTAAAAGTTCCAACATGACGGCTAAGACTCTACTCATGTCACAACCTCACTGAGCGTAGAACAAAGAGATCACAAACTAACTCACTCGGTGTCACGCCCCAGGACCGGCAGGGCCTTCCCATAAGCGTGTCCAGACCCGCCATATATCATCACATACAAGGTGTTTACTAAAATACAACGGAATTAAAACAACAAAAGGCTAGAACTATAGATATCAGAGCAACATACAACTATCCCTATCAACAAGTAGAGAAAGGGAAGACTAGATAAGTAATAAGGAAACTAAACAACATAACCACAAGGTAAAATGTAGATACAACAGTAGTCACGAAAATCCCAAAATAGGGTGGTCTCTATACAGGGTACATCTCTCACAAGACCTCTCCATAAAGAAAGCAACGAGAGGTAGACCACCTATCACAATCGAACGCTCGCAATACACAGCTATCCCGAGGCAACACCCTTGCCACGGTCCCTAGCCTCCCCCGATGCAGAAGGCACTGAAAAGTAGACAAAAATAGAGGGCGTGAGAACTATAATTTATAGTTCCCAGTGGGCAATTATTGACCTGAACCATTGCACCACTAGGCCCAAAAGAAATGAAGGTAAGTAGGCGATAATTAAACTTGTAATAAAAGCATAAAGGAAAAGTTATCAATTATAACCTAATCAACATGCTTATATAGATGTCATAAACCCCTGTTCCAACATATAAGAAAATATGCTTTAATATAACAAACAAGTATACTATGATGTGAATAAAGAACTATCAAGTATACTATAAAATTCAAGTAATGCCCTAAGCATGTCCACATAATCCAACTACTAAGTCCTATCTAGTAGTGATTGTCATTTATTGTTGAATGCCAAGGTTCAATCTCTTTCTAGGATCTACACAAGGTAATCCCGCTTGTGCTACCTAACTGTCGTGGTAGCCCCAACATCCCCCCCCGTAAGGAACGAATCTAACCAATTCCGCCTCATAGGTTTCTCAATATCGCACGCGCGAACGAATCGCAAAGGCCAACTCCGGAGTGCCGGCTTGTAGGGAGCGACCCTCACAAGCATGTGCAAAGAGCACAAATGGCAACAAGCATAGTCAAGTCTCAAGTCCAAACCTCATGTCTCAACATGAAAATAGTAACTAGCAACCCTAAGGTCTAGTTCAATAACTCTCATGACACTAGATTTTCTATGTCAAAGTTCATTTACGAGCATAATGCCGCTTGATGACATTAGCTCACTAGTCTACAAGTAAATGCCAAGCCTAATGCCGCTTTATGACATTAGCTTTTCTCCTTGTCATGCATAGTTCTAAATCCAATATTACCATATTATATGTCATTTCCATTAATTCCAGCATGTTCTCAAACCACTAAGGCCCCGTTTGGATACCTATAAAAACGTAGCATAGTTAAACTATGCTACGCCGGTAGGAAAATAATCCTATGACGCGTTTGGATGAAAAAAAAATTACGGAAATTTTGGAGTATAGTTATACTATACTCCAAAAATGGAGTAAACTTATAATCCACTTTACCCAAAGGAAAAAAATTCCACCATTTTGGGCTCTCAAAAATATATCAATTTCTAAATTTTAAATTTCAACATACAATTTTAAATTTCAAATTTTAAAATTTTAAAATTCAATTTTAATTTTGATTTTAAATTTCAACTTTCAAATTTCAAATTTCTAAAATTTCAATTTTCAATTTTCAATTTTCAAAAATTTTAAATTTCAAAAATTTCAATTTTCAAAAAGTTGAAATTTGAAATTTAAAATTTTAAATTTCAAATTTCAAAAAGTTCAAATTTCAAATTTCAAAAAGTTCAAATTTCAAAATTTATTTTTATTTTAAATTTTAAATTTTAAATTTTAAAAATTTAAATTTAAACTTAAATTTTAAATTTATAAATATGTAAATTAATAAATTATTAAATTTAAAATTTAAAATTTTAATTATATATTTTTTTAAATTTCAAATTTTAAAGTTTAAATGGTATACTTTAAATTTTAAAATTTAAAGTTTCAAATTTCAAATTTTAAATTTTAAATTCTAAATTTCAAATTTCAAATTAAAAAAATAAAATATAATTTATTTTTTAAATTTAAATTTTATATTTTGAATTTTAATTTTAAAATTTTATTTTTAAATTTTGAATTTTGAATTTTGGATTTTTAAAATTTAGAAATTTAATTTTTATAAATACTGTGGAATTGTATAATATGTATCTAAATAGCTTAAAAATGAAGCTGTGGATTTTTTTGTAGTTACAGGATTCCGTATTTCATTTAGACCTAAACCATAGAATTAAAATTCCATAGAGTTTTTTAACTATGTATCCAAACAGGGCCTAAGTGAATGCCACACTATGCCTAAGTCCACAAGGCTACACTCTACTATATAGAGGCCAAAAACACATTACACATAAGGCTTAGGTATTAAGCATTCTAAAATTCACAAATAAATCATATATCATGAAAACGCATGATTTTCTATTTTACAATACTCAAATAACCACAATGAGAATTTTTCTCATTGACATTGGTGAGGCCAAACCCACCGTTGCTCCAAGCGATGATCCGAACCGCTAACTAAGCTTATATTCCTTCTCCTAGCACCCTACAAGGGATGCCATAGAAGTTACAATCCCAAAAGATGAGCATTGAGCTCAAACTTTAAACATCTAGGTTAAGGTTAAGAAATACTCACATAAATGTGCAACAATCCTTTTAGAAAATCCAAAAGGAAGCTAGATCCCTCCCAAAGCAACCTAAATAAAGGTTCTAAACCATTCAAAAGGGATCTAAAAGCCTCTGATCAAAAAGCCCCAAATAAAATCCTAATTTCTAAAATCTAGGGTTTCATCTAGAGGAAAGCTCCAAAACATAAATCTAGAGGAAAAGAGATGTTTTCCTACCTCTTAGAAGCTTTAACCCAAGTCCAAAATCCTCAAACCTTGAAGCTCTCTCCTCAAACAAGCACCAACTTCAAGCTCCAAGCTTCATCCATGGAGGAGGATGCACCAAGAAGCCAAAGAGGGAGAAAAGAGAGATCAAGCCTCTTAGAAATCCACCCACAATCAAAGAAATGCAAGGGAGGGAAAAGTGAGAGGTTCTCTTACCTCTTGCTGCTGTGAAGGGGCTCCAAATGAGCCCTAGGGCGTGGGGGTACTCAAATAGAAGTGCCAAAACGCAGAAAAGTCCCTGCAGTTTCGCCCAGTCAGAATCTGCCAGTTTGTACCGGTACAAATTTCATTTGTAACGGTACAAATCCCTCGAAACAGCCAAACCCGAGCCTCAAGTTTGCTAAGTCTGGCCATTTATACCGGTACAAATCCTGGTTTGTACCGGTGTAGCCACCATGTCTGTACCGGTACAACCACCAATCTGTACCGGTACAGATGCCTGAAATGGCAACCCGAGAGCTACCCAAAATCTAACTTTTTGGACTTTGGTGCTAAAATTTTAACCACACTTCTCGGGACTCGTGCCATAGGTCGGAACACAGTCAACGATCCTTCAGAAAATCCAGAAAAGAATTGTCCCAAACAGCAATTGCGACCTCATCGCAATGAAACCTCATTCCGGAATGGCATTCGCGGAGCGTGACCCACGCGAGTTTACAAGTGTCTTTGTCATGTTCATTCTAGCTCTCACAGGCCAAAGTCAAGGTAACTGGGTCCAACTAGTCTAAAAACCAAACCCACGTGCCCTCGGCACAATCTGAGTCAAAAATAGTAATTTGGGCCCACCGTCTACCCCGACGACTCCCGACAATCCGAAACAGCCTAGACTCTGCTGTAAAAATAAGCTCGGCATCCCAGCACGAGCGTAAATGCAATCTATACTACCCTGGGTATCTATCGCTTTGATATTGCGATGATACAATAAAAAACGGCTCCTAAAGCTAAATCTGGTAGTAATGCATGTGACGGTTAATATCGCAGTTTTCTCCTAAGTCAAGTTCCAAGTCCAACATGTAAACTTAACTAATTACTAATCATGCTCCCAATTCAGATTTTGTACATGCTACAATGGATGAATTTGAGCTACAATTAAGTATCCAATTACCAAAATTATACATGTTGACTAACTACTACTTAGGAGTAAGTTCGATGATAACCCACCTCTCGCGTGACTTTCCGACAGCGAAGGGATCTCCGAGTCAGGTGAGAAAAGCCCCAAGTCCAGTGAAGAATACCAAAGTGTCCAGCTCAGGTTCGAAATCCTCCTACTGCGAAAGGTAGTATCCAAGAACATTCAAACTCGCGAATCTGTCCAGAACAACAACAACAGAGAAAATCATAATTTCGACCAAGCTAACCTTCTCCAAATCTAGCAATCTTGGGCTTCGTGGATTCTTCTCGAAGTCCCGAATCCAACGAACCAAGTCTCGCTACAATCCGACGCTCCTACGTCGTACACGAGCTGAAACGCCGACGGTCGACGCTGGAAATTCTGCAGCAATCAGCACACGAGCTTGATGTAGAAGGACCATGTAGAAAATGGAGGAAATGTAGGATTCCCACCTCGACAGTGGCTCTAGCATCGGCGTGACGTCGAGGACAACGAAAATCTGCACTCGCCCGGCCTCCTCGCAGCACCACGACGACGGGCGTATGCTCGAACGGTCCGCGGCGCGACGTCGGCAACACCCGAACTCACCGAGCTCCTCCACCTCAAGAGAACTAAGCTAGCGGGAGAGAGGGAGAAGGAGGGTCAGCAGAGAAGCTTCTCCTTGCTTCTCTCTACGTGTGAGGTATGACCAAAAGAGAGGGGTGGGTGATACAACCAAAGTTGTGAGTTCCGGGGTAGCCCCAAGGATCTATCTAGATCGTATCTAATCACCTAGAGGGGGGTGAATATATGTAAAGGCCAAAAACCACAAATCTCGATGCAATAAAAATAAATGCGGAAAATAAAAAACGTACCGAGATTTACGTGGGAAAACTCCAACTCGGAGTAAAAAACCCACGGGACCAACACGCGATAACAATCCACTAAGAATAAAAGATTACAAGGTGATTTACCGAATCCACGGTCTCCAACCTATCTTCTATCTTCTCCGAATCTCGCGCCTCTACCGGGTTGTCCACGCCCCACGTCCAAATCCACGAACGCCTCCACTTCGAATCCACGAAGCCTCCGATCACGCCGAATCCACGACGCCCACTCGAATCCACGAGCACACTCCGTCCGGAGCAAAAACAATACGATCGATGATGATTTATTGCCTAGATTCTCATTAAAGATCTATGGGAATAATCTTTAAGCAATTCTCAAATTGATTCTACAAAAATATTAAGAATTAGGGCACCGAGAATCAATTTGGGAAAAGCTTGATGTAGAAGATGAGGAAAATGGCTACCTACAAGCTTATAGGGTTTTTCATAAATAATCTAGGCTTAACCATATTTTAGAAACACCCCAACATCTTATTTATAGGTTTAGAAGACTTAGAAGTAGACTAGGATTGCGAAAACCCAATTTTGAAAATTTTTCGGGTTCAGGGACCGGTCCTTCAAGCTGGAGACCGGTCCTCCGTTGCGTAGCTTAAAACACAAGCTACGGGAACCCGTCTCTCATATCGGGGACCGGTCCTCACAGCCAAGGACCCGTCCCTGAACCTTGAAAGTTTCAGATTTGTCCAGTTATCTCATTTAAAACCATTCTAAGTCTTCCAAACACTTTCAAATGTTTATAAATCATCACCAATAGTATTTAAACTTACCGAGCATTATGGATTCATGTTTCGAGTCTGCGAGTCTTTGATCTTCGTCTCTTCTTCGTTAAACCTTCAAGACTCCGACTCACTTCACGAAATATGCCAACATAAAATCCGTAACAAAAGTGAGCAAAAGACTAATCTGCCCCTCACCTACCAAAGTGTACCGGTACACTTTGTACACTGGCAAGTGTACCGGTACACTTGGTACACTGGCAAGTATACCGGTACAAATAGGCAACCCGAGAGCAGATTCTGCGCGGCACTGTACCGGTACACCCCTGATGGTTGTACCGGTATAGCCATCAAGCTTGTACCGGTACCATCCAGGATTTGTACCGGTACAGTTTGACAGAAACCTGCTATTTCGCAGATTTCGAAGATTCCAGCTGCTCTCGCGTTCCCACTGAGTCCGTTTGGCGCCCATTTCGCGCCAACGCGACTCGGACTTGTTCCAACACTCACCAGAGCTATCGACAAGTCCCAACTGCTAGCACCCAGGTCACTACATGGCATGTCTTGTTTAGAGATTCATCCAACGGAATCGGGATTCCATTTTTTATTTCAATTCTATTAAATGCCATATCAATTCACATCTATCCTTCTCTTCAGGCTAAATAACTGAAAATTAAAAACTATAACATAAAAAACTTCATATTATTGTGACAGAGAGACTTGTATACGAAATCATAGAGAAAAATTACTAGCTGAAATATCAATAAATATGCTACAACTGAAACAAAATTATACTTTACAAAATTCAGAATAACAGTACCCTGTAAAAGACCTATACATCTACCTACTCAACCAAAAAAATAATTCTATTAATACAAAATATTGTTAAGCACATAAAATTTTCAATAAAACATAATTGTAATAAAAATACATCATTTGTTAACTAGTAGATCATAGTCCAAATTAGTGATCAAATTAATCAAATAATTCACCATAATTAAAAATTAATAACTTACTAAAAAAATGCTATAAAATATTGAAAAATTAAGTGAAACAATGAGTTCAAATGAAGCAATGACATCTTAATTAGCTCAAATGAGAAAATACATTCAAATTAAAGGAAAAAATTACAATTTACTCATTGTTGGTCTCGTGTGAGGCGTACGTGCGAATAGGGCTAAGCATCGCAGCTTTACAACTTCAGCCGAAAATAAAGGAAGAGATCGTGAGGATGGCCGCACGACATGAGTTCGCCGAAAAATAGGAAAATGATGGAAGAAGAGAAAGAGAGAGAAAGTAGAGATGAAGAAAAGAGGAGGGAGTCGGTAGAATCCAGTTTCTTGGTAGAATTCGGTTTTGTGCTCTTTTTCTCTGTCCCTCGCTCTCTCTCTCTCTCTCTCTCTCTCTCTCTCTCTCTCTCTCGCAGGCCTCTCATTCTCTTGCTCACAGGCCACAGAAGCAAAAAAAGAGGGAAAGTGTGATGGACAAAAAAGGGGAGTGAACTTAATTTTTTTTTTTTTTCTAAATCACATTTTTTCAACCTTTAGATCATAAAGTTGTAAGATGTACAACTCACATGGGTTGTATACCTAGGGGTGTAATGTGAGCTGTGCCGGGCCAGCACAACCCACAATTACCAGTGTCGAAATGGGCCGGAGGCCAGCCCGGCACAGCCCGACCCCAAAGTCGGGCCGTGACGTGCCGGGCCAAAGTTTTTGGATCTTGGCCCAGCACGGCCCCCCGGCCCGGACTGTACGGGCTGTGCCGGGCCAGGCCGGGCCGAGCTTTGGGCCAGCCGTTTTTTATTTATTAATTTTATTTTATTTTTAAATTTTTAAAAATAAAAATATTATTTTTTTAAAAAAAGTAATATATAAGTAAAACAATTTAAAATTTTAAAATATATTTATAAAAATATTAAAAATTTAAATTATTTTAAAATTTTAAAACTTTTTGAACCAAAATGCCCTTCCCAACAGTCAAATTTTTGACTGTTGGGAAGGGCATTTAGGTCCAATCGGCCCATCTAAGGATATGTCAAAGCAGACCCTTGGGAGGAGAGCCCCAAAATTCAAAACCCAACTCCCAAGGGTCTGTCAAAGCAAACCCTTGGGAGAGCTCCAAAATTCAAAACCCAACTCCCATGCATTGGGCGTTGTGTTGGACTGGTGCAGGTGGCTGCCCGGGCCCGGCTCGTGAGGCACGGGCCACACGATCCGGGCCGGGCCGTGCCATGTCGTGCCGGGTCGGGGCATCCCCTCAGCCCGCCATGGCCCAAGCCCGTGTCGTGCTGGGCTGTGCCGGGCCACTAGGCCGTGGTACCAAGGCCCAGCACGACCCGGTTGAACTTGGCGGGCCGGCCCAGTACAAGTGCTACGGTATCGTGCCGGGCCGCCCGGCCACCGCCCGGCTCGTTTGACACCCCTACCTCTCCTTGTACCAGTAGCATAGCTAGAAGAAGATTAGGGCACCGAGGGTCTGGTCCTAAATATGTAAAGTTAGGGTGTGTGATTTAAAAAAGTGCTCATGTTTGGCCACTCCCCCAATCTCTCTCTCTCTCTCTCTCTCTCTCTCGATCTCGCAAATCTCCGGGTTCTCGAAACCCTAGCATGCCATTTGGTGCGAATTAGGGCTAGAACTCCAGCGGCCGATGCAGATGGAGAGCTCCCACAGATCCGCCGCCATGGATCGCTCCCGAGCTCCCAATCTCAAGAAGCCTAGGCTGTCTCCCGACGCCGCCGCACCCGCCCACAATCGGGACCGCGCGTTCACGGCGGCGGCACCGCCGCAGAGGGGCGGCGCCCATGCAGCGGCGGCGGGGGCAGCGGGGGCCTCGAGGCCAAGAGCGGCGGAGAGGGACGAGAGGGATGATCCCATGAGAGGGCGGGAGTCGTTTCAGCAGCAGCAGCAGGAGCTCGTGGCGCAGTATAAGACAGCGTTGGCGGAGCTCACCTTCAATTCGAAGCCTATCATCACCAATCTCACCATCATCGCCGGGGAGAACCTCCACGCTGCCAAGGCGATTGCCGCCACCATCTGTGCCAACGTCCTCGAGGTGACGATCAAACGATTTATGCTTGAATCTGCTTATTAGTATTTGTGAAAGGACGTGATAGTGTAGTGGTTTGGTTATTCCTGCAAGAATGATAGGAAGGAAATCCCTTCGTTTCGGATCCATGGTCCGCTTCGCAATACCTAACCTTCGTACTTGTGAGGGAGGGTGAGGGATTCAACCTCGAATAGTACCATTAGGGTGCCCTCAATTGTTACTGTAATCATTTTCTGTTGTTATGATGCATTATTTCTTATGGTTATTTGGTTTTTGTTCGCCTAATGTGGAAAGGTTTGATTACCTTGAATAGCTTGCCTGCTGATTACTGAAAACGGAGAATGTGTATTGTGCTTAAATGATTCGTAATTGGAAATCTCTTAGTTCTATTGCCATTCATAATTTCTCTTGAATGGTGCCTCGATTAGAGTTTGTTGAGCTAGTTTAAAGCTTCTAAGGTTCTGTTGTCCCCCTTCTTTTCTCTTTTTGCCTCCCTGTGGTTTGGCCTTTTGGGGTGGTCAGCAGAGTTCTTTTGGTTGGTTGGATAGTTATGGAGTTCTTTTGGATGGTTAGATGAGGTTACAGTAAGATGGTAAAGGGTGTTGCAGATCTGATTAGGTACATGTTCTTTTATGTATGGTGGAAGTTCAGATCATCCTTTGTTATGCCACTAAAAGCTGCACAGTCATGAAGTTATTCCTTGATGACTAATTCTGTCCAATTTGTATCACTATCATATGGCTGGATAAGGCATTTAAACTTTCGGGATCTTCTAAAGAGTGATTTTTTACGCACATACATTATTGTATCATTTTTTGGGATGTTGGATTATGCAGTTTATAATTGTGTATGAAGGAGACAAATTGTTGTGCATGTTTGAGTCCCCGCCTTTTGGTTCTCTCATAATGTCAAGAAGCATACGAGATGCATTCTTGGTATAGGGATCTTAGTTTCGTAATCCCTTGTTTTATATATGTGGATCGTACTATCTTCATGCTACAATGGATGTTCCGATTTGAGAAACTAGGTACTATGTGCATGTGATTTTGGATCACAAGAATAAGAAAAGAAATAAATGTTAGAGCTGTAAATTGTATATCCCTTAGCATGAATAGGTTCATGAGTTGAGCATCTTATAAGAATATTGTATTTGTTTATATTATTACAGTATTGATGCAATTTCAGTTCACAATACAATGATTTCTCACAATGATTTTCTCTTGTATGTCTATTTCTTGTTGTTTTCTCTTTTACTTCTCAGATAATGTTTTACTGGTTACTGTTCCTGTAAAAGTGACTGTATGTTATCCAAGTTATATTATCTCCATAGCCGGAGTTTAACAATTGAACAGTTATAGTCTAGGTTTCTTGGGCAACATCTGCTTGTAAATGTATGATGATAATTATTTTTTGTTTCGGAATAAGCTGCATTTCTCTTTGTTATCTTATAAATGTGACAAACGGACCATCGTAGATGGAGAATTTCAAAACTTCTAGTTCCATGTCGTTGTTCATTTTTCATATGTTTGATGCAAATTATATGCTACATTCTTTACTGCCTAAGCCATTTGTTTTCTTTTTGGAGATCTCTTTGTTGAACTAATTCCTGTCTTTCGATTTGTTGGCATCAGTCATATGATCAGATTTTGCCCTACTTAGCAAGCATAATTATGAATATCATATCTAATGTTGATTACGGTTTGCAGGTTCCGAGTGAGCAAAAGTTGCCATCACTTTATCTTCTTGATAGCATTGTGAAGAATATTGGAAGAGATTACATCAGATATTTTGCTGCAAGACTACCTGAGGTACAAGTATCTTGCCGGTTGAATATAGAGAGTTATAGACTATTGTTTCATTTCCATGTGGGTCTATGAAATCTATCAACTGTTGCTTATTTTCTCCTTTAATAATTGTTATGTACTTTGTGTTGGCAAATCAAGAAATTTAAAAGTGAGAAATCTCTGTTCCATAGGCATAAACATTTAATTTTGTCAACTTTTTGTTATATTTATTGTAATGTAAAAGTTCCTCGAACACCTCTAGTCTTTATCTTCTCCAATATTTGGTGATTGTAACATTGTGTTCAGAAGCTTCTTTTTTTGTTCTACCCTATGATTGAAAGGAATTTTATTTCGTCATTTGCATAACTAATGCATTTGAGACGAAGTAAATCTTTAACACTAAAAGTTTAGTGTTTTATCTCTTTTTGAGACTATTCCCATGTCTAGAGGGCTCTACATAGGGATTGCTCTTGACCTACAAAACCCTAAACTATAGTGGAAGGGGTTGTTTATTCTATCCATCAACCACCTTTGTATCACTATCATGGCAAGTCCCTCAATCTTTTGATTTTCTTGGGATGCAAAAACTATCTGTTCTTTCTGAGCCTTCTTATTCTTGATCTGCACTTAGTTGACTCTGTACCGTTACTGAAGGACTTGGGTAGGCTGATGCCAGTTTGTTATGTTGCAGGTTTTTTGTAAGGCCTATAATCAGGTCGATCCTTCTATACATCCTAGCATGAGGCATCTTTTTGGTACATGGAAAGGAGTATTTCCTCCTGCACCACTTCAAGCAATCGAGAAAGAGATTGGCTTCCAACCATTGATAAATGGTTCGTCTGGACCTTCAATATCAAGGCCTGATTCTCAGCCTCCGCGCCCGTCCCACAGTATCCATGTTAATCCAAAGTATTTAGAAGCAAGACAGCGTCTTCAGCAATCAACAAAGGTAATCCGACTCCCTAGCAACTGCAGATATGCCCACTGATGTAATTTTATTTACGAATTAAGTACCAGTCTGGTCCCAGAAGTTTGACCTGGAAATCTAGAAATGTGGAATTTCTTCTGCTTTTTTTTAATTGTTACACTATAGTCACTAAAGTTTGTCTAGCCTTCATTGAGTCTTTCCTTTGTTCTGCCTGTGGAAAAAGTGCCAAGTTGGATTCCTCTGTTGAATTGAAACTCTTAAGGATAAAACAGAGTTAAATTATTGAGAAAAAGCAAAACTGAAGTCAAGGTCAAACTGCCGGGATTGAATTAAAACTTGAGGAGTGATATTGAAATTTGGAACCAATTGCGGGGACTGAATTGTTACAATTGAAACTCTAATTCTGACCTTGAAACTTATGTCAATTTCAGGGACTAATTTCTTAGCTTAATTTTTTAGTTTACTTAAGTGAACTCTATGTTAATATTTCTGATCAATTTTCTTTGATTTCATGAAGGGACGGGAAATTGGCAAGGATGACATAAATACCTCGATTAATTCTGGTGATGCTGTGGAAAGGCCTGATAGGCCAGCTTTAGATGGAAGTACTGGGCGATGGACAGATGTACTGAACAATAGGCTTGTACGTATCTTGTACCTCTATTTAGGCTTTTCAATTATCAACTCAAATAATATGATTAGATATGCTTTGGCTATTAATTTGCTTCTGGTTAAAGATGTAAGTTTATTAATCTTTTTAATTTGTGCAGAATGTGCAACATCCTCAAAGAGACCTCTTAAATGATCCCATACATGTGAAAAAAGAAGTTAAAGATGTTAGGTGTCCTGATTTTCCCTCTGATATCTCACAGCAGCCAGAGCTGGGAGTCGGAAGGGTTGGTGAGAGGCTTAGAGGGCGAGAATTGTTTGAGAGACAATTTGGTGGTTTTAGTATTGGTGCTTCGGGATCAGAAATCCTAAGAAAGAACAGTTTGGACGTAAATAAGGATTTGAGGGCATCAGTTTCTGTGCGATCTGATGTAAATTTGGAAAGAAGCAGCAGACCATCATCAAAAAACTGGAAAAATACTGAAGAAGAAGAGTTTGTGTGGGGTGATATGAATTCTCAACCAACAGACTATGGAGGTAGCAACATCAGGAGGAAAGGTGATTGGAATGCTGAGAACTCAGATAAGTTAACTGGCTTGCATATGAACAAATGGATGCCTCTGGAGACTGATCATCAAGGGTCCCACTTGAGCAAACTTGAAAGCTTTTTTAAAATTGGGAAGAACTCTGGACAGGATGGAAAAGTTCCACTATTTAAGGTATCTTTCTTTCTGCAGTGCTTTTGTAATTATTGTCATTTCATCTTAATCACTTGTTTATTTATCTATAATAATTTTTCAGTTGTTCTTCAGCTTTTCTATAATTTTAGCATAAGAGAATTCTGAGTGGGAGGGAATTCTATTCTGCATATAAGATTACAATCCGAATTTAGTTTCTTTTATCTCAAGTTAGTGCAACATCACTAGGGAAAACATAGACGACATTGACTACATTGACACATCCACAAGTTTGAACACTTCCAGATCACATCATGCCATTTTGAGAAATGAAGGAAAAGAAGAAACAATCTGTAATTTGTATCTTTATGTGTGTTCACAAACTCTCACTTTTGACCTAACTTTGATGCTTATCTGAGGGAAAGTAGGACCATCTGATGCATCTGATGGTTATTTTTTGTGCAGGACAATGAAGACTACCTCTCACATCTTCAAACTAAGTATGCTCCCAATGCGAGAATAGATAGGGAGACTCCTTCACAGTTGCTATCTGAGGGAGGACGTGCCGCTGAAGCTCATACCTTCTTAGAGAGGGTTCCGCACGAGGCACCACTTCTGGATAGTGGTTTGGATCATAATAGTGCAAGGTTTCCTAGCAAATCAGAAGAGAGGCCTGTTTCTTATGGTGGCAGTTTGCCTGCGAGCATCAGTTCATCTTTACCTATTTCAGGCTCACTGTCTCATCATACTGTACCATCAAGCTTAGGAAGTTTGACTAATTTAATGTCGAGATCAGGCGACTCATATGGGCAACAGAGGAAGCAATATTTGCATCCTCCGTCTCCATCAGTTCATTCACCCCCGTCATCTTCTGTACCCTTTCCACATAAGCCACCAAATAAAGCGGAGCCTGATGCATCTTGGTCCAAGCCCTCCTCTCAAATGGGTCAAAAACCATTTTCTTCTTTCCATTCACAGCTGGGTTCTCCAATGCCATTTCTGCCTCAAAAGACAGTAAAGTTTTCTGGAACTAGTGAGTCAAATAATCCTGCCAATGAAACCTCTGGACAGCCTAGCGCAAGTAATCTATTGGCTGCAATATTGAAGAGTGGACCTAATCCAATAAGCAATCCCCAGAACATAAACATACAGCCTCCCCTGCCAACTGGACCTCCTCCTATCCATGCTCTCTCGTCACATGGAAATAGTGCACCAGCTCCTGTGCCACCCCCAATGAACAACGCAGTGCTTCCTCCCTTGCCGCCTGGCCCACCACCACCATCATCCTTGGTTCGTACGGCCTCCCATGTCTCCAACAATAATACTGGTTCCGTAGGAAATCCACTTTCGAGTCTCCTTCGTTCTTTAGTAGCAAAGGGATTAATATCATCACCAGCAACAGAAACGCCTGCTGCAACTACATCTCAACCTTCCCATAAAGTTTCAAATATTGTTCTTTCAACTTCAAGTACAACAGCTGTCCAGCCATTTTCAGCAAAAGAGTCCCCTGCCGAATCAGTTGCTCCAATAGCTGCTGCTTTGTCTCAATCTACTGAAACAAAAATGCAGGTTCTCATAGGCGTTGATTTCAAGTCGGAGATAATGCGAGAATACCATCCCATGGTAATAGAGAGCCTGTTTGATTCCCTTAATCATCAGTGTCGAACATGTGGTTTAAGATTCGGGCTTGAAGAGCAGCTTCATGGTCACTTGGAATGGCATGCGTCTAAGAAGGTGATGAGTAATGATTTCAGCAGTGTGACTAGGAAATGGTATGCCGATACAAGCAGTTGGATTGCTGGATCTGTTGAACCACAAATTGGACAGATGAAGCCAACTTCCTCAGGAGACGATGTAGTAGGATCTGTCGAAGAGCAATGTGAAATGATGGTTCCTGCAGATGAGAACCAGATTATTTGTGCATTGTGTGGAGAACCATTTGAAGATGTTTATTCTCATGAAAGAGATGAATGGATGTATAAGGACACAGTTTATTTAAACTTGCCAAGCAACCAAAGTGGTATTAGATATATGGATGTGAATAAAGGACTGGGACCCATCGTGCATGCCAAGTGTATTTCTAGAAGCTCAACCAATGATGCAGAAGTGGGTGAGCTTAATAAAGGGTATGTAATATATTAGTTAGCCTATTTTCATTCTGCACAGCATGTTTTGGTCCTCCCTTGTTTGTGCATTATTTATTTTTTTTTTCCTTTTGCACTTTTCCATTGGAAACTACTTGAAGTGCATTGAGTTATAAGCCCCCTTATATATTTAGAAAGGCTAAGGTTGATGTGACGCCCCACTTCTTGGGGGACCATCCATCCTAGAACTACAACTCAACCCTCTTAACCTCTTGGGACTAGTTATCATCTAAAATGCTATAGCTGAGTTTAGAGGTTTAGCCTTATTATACCTTATATGTAAGACTTTCAAATTTTGGGGTGCCACATTTGTCATTCTTTAACCCCTTACGTCTTTGTTAGGCTCAAGCACACTCACAAGCATCAGGCGATGTGAGACTCGTCTTGCTAGCCTTATCGGCCTTGTGGGCAGCTGTGCTCCAACCACAATGGGCGTCAATTGGGGAACCGTGCTCTTGCCCTTATGTGAACCTAGCTCAGCTGAGACTTATCTCACACTTTCAATTGGTGATTGACTCTGATATCAACTGCGATGCCTTGCTTCCCGGGAAAGTCATCCATCCTAGAACTACTCTAGCCCTATGCCGTTCGACTCTCTTAACCTCTTGGACCTAGCCACTGTCCAAAATACTATAGCGGGGTTCAAAGGTTTAGTCTCACTATATTTTATATATAGGACTATTCCAAGTCCTAGGGATGTCACAGTTGAAAGCATCCACCTTGGTTTGCACAGTTAGCATGTACCGTGCTGATTTTTTAATGACCAAGCATGCCTACAGCACAAGGAGCTTCCTACTGGCTGTGCTCTGGACTGTAGCAGGTGTCATGCAGATGGATACTAGGCATATCCATGTTGCACTAGCTGAATATATGATGCTGATTACTAAAGCATTTCACTCATCCATTATGGTCAATTTCTCTCTCAATAAGCTCTTTTGTGTACATAATTTCACTGCATAAATCGCATATTATTATAAGAATGAAAACTAAACATTATCCTAATTTATTACATATTCTAGTGTTCTTTTTTGGCTTAATATGGTTGCTAATGCAAACAACTGACCTGAAATCTGTTCTATTAGGGTACTGATTTTTTTTTTTTTTTCTGTCTGTGTGTGTGTGCGTGCGCGCGCGTGTGTACTCTTTAGTATTTTGAAATAATCATCAATATATTCCTTCTGTTGGTATCTTATTCCTTCTATATTCTTCTTTCTTTCAGCGTGGATGAACCGGTGATGTTTTGCAGAGAAGAATTTACTGTAAGTTGATGTTTTGCAGAGAAGCATTTGCCACAAGTTGGTATTTTGCAGAGAAGCTTTTAAAGCTCTTCATAGTCCAGGGGGCTGGACGAGGATGCACTGTGGTAAAGGTTTGCTCTTAACTTGTAATATCTTCATGGCAGCGGTGCAAATTCAGTATGCATGAAATGAGCAACAGTTGTTCGGCTCATGTCTTATTCTCCTTTGGCATACAATTTTGATAGAAAAATGATGAACAAAGGTTGCCTTTGCCTTCTCTCTTACCAACTTGGTTTGATGTTGGTCGGCAATAGATAATATTTCAGTTTGTCAATGAAATTGTTGAGCATTAAAAGTAAAGCAAATTCTACGTTAACTTTTCCATTGGATTTTGTATGATTAATAATTCTTTTTGTAACTTATCTTCATAGACCTCAAATCAACGTCCATGTTGCTTCGCTGTTTGTACTCACTCTACACTGTAGCTATTATATTTTTCCTTTAGTGGTAGCTTTTCCTTCATTTGAAAATGAAATGGGGGCCCATGTTTCGCGGCTGTTCTTCAGGAATTATATCGCCACTATTCATAGAGGAACCTTGTTAATTGAATCGTTCCTGGTGGTCAATCTGCTGGCCTCATAGTTGCTTTCTTTAACTGCAAATGGATGTAACTCCTGGTATCAAGGAATGTTTGAGGTTATCAATTGCCCCTATTTGTTGCTTCGAAATTGATTGACTTGTATAAACGTAGTATAATGTCGTTCGCTTTCTAGCTTTTTGCAGTTTCACTTTTTGTTTCTTCTCATTTTTTCCTTTTGTGAAGCAAAGGCTTAATGAACAACTGTGTGATTCATTTTCTTGGTAGATTGTATCATCTTTTCAGCATTGCTCCTGAGTGAGAAAAAAAAAAAAATCAATGTGTGATAATGTCATTGTTATCTTTTACAAGGTAGATTGCCTGTTAATATGTTGGATTTCATCTAGTATATTGCACATTTGTCGTAATTTTGTTTTCTTATAACTTGATTTGGTTGGATATTGAGATTTTTATGGGCAGCATTTTTATCATTCTTTTATCAAACAAGGTCCAAGGGTACTGTCTAGGACAGTGTTCGATCTTAAGATTATATGTTTCTGCAAACACCCTGTGATTTAATATTGATGTTTGGCTATAAAGGAACAACCGAGAAAGGAACACATGCTCAGATATCCGTTCTCAAATGCTCTGTACTCGCCGATTTCTGATTGTTCAATGAAGAGGAATTAGTGGTTCTATCGGTAGGAGTAAGGTGCTTTGCGTTCATATGCTTCGCCCCCTTGGAAGTAGGATAATTCCTACCTTTTTTCTTTTGAAATGTGTTTGCAAGTGTGCATTAGACAAAGGTATCATTATCATGTGTCATATATTCACCGCAATGGGATTACAATGTTACTGGTACTTGGACAGTCTTTTGTTTGCGTCACAATCTGTGCCTGTGAGAACCGATATATAATGACTGTCGACTGAGCTAGTCCTGTGGAGAAGAACTCTATATTGTCTTCTCGATCTCTTTAATGTTACTTTTGGTTATGTGCTTGTACTGTTATCTCCTGCTGTGTTGCATTCTCATGTCCAATGACCCACTAAATAACAAATGGCGTCACGTCCAATTCGTATGAGCTGATGCTATGGTTAATGCGGTGATGATGTTAACTTCTCGTTACACAAGTGTTTTTTTTTTTTTTCCTTAATGGCGCTTGTGAAATTGGTAAAGAATCAAATGTTTTGATTTCACTGTCTAAATCTCTGAATGTTTGAATGGTCAACATTCTGTTATTTCATTTGTTCCAAGAAAGCATACTACTGTCATTGTAAACTTTGGCAGTAGAATGAACTTTCAAAGCGGAGATTTCAAATTTAAAAGTGAAATTTTAAAAGAATATCAAAACACAATTTTTATTTTGAAATGCACTCTAGTTCAAGTAAGGTCCTTTTATTTTAAGTCGAACACGTATTTGCTCGAGAGGGGCTTTTGAGGGTAAAAGATTGTTGGATCAATCAAACTCAACTCCGATGTTTTCTCTCTATAGTTATATGTAATGTGTGTCGTTCCTTCTGCCCTCGTTTTTTATATTTCCCCTCCCCATGCCGAGGGGTCTAACCAACAGCAGCCTCGTACTTCCATTCCATATCTACCCTCAAATAATAGCATGGCGAGAAGAACTATGACGTACTTTTAAAAAAAAAAAAAAATGACCCTATGCCCCCTGAATTTTTCACAAAAGTGATAAATCATCACCGTCTTTTTCTTATTTATTATTTTTTCTATGCCACATATATAAATCTAATAACTATATAAAAATTTCAATAAATTACATATGATTCTAATAACCTGAAAAATCTTAATAATCTACTCATACTATCCTAACAAGCAAACAAAAATTCTAATTATCTATATATAATCCTAACAACTATGTAAAAATTTTAACAAATCACATAAAAATTTTAACAATCTAAAAAATCCTAACAAACAATCTTAAAAAATGTGAGACCCTAGAGCAAGTGGAAAAGGGCTTGATAATTGGTACCCGAGACCCTAGTTCCGAATCCTAGTCGATTCATATTACTACCTAAGTTTATTTTTAAATAAAATAAACGTAGCGGGTAGCGTGCTACCTATCTCTCTCTCTCTCTCTCTCAAAAAAATAGAAAATTACCGTCTTCCGCTTTTAAAAGAATTCCACCTATGCTGAGTGATTTGGCAAAAGGAGTGTTATTTCATCAAATATTTTTTTAGTAGGGTCCTTTAGCTAATTATAATACTCTTTGGCTGCGTTTGGTTGGAGAACTAAATTTTGAAGAACAACTTTTGTTGTTCCCGAGAACAGGGGATATTCCGGTACAAGATAGAACAATTGTAAATTTATGTTTGGATGCATTCGAGGATATTCTAGAGGATATCCTTAATAGCGTTTGGATAAAAAGTCTAGAACAACGTCTAAATATATTTTTAAAAATAAAATAATTAATTTCTATAAGTATATTTTATATAAAATTATTTCATATAGTAATTTATAATATAATATTTTATGTAACAATCTAATTTAAAATAGTATATTTTATTTTAGAATTGAGCTCCTATACTTTTAAAAGTACAAAGTCATTGGTGCTTGTAAGTTTTTAGCCCTAGGATTGAGAGATGTGTGGTTAGGATGATGTGGGCCCCCTTGGGTTAAGTGGGTGGTTGGTTGAATAGTATAATCTAACGGATGAAAATGATCAAAGTCGTAGATCTAACGGTAAAAAAATCGCAGCTTGGTGCTTTTACAAGTACTATAGCCGGACTCTTTTATTTTATTATATATAATAATTTATTTTATATAATGTATTCATAATATATAAATGAATAAAATATAATACTAACAATATCCTTATAATTTAAATTAATAATTCGTATAAATTTCAATACAAATTAAAATATATATACCACTCCTATCCACATTCCGCAGTTAGATCCCCCACCATAAATGCATCTAATAACCCGTCTATCCACAATCCGTAGCAATGGCCACACTACTGGGGCGCAGCTCCTGGGCTTATATTGTTGACGACAAAAGGCAAGCTAGGAGAGGACTAAATAAATAAAATCAAATAATTCTTCTAGGACCGAGTAGTTACATATCTCACAAGGGATACATGAAGAGAGACAACCATCTAACGACGTGGAAGCACGGAGGGCTCCGTGCTTCCAGAAGTAGAGTAGGCTTATCTATTATGAGTAGTAGAGCCCTACTACTCATAAGTTGTTTCGATGATAGAGCTTCCGAATCGACGATCCACTCCGTTAAATATGATCTAGAGTATTTAAAACTTCTAGAAAATAAATTTCGTAATTTTTCGAAATCATTTACCTTACGATCAAAAGCTCACAAAATTGACAATTTTTAACTACCGATATGGAATACTTGGTAGTTTAACGGTGTAAAAGAATTGAAATAGGTTGAATTTTTGATAGAAAATTCTATTCACTACCTAGATAAAGATCAATAACTCCGATCTTAAATTGAAGGATCCGATCATCTGTTTTTAGGACATCGTTCGATTTCGGCCGTTCATTTTATGCCCATTTGATGGACTTTATTATGATTTTGAAAAATTACAAAATTTATTTTCTAGAAGTTTTAAATACTCTAGATCATATTTAACGGAGTGGATCGTCGATTCGGAAGCTCTATCATCGAAAACAACTTATGAGTAGTAGGGCTCTACTACTCATAATAGTATAGTAGCTACTATATATATATATATATATATATATATATATATATATATATATATATATATATATATATATATATATATATATATATATATATATATATATATATATATATATATATATATATATATATTGATAAATAAACTTATGATTTAAGAACCAAGAAGGATTGATAAATAAACTTATGATTTAAGAACCAAGAAGGCTTCTCCGCATCCCACGGCAAAGTGGGGCCCACCCAGAAATATATATATATTTCTGGGCCCACCCAGAAATATATAAACTTATGGAAGCACGGAGGCCTCCGTACTTCCACTTTGTTTTCAATGTTTGGATTTTCGAATCGACGATCGGCTCCGTTAGACTTGATCTAGAGTATTTGAAGTATTTAGAAAATAAATTTTGTGATTTTTCGATATCATTTGCCTAGTGGTCGAAGTGGCTCAAAATCAACGGCTGAAAATAAAAATCTTACAAATATGATGATATGACATTAAAATTTTAGATCAAAGTTATTAATCTTGTCTTATATGGTATAAAGAATTTTCTATCAAAATTTCACGTGATTTGAATATTTCTACACCGTTAAACTTGCAACCGGCTCACCACGGCTGTTAAAATTATTGATTTTGAGCCCCTTCGATCACTAGTCAAATGATATTAAAAAATCATAAAATTTATTTTCTAGGTATTTCAAATACTCTAGATAGTCTAACTCGATCGTCGTTTCGAAAGTCCGAACATTGAAAACAAAAGCATAGCAAAGACAACTCTCTCTCTCTCTCTCTCTCTCTCTCTATCTATCTATCTATATATAGAGTTGAGTTAGAATGCTATCGATAGTAAAAACCCTCCGTTGTCACCCATTTGTTTTCGATGATGGAGTCTCCAAATCAATGATCGGTACCGTTGAACATGATCTATACCGTTTAAAGTATTTAGAAATCAAATTTTAAATCTTTTTGACATCATTAGCCTAATGATCAAAGGGTTTCAAAATTTATAATTTTAATGGTAGATACGAGGCGTTTTCTCGTTTAACGGTGTAAAGCTATTCAAATCAATTGAATTTTCGTTAAAAAATTCTTCAAACTATTTAGAACATGATCTATACTCTCGATCTTGATTATAAAATTCCTATCATCACTTTTTAGAGGATATTTATTTGTAGCCGTTCATTTTTACGCCCTTTTAATGGACAAGAGAACAATATCGAAAAAGCATGAAATTTGATTTCTAGATACTTCAAGCGGTGTAGATCATTTTCAATCTGCGATCGTCGATTTGGAGGCTCCATCATCGAAAACAAATGGGTGGCAACGGAAGATTTTTGCTATCGAAGATTCTAGCTCTAACTCATATATATATATATATATATATATATATATATATATATATATATATATATATATATATATATATATATATATATATATATATATATATATATATATATATATATATATAGAACTAGGCTACTATGCTATTAATAGCACCAATTCATTGGTGCTACCAAGTTTTTGGCTGTTGGATTGAAAGATGTGCGGTTAGGATGATGTAGGCCCCCTAAGGTTAAGTGGGAGGATGGTGGAATAGTGTGATCTAACGGGAGGAAATCATCAAAGGAGTGGATCTAACGGTGGAAAACTTGGTAGCACGAGACCTCCGTGCTATTGATAGCATAAAATGACTCTATATATATATATATATATATATATATATATATATATATATATATATATATATATATATATATATATATATATATATATATATATATGGGTCCTACTTATACTATGAGTACGATCGCCCTCGTACTCATAAGTTGTTTTCGATGATAGAGCTTCCGAATCGGCGATCCACACCGTTAAACATTATTTACAACATTTAAAACTTCTAGAAATTAAATTTTATAATTTTTCAACATCATTTATCTTACGATCAAGAGGTCACAAATTTGACAATTTTTAGCAGATAGGATACTTGCTAGTTTAACGGTGTAAAAGACTTGAAATTTGTTGAATTTTTGATAGAAAATTTTATTCACTACATAGATAAAGATCAATAACTCCGATCTTGAATTGAAGGATCCGATAATTATTTTTTAGAATGTCGTTCGATTTTGACCGTTCATTTTACGCCCGCTTGATGGACTTTATTATTATTTCGAAAATTTAAGAAATTTATTTTCTAGATGTTTCAAATACTTTAGATCATATTTAATCTGAGGATCGTCGATTCTAAGCTCCATCATCGAAAACAACTTATGAGTAGTAGAACTCCACTACTCATAATAGTATAGTAGCTATGGCATATATAATATATATATATATATATATATATATATATATATATATATATATATATATATATATATATATATATATATATATATATATATAAGAGTTGAGCTAGAATATTCTTAAAAGTAGAGTCCATTTTACTCTCGAGTTGTTTCGATGATAGAGCTTTCAAATTGACGATCGGCTCCGTTAAACATGATCTAAACCATTTAAACTACCTAGAAATCAAATTTCACGCATTTTCGATATTGTTCTTGTATCCATCTAGTGAACAGAAAATGAATGGTTGAAAATGCATATTCTTTAAAAAATGATGATAGGAGTCTTGTAATCAAGATCAAGAGTATAGATCTTGTTTTAAATATTTTAAAGAATTTTCTAATAAAAATTCAATTGATTTGGATATCTTTACACCGTTAAACGAGAAAACGTCTCTTATCCACCATTAAAATTACAAAATTTAAAACTCTTTGATCATTAGGCAAATGATGTCGAAAATATTTGAAATTTGATTTCTAAACACTTTAAGTGGTATAGATCATGTTCAACGAGCCGATCATCAATTTGGAAGCTCTATCATCGAAAATAACTCGAGAGTAAAATGGGCTCTGCTACTAAGTTTTCCACCGTTAGATCCACTTCTTTGATGATTTTCACCCGTTAGATCATACTATTCAACCAACCACCCACTTAACCCTAGAGGGCCCCACATCATCCTAACCGCACATCTCTCAATCCAATGGCTAAAAACTTGGTAGCACCAATGACTTGGTGCTATTAATAGCATAGTAGCCTAGTTCATATGTAGTCCAAATGCTATGCTATCAATAGCACGAAGCACTCCTGGTGCTACTAAGTTTTCCACCGTTAGATCTACTCATTTGATGATTTTCACCCGTTAGATCATACTATTCAACCAACCACCCACTTAACCCTAGAGGGCCCCACATCATCCTAACCGCACATCTCTCAATCCAATGGCTAAAAACTTGGTAGCACCAATGACTTGGTGCTATTAATAGCATAGTAGCCTAGTTATATATATATATATATATATATATATATATATATATATATATATATATATATATATATATATATATATATATATGAGTAGGGCTACTATACTCATATGAGTATTGGACCCTTACTGCTCATAAGTTGTTTTTGATCATGGGGCTTCTGAATCAACGATCCACTCTGTTAAATATGATCTAGAGTATTTGAAACTTCTAAAAAATAAATTTCGTAATTTTTCGAAATCATAATAAAGTCCATCAAAAGGGTATAAAATGAATCGCCGAAATCGAACGACGTCCTAAAAATAGATGATCGATCCTTCAATTTAAGATCGAAGTTAGTGATCTTTTTCTACATAGTGAATAAAATTTTTTATAAAAAATTCAACAAATGCCGATTGTTCATTTACACCACTAAACTAGTAAGTATCCCATACCTAGTTAAAAATTGTCAATATTGTGAGCTTTGATCGTAAGGTAAATGATGTCGAAAAATTATGAAATTTATTTTCTAGAAGTTTTAAATACTCTAGATAGAATATTTGCTTGAGTGGAATACAAAATCCAACCGTAATCAAAACAACTTATGTAGTCCCGATTTCCAATACTCATATTGTGTATAGTAGCCCTTATCTCTCTCTCTCTCTCTCTCTCTCTCTCTCTCTCTCTCTCTCTCTCTATATATATATATATATATATATATATATATATATATATATATATATATATATATATATATATATATATATATATATATATATATATATATATATATATAGCCATATATATAGTTGAGCTATAATACTTCTAAAAGTACCAACTTGGTGCTTATGAGTTTTTAGCCATTGGTTGGAGAAATGTAGGGTTGAGATGATGATGGTAGGTGGTGGTAGGTGGAATAGTGTTTGATCCAAGTGGTGTTAGTAATTAAGGAGTGGATCAAAGGGTTAGAAAGTTGGAAGCATCAAGGGGTTGGTGCTTCCAAAAGTATTCTAGCTCCTCTCTCTCTCTCTCTCTCTCTCTCTCTCTCTCTCTCTCTCTCTCTATATATATATATATATATATAGTCCGGCTGTGATACTATCGATAGCACCATACATTTGGTGCTACCAAGTTTTCCGCCGTTAGATCCATCCCGTTGATTATTTTCACCCGTTAGATCATACTATTCAACCAACCACCCACTTAACCTTAGGGCGCCCACATCATCCTAACCACACATTTCGAAATCCAATTGCCAAAAACTTAGTAGCACCAATGACTTGGTGCTATTAATAGCATAGTATACTATTAATAGTTATTACTATACTATTATGAGTACGATCGCTCGTACTCATAAGTTGTTTTCAATGATAGAGCTTAATCGACGATCCACACCGTTAAACGTTATCTACGCATTTAAAACTTTTAGAAATAAAATTTTATAATTTTTCGATATCATTTACCCTACGATCAAAAGCTCACAAAATTGACAATTTTTAATGATGGAATATTTGCTAGTTTAACGTTGTAAAAGAATCAAAATAGGTTGAATTTTTGATAGAAAATTCTATTCACTACCTAAATAAAGATCAATAACTCCGATCTTAAATTGAAAGATTCGATCTTCCATTTTTAGGATGTCGTTCTATTTTAACCGTTCATTTTATACTCGCTTGATGGACTTTATAATGATTTCGAAAAATTACAAAATTTATTTTCTAGAAGTTTCAAATACTCTAGATCATGTTTAACGGTGTGGATCGCCGATTCGAAAACCCCAACATCGAAAACAACTTATGAGTAGTAAGAGCTCTATACTCATAATAGTATAGTAGCCCTACTATATATATATATATATATATATATATATATATATATATATATATATGAGTTGAGCTAGAATACTCTCAAAAGCACCAACCCTTGGTGCTTTTGAGTTTCTAGCCATTGGTTTGAGAGATGTATGGTTGAGATGATGGTGGTAGGTGGTAATAAATGGTGGTAGGTGGTGATAGGTGGAATAGTGTTTGTTGTATTAGTAAACAAAAAGTAGATCCAAGGGCTAGAACTCAAAAGCACCAAGGGGTTGGTGCTTTTGAGAGTATTCTAGCTCAACTCATATATATATATATATATATATGGGATAATTGCCTATATACCCCTCATGCGTCTGAAAATATCCGATCTATCCTTACTTTTTTTTTCTTTCTAAAATGCCCCTCATACGTTCCATCGTTATTACAAAATACCCCATGATTATGTCCTCGTTAAGTTAAGTGGGTTAAACGTGAGTTAAATATCTACCACAGTTAAAAAAAATTAAAATACCAATTTTGCCCTTAACTTAAGGGCAAATAAGAAAAGGTTGGTGACGGTAGAGGGGTATATTGGAAAAGACCAAAAGTCGAAATACTTTTGTGCCCCTGATTTTAAGGGCAAATAAGAAAGATAGTGATGGTATAAGGGTATATTTGAAAAGGGCAAAATAGTAATTTTACAGAGATAACAGAGTTATTTAACAGATTTTAACTCTAAGGGTATATTAGAAATAGGTTGGAACGTAGGAGGGGTATTTTTAATATTAGCCTTCTAAGAGAGGTAAATCGGAAAATCGAACTTTTCGGGTATATAAGCAATTGCCCGAGTCCCATTGGGATACTATCGATAGCACCATGCATTTGGTGCTACCAAGTTTTCCGCCGTTAGATCCACCCCTTTGATGATTTTCACCCGTTAGATCATACTATTCAACCAACCACTCACTTAACCCTTGGGGGCCCACATCATCCTAACCACACATCTCTCAATCCAATGGCCAAAAACTTTGTAGCACCAATGACTTGGTGCTATTAATAGCATAGCATAGTAGCCTAGTTTTATATATATATATATATATATATATATATATATATATATATATATATATATATATATATATATATATATATGCTATGCTATCAATAGCACGAAGCACTCGGTGCTACCAAGTTTTCCACCGTTAGATCCACTTATTTGATGATTTTCAGATCATACTATTCAACCAACCACCCACTTAACCCTAGGGGTACCACATCATCCTAACCGCACATCTCTCAATCCAATGGTCAAAAACTTGGTAGCACCAATGACTTGGTGCTATTAATAACATAGTAGCCTAGTTATACATATATATATATATATATATATATATTATATAGAACAAGAGCACAGTCCTTGTGCTCCTAACTTTCTAACCACCCATCAAGTTTGATGGATGGTTAGAATGAGAGAGCGAGGAGATATTGGAGAGAAATTCAAGGAGAAGAGAAATTGAATCAATTTCTCTTCTCCTTGAATTTCTCTCCAATATCTCCTCCTCTCATTCTAACCACTCATCAAACTTGATGGGTGGTTAAAAAGTTAGGAGCACAAAGGTCGTGCTCTAATAGCATAGTAGTCCTACTATATATATATATATATATATATATATATATAACTAGGCTGGAATACTATTAATAGCACCAATGACTTGGTGCTAGTAAGAGTTCTATCCTAGGATTAAAAGAGGTGAGGCTAGAATGACGTGGGCCACCTAGGGGTGAGTGGGTGGATGGTTGAATAGTATAATCTAACGGGTAAAATTAATCAAAGGAATTAATCCAAGGGTAGAAAACTTACTAGCACCAAGTTCGTGCTATTAATAGCATACTCTCTCTCTCTCTCTCTCTCTCTCTCTCTCTCTCTCTCTCTCTCTCTCTCTCTCTCTCTTTATATATATATATATAGTTGAGCTAAAATACTATCGATAGCAAACGGGCTCTGTTGTCACCCATTTATTTTCGATGATGGAGCCTCCAAATCGACAATCGGTACCGTTGAATACAATCTATATCACTTGAAGTGTTTAGAAATCAAATTTCATACATTTCCGATATTATTCTCTTATCAACCAAGTGGACACAAAAATGAATGGCCGAAAATGAATATTCTTTAAAAAATGATGATAGGAGTCTTGTAATCAAGATCAAGAGTATAGATCTTGTTTTAAATAGTTTAAAGAATTTTTGAACAAAAATTCAATTGATTTGAATATTTTTACACCGTTAAACGAGAAAATGCCTCATATCTACCATTAAAATTATAAATTTTGAAATCCTTCGATCATTAGGCAAGTGATGTCGAAAAGATTTGAAATTTAATTTCTAAACACTTCAAGTGGTTTAGATTATGTTCAACGGTGCCGATTGTAAATTTAGAGGCTCCATCATCGAAAATAAATGGGTGGCAACGGAGCCCGTTTGTTATCGATAGTATTCTAGCTCAACTCTCTCTCTCTCTCTCTCTCTCTCTCTCTCTCTCTCTCTCTCTATATATCTATATATATATGAGTTGAGCTAGAATACTCTTAAGAGTACCGAGCCCATTTTACTCTCGAGTTGTTTTCGATGATAGAGCTTTCAAATTGACGATCCTCCGTTAAATATGATTTAAACCATTTAAACTATCTAGAAATCAAATTTCACGACCTTTCGATATTGTTCTTGTATCCATCTAGTGAAGAAAATGAATGGTTGAAAATGAATATTCTTTAAAAAATGATGATAGGAGTCTTGTAATCAAGATCAAGAGTATAGATCTTGTTTTAAATAGTTTAAAGAATTTTCTAACAAAAATTCAATTGATTTGGATATCTCGTACACCGTTAAACGAGAAAATGTTTCTTATCCACCATTAAAATTACAAATTTTGAAACCCTTTGATCATTAGGCAAATGATGTCGAAAATATTTGAAATTTGATTTCTAAACACTTTAAGTGGTATAGATCATGTTCAACGAAGCCGATCATCAATTTGGAAGCTCTATCATCGAAAACAACTCGAGAGTAAACGGGCTGTGATTTTAAGAGTATTCTAGCTCAACTCTATATATATATATATATATATATATATATATATATATATATATAGAGAGAGAGAGAGAGAGAGAGAGAGAGAGAGAAGTCTACTATCCTTTTAATAGGATGGGAGCACTTGTCCTATCAGTTTTTTAGCTTTTGGATCAACTTTTATCATCATTTCTAACCATTGGATTAAATACTATAACCCAGTGGGGACTACTCAACCCTAGGGAGACCATTCAATTCTAACCGACTAATATCATCCTAACCCTACAATTTCTCATCCAAGAGTTAAAAACTTGATAGGAAAAGTGCTCCTATCCTATTAATATGATAGTAGCCCTAGCCTCTATATATATATATATATATATATATATATATATATATATATATATATATATATATATATATATATATATATATATAGGCCATGGCTATTATACTATTATGAGTATTGGAGCCCTACTACTCATAAGTTGTTTCGATGATGGAGCTTCCGAATCGACGATCTACTCCATTAAATATGATCTAGAGTATTTGAAATTTGTAGAAAATAAATTTCGTAAATTTTCGAAATAATAATAAAGTCCATCAAGTGGGCATAAAATGAACGGTCAAAATCGAACGGCGTCCTAAAAATGGATGATAGGATTCTTCAATTCAAGATCGGAGTTATTGATCTTTATCTACATAGTGAATAGAATTTTCTATCAAAAATTCAACCTATTTCAATTCTTTTACACCGTTAAACTACCAAGTATCTCATATCCGTTAAAAATTGTCAATTTTGTAAGCTTTTGATCGTAAGGTAAATGATTTTAGAAATTACGAAATTTATTTTCTAGAAGTTTTAAATGCTCTATACTCATAATACTATATATATACTTTAGATCATATTTAACGGTGTGATTGTCGATTCGAAACCCCAACATTGAAAACAACATGAGTATGAGGGCAAGGGGTACTCTATAGGGCCCATCATACAATATAGTATGAAATATATATATATATATATATATATATATATATATATATATATATATATATATATATATATATATATATATATATATATATATATATATATATATATATATATATATATATATATCTTCGGCGGTAGATGTTGTATATCGACTATTTGGAAAACATAGCACTCTTTCAAGTAGAGTAATGGTAGTAAATGCCTCCATCTTCGCGATAATGGAGGTCGTGGCCCGGAAGAGAAAAAAATATCATCAGGTTGTGTAAATCTTGTCTAGGAAGAGGGTCCTACGTCGTACGGGTTTTCTTTGCCGGGGCCGGTCGATCCTTTTATTAGGAATTCATCATAAAGGTCAAAGAAAGAACAAGAAAGAACAAGAAGATTGCAGGGATTACGGGGTGTGAAAACCAGATGGAGAATGACCTTAAAAGAGAAAAGCTTGGGAGAAAAAGATTTGGCCGGAGGGAGGAATCAGAGCTGGCGCCAGAATTTCTTCCGCGTCTTACGGCTCGGCTCGGCTCGACATTATAGTATTATTCCCCTCTGCCTTCCTCTATTATCGTTGCAACCCCAACCCCAACTGAATAAAGCGATCTTTTTTGCCCCGACAGTTGGAATCATGGCGTGAAATTTGAATAAAATCCCCAGGGTAATCACAAGTACAAGTGAAAACAGAAAAATAAGTTGAAATGGAAACACAAGGGTTGACATAAACAGTTTCTTGGCTCATATATAAAGGTTTAAACTTTTGCACCGGAATAAAATTTCAAAGTCTGTATCATCATATCCTTGGTCTTTGTATCATGCAGCGCTTATCCCAAAAGCATACAAATGTTGGAGGGCGAAAACAGTTATTCCCAAATATAACAGATCTCAAGGAAGAACAAGAAACACCAGTTTCACAAGGCACAAGAAAATCGCAGAGCTCAGAGGAAGCAATATGCAGCATATACAGCACAGGAGGTTTAGGTACCCCTAGAGAGCCACATATGGCACATAAGATTCCGGTATCTCTAAAGAGCTGCTAAAAAACTTGCTAGTAAACAAAGGGCAGTATTCGCCAGGGTACAAGCTCGCAATATTCAGCCCACACTTCCTTATACTTTTGCGAGCACCTTGCTTCATCTCGTCTTTCCCTCCATACAAGTAGAATAAGAAGGTAGCTCGGATAGAAGAAAGGAATCACAGAACTGCGAGGATGTAAAGACTTAAATATTCATAAGCATTGTCTTATTCTCTCTTGTTTAAATGATGAGAACCAGAGAGGAGAAGGGAATTATTTCTTGTTCTGAAACAATATTGCAGAAAAGAAATGAGGGAGGGAAGAGAAAAGAAATCAACACTATAAAAGATGAGTTCTCCACAATCAAAAACTCATTTTCTCTTTCTTTTCTCCTCTATACATCCGAAAGAACAGAAGAAAATCATTTTGTTTTTCTTATTTCCTTTCTCTTCTCTCCCCTTCACTCCATCCAAACACATTAGTTTAAAGTCGAATCAAGAATTATGTGAGTGGTCAAGGCAGTCACCTTGCTCCACATGGCAAACTGAAGGAAAGGGCCAATAGTAAATCCCCGAGGTAATTGCAGTGCCTTGTGATTCCCCTGCAACAAAAGGAGATAAAGTATCATGATCATAGATTCAAAGAACCACGGCTCGAAATGGCTGAATAAATGTTTTTTTCCGCAAATCCTTGAACTGATGAATAAACTCATTTTAATCAAAGCTTGCAAGATGATACTTGGATACTTTAGAATTTTGATTTTTCAAGGAAGTCCTCTTTTCATGTTGATTAGCCTTTGTTATGGGATAGATAATGTAGGGTTTCAACTTCTATCCATCAAACACTAACAATAGATAATACAAATACATTACTTTAACAAGTTGTTGCTAACTTTCAAGAGAAAGGCTGCTTTAACAGGATAGGATGAATTGTTAGCAGATTACCCAAAAAACTACATTATCCCAGATTTCTTGCTACCATGGGAAAGGTAAAAGCAACATTTGCCCTTCAAAGGATCTAAAAATAGAATACTGTTCAGGGATTTACCAGTAACCCGAAGCGAGCAACTTTCCCCCTACAACTTTGGGACGTTTACCCCAAATGTGCGCATTAGGGTTCTTCTTGAAGACGTGCTTTTGTTTGTTAGCCCCTCGAAATACTAGATAACTATGTGCATTAGAGCAGAAAGCATTATAGTGGTAAAATGTTAACATTTGAGATATGTGTGAACTGCAATCAGCAAGAAAGGAAAGAGCCAGATTATACCCGACCACAAAAATCAAGCAACTTGCTATTGCAGCAGCATTTGGTAACTCCACTTTGTTTTGTAAAAGCCACCACCCCTGAAACAAAATGCCATACGTGAAACACAAACCAATTGAGAAATTTAAGAAAAATATAGGACATACTAAAATAGGAGATGTTACAACATTTGGCATGCAATAGACATTAATCATAGTCCTACAGCTAGCACAACAGCTCAAAGGACACAATGTTCTCTAGTAGAAGAAGGTAAAAAGTACCTGTATACTGAAGGTGAATGGAATGAAAACTAGATCTCCAAACACCAGCATGAAGCCCAACCTTTCTGCAATAATGTCCCATCTGTAAATTAAAGAGTTAAAGGGAAAAAGACAAGCAATTAACATGATAAGGAAGAGGACAACAAATAACCATCAGTGATAAAACAAATGCCACAGATGAGATTCAGAGGCAGATTCGGATAGGGATCGATGGAGTCATCTTTTATTTATTTAAATCAATTTCTTGTATTAGGCTTGATTGAATCGTTTTAGGTTTTAAACTTTTTTCTAATTTTCAGAGTTATTCTATTTATTTATCTTTTTTACTCATATTTTAAAGATTTGTAGGATTTTTTTTCATACGTAATAAATAAGAGAAGGTGGTGGCCAATAATGGGCTGGCACCAAGGGAGGTGCAAAAAGTGAAGATCCGCGCAATGAGACAAGAGTGGCTAGCAATGCGGATTGTGGCCGATTCGGTTGTATTATCTTTGTGGGGACTACCTTGGGCGCTAAAAATTAGAGATACAAGTTAGAGCTTAAATATGTTCGGACTAGAAAAAATCCCTTACATCATGGGATTTGCTTGACTAGGATTATATTTTGATGGCTATAAATATAGCTTATGACTTGTAATTTTAAAGAGATGATTATGATAAAATAAAATTTAGTTTTGTGTTTCAACTGTAGTCATAGTATCTTCTTCCTCTTTCTCTTGCCGTGTGCGCCGGTGAATATATCTCATTCTCAAGGTTCTTTCTTCTCTTTTGTTCATCTTCGTCTTCTCTTTTATGTTTCTCTTATTCTTCATATAAAACCAATTCTCTCATCTTCCCAAAAACTATTCTGAAATTTTCTGAAAATTTCTAAAAGTCAGTTTATATAAATTTTGGCTCATCACTAGCAAGATGAATTAGGGTTTCCTAATAAGTCCAACATCAGAATGCAATTTAGCTGCCATATAGTATAAGGTAGTAGACATCACCTAAGCTATAAAAATGATTTATTCGATGGCAATAATACTTGGCAGTTACATAGTTCTAAAATGCGGTCCATGCGGCCGCATTTTTTTTATATCCCATACAGATTGTTTTTGGATTTTGGATCAGGTTTCAGTCATATCAAAATCTGATACCATTTGGGATCAAACTTAATGCAGTGCATCCAGTCTTTTTTTAAAATTTTTGCTACATATTGAGTCACTTTTCTTTTAGCTTTTGTTTTTTCTTTTAAACATTCTTATGTTTGGGTGATATTTGATTTGGTCCAAGCCAAGATGGTTAGTGATCAAGTGGACAGGTTGAGACATACCCTAGCTTAAACCAAGTAGACCTAATCCAAATCCTATAGCCTATAAAACCAGCCAAAATCAAGCCAAATTTGGACCTAAAATCCAACAAGGACAAGCACAAAACTAACCAAACTTGATCTAACTTGAGTTTGATTTCTTGGCGATGATATTGCCAACTCTAGATTTGTGGGTTTTACGGGATTCTCCAATAGAACTTCATATATTTGGTGGCATTTTGGACTAAATAGGAGGATGCCATGTGTTGAGCATTGAGGGGAGGAAGCTCTAAAGACATCCGGGTTCTTAGGGAGCCATAAGATCTCCTAGGGAACTGTACAGTCTCACTCAGGAGGAGAGAACAAGGAAAAAAAGGGTTGTGCGCTCTCACTGGGAAAAAAAAGGGTTGTGCGCTCTCACTGGGAAAAAAAAGAAAAAAAGAAAAAGAAAAAGAAACAAGAGATATAAAACAAGAAGAAGAAAGGAAAAAAAAAAGAACAAAAAAAAGAACAAAAAAAAGAACAAAAAGAAGAATTCCTTTGGGAAAAGAACTTGGAACTTTATATCTTCCTCTTCCGCTACTTTGTGTGGTCACTTCTTCCTCAACGTTGGATCAATGTTTTAAGTGTCCGTCGGCACGGACCGTATTCACCGTGCCGTACCGTGCCAACAAGATACCGGCACGATACAGACTCCGTGCCGATGGCACAGCTCAAAACTCTCTATGTTTTAAATTAGTAAGTAATTTCTTCAATAAAGTTCAAAAGATATGATAAAAAGACATAATAAATAGTTAGAAAATTTTGTTGCAAAAGAAAATAAATATTTGATGCTATTATGTGTCGGCACACAAGAATTTTTTTGACCGGCACGCATCGGCACGGCTCGGCACGCACCGTACCGTGCCAACAAGTTTTCGGCACGACCCCGTGCCACGGCACTTAAATCCTTGCGTTGGATCATCTCACTTTCCCTCTACTTCTTCTAGATCCTCCCTCTTTCTTCCTTGTCAAAGATCATCAGTGCCGCTCACCTTCATGGATGTGGAAACCCTACTAATTGCCAGTTGCTACAAATCTTGAACCTTCAAGCTTTCACCTTTTCGCTTTTCTTTAACCAAACACGTATCGGAACCTCCCCTTTATTTAGTATTGGTGGAGCTATTACATGTATTTGTTGGTGATGCTTTATTGTTGTCTTTCACTGTTGTGTTTTATTGTGGATAGAATAAACCAAGTTCAATTTTCTGTACTACTGGAATTTTATTTCGGTCCCAAGTTTTCTTGTCAAATACTTACATCTGGTTTCCAAATTTTTTTTGAAACTCACATCATCAACAGTTGGAAATTTTTTGTGCTTAGTTTGCATCAAGATTTAGTTGGAAATTTATTAGCACTTAGTTTGCATCCAGTGGTATCTGAGAAAGTTCTGATCTTAGGGATTGCATTAGGCTGCATTTTTTTTTTTTCAAACATTACCGCAAGTCGCTGTTTAAACACATTTCCTTGTAAGTTCATTGTTGTCCTGAGGAAAACAAAATTCTAAATTGCTGTTGTTCAGAAAACAGAAACATATTTTCTAGTTGTCCAGAACCTAGAGACACTTGTCTGCTGCCCAGAAATTTGAAAGCATCGTTTGTTGTCCTGAAAAATCAAGAAAGCGTTGTTGCAGTCTGAAATTAGAACACCTTGTTTTGCTGTCCAAGATGTAACTAGAACCATCATTTGCTGTCCGCAAACTTTCAAGACCCTTAACTTCTCATCATAGGCTGTTAGTTCAAGAGCGCTATTATTGGCCAAATATGCATAGGGACATAAAGCGATTTGTACAACATTGTAGAACCTACCAAGCCTTCAAGGGTCGCACAAAACACAAGGCTTATATACCCCCCTCTCCCTATTCCTTCCACCCCTTGGAACGATGTTTCTATGGACTTTATTCTTGGCCTGCCCAAAACTGCACGACATGTTGACTCAATAATTGTGGTTGTTGATCGTTTGAGTATAATAGCTCAATTTATTCCTTGCATAGAAACTTTTGATGCATCACATATTGCAAAACTGATTTTCAATGAAATTGTGGGTCTACATGGAATTTCTAGGTCAATCACATCTGATAGGGATATTAAATTTCTAAGTCATTTTGGAGAATTCTAATGGACAAAGTAGGAGGTAAATTAAATTTTAACAGCCCATACCACCCACAAACTCAGGGGTCGACAGAGGTGATAAATTGATCTTTAGGCAACCTTTTATGGTGTTTGGCAGGTGAAAGACCGACGTAATGGAACTTGGTGTTACCACAAGTTAAATTTGCATACAATAGTTCATCAATAGAAACACAGGCAAATCCCTATTTAAAGCACTTTATGGCTATACTGCACTTTCATGATCAAGCACCGTCCCATATCCTGGTAGAGTTAGTGCAGATGTCTCTCTTGAGGTTCAAGAGGTGCATCAACAAGCTCATAAAAGGATGTAGGATTCTACACCAAATATAAGGCAACTGCAAACTAACACCACCGAAATAAGAATTTCAGTGAGGGAGATAGTGTTTTAGTCTATTTCAGAAAGGAGAGATTCCCAGCTGGAACTTGCAACAAGCTAGGCAGGGAGAATTTAAGACCATTCAAGATCTTCAAGAAGCTGGGGAAGAATGCGGATCTTATTGACCTGCCCCAAGGATAGACTACTTCGGAGGGTTTCAATGTGAGCGATCTGTTCGAGAACCATGGTAGGACGCCCACTTCCACTGATGTCGAGGCCCTACCTCTCAGTGCAGCCATGAAGATCACATCAGATGACGTAGAGGAGGTTTTGGATGTTTGGGAGAGCAGGAAACATCAGGGTACACAACCATTGTTACTTAGTACACTAACAAGGGTGCCTGATTATTGATAACAGTTGGATTTCAGAGATAGAGTTGCAAGGACTTCAGGAGGAACTATACAAGAGTTATCTGGAGGCTATCTCGACAGGGTCAATATCTTTCCCAGTCAGGGAGAACGAATGAAGTGCATCGAGTCATTTCTTTCGCTAGAAATTGAGTCGCTTTTTAGTTTTTTTTTTTTGGTTTATTGTCTTCTGTTTTGGGGTTATTTGATTTTGCGGAGCCTAGATGTTTAGTGAACAGGTGGATAGGTTGAGACGAACCCTAGCTTACACCAATTAGACCTAATCCTAATCCTATAGCCTAATAAAACCAAGCCAAAATTAAGCCAAATCTAGACCAAAACCCCAACAAGAATCAGCCCAGATCTAACCCAACTTGATCTAAATCTTTTAGTTTGATTTCTAACTAATAAGATGATTGCTAACTCTAGGTTTGTGGCGTCCACAGGATTCTCCAATAAATTTTTATATATGTGGCAGCATTTTGGACAAATAGAAGGATGCCACATATCGAAAATTGAGGGGAGAAAACCCTAAACCCATCCGAGTTTCTCAGGAAGTAGTACAATCTCCTAACGAACCGTATAGTCTCACCCAAAAAGAGAAACACAAAGGGAGGGGAAAAGTCACAATTGGTCTCACGCCCAAAGAAAAGAAAGAAACGAGAGATAAAATCAGGAGAAGAAAGGAGGAAAAAAGAAAAGGAACAAAACTTTGCATGAAAGAATTTGAACTTCATATCTTCCTCTTCCTCTACTTTCTATGGTCTCGACGACGCTTCGTCCTCATGCCAGATCATCTCACGTTCCTTTATTTCTTCCAAATCCTCAACTTTCTTTATCCTTGCTGGAGATCGTCATTCCACGATGCCGCTACACTTCATAGATGTGGAAACCCAACAACTTGTAAGATGGTGCAAATCTTTAACGTTCAAGCCTTCACCTTTCGCTTTACTAACCAAGATATCGGAACCTTCCCTTTGCCTTATTAAGCATTCCACTTTATTTACCTATCCACAAACCTATCTACCCTTTTTCTAATATCTAGCTTGGTAAGAATCAACCTTTCTAGTATTGGTGGAACCATTGTTTGAAAAGGCGTGCCTGAGGCGCGCACCTCAGCGCCTAGGCGCAAGGCGCTTAGGCCAAAGGCGTGCGCCTCAAGCGAGGCACAAGGCGCGCTTCTCGCAATATTTAAGTTTTCAGGGATTTTTTATTCAAGTTTTCAAATTGTCGGGTTTTGAATTTGCATATTATACTTTAACCCGATAAGATACTTACAAAATATTAAAAGAAATCCAAAAAATTCAAGTTTTCGGATTGTCGGGTTTTGAATTTGCATCTTATACTTTAAATCTGATAAGAAACTTAAAAAATCTTGAAAGTAATCCAAAAAAACCCCTAAAAAAATCAATTGTTCGCCCCCTCCTCTCCGTCTCTTGTTCTCTCACATCCTCTCCTTGTCAAGCATCCAACAGCAGCTGTGCTAGCAGCAGAAAGCAGCAGTAGCAAAGCAGCGGGGGCTAAAACAATCAACTAGCAGCAGCGGCAACAGAAAAACAAGAAGCAGCAGCGTCAGCAAGAACAAATTAAACTATATGCATGCATTTTCTTTACTTTTTATGGTTATTTTAGAATTTTTTAATGTAGAACATTAAATTAAATTAGGCTTAGTAAATGTGCGCCTCGCCTTTTTGAGCCTCGCAATGCGCCTCGCGCCTAGGCTCCAGGAGAGTCTTGTGCCTCTTCGCACTTCGCGCCTTTTTAAACAATGGGCAGAACTACTATGCCTACTTACTGGTCATGTTTAGCTCTTATAGTTGTCTTTCACTGTTGCCATTTATTGTGGATGAAATGAATTAAGTTCAGTTTCTTTACTAGAATTTTATTTGAATCCTAAGTTGTGCATTAGAGTTCTCCTCAAATACTTAAATTTGGTTTCTAAGCTTTTCTTGGTACTCACATCATCAACAGTTGGATTATTTTTGCACTTAGTTTGCACCAAAATTCAGTTGGAAACTTTTTAGCATTTAGTTTGCGTCAAAACCTAAGCTATTCAAAGGGGACGAGAAGAACAAATATTAGTAATGATTGTACATATAAAATTCTACATGTCAGCATATATTTTTGTAATTGGTATATGTTATTTGTGTAGATATTTAATAGTGTTGATTTCTCAGATAACTAAGTATTCTGAATGACTGTTTAGTAAAAAATTTTATGCATTCTCAACTTACTTTTAGCACATCTATCTATTTTTAACTTAAGGGAACACAATTATATATTTTTGGCAATTATACGTATATTTTTTTTACTTTTTTAATAGCTAAACTATATATGTGCCTGCATATGCACCCACTTACCACAAAATGCATTCTAAAACATCAGGCAGTTGTCCCTTTTCCTATGTATTTACCTACCATAAGAGTCTTATTTAGCCTATTTGTTGTGCTCTAGAAAAATGAATTATTCTGTTCTATCCAATAAGTAGCATTCATTATCATTCTCTTTTCTTTCTTTAGACTCCCGACTTATAAATCTATCTTTATAAATTTCTGCCACATACTAAGCATCTTTCTATACAGGCCATTACACTGATCACACCAACTTATAAGTTCGTACTTAGTAGCCAAGATCCATATGACTATGTTTTCCTTCATGATGAGCTAGAGAGTTAAAATATTTTACCTTTGATACCATACAGCTGTATTACCAAAGATAGGACTGAAGGAAGAAACTAAAAAAAATTAAATAAATAAATAAATAATAAAAAAAAAGCATAGAGCAGCCCAGCCAATTAACTGGAACAAAGGGCTTTGTTGTTGCTGGCATCATTTTCACACCCTTGTCCCAACTTGGATTGGCTACATATCCTTGTGTTAGAAAATTAGGGCTACAGTATAGAAACCGAGTTTTTATTAAATAAATTCAAATTAATGGGGAATTTTATGAAATTTTGCAGTTTTAAATAAAACAAAATCACCACTTCCGGGATCTGGCAATGCCGTAAGTCACGGGAGGGATCTTATTGCAATTCGTATGGAAGTATGGTTTAGAGAGAGAAAAGGTGAGAGGGTAACCGATAAGTTGCGGGTTTTTTGCAAAAAGTGAGATATTTTGTGTGACAAATTATGAGAAATTTTACTGGGAGGTGCTACTGTGCTAAATACACGCATCGAGAAGTTTTCAGCAAGAAACTAGGCAATAGATGGATAAAAATACACATTATATATATATATAGTCATGCTACTATACTCTTATGAATATGATCGTCCCCGTAGTCATAAGTCGTTTTCGATGATAGAGCTTCCGAATCGACGATTCATACCGTTAAACGTTATCTAGAACATTTAAAACTTTCAGAAATCAAATTTCATAATTTTTTGATATCATTTACCTTTCGATCAAAAGCTCACAAAATTGACAATTTTTAACGGCCGGTATGGGATACTTGCTAATTAACTGTGTAAAAGAATCGGAACAGGTTGAATTTTTGATAGAAAATTTTATTCACTGCCTAGATAAAAATCAATAACTCCGATCTTAAATTGAAGGATCCGATCATCCATTTTTAGGACGTCGTTCGATTTTGACCGTTCATTTTATGCCCGCTTGATGGACTTTATTATGATTTCAAAAAATTACGAAATTTATTTCTTAGAAGTTTCAAATACTTTAGATCATATTTAATGGAATGGATCGTCGATTCGGAAGCCATATCATCGAAAACAACTTATGAGTACAACGGGCTATATACTCATAAGAATATAGTAGCCCTAGACTATATATATAGAGAGATAGAGAAAGAGAGAGTTCGGCTACTATACTCTTATGAGTATGTCCCTTTGTACTCATAAGTTTTCGGCTGTTAGATCCATCCCATTGATCATTTCTATCCGTTAGATCATACTTTTTTCAACCAACCACCAACTCAACCCTAGGGGACCACTATTATTCTAACTGGGGACCACTATCATCCTAACCGCACAACCTTTGATCCAACGGCTAAAAACTTATGAGTATAAAGGGGTCTATACTCATAAGAGTATAGTAGCCCTAGCTATATATATATATAGAACTAGGCTTGAATACTATCAAACTATCAATAGCACCAAACTATTGGTGCTATCGATAGTATCGTAGCCGAACTCTACATATATATATATATATATATGTAGGGTCCTACTTATACTATTATGAGTACGATCGCCTCGTACTCATAAGTTGTTTTCGATGATAGAGCTTCCGAATCGACGATCCACACCGTTAAACGTTATTTACAGCATTTAAAACTTCTAGAAATCAAATTTTATAATTTTTCGACATCATTTACATTACGATCAAGAGGTCACAAATTTGACAATTTTTAACGGCCAGTATGGGATACTTACTAGTTTAATGGTGTAAAAGAATCGAAATTTGTTGAATTTTTGTTAGAAAATTCTATTCACTACCTAGATAAAGATCAATAACTCCGATCTTGAATTGAAGGTTCCGATCATCCTTTTTTAGGACGTCGTTCGATTTTGACCGTTCATTTTATGCCCACTTGATAGACTTTATTATGATTTCGAAAATTTACGAAATTTATTTTATAGAAGTTTCAAATACTCAAGATCATATTTAACGGAGTGGATCGTCGATTCGGAAGCTCTATCATTGAAAACAACTTATGAGTACGAGAGCTCCAATACTCATAATAGTATAGTAGCCTATATATAAATATATATATATAGAGTTGAGCTAGAATACTCTCGATAGTAGACGGAGCATTCTACTATCGAGTTGTTTTCGATGATAGAACTTCCAAATTGACGCTCGGCTTCGGTAAATTTGATCTAAACCATTTAAACTACCTAGAAATCAAATTTCACGCACTTTCGATATTGTTCTTTTATCCATCTAGTGAACAGAAAATGAATGGTTGAAAATGAATATTCTTTAAAAAATGATGATAGGAGTCTTGTAATCAAGATCAAGAGTATAGATCTTGTTTTAAATAGTTTAAAGAATTTTCTAACAAAAATTCAATTGATTTGGATATCTTTACACCGTTAAACGAGAAAACGTCTCTTATCCACCATTAAAATTACAAATTTTGAAACCCTTTGATCATTAGGCAAATGATGTCGAAAATATTTGAAATTTGATTTCTAAACACTTTAAGTGTTATAGATCATGTTCAACGGAGCCGATCGTCAATTTGGAAGCTCTATCATCGAAAACAACTCGATAGTAAAATGCCCCGTTTACTATCGAGAGTATTCTAGCTCAACTCTATATATATATATATATATTAGAGTAAGGCTACTATGCTTCTGGAAGCACGGAGGGCTCCATGCTTCCACGTCGTTTTCGATGTTGTGGCTTCCGAATCGTCGATCGGCTCCGTTAAACTTGATCTAGAGTATTTGAAGTACCTAGAAAATAAATTTTGCGATTTTTCAATATTATTTGTCTAGCGAACGAAGGGCTAAAAATCAACTACCGAAAATAAAAATCTTACAAAACGCGATAATATAGCATTAAAAATTTAGATCAAAGATATTGACCTTGTTTTATATAGTGTAAAGAATTTTCTATCAAAATTTCATGTAATTTGGATATTTCTACACCGTTAAACTTTCAAACGACTCACTATGACCATTAAAATTATTTGATTTTGTGCCCCTTCGATCACTAGGCAAATGATATCGAAAAATTATAAAATTTATTTTCTAGATACTTCAAATACTCTAGATCAAGTTTAACTGAGCCGATCGACGATTCGAAAGCCGCATCATCGAACGACGTGGAAGCACGGAAGGCTCCGTGCTTCCGATAGCATAGTAGCCTCACACTATATTTTATATATATATATATATATATATATATATATATATATATATATATATATAGAGAGAGAGAGAGAGAGAGAGAGAGAGCTAGGCTGGTATACTATTGGTAGCACGGAGGTCGCCATGCTACTAAGTTGTTTTCAATGATGCGGCTTAAAAATCAACGATCGGCTCCGTTAGACTTGATCTACGCTATTAAAAGTAGTATTTGAAAACTAAATTTCATAATTTTTCGGTGACATTTTTCTAGCAAACAGATAGTCTAAAAATGAAGGGTTGACAAGAAAAATATCTTTAAAAATGATAATAAAAGACTTGAATTTAAGATCAGAGGTATTAATCTTATTCTAAATAGTGAAAAGAATTTTTTATAAAAATTTCATCGATTTGGATTGTTTTACACCGTTAAATTCACAAACGCATCACATCTACCATTAAAATTGTTAATTTTGAGACCTTTTGATCACTAGCCAAATAATGTCGAAAAATTATGAAATTTAGTTTCCAAATACTTTTAATAGTGTAGATCAAGTCTAACGAGCCAATCATCAATTTGGAAGTCGCATCATTAAAAACAACTTGGTAGCACGGAGGCCTCCGTGCTACCGATAGTATACCAAAGATATATATATATATATATATATATATATATATATATATATATATATATATATATACGATAGATGAGTTTAGGGCTACTATCGGTATTAAACTCCTCGGTTTACTACCGATTTGTTTTTGATGATAGAGCTTTCAAATCGACGATCGACCGTTGAACATGGTTTAGACCATTTAAATTATCTAGAAATCACATTTCATGATTTTTTAGCCTCACTAACTGAACGATTAAAGGATCACAAAATATATAATTTTAATGACCGATATGGTGCGTTTGTTCGTTTAACGGTATAGAAGAGTTCAAATCAACTAAATTTTTGTTAAAAAATTCTTTAAACTATTTAAAATAAGATCTAGACTTTAGATCTCAAATATAAAAATTGAATCATCACTTTTTGAAGGATATTCATTTTTCTGTTCACTTGATGGACAAGAGAACAATATCGAAAATGTGTGAAATTTGATTTAGATAGTTTAAATAGTTTAGATCATGTTTAATCTGCCGATCATCAATTCGGAAGCTCTATAATCGAAAACAAATCGGTAGTAAACCGAACCGTTTACTACCGATAGTATTCTAGCAAAACTCTCTCTATATATATATGTATATATATTATACATATATAGGTCCCGGGCTACTATACTATTATGAGTACGATCGCCCTCGTACTCATAAGTCGTTTTCGATGGTAGAGCTTCCGAATCGACGATCCATACTGTTAAACGTTATTTACAGCATTTAAAACTTCAAGAAATCAAATTTTACAATTTTTCGACATTATTTACCTTATGATCAAGAGGTCACAAATTTGACAATTTTTAATGGCCGGTATAGAATACTTGCTAGTTTAACGGTGTAAAAGAATCGGAATTTGTTGAATTTTTCATAGAAAATTCTATTCACTATCAAGATAAAGATCAATAACTCCGATCTTGAATTGAAGGATCCGATCATCATTTTTTAGGACGTCGTTCGATTTTGACCGTTCATTTTATGTCCGCTTGATGAACTTTATTATGATTTTAAGAATTTACAAAATTTATTTTCTATAAGTTTCAAATACTCTAGAGTACGTGGATCGTCGATTCGAAAGTTTCATCATCGAAATCAACTTATGAGTACGAGGGCTTCAATACTCATAATAATATAGTACCCATGGCATGTATGGATATATGTATATACATACATATGTATAACTTCTAGAAATCAAATTTTATAATTTTTCGACATCATTTACCTTTCGATCAAGAGGTCACAAATTTGACAATTTTTAATGGTAGGTATGGGATACTTGCTAGTTTAACGGTGTAAAAGAATCGAAATTTGTTGAATTTTTGATAGAAAATTCTATTCACTACCTAGATAAAGATCAATAACTCCGATCTTGAATTGAAGGATCCGATAATCCTTGATCCTTGATTTTGACCGTTCATTTTATGCCCTCTTGATGGACTTTATTATGATTTCGAAAATTTACGAAATTTATTTTCTAGAAGTTTCAAATACTCTAGATCATATTTAACGGAGTGGATCGTCGATTCGGAAGCTCCATCATCGAAAACGATTTATAAGTACGAGAGTGATCGTACTCATAATAGTATAGTAGACGGACCCTATACATACATACATACATACATATATATATATATATATATATATATATATATATATATATATATATATATATATATATATATATATATATATATATATATATATATATATATATATATATATAAATAAAATTAGGCTGGAATACTATTAATAGTAAAACGCTCTTTTTGCTATCAAGTTTTTAACTCTTGGATGAAAAATTATAGGGTCAGTATGATATTAGTCAGTTAGAATTGAGTGGTCCCCTAGGGTTGAGTGGTCCCCACTGGATTATAGTATTTAATCCAATGGTTAGAAATAATAAAAGGAGTTGATCCAAAAGCTAAAAAACCGGTAGCAACAATTGGATTTTGCTACTAATAGTAGCCCAGTCCAACTCTCTCTCTCTCTCTCTCTCTCGCTCTCTCTCTTTCTCTCTCTCTCTCTCTCTCTCTCTCTCTCTCTCTATATATATATATATATATTTATATAGATATATATATACAGAGTTGAGCTAGAATACTCTCAAAAGCACCAAAAGGGTGGTGCTTTTGAGTTTTTAACCATTGGATGGAGAGATGTAGGGTTGAGATAATGGTGGTAGGTGGTGGTAGGTAGAATAGTATTTGATCCAAGGCATATTAGTAATTGGGGAGTAGATCCAAGGGCTAGAAACTTAGAAGAACCAAGAGATTGGTGCTTCTAAAAGTATTCTAGCTCAATTCGTATATATATATATATATAGAACTAGGCTACTATGCTATTAATAGCACAAAGTCATTGGTGCTACCAAGTTTTTGGCTGTTGGATTGAGAGATGTGTGATTAGGATGATGTGGGCCCCTAGGGTTAAGTGGGTGGTTGGTTGAATAGTATGGGGTGAAAATCATCAAAGGGATGGATCTAACGGCGGAAAACTTGGTAGCACCAAATGCATGGTGCTATCGATAGTATACCAGCCGGACTCTATATATATATATAGGCCATGGCTACTATATTATTATGAGTATTGGAGCCCTACTACTCATAAGTCGTTTTGAATGATGGAGAGCTTCCGAATCGACGATCCACTCCGTTAAATATGATCTAAAGTACTTGAAACTTCTAAAAAATAAATTTCATAAAATTTCGAAATCATAATAAAGTCCATCAAGTGGGAAAAAAATGAACGGTCAAAATCGAACGACGGCCTAAAAAAAGGATGATCAGATCCTTCAATTCAAGATCGGAGTTATTGATCTTTATCTATGTAGTGAATAGAATTTTCTATCAAAAATTCAACAAATTCGATTCTTTTACACCGTTAAACTAGCAAGTATCCCATACCGCCGTTAAAAATTGTCAAATTTGTGACCTCTTGATCGTAAGGTAAATAATGTCGAAAAATTATAAAATTTGATTTCTATAAGTTTTAAATGTCAGAAATAACGTTTAACGTGTGGATCGTCGATTTGGAAGCTCTATCATCAAAAACAACTTATGAGTACGAGGCGATCGTACTCATAATAGTATAGTATAGGACCCTATATATATATATATATATATATATATATGAGAATCTAGGGTTTTAAACCTTTTCCTCTCACCCCTCTCTTCACCCCAACCGCCACCCACCTCCCTCCTACTCCAGGCCAAGCTCGCGATTCAAGCCATCCCTATTGTCAATGACCCCTCTGTAGAGCGCGGCCCTCCTGGTGATCCTTCATTGTCGTGCTCCCTTCGTTATGATTTGATCAACCCCCAATCGCTGGTTGAACTACGACGGTCCCAGAGGATCTTGGTCTGAAGAAAAGGCTACTCCATCTTCGTCGTCGACAGCCGTTGACGCTCCAAATGGCAAGCACGATGTCCGAAACCTCGTCGCCCACCTACCGGTGTCGTTTATCGGCATTCCAAGTTGCAAAAACATCGCAACGAGCCTAAAATTCAATTTCTACAACAATTTTGCAGTTATGCGAACGAGTTTTTTGTTCAATTGCATGATAATGGCTGCTTTAGGCAATGTTAGTTACTTGCATATGACCCTTAGACTGAATTGTCCTAGGCCTGAAAACCATTTTGCAGCTTGATTGGGCTTTTTTTTTCTTTTTTCTTTTTTCTTTTTGCTTTTTTTCTTTTTTCATTTTTTCTTTTTCATTTTTTTTTCATTTTTCTTTTTTCATTTTTTCTTCTTTTTCTTTTTGCCCTAATTTTTGCCAGTCAGGTGAGAACCTGCTGCGGGCTGTAGATATCAGTCTGAAAAATATTTACAGACTTAGAAAATTATTTTGTAAAATATTTACATAGTGAGAAGCTTCCTTATGGTTAGAAAGTACTTTGTCCGTATGTTTTTATGTTACTGTCTACAGAAGAATTCGGGGCCGGGTTTTTTATTGCAATAGACTCCTCCAAAACTTTTATTTTAAAAATAAACCTATTAAATTTTTATTTATAAATATAGTCCTATAAAAGCGGTGAATGATTGGTCGTTTGATCACCTTATAAATAGGTAGAGTGCGCCTCTGGTAAGCTCTTTTCCTCTCTTCTTCACAGAGAACCCAGAAATTGCATTTCCACCCTTCAAATCTTCCAATTTTGCTTCAAAGTTCACAATTCCAAGATTGAAGGGTGCAGGTTCTGCAGTTTTCCAGTGATGACCTTCGGTGTTTTGGCTCGTGTGCGACGTAGGGAAGTCGAATTGCGGTGAAACTTGGTTTGCTAGAATCTAGACTTCCAGAGGAATCCACGAAACCCAATTTGACAGAATTTAATTGAGATTAGCTTGGTCGATTTCATGTTTTACACGACCGCTGGTGTTTTGGTCCTGAATTGGGTTTTCTTTGATTGTTTATGGGCCAATTTTTGGAATAAGCTGGATTCTCGGATTTGAGGTGTGTTAGGTGAGTTTGACATTGGAGTTGAGAGATTTAGATTAAGTGCTGAAATTTGGATTATTAATGCAATTATGATGTTTGTTTGTGCTTGATCTTTGGGGGAGTTTGGTTTTGGACCAGAGGACTTGACTCTATCTTAGAACACTGCCTTGGAAGCTTTTCTCACCTGAAGTGGAGATTTGAAGGTGAAAGTAGCATTGCAATTGAGCAAATTTTATGCTTTGGTGCTGAAATTATGCGAATTGATGGATTTTGTTGGATTTTGATGTTAGATCTTCAAGATGGTAAGTTGCCGGTTGTGAGGGTGTTTAGCTGAGACTTCCAGCATTCTCGAGACCTTCTTACTGCCGTGGAGTTGCGCGAGAGGTGGGTTAATCATCAGTGTTACTCCTAAGTGCATGTTTAGTCGACGTGTAGGATTTTCAGCTTTCGCCTACTAATATGGATAGCTTGACTTCATCGATTAGCATCATGGCTGTAATATGAATTTTAGAGCATGCTGAAATGTGTTTTTAAATTATACATGTTGGACTTGGATTTTAACTTAGGAGAAAACCAGCGTTTTAACCAGTCATATGCTTATACTATCTGATTTAGCTCTAGGAGCCATGGTCTGATTGTATTACCGCAGTTTCAGCGCAGGGGATACCCGGGGTAGTTTAGAATGCATTTACGCTCATGTTGGGATGCCGAGCTTATTTTTACAGCGGAGTCTAGGCTGTTTCGAACTGTTGGGTGTCGTCAGGGTCGACGGTGGACCAAGATTGCTGTCTTGGCATCAGATTGTGTCGAGGACACGTGACTTGTTGGTGGTTAGACCAGTTGGACCCTGTTTACTTGACTTTATTCTGTGAGAGCCTGATTGAGCTCGACAGAGATACGCTTGCATACTTAGTTGGGTCGCGCTCACGAGTGCCACTCCGGAGTCGGGCTTAGTGCTGTTGCGTTGGTGTCGTTGTGTCATGGTTGGACTTGCTCTTCTCTAACTACCCAGCGTGATGGTTGTTAGTGTAGCTTCGACAGGCAGGACGGGTGTATTCAGAGTCCCTGGTAAGATTGGGTCAGGATTGGCATTTACTACAGATGATTAGTGTTAAAGCATGATAGTATAGTGGCATTTAGCTGTAGATATATTCCAGCTTTTCCTACTATCCTTGCTTACCTCTCTAGACTTAGTGGGTGGACCGATAATGTTGAGGGCGGCACCTACTGAGGACTACCTAGTTTTACAGTAGTTCTCACGCCTTGTTGTTACCCCTATTTTTGTAGAGCCCTCGCCTTTGGTTGCTGCTGTTGCTGATCCAGATCGTGGTAAGGGCGTCGCAAGTTAGAGCCCTTTCAGCTAAGCCAGAGCTAGAGAAGTACCTTCTGTAGGTAGTTGTATTTTTATTTTGAGTTCATGTACATACAGATATTATAACTCGCTGGTGTGAGTACTATTGTACCTGGATACTATGTATGTATATGGAACTTGTTTCTATATTTGTTTTTAATTCTACCAGCTCTATACTACTGTTTGTAGTGTGTATATTTACAGGTACGACCACTGTTTCGCTTCGTATACAGAAAAAACTTCTTCGTATACGGCGGGGTCTGTTGGCGTGCCCGGGGAAACGTGTAATCCGGGGCGTGACACAACGAATGGGTTTCAAAGACGAATGGCATCTTTCAAGGCACTTCATGAGTTGTGGAAGTGTTTTCGATGAATTTCTGTGGATTCTAGCGAGTTTTGAAAATCGATAAGCTTTGTTTAGTGATTATGGCGATTGAGGATAACTTTGGTGTTCTTTTTCGATTGAGGGCTGATTATGACTCCGTGAGATCTTTCGTAGGTCTAGGCGACGTTTAGGAGCATCAATCAAGTTGCGGAATCGATTTTTGTTTTGAGGTAGATGCTTCTATTCAAAGTCGATAAAGTGGTGCCTACTCAATTAGATTCTCTTATCATTTTATTCTCCTATATGGTTGAGTATATCTTTTGCACCACTTGACTTATTATCGTAGTTCCTCTACTTCAATTGATATACCATGTAGATTATTCTTGAGTTGTAGAGCGGTAGATCTTTCATTACTTTAACTATATGACAGTAGTTGACCTGGTCGGTCGGTGTTATACTGTTACTATTGTGATATTGTTTGACTTTGTAAGTCAGTGGACTATCTAATTATTTCTCTCGTCTCTTTGCCGACGGTTTGGCTATTGAGCATCAACATCGATCGTCACCGTTCATGGAGCATTTTACAAACACCAACGGTTTGGGCACCACAACGATATTCTTTCCAAAAAAGTGGTTATGTTTCAACCTGTAAAATACTGGACCTTTGTAAATTTACAAGATCACAGTAAGAGATGATGGTAGGTGCTTCTGGAGAGTTCTAGAATGAGTTGGACCTATTTTGGTGCGAAATGGGCGCGAAAACGAAAATTAGAAGCGAACTCTATTGAAACTTCAAGTTTCAAAGTAATTCCGAACACCCGAAATGGGGTATGGGTGCTTGGAAGTCCTGAGCTGAGGTGACGAGATGATTCAGAGGATTCGGTTGTTGGACCAGATGCCCGAAATGTTCTGGTGGAATTTTTGAACGCCCAAAGGTTGGCAAGAGTTGGTATGAAGGGGTGAAGTCACTGCTCAGCAATATCGCGAGCGCCCGAAAGTAGTATAAATGCCCAAAAGTTGTAGATAAGCACAACCGAGCTAGAGTGAAATGATGACCAAGTCACTACGTTAGTTTCAGACACCCGAAAAGTGGTTCCGGACGCCTAAAAGGCTAAGCCAGCAATGCTTTGCAAGTTTCGAGCATTCAAGTGCAACACTGGGAACCCGAAACCATTGCACTAATGAGGAATCGGATGCCTGAATATGGTTTCGAGCACCGAAACTCGTTCCGGATTAAAGGTGATTTGTGGAATGTTTGAGGGCTCAAATGCTATTGTTGCAAGCCTATAAATAGGACAACCTTCCTCGACACCTCTTTCATTTACTAGCTGAACAATGCCCTTTCCTCTCTTATTTTCTTCTCCTCCTAACAAAACTTAGGGTCCATGTTGGGAAGGCCTAGAAGTTGATATTTCTTCTTAACAGGTGATCCGATGATCCATAGTGCTTGCATAGTTGAGGATTGAAGCGAGGAGAACTTGGGAAAATCCTAGCTTAAGTCTTCTATTCTGTACTGGATTTGAGGTAAGGAATAAATGAGTTTAAAGATTGAAAAATAAGATTTTAACTGGTTACAATAAAGTAGTTGAGGAATTGAGGATCATGGTTGTGTGATCTAAAAGCTAAGTGTCTTGGGTCTCCTGGTGGAGTGTGTTGCCAAGTAGAGTTGAACATACCTTCCTTGGAGCTTGTCGAGGTGGGTATTATGTTGCCGAAATCGGCAAACTAACTATTATGTCTATATGCATATCTTGAGTAGATGATCAGATATTCAGATGACATGATATATAATCCTATTGGAAAACATGTTATTGTTGATGCTTCGCTATAGAAATCATGTGAAAAGCGATAGCAAGAAAGTGAGTATAAAAATGGTCGTCGTAAAAAACTATCTAAATTTTCTGATAGAATCTTACATGTACATATTATTCCCAAATCACACTAGTTATACAATGTCTGATAGGGATCATATTTTGTTGAACAATAAATATACCACGGGACAAGAAAATTGTAAGAAATTGTGAAAATGCCAAGGGCAGATGAATTGTGAAAAGACAGTGAAATATTATATGAAAGTGCTAAGGGGCTAAGGGGCTAAGGGGCAAGTAGACAGTATGATTATGGTCTTGTTGATCATCGCATATGACTACAGCCCACGAAAGCCAAATTAAACTTAACAGTATATGTGGAATTTTGATACTCGATTCGCGCCGCAAGTGGCCCTACAGAGACTAGCCTTGTGAAAAGTCCTGGCAATTGCCTGCATGGAAACGGACCACTATAGGTGGGGCTGAACATGGCAGCACAAACTTGACCGAACTTATTAGTCGCTCAGTGTGATTGGGTTATGTGGCACCGGTTATTACCAATTATTTTCGTTTATAAGACATGATTAATAGCTCCAATATATGCTTCTAGAGGTATGATAGCAGTTATTTATTTCTAGTTCAGTATATTATTATATATTCAGTTCAGTTTTCACTATTGATGACTGATGTAGGACGGGATATAGGGTCCTACGTTTTAGAGGGCTCCAAAATATGATTCATAATTTTGAAAGTTTTTGTAAAAAATTTTAAAAAATGAAAATTAAAGTAAAAAATAGAAAAGATAATCGGGACTCACTCCTGAACTGAACTCACTTCGGAACTGAACTCACTCCAAGGCAACACATTTGTGAAGGAAAAAATATTGCTCGTGCGCCAAAGCTCTGAATCACCTTTATTAATTTAGTAATATCATCGTCATCTTCTTCATACAATGAAAATCTATACCTTATTTATAATATTCTTAACCTTAGATACGCATAACCAACTTCGGATTTGATCTTATCCTGTATGACCAACTAAAACAGCTTTATCTAAAGATTAACTAGACAATAAAAATCTATAAACAAATACAGGTAAAACCAAATAAGAAGATAACTAAAAATCCTCATTTAAGTAACTGAAAGATATGCTCAAATAATATAATCTTAAGTAAAAAAATAATGAACTAAATCGGTTAATCCAATCAACATTAGTTCAAGCCTGTTCTGCATCATCGCTTTCGCTACGTAGAATCTCGTCCACGAAATCAGTTGGATTTGTAAGGTGATAGAACACAACCAAGTGTACAAAATAAAGTAATGCAGCCCAATGCTTGCATGTCAAACAACCAGCATCATCCGTGTTTCCGGCTTGGTCTTGATGTAAGAAGAACGACTGATAAGTTCATGAGACTTTATAAGGTTTGATATCAATGAGAAAGGTGGTTTCGTTGCAATCTAAAGTTTTGGTATGGAGGACTCATATTGCTGGGGCAATGAGGGTAACTCAATATGTAATCTTTCCTTTTCAACATGCTCATCTATCTTGGCTTCATGATTTAACTGCGAATGCTCAAATTCTAACTCGGTCAAATCTAGAACTTTGCAATCGAATGCTATGAATGGAACCAATTCGTAATTGTCGACTCCCAACTGTGCTATAGGTGGTGTATTCTGTAGAGTAATTAGGGTCTCCAGTTGAACTTTTAGTTGGATCCATTGATATTCATCTCTGACCTTATCCATCCATTAAAAATTATTTTCAACAATTTTAGCACCATCTTCAATATCTTGCAATCTTCTTTCTCCAAAATATTCTGCTAAAATCAAGATGAGATATTTGTCTTTGTCTATGCCACCATCTCAAGTCATCTAGTATTTCCATCCGAATATCATTTCTTTTTCTCTCAAAATATAACCTCCGATCATACAACCAGTCATCAAACTCGACTTTTGTCATCTTACATATTTCTTCCAATGACTCAATATGAATTCATTTTCTACCATGCTTTTGAAAAACTTTTTTAAGACATTCTTTTGCAACCATAATGTTTTTTTTACTCTCATTTTTTTTTCTCCACACTTTTTTTTAATCTTTTTTTCACTCCACTATTTTTTTATAATACTTATTCTTTCTCACTTCTTTTTTTTCAATCCTCGCCCTGTTTTCTTCCACAAGCCCAAAAATTTTAACGAAATAGAATCGTCAAATAATCTAAGATCAAATACCAAATCTGATGTAGGACACGATATAGTCCTACGTTTTAGAGGGCTCCAAATATGATTTATAATTTTGAAAGTTTTTTTAAAAAATTTCTTAAAATACTTAAAATGTTTTTTAAAAATTTTTAAAATGTTTTTTAAAATTTTTCGAAATTAAAAAAAAATGAAAATTAAAGAAAATAGAAAGTTTTAAAAAATAGAAAAAGAAAAAATATAAAAGATAATCAGGATTCACTCCTGAACCGAACTTACTATAAGACTAGACTCCAAGGCAACATATTCGCGAGAAAAAAAGATTGCCCATGCACCAAAGCTCCAAATCACCTTTATTAATTTATTAATATCATCGTCGTCTTCTTCATACAATAAAGATCTATACCGTATTTATAATATCCTTAACCTTAGATACCCATAATCAACTTCGGATTTGATCTTATCCTATATGACCAACTAAAACAGCTTTATCTAAAGATTAACTAAACAATAAAAATCTAAAAATAAATACAGATAAAACCAAATAAGAGGATAACTAAAAATCCTCATTTAACTAACTGAAAGATATGCTCAACTAATCTAATCTTAAGTTAAAAAATGAACTAAATCGGTTTCAATCCGATCAACATTGGTTTATGCCTATTCGCATCAATGACTATAATAGACCTAGTGGTGTAGATTGTCGTTATGGTCAACTGTGCCTACTAAAGACTATTTCAATAGTTCTCACACCCTCCTATTATTGTTTTTATTTCAGAGCTCTAAAGCCAGTGATAAATCAAGGTAAGAGGATCGCAAGCTAGATAGCATCTCTTATCCAGACGAGTGCTAGAGGAGGACCACCTAGCGGACGTATATAGTCGGTTGTACATATTGGACCCTAAAAGGACGACAGAGTTGTATTTATTTTTGGTTATATTTGACTAATGTACAGTGGTAGGTATACTTGTGTAGTTATACCAAACTCTAATACATGTTCTTTTGTATATACACTCATGGTACATGCTTTGGACAAGTTGGTTGTATATGCTTCGTATGTGCGGGGTGCTTCCTCTGATATACGGCAGGTCAGTTGGCATACAAAAGAGGCTTTCGTCATGACCCAAGGCGTGACACGACCTGTGAGCCCTACACGGTCTTTTTGCAATGGAGTTATATGCAGCGATTGAGCACAGATGTGGTATTACATGAGGCCTTTGGACCAACACGGCGGTATATGGATTGAGTTTGGATATCGGATTGTTCACCAAATTGATGCATATATACATTTGCTTATCTTGTTACAGTAGCAGTATTATTTCAAATATTTAGTCGCATGCTTCGTTTCCTATTTTACTTTTGCTATTTATTAGGTATATTTGTTTATACCTATCAGTTGAGGAGAGATTCCTAGTGGCTGTTTTAAATTGGGTCATTATCCTAAGGTTCAATGAAATATAGCATTTTGATCTCAAATATAGGGGTTGCTAGGGGGGGCGGCCCCCTTTAGACTAATACCCCAAACTGCCCTTGCCTAAAGGGCAGTTCCATGTCTTAAGGAAACGAAGGGAAAGGGTCACAGGAGGGTAGGGGGGAACATTTCCCCCCTAAATAATGAACTTTTATCAAGTCCAGCCTTAAGCTACCATTTGATTCGGGTTAAGGAGGGGAATAACCCTTTAACCCCGAAGTTATTCCCAAACACCCAATTTGGGGGGTGGCCCCACCCCAGGAATAGGGGTGGGATTAACTTAATCCCACCCCTATTTAATTTTTTAATATAAATTTAAATTTAAAATTTAAATTTTAAAATTTTAAAAAATTATATATTTAATTTTAAAATTTAAATTTTTTTAAAATTATTATTTTTAATTATTTAAATTTTATATTTGTAACTTTAAATTTTTTAATTTGAGATTTAAAAATATAGATTTTAATTTTAAATTTTGCATTTTAAATTTTAAATTATTATTCTTAATTCTTTTTAAAATTTAAATTTGACATTTTATATTTGTAACTTTAAATTTTTAAATTTGAGATTTAAAAATAAAAATTTAAATTTAAATTTAAAATTTAAAATTATTATTTTTAATTATTTAAATTTTAAATTTAAATTCAAATATAAAAATTAGGGCAAAATCATTATTTTCTATTTATAACCCACTATCTTTCTTATCCCACCTACTCCAACCAAACACTATTTTACCTATATCTGGACTAAACCCAATTCTCAATCAAACACAAAATTACTCTAACCCCACCTTAACCCTATCCCTGGAATAACTGGTTTTTACTTAACCCCGAACCTAACGGTGGCTAAGGGTACCTAAGGGCTGAAGACTTACATTATCGCTCTCTTTTGTTGACCAGTGAGTACAGCTTGTTGTCGGCGACTTGCGATACCCACTGGAAAACATGATACATGTTTCTCACCCCCTATTTTCCACATATGACACTAGAGGTGACGTTCGGGACACTTCGTGAGGGCGTTGTTAGATTAAAGTGTCCCCCTGGCAGTAACTTTTGAGATTTAATTACTCTTTTATTTGACTCCTTTTATTTAGCTATCTCTCATGTTAATAGTCGTGTATTGGTGTTTTTGGTATTTTATGTAGTTGCTTTCGATTTTCAGTATTAGCATCTCTTTACAGTATCTGTTTTTCTATTCATTTTGTTAGTCAATTATCTATTCGTTGTCGTCGTTGTTGTTAACGTTGTGGTTGATGTGATGGTTGGATGTCATACTCTATGTCCCCACGCCGTGCATATATACGAGAGACTATCTGTTCGACAAGGGAGACTGTCCATGTGGCACGTTCGCGACAGTCATTTGGTATTAAAAAAAAAAAACATTTTTCGTTGCTTACCATACAAAAGGTTTCACATATGAGCTCCGAGGCATGACATAGAGCTTATCCACAAAGTTTTTAAGCATCTATTTTGTAAGAAAATCCTTCACTATATTGTTTACTTTTGTTGAGAGAGAATTCTACTGCAATTTGTACATCTATTTTAAAGAAAATAGAATAAAAACCATCAAAATAGCAATATATATTACTGTGCTAATTGAAAGAGATCAATGAGTGATGCTTACGTGGAGGTCATGAACTCCTCATGAACAAAGTAGTCTATAATGTACAGCTACATAGGAGAAAAGACAATATGTATGTCAGTAACTTGAGATGACATCAAATTCTATTAGAATGAAAAGTTGATCATGCAATACCGAACAGAAAAGCTGGTAGAGAAAGACTGAAAGGTTCGCAGTGCCAGCTAAATAGCTCTTTGCCAGCAGAGAGAGATTGATAAATAACCACGCCATCATTCCAGCTCTTACAAAAAAGAACCTACAAAGAACAAGTTAGATACCCTAGAGAAATTACAACATGCTTTATCAACTCTTATCTCTACGAAGCCTCCATACGTAAGCTGCATTTAAGTTACTTAAAATTACATTGTGGAGAGACCTGAGTAGCTCTTATTACTAACTGCAAATTGGTTCGAAAAAGAAAATGAACCAGTAGATATGCGAAGCATGCTTTAGGAAGAGAAAAGAAGACACTTCTAAATATTCCAACAATATATTCTGACAAAGCCAACACACCATTGCTGAACTCCCATAACTAGTAAATAACACTTGAAAAGACTAGAGCACAATTCAACAAAACGAAGAACTACGGTGCTTTTGTGATCTAGCTCTTTGTTTTCCCTAATTTGTTTTGCTTTAGCTTTGAATTTGTTTTAATTTGTTTTGTTTTTTCCAATTCCATTTCTTTTGTTTTACTCTATTTTCCTTGCTCTTTCTTAAGAGTCCATTTCTACCTTAATTCATCGTCCAAATGAATGAAGTGGATTGAGGCATCTTGTCTCTACTTCTCTCTCAAAAAAATAAATAAATCAATCAATGAAGCTCCTTTCGATCACATTTCATAACATCTTCATCAGAAATCAGCCTAACTCGTACTAGGCACTTGAACTCAAAGCTCAAGTTAGTAGGCTCCACACAGTTGATATCAGGTCCAAGTATAGCTTGGGGTAACCTAAATGTTATTAAAGACTTTTATTGCCAGGCAAGGTAGATTGTGTAAAATCCACCTTTTGAAACTGATCTTGCTCAGAGCTATTTAGACTTGATTCTACGAAAAACCAATAAAAGACAACAAAAAGAATTTTTTATATTTTTCATATAAATAAAGTTCCATTGGGAATTGCATCGTATGTATATAAGCTGATCAAACACAAAACAAACGAGAAATGGATCAGTTTTGGCTGAATCTCCAGAAATCAAGTTTTGTTTTGGGTTTCAGATGTTGTTTTGACTGAAACACCTTAATAGAAAGCATTTACAGCACTCTTATTTACAGACTGCATACCCTACAACCTAGAAGATACAGCAGGCTAATTTACTTTCATATCATTGACCTATCTCACTCATGGTTTATATCACAAGTTCCAACTCGGCAGGTCAAAGACCAGGAAGTATTGATAGGTATTGTAGACAATTTGTCACGCCCTTAATGAATTAGTTGGACTGTGTTAGGTTAAGTTTACTATTTGCGGCAAAGATTTTCTAATCAGAATGGTCAAAGAAGCAAACAAGTTAAGAATGAAAATCGCACACCAACACACATCACTACTGTTCTTCTAGAGTTCAATAGTAGTAAGCAGCATGCATATAATGATTAAAAAAAAAGCTATAACTTAGACATGCATTTTTCACATCCTAAGAAATAGTCAGGAAATGACACTCTTTGAAGTAAGGAATGGTTCACATACTTGAGGTCAACACCCATAAAATGAGGATTAAGCTGTACTCCAAACCACCTATGAGTCACAAAAAACAACATTAGTTTCTATGCTTTAAATTTCAATGCATCCAGAAATTAATACAAATGAAACAGCTTACAACATAATTTCTATACTTGTAATGCAAGAAAAAGAACTTTTGATTTCAGCGTAAAAATTGGAAACTGACAATAGGTTCTGACGCAAAGTATCACAGTGAATTGGCGAGAAGGGTGCTTGCTTATTAAAAAAGTTGTTGTTTATGGCCAGTCACAATGAATTTGTCCCATAAATACAAGAGTGGTAGTAGCTTTGACTACATAAACAGGAAATAAAAGATGGACACGCACCATAGGATGGTTCAAACAAACTGTCCAAGTAAAAGGGGACTCTATCATGAGATTTTCAATTTACAAGAAATCAGGAATCCAGGTAAACAAACATTAAGGTAAATTCGAAAATAACTTCTTGGCCATATTAGAAGGCCAAGTCCCAATATCAAAAAACAAGAGGTAGTGTTTAAAGCTTGAATAAAATGTTGAATAAAAAAAGATTAAATACTATCATCTTCTTGAAGAGTGTGAAAACGGGTCTCAATTCTTTAACAAGGTTAGAAACTAAGACACAAAGATCTTTAGAAGTACCAATCATGTATGAAGTTTCCAGTAACATGAGGCTTCAGAGAGGAACTTTTAGTGCATAGATCTTCTAGAAGAGTGTGAAAATGATTCCCAGTTCTTTAACAAGGAAGAATACAAACTAAGACAAAAGTTCTTTAGAAGTACCAATCATGTATGAGGTTTCCAGTAACATAAGGCTTCAGAGAGGAACTCTGGTCACGGGATCTGGAGCCACCAGCATAAAGAACGAAAGAAACCTGAAATAACAAAGGAAAGGCCTCGTTTGGCATTGTTGCTGGGTTTTTTTTTCCTCAAATAGAATTTCTATACAAAATAGTATAGAAGGGGATGGTTAATTGCTTGCAATCCTCTAATCTAAGGTAGTCGGTTGGCAATAAAAAAACAAAAACTTGGAACCAACTACTTGTTTATTTTCAAAAAAAAATAATGCGGCCTAAGTTTATAGTTACAAATCACACAAAAGATTGCTAGTCAGGCCAGTAAAAATTACTAGCTTCTTTAGATTAAGCATTTCACCAGCAAGAAATGTTATTACTTGAACATTAGCTTATCAGTGTATGCATTACAGTAGCACCAAGGGCTTCTATATTAAGTCTCTATTCATGATGGTACGATATAGCTGTACGCCAAGAATAGTTAAATTGCACAAGTACTCACCAAACTTTTATCTATGTTTCGCTTTGGTTTTTAAGCTCAACAATCGATGACCTAAACTTTTTGAAAGCGTTTTACTTTAATCCTTGCTTTTATTTACTGTTAAAGCAAAAATAATTGTCTACTCTCAGTGCATCTGTACATCCATGCACTATTATCTATCGACCAATGATCCTATCTCATATTTAAATCATACCACCCAGTAGCAGCATTTTCTCTACTTAAAAATTAGATTGTTGTTTCGAAAGTATCAGAAGGATAAAGGGCCGAAGGATTCTTGCCGCACAGATGTACAGGTGAAATGAGTGCACACAATAATTCTTCTTCCAAAGCAAGGAATGAAGTGAAAGACATCTAAAAGTTCAAGGGTTTCCAATGTTGCCCTCAAGTTTGAGGATCAAAGTGAAATTTGAACTAACATTTAGGAACTAATAGTGCAATTTACCATGCAAACAACAGGTGAACACCATTGCCTATGAAAATGATATTGTGTTATTCCTCTTAGCACATAACTAAGTTGCAGTGAACTTTCCAGGGACGAAATATAGGAGTATTTAAAAATGTTTCTGTGAGCAAGACGACATAGGACCCAACTGTGCCAGGCTCATAACAAGCACAATTTTGGCCTAAGGTCCACTGATCAGGCCTGAGCCGGCTTATCCAAACGAGGCTGAGGCTTACCACGCTAGACAGAGCTTGTGTTGGTTCTGAACAAATCAGTTGAGAACTCAAACCGGACAAACAAGCTATGCTCAGGGCTACAGCCTTTCTTTGAGCAACATAACCACTTACAAACAAGCCCAGAAAGTTATGAAACCTTGAGATGATTGCCCCAGTCAAGAGGAATGCAGGATAATTTTATCATGTTAAAATGATATACAAGTGCATATTTGGATTTTATGCACCCTGGCAACTTCATTGACCTAAGGTACTTTTTACTAACTGTGCCCTTGTTGTCGAATAGTTATGACAGCTTATTGGGAAAGCATGGATAGAAAATACTTCAAAAACTTGTATTGAAATTTGGGAGTTATGATGGCAATATGATTTTATATCATAATGCCTATGACAGACCTTTGAGGGCTGATGGATGACCATCTTTAATAATTTGATACAGATTAAATGCACTGGAACCACTTGAACTTTCGCCTATTTATAGATAGTCATCTAAAATTTTAAAAATACATATATATATATCCATTCAAACTTTCAAACTTTTGTAATTAACCAAGAATACACTTTATAAATTTAAAGTGCCTACCACTAGCTAAATGGCTAAGAAATAATAAAGATACATGCCAACAATATAGAAAAGCTCTTTTGTGATGTTAAAATTCAGTCTTGTGATAAAGAAATTATTTTTTTATTATTTGATAGTTAAAAGTTAAGTAGGATAATTATAGTCAATATTACCCTAAAATAATGAATTTGGACATCGGGAAGACTCATCCATCAATAGCATGTGTTCCTTTTTATTTTTTGAGCATTTGGCTAACGTTAGTCATCTGAAATTTATGAGCTATAGATCTAGATGGTTAATTTCTCAAAGTTTGGGCGGCTATGTGCAAACAGTCGAAAGTTGAGGTGGTTCTGGTACATTGAACCCTTTTATTATCTTAAACTCTATAATCTGTATAAAATATTGGAAATATTGAAAGGTAGATAGCAGGCAAGCAATTGCCAAATTACCATGATGTCTCAAAAAAATTAACTCTATTATGAAGAGTAATTAATATTGTACGTGTTAGCAAATGCACCATGTTGTAGTGAACATATGAAGGTTAAAAAAAGACCAATCAAATGGAAATAAATATCTATCATGTTTGTAACTCCAATTTAGTTCTTCTATCATACATGTGAGAAATTCTATAGTACGAGACCATGAAATTCAGAGGCATAAATATATGAATTGTTTAGATAATTTTAGTCAGCCTCAATGAAAGATCCTCATATGCAATTTAGAGCGGAAAATCAAAGAGACCACATTCTAGAGCACAATTGGCTCTCCACACCAGGATCTGTTGTAAGTAACAACTTCCCTTTTCATGAATACAATCCAATTACAACATGTTCCTTCTTCCTAACGGTGAAAATGTCATGCAGTTACAATTTATGCATGAGAAATGCCGCCAGTGCTAAAAGATGAGAATATATAGTTTACACAAAATGAACTTACAACGAGGCTGAAGATAAAAGTTGCCGATAATAGCTCAACTCCCTTATCAGCAATAACCTGCAATTCAGAAACAATTTTTTACTCCATAATAAATATGTTCTAACATAGAAATCATAGTCAACTGTAAAATAAGTGTTCATTGGCACAACAAGAACTTAATAATCTAAGTATGCAGCTGGATGAATATTAACAGCTCTGATACGCATAAAGACAAATGAACAACAACACTTAGCACTTTTCACTGAAGAGTCAATTGTAAATGACATTCTATCTCTGTAATCCACAAAGTAGGTCAAGCAACATCAAATAATGTAATCTGTGAACGTACTAGGAAAGTCCTATGTTTTTACAATGGGCTAAACTGAGTGCTTTTTGTGGCTTTCATGATGAAGAAGCTTTAGACAATCTTTCTCAATTGAAGCAGGATTACTAATGTTGGATTTAATAAAAAATGTTTATAGGTTGTCTCGTCGGAAGTCAGACACAAAGAATAGTACGGCAATAGCTATCATAGTGCAGCCAGTGATGAATAGGTGCCACCACGCTTCAAATATCATTGGGAAAGAAAAAAAAACTAGGTAAGATCTGCACTTCCGTCTGCTATCTATGGCTAAGAGAGCATGACATTAGTAGGCAGAAATTTTAAAAGATCAGTCAGCAAGAATATGCACCTTCATGGAAGCAAAAGGAGAAAAAAATAACTTAACTCCTGTACAGACATCTAACTGCTGTACAGACATCTCTCTGTTTCTCAGTAGTAGGTACAAGAGCAAAGACCAACAAACCAAAGAGAGGATGTTCGTGCAAGCAGTTAGTATGACTATGTGCAAGCAGTTAGTATGACTATGTGCAAGCAGTTAGTATGACTATCCCGTCTTCAATTTTAAGTGAAACTTTATAAGGAGACAGCAACATTTGAAAGATGTTTGAGAAGTACCTGAACTTTCATAAAAGTAGACTCAGAATAGGACCACACTTTTTAATTGAAAGATATAATAGATTCGGGCAAACAACCTGAGAATGATAAAATTTTCACAAAAATAACATACAAAAGCAACAGAATAGAGGAACTTCCAGAAACTGTTATGGAAGAGTTCCAAAGAAGCAGATGTTGCAGATCTTGTGAATTGATTATTGATGCGTAGATAACTCTTTATAGATAGATAATCATTCATAAGAATCTGAAGACAATTACCGTAGGAGACATCCATCCCATATAAACTCCAGCTGCTGTAAGCACCAGCAACAAAAAGAGTGATACTAAACCTGAGAATGAAAAAACACTGTTGAATAAATGAGAAAATGATATTACATCAATTATTGACTTGACATAAGATCATTGAGAATTTTGCAATTATAGAAGTATTTAGTTTCTTAGTTACTTTAGAACTTATTCAAGAAAACATTTTTCAAGTCACTTGCATCATATTAAATTATCACAATATGGAATGTGTTCAACGCGTTACTTAGCGCAAAGTTTAAGTTGAACATTTGAGTACTGCAGAGATGAGAAGTCATGTTTCAAATCCAATATTCATGTTCTCAAATGAAAATATAAATAATTACATAATTAACTTTAGCAACCAGTAAGATGTACGCAATCACCAAACCCTTTTGTCGTCAATATATTGTAATCTGATGAACTAGAAAACTGTTAGAAGGGCCTCTTGGTCATAGGGACTACACACCCGGCTAAGAGGAAAAGGAATAAAATCAGTTGTTGTTGGATCTCAGCAAACAATTGGTGTCGGTAATGTACATATAGGCCAATAAGTACAATCCTCAAAGATTTTGTTTGATGTCTTCCTTTTGTATGTGAAAATATGGTGCAGTTAGAGTAGAAAGAGCTTGAATTGGGGAAGTCACTGCTGCTTCTAGTTCTTTCATCTTATAGGAGCTTTGAAACCATACTACACCATGGATGTAGGTTTAACTTGAACCATCTAAGTCAATGTATCCAACAATGTTCATTTGAGAACATTATCCAATTCTCATCAGTTCAATGTTTTTCTTCAAGAACAAATAATCCAAACAAAGCATCTCAAATATCAATTGCTAACGATGATAGTTTACAAGAGTCAAAGAAGTTTTTAGCCACTTTCTGAAAGTTTCCTCTTTCTTTCTGCTGGCACAGAATGTTGTCTTAATTTAAGAGTAGCAAAATGTCAACAATAACCATCTTAAGGAACTATTTGGATGCATGAATATCTTGTTCGCTATATCCTCTTGATTTACTAAAGAAATTTATACATTTCGATGATGAGAAGTGTGATCAAATACTTAGAATGTAAGATCACATTCGGCTTTCAAGACATTTATTAAGAATAAGATAAATCACCTCGTACGTGAAATATGTTGTCCTACCAAGTCATGAATAGCAATACTTTTCTAGAACTAAAACTTAGTAAAACTTCCTACTTACAATCATACTAGAAATTGTTATACCGAATAAGTTATTCTTGGATAACTTATTCCGACATCCAAACAAGGCCTTAATTTCTTTTAAGGGAATAGAAATTGATTACTTGGCTGTAATCACTGCCTAGATAAAGATGATTTCTGATTTACAAATGAAAAGCATGTATCCTCTTACTACAGTTTAGCTTCATGGTTTCTCTATCGTATGAACGTTTGTTGTTCAAAGCAAGATAATAAAAAAAAAAAGAATAATTGGATCAAAACAATTGAGTCAGACATATAAATGATAGTAACTTCCTTTTTCACCTATCCGTATTTTTGCAACCCCTAGCAAAGACTGTTTATCTTCCAAAGACTTTGTCACCTATCCGTCTTCCAAAGACTTCCAAAGACTGTTTATGACACCTGCTTAAAATAATGTATGCATCATAAAATAGTGATAACTATTCAACCACAGGGACTTATTGATAATCTTAGAATATGGATTTCTATGATCCACAAAATCAAGAATTACTTTATACTTTGTATTCCACCATTAGATCTCGTACCAGCCAACTTAAATCCACCAATGCCATTTATATGCTTGTTTTTCACCATTTGCCGTTTCAAACAACCACGCAAGCTCTTAATGATTGCAGATATCATTTTGTCCAATGGCATTTTGGATCAATAATGCAATCCAAATGGTCCAAAATGAATCATACAGCAATTTAAATGGTCTAAGACGAATCCTAATTGTAAACAATTATAAGAATTTACATTTTCAGAAAATTCCTCAAAATTTCCTTCAAGTTGTGCAGAAGAAACACCTTATTTCAATACTTTACGAAAACTGAAAACTAATATCAAACATGTTGTTAACATTGCCATCCTCAGAAGCAAGATCCATCTCATTGGTACTTTCTTCCTCAAAAAGAGCGCAAATTGTCGTATCCATCCACCGTCCGAGGCATGCATCTTTTTCTTAAGAACAACTTAACGAACATCTTATTCATTATGTTACATCACTAATGCAAAGCCAAGATCTCGAAGTGAATTATTGAAATGGTATTCAGGTTCGCCCAAACAAAAGGAAATAAGAGCGGCACGTGCAAAAGGCTAACATAACATGAATAGGTAATAATAGATGCAGGAGGAGAAGAAGGAAGAGACCATTGCAGTAGTGGAGGCGAGACCCATCGGAGAGGAGGGCTCCAGGACAATCTTGCTTGGGAGGATTGTTCCGGCGACGGCCAAGTAAACCAGGTATGACACCAGCAGTACCACCTACAGAGGGTAAATAATTGGTCATTTGGTTGGTTTCTTTACAAAGAGATAGGGTGAGAAAGAAAGAAAAGTGAGAGAAATGTGCGGGCGTGAAAAACTTACAGAACTCCAAGAAGGGATCAAGGCAGCGACGAGCATGGCAGCGTCTAGCTGCATTGCTTCTCTCTACCACTCTCTCTCTTTATTAGTTAATATACCCTGGGCCTTAAATCTTTAAAGATTTTCTTCTCTCTATCTATTCCTCTTATTTATCTCTCTCTACCTCAAACTCAAAAAATCAAAGCCCTCCTAGAGGTCCCAAACAGCGTCAAAGTCCACACTGGAATTAGTGCACTTTGTTAATACATATAAAAAACTTTATAATACAAATATTTCTAAAAAAGAAGGAAAAGTGGGGGAAAAAAGAGGGTGCATTAATAGGGATGCAAACTGGGAGGATCTGTCGACGAGAGTAGAACACCAAGGATAAAGAGTGAGAGTAGAATTTTCTATTCATCTAAAAATATCTCCTAAGGCTTCAAGAATCATGTATTTATAGTGTTGAGAGCCCTTTGATAATAAATCATTGTCTTTTCGTTTTCAACACAACACGGTCACCCAAGAGTCAAACATAGAAAACGAAGCAATTTTGGAAATTTCAAAGGTCTTTGTTTTTGGGGAATTCCAAAAGTCTTCTTGGGAAAGTTTTTTTGTTTATTGGAGAAAAGGGTTTGGGTTAACCAAAACAACTAAAACTAAATGATTTAAGTCCGAATCAAACACGAACCTACAAAATAAAAGAAATTTGCATTCAAAAATAAAATGAGGCTTATTTGCTGCATCAAAAATCCTACCAAACAATCTTCAAGAAGGAGATAAATGATTCACGGCTTTTGTGAAAAATTACAAAGGCAGTGAATCGTTTAAGTTTAGGCGGTAAACGATTCACCGCCTTCATGAAGGCGGTAAACGATTCACTGCATTTAGGGCGGGTTTGGTTCCAGTGTTGTAATATTACATGTATTTCGACATATCCAGATATATTGGATTTCTAAATGAAATTACTATTGATACTACATTAGCGCGTTTGGTTTAATGCAGTAATGTAATGCTGGATTGCAGTGTTTATAGCATTACTATTTTTGGTTCAGTCTATAAAATTTAGTAATTCTAACTGAAAAGTATAGTCTTTTCCAAAATAGCCCATGTGGTCATTTGAATACTATTTTCTCACTAATATATAATTAAATATAATTTTTGCACTTGTAAATTAATTATATTAATAAGTAATGAAATAAAAGGACCAAACATGAAAAAAAAATTAAATTGCAAAAAATCAATTTCAACCATAGAAGAATAAATAGAAAAAGGCCATAATACATAATGAAAAATCATACAATAACAAATAAATTTCAATTTAGAAACTCGTCTATAGACAGAATCATTAACCAAATGTCACATAAAAGCACATTAACAGCATAATATCAAATATATATTTTTCACGTTTATTATCAAATAGTACTATTACCAAGTTAAGAAATTAACAAAGCACCATATAGAATAAATATTTCATAGAGTCGAAACTTCCACACACATCATAATACCATGCAAAAGTGGAAGCCTAAACACTTATATTATAAAACTTTAAAAGTTCTTGCACTAAAAATAAACAAGCCAAAAAAGTCTAAACCCAACTTGTCCAACTCTAATAACACAATTTCTTCAATCACGTCCACCTAAGATACGGAAAATGTATTGCTTTTTGTAATGATCAGGTATGCAGTATAATGTATGTAAGTTTGTAGAATCACCTGCTAGAATTTCAGTGGCATCCATTATTTTCATGTCCTCAAGTCACTCGATCTTTAATATCTCTTCGAACAACTTGTCCATTTTGGTCTCAATATTTGCCATGAATTGAAAGCAATTAGCAAGCCTACCTAAATGTTCATTGGCATCGTTAAATGAAGTTTCAAGTGAACGCAAGGTTAATTGTTCATCGATCGAATCCTCTCTAAGTGGTGACTTTCGCTTCTTTGATTTTGCCGATATGCCACCATTCAAAGTGTTTACTCGAGCACTATTTTGTTCCATAAAAAACATCTCGACATCAGAATCTTGGGTGGATGCGTGTGTCACTAACTCTTCCTCTAAGGTTTTTATTTTTCACTAGGGTTTTTATTTTTAGGCCAACACATGATTAATTAGGGCATAAAAAATATATAAATTTTCCCCTAACATTTCCAAATCAGATCCAGGAAAAGAGAGATAAAAAACGAGATCAATAACTAGATTAATAAGAATCAAAAATGCCAAAGTGCCTGTTAAGCATGTCCTGTAGAAAGATTGCAACTAAACGAAACAAGACATGGCTTCAGATCTAACGAAGTTTGCAACAGATCTGTAATCAATATGTGAAAAAAGAGGTATAAACACTCCTTAAATCGACTAAAAAAAAAAAAAAACTCCAAATCGGATCAACCTTCAGTTCGAAAATAATGGGTTTTAGTGACAAAGAAGTGATTAAATATGAATGCGATAACGGTGAATGGAGGGAAGGAGATCGCGAAGACTACCTGGGAGGACGAAGCAGTAGCAGAGGATAAGTGTTAGTGCGAGAGAGAGAGAGAGCGCGGCGTGCGCGAGAGAGAGAGAGAGAGAACGAGGCGTGCGTGAGAGAGATCAAACGATGCTGTTGATAGGGTCTGTGGGGGACTTTTTTTGAAAATAACCCTGTGAAATCTCATATTTGCCGAAATAACCCTCTAAAAATTTTATTTGTGAAACTAACCCTACTCGCGCCAGCTCGGCGGCCACGTCAGAATTTTCTATGAAAACGGTGAACGATTCATCGTCTTCTGGGCGCCTTTCGAAGACGGTGAATCACACGAAGACGGTGAATGATTCACCGTCTTCTCAAGGCGACCCCCCTCCGCCTTCTGCCCAAAATCCCGCGCGGACACCCCTGCTTGGTGCCCTAGAGAAGGCGGTAAACGAATTACCGCCTTCTCAATGTATTGAGAGAAGGCGGTAAACGAATTACCGCCTTCTCTCCATACCGCAGAGAAGACGGAAATTTGGATTGCTTTTTTGACGAAATTTGGCTAAGTCCCTGGGGTACACAGAGAAGGCGGTGAACGAATCACCGCCTTCTCTCAATACCCCATAGAAGACGGTGAATCGTTCACCGCCTTCTCTAGGTCCCAGAGAAGGCGGTGAATCGTTCACCGCCTTCTGCACCCCTGCAATCTGCCGTCTAGTGGGGTATGTAGAAGGCGGTGAACGGTTCACCGCCTTCTTCAGAACACTAAAGACGGTGAACGAGTCACCGTCTTTAGTGCTTACAGAGAAGGCGGCGAACGATTCACCGCCTTCTCTACAAGCACCTGCGACTTTCGTGAGAAAAACAATTCGAAAACCGCAGCGAAGCACAGAGGCAATTGCAAGAAACCAATCGATATCAACTAGCTCAACTTTGACGCAATATTTTTCAATAAGACATAGAATCCAACAAGAAACATACCATCCCGAGTGGATTAACAAGAGAAACTCAACAGGAAGAAAATTTCATCAAAAATCCAATCAAAATCGAACAAAATACAAGGTTTCATACAAAAATTCCAACGAGTCACAATATCATCGAGAAAGTTCAACTTTGACGCAATATTTTCCAATAAGACATAAAATCCAACAAGGAACATAAAATCACGAGTGGATTAAGAAGAGAAACTCAAGAGGAAAAAAATTTCGTCAAATATCCAAACAAAATGCAACAAAATACAAAGTTTTCATACAAGAAATTTAACGAGATATACAATTTTACCGAGAAAGTTCAACTTTGACGCAATATTTTCCAATAAGACATAGAATCCAACAATAAACCTATCATCACGAGTGGATTAACAAGATAAACTCAACAAGAAATATAATTTCGTAAAAAAACCCCAGAAATATACAAATATCATGTAAAATAAGTATTATATAAAACAATACAAACTATAAGCGAAGTAAAGAAAAAATATACAATCTCAGCCTCTCGATCTGCCTCGCCCTCGCCTCGACGTCCTCGCCACGCCCTCCACGCCCACCCTCTACCACGATATCGTGAATAGGTACCTCGTCAGCGCCGACACGGCCATCTCATCGAGCGCCGCAATCATAAAGCCCTCTCGGATGATCCGACCTCCCGAGGCTCGTCGTCGTCGGTAGTGGCCGGTGTAGATGTACGCCCGGACTGTGATGATGACGCGGGGGGACGTCGAGAATAGACGAATCTGAGGTTATCTCTAGAGGCTGGCGGCGGCAACAAGGACAAGTCCAACGGCCGTAGCGGTAATCTCTCAGGGGCGGGTGGCATATCAGGGAGCCAGCATATCAGCATCATCAGGAGGAGATGGGGATCGTGATACTCGGAGGCCCGATGGTCCAGCAGATGTCGAAGCATCACGGTGATGATGACCCGATGTCGATGCTCCTCCATCATCTCGACCTCTGACATCAGCAGCGACTGGTACTGGTATGGTAGGAATGTACTGCAGTACACTCTCCAGATCTATATCCATGTCTATCGTTGCCTGTATCCAACCATCTACGGACGGTGGATCATCAACCAATCGTCTCATCCTGGCCTGTGTCAAGCGTATAGCGTCCACCTGCATTTGACAGAAATAATATATTAAACGCCCGGCAATCTATATTATACATAAGAGTTAATAAAATATTGAATTGCCCGATTGATCGTACCAAAGCTCTCTCTGCCCGGCCACGAGGCCGGTAAGTCAATGGTGGACGCCGAACAGACGAGAAATCCATCGTCTAGTGATCCGCCGATCACCATATAAATCGATGCCGCTCGCACCGGTCATCACCCACAATCGGACGCTCTATAATGTCCTCTAGTCGATGCCCCCATCTCTCGCTGTGTGCAGCATGACACTATGCCCAGTACTCATCATTCCGCCCCGAGAAGTCACACGCCGGATGGCCTCCACATGAATCGGAATATGCTGTAGGAGGCCAACCGCCGCAAGACTCGATCCCGCACGTGAAGCTCGACGATATGAAATGATATCGTGTCGTCCTAGCTCGCCAAACCTCACCGCCCTGCATTACGTAACGGTGGCAAAGACACTATAATCTCATCTGTGTACGGCCGCCACGTCATCTGTGAATAAGACAAAATAACTCAGATGATGGAATTAATACGGTATTATATTTTAAAATGTTTGACAATATCGTACCTGAGCCTCTCTCTGCTGATCCAACTCATCTCGATAAAAATGAATATCCGCCGTCCTCACGTTTGCTCGAAAGCGTAACCCGCCAGCGTTCGCCCACCTAATATTTTTAAAGTATGCGTGCTAGTAAAAAAAAATGTTTACATAGAGCGTGTAAATTCTGTTGAAAATTTAAATATCATACCGGCACCCGATAGGGCGATCAGCCATGTCGGCATCAAATCGAACCCCGAGGGTCGCCGACGTGCGGATGGTCCCGTGCCCGGATCTATAAATAAATAAATGACAATTGTTAGATACTAATGATAATAGGAGATGCAATGTCATACCGCTTAATATATATTACTAATTATACCGGACTAAGGTCGCGAAGCAACGATTCGACTTTTCCATTCATTGTGAGCGAGAGCCCGATATAGATACGCTGCATGTCGCTCCCCATGCTAAACCGCCGCATACGTCAAAATCGGCCAAAAGGAAGCCACTTCAAATGAACTCGCTACGGTGGGGTTTGGAAAAAGACTACAACCAATCGATACAATATGTATGCGCGTGCGATCTGTAAGTAATCCGCCGGAGCATCCGCCGGAATATGATGGAAATCTTTGGTATATCCAATCAAGGCGAATCCGCCACCGATATCATCCGCACGGCCCCTAACAATGCTCGCGGATCTCCTCTCACGGATACACATCGTCGTCCTCACACCGCTCTCTATCGACCCGAAGACCAGCAATAACCGCCACGTCCTGAAGTGTAATCGTCATCTCCCCGTGGCGGAAGTGGAATGTCTTAGTCTCCCGTCTCCATCTCTCCGCCAACGCTCCTAACAAGGCCTGGTCGAGCTGTAGACGTCTGACTCGAGATATATAATAAAATCCAGCCTCGCGGAGCAGATCAAGCACAGCGTGCGATAGCTCCCAATCGTTTAGTTTGCGCCCATGCTCGTGAACTGCACGGCGCGATATTTCTAAAGCGACAACAAAGTTAGTTAGAACAGTGCTGATATATGATAAGAATAACCATGTAAAAAATAAATTTTCGTGCTCACCTGAGTAGTGATGAATGATGACCTATGGGTATCTTTGCTCGGCCAGACCGACCCATCAATCGGTCCCGCGTCCTCTAGCTCGCTATCCGCACTTTACAAGAAATTTTAATTAGTAACAATAAAAACCACACAATGAATATTGAATTATTGCAAGATTAATAAATACAGTAAGATAGGTATCAATCCTACGTCGGCGTCTCGATGTCGATGCTCTCTCGGTGTTCTGAGGACACGTATTTCTATAATGGCCTCTCTGCTTACAGATACCACATGTGGTTCGTCGGCCACTCGTTTCGTCCATCATATTCCGAATACGTGTTGCTCGTGGTCGACCTTTCTTCCTTCGCACAGGAGGCGGTACAATGGGCGGGCCCGGGGGTCGTGGCCAGTAGCGTCTGTCTGGAACTAGATGGAACAACGGTGCGTATGACTGGCGATAACACTCTACAGTATACCAATGGGAACAAAGACTGTGGTAATCTAAACTAATTTGCGAATTACTGCAAACTGCTAAAATATGCGAGCACGGTATGCCCGTTAGCTTGAATTCGCCGCAATCACAGTCCGTCTCTGATCCATTCATGTCTACACTGTAATGGGAGTGTCCTGTTTGTACTTCGAACCTTAATGGCCCGAATCGGTAAACCATGTGTCCCCGCGCCATCATCATATTCAATGTAATCCTAGTTTGTATTTTAGGTGTGATTGTGGCCGTCATACTTTCACCGTTTTCACGACGCTTTACGAAATAGCTATTCAGCTTGTAAAAAGTTCCCGCGACAAATGCCGTTATAGGCAGAGCACGCAGGCCCTTAAGTACCCCATTTAAACTCTCCGACATATTCGTGGTCATCAACCCGGCGGCCACCATCAAATGCCCAAGCCCAATACTCTTTGTAAACTTCGAGTTCGTCGACCCACTTCCACGCATCCTCATCTAGCGCTTTTAACTCTTCTTTCAGCTTATAATACTCTACCGGTGTTGGAGCACATCCAATGCTATAAAATTTGTCTAATATTAAATCATTTTTAAAACGTTTATTCATATTTGCTTTCATGTGTCGAAGACACCACCGGTGTACATGGCCCTGTCTCGGAGGATATATCTCAGCGACTATTTCCTTTAACCCACTAAATCGGTCAGATATAAAACAAACCGCTCGATTGCGTAACATAATGTCGCAAGTTTTGTAAAAACCACCGCCAACTTGCACCATTTTCTCCTTCGCATTGCAAACGCTAAAGAAAAAATGCTATCATTTGCATCGACTCCAGTCGCTATCAATGCGTGGCCTTCGTATTTGCCATATAAGTGAGTGGCATCAATACTCACGACCGGCCGACAATGTGCGAATCCACGAATAGAAGGACCAAATGACCAAAATAATCGACCAAACTGGAATATTCCCGACTCTGGCCACCTATGATCAAGCCGCCAATAAGTACCACGATTACTACTCTTCAACATTGTAAGATATCGGGGCACGTCTGTGTATGATCAAGCCCCAACTCCCATAGATGATCCGTAGTGCTTTGCTCCTTGCTAGCCAAGCCTTCCAATAATTAATTTCAACATGCAAAGTGGCTCGCACTGTTTCCTGCACTTCTTTTGGCGTCATATTAAGTCTTGCCTTCATTTGGGGGAGAATCAATTGGCATATTAGATTTGAAGTACAGTTACGGTGCACCGCATTTAGAATGGGAATAACACAAGTGTGTGGCCCAGCATATGTCTTCACTCTGAAATATGTTGCATCTTTAGGGACCGACGCGTGCAATCTCCAAGGACATCCCTCAACTGTGCATTTTACAGTATAAGTTGTTTTTGTGGATTTTACAACCTTCATTTGAACATTGTGAGTAATATGCCATCGATCAAGAGCGTCCACTAAAGATGCCTTTTCATAAAACGTTAGACGAAGCCAAGTCCCGTCAATACTTGGTAGATCATTATTGGTACGTCTACTATCAAACTCAGAGGAATTGACAACATACTCTTGTATCCAATTGTTATCTCTTGGTTATAGCTCCGGTGGTCAATGAAATCAAGTTCTTCGTCCTGGATTGTCTACATACTCGTTGCTTACTTGCGGTCATCATTCAAATCGTATATTGTATTCGCTGTGCAATTTAATCCACCATCGTGATCATCTTCAATGTCATCAGCTAGATCATTCCAATCCTCGTCCTCATGAATGGATTCATCATCCTCATTACCATCATCGTCATTACTATAATCCTCATTACCACCAAAAGGATTATGAATAGGGACATCATTCCAATCCTCATCGCCGTTATCATCTCTTTCCTCGACTATATTATCAAGAACATCATTCCAATTAGCATAGGAAGTAGATAGCCTGCAATAGCGCACGAATGTTTACTACAAGACGGAGACATTTCACTTACTATCAAATAACAAAAGTAAAGCGAAATTTTATTTACCCCCAATCGTAATTGTCAGTTGGTGTCTGAAATATCGCGATTTCGTCACGTGAAGTCTCGGGTTGCGCGTGTGATGTCGAGGGTTGCGCGAGTAACGTCTCGGGTTGAGCACGGGACGTCGATGGTTGCGCGTGTGACGTCGAGGTTGCGCGCGTGACGTCGAGGGTTGCGGACGGGACGTCGAGGTTGCGTGTGTGACGTCGAGGGTTGCGCACGTGAGGTCGACGGTGGCGCATTTTGCGAATGACTATGTCTGCAGTCATAATGACTGGCATTTTCCGAATTCTACCTATTTAAAGCAAATATTCACGCAATGTTCAGTTATTACTGACCTTGTGATTCGTACGCTTCGATCACAACCAACTTCAGGGTCACCAATTGGAGCATCCGGAACACCCACATCGATAGCATTATGTAGCAGGCTTGTGTAATAACCTTGCGACTGATATTGTGTCTCGGACGGATATTACTCTTTCTCAATATATAACGACACACATCCATAATGTTCAAACAATCCAATTAAACCCTCCAATGATTCATCATCTACTATATCATGATCAATATATTCATTCGGTCCCATAGGGCATCGAATTTTGTATTTAAGACAACCTTTCTATTACAATCTACTACACGATACATCCGCCTATCAAAATTCCTATAGGTTGTATCTGGACGAATCGCGATCAATTTCTTTCGACCACCGAAATACCGAGGACCATTTTCCTCCATAACTAACTCTCCATCCCAATAAACACTAAGAGACATCCGACGACTAGCCATTTTAACTGCACAGGAAAAAAAATCACCAAGCAGTAAAGGGGTTATGATTGACTTCGACAATCGTGTTTAACGGAACCGTCGATGATCAAGTTTAACGGGACCGTCGATGATCAAGTTTAACGGAACCGTCGATGATCAAGTTTAGGGTATAGGGTTTAGGGTTTAGAGTTAAGGTTAAGGTTTACGGTTTAGGGTATAGGGTATAGGGTTTAGGGTTTAGAGTTTAGGGTTAAGGTTAAGGTTTACGGTTTAGGGTTTAGGGTTTAGGGTTAGGGTTTAGGTTAGGGTTAGGGTTTAGGTTAGTGTTTAGGGTTAGGGTTTGCATAGTAGTAAAATAAAATAAAAATTTTATATAAAATTTTTTATAAAGATATAAATAAAAATGTATATTATTTATTGAGTAAAATAATCTGGTCATGGGAGCTTTGGCGCGTGCGGGTGCGGCGAGCTCGGGCGGCGAGCTGGCGAGCTGCGGCGAGCTCGGCGGCGAGGTCGTGGTCGCCGCGAGCTCGACAATGGCCAGAGGCGACCTGGCGGCGGCGGCGGCTCGCGCGGCGGCAAGCGCGGCGGCGACCTCGGCGGCGGCGGCTCGGGTAGAGACCGAAGTGAGAGAATGAGAGTGAGAGAGAGAGACAGAGAGTGAGAGAGTGAGAGAGAGAGAGACGGAGAGAGCGAAGGGCTCGGCTCGGCGGCGGCAAGCGCGACGGCGGCGACCTCGGCGGCGGCTCGGGGGGCTCGGGTAGAGAGAGCGAGAGAGTGAGAGAGAGAGAGACAGAGTGAGAGTGAGAGAGTGAGAGAGAGATCAGAGTGAGAGTGAGAGAGTGAGAGAGAGACAGAGAGAGCGAAGGGTTCGGATCGGGCTCGGGGGGGCACGGGATTTGTAATGAAGACGGTGAATGGTTCACTGCGTATAGAAGGCGGTGAACCATTCACCGCCTTCTCTACGCCCCACCCTTGGCACCGCGAGACGGTTGCACAGCATTGTGTGATGCCTAGAGAAGCCGGTGAACGATTCACCGCCTTCTCTGGGGTATTGAGAGAAGGCGGTGAACGAATCACCGCCTTCACTTGGGACATTGTGAAGGCGGTAATCCGTTTACCGCCTTCTCTGTGGCACTGCGGCGTCTCCGCGCGGGATTTTGGGCAGAAGGCGGAGCGGGGACGCGTAGAAGCATTGTGCGATTCCTAGAGAAGGCGGTGAACGATTCACCGTCTTCTCTGGGGTATTGAGAGAAGGCGGTGAACGAATCACCGCCTTCACTTGGGACATTGTGAAGGCGGTAATTCGTTTACCGCCTTCTCTGTGGCACTGCGCGGCGCGTCTCCGCGCGGGATTTTGGGCAGAAGGCGGAGCGGGGACGCCTAGAGAAGACGGTGAATCGTTCACCGTCTTCATGAGGCGCCCAGAAGACGGTGAACGATTCACCGCCTACATAGAAAAATCCTACGTGGCCGCCAACGTGGCGCGAGCAGGGTTAGTTTCACAAATAAATTTTTCACAGGGTTATTTCCGCAAATATCAAATTTCACAGGGTCATTTTCAAAAAAGGCAAAAAAAAGTCCTTTAACACAATAGTAACACAATAGTAACGAGTCACCGTCTTTAGTGCTTACAGAGAAGGCGGTGAACCATTCACCGCCTTCTCTACAAACACCTGCGACTTAGCCAAATTTCGGCAAAAACAATTCGAAAACCAAGAAAGAAAGAAAGAAGCAGTAAATTGCAAGAAACCAATCGATATCAACTAGCTCAACTTTGACGCAATATTTTCCAATAAGACATAGAATCCAACAAGAAACATACCATCCCGAGTGGATTAACAAGAGAAACTCAACAGGAAGAAAATTTCATCAAAAATCAAATCAAAATCGAACAAAATACAAGGTTTCATACAAAAAATCCAACGAGTCACAATATCATCGAGAAAGTTCAACTTTGACGCAATATTTTTCAATAAGACATAAAATCCAACAAGGAACATAAAATCACGAGTGGATTAAGAAGAGAAACTCAAGAGGAAAAAAATTTCGTCAAATATCCAAACAAAATGCAACAAAATACAAAGTTTTCATACAAGAAATTTAACGAGATATACAATTTTACCGAGAAAGTTCAACTTTGACGCAATATTTTCCAATAAGACATAGAATCCAACAATAAACCTATCATCACGAGTGGATTAACAAGATAAACTCAACAAGAAATATAATTTCGTCAAAAAACTCCAGAAATATACAAATATCATGTAAAATAAGTATTATATAAAACTATACAAACTATAAGCGAAGTAAAGAAAAAATATACAGTCTCAGCCTCTCGATCTGCCTCGCCCTCGCCCTCGACGTCCTCGGCCACGCCCTCCACGCCCACCCTCTACCACGATATCAGGAATAGGTACCTCATCAGGCGCCTCGATACCGGCCATCTCATCGAGCGCTGCAATCATAATGCCCTCTGGATGATCCGGTACCTCCTGAGGCTCGTCGTCGTCGGTAGTGGCCGGTGTAGATGTACGCCGGTTGTGATGATGACGCGGGGGACGTCGAGAATAGACGAATCCGAGGTTATCTCTAGAGGCCGGCGGCGGCAACAAGGACAAGTCCAACGGCGTAGCGGTAATCGCGCAGGGGCGGGTGGCATATCGGGGGAGCCAGGCATATCAGCATCATCAGGAGGAGATGGGGATCGTGATACTCGGAGGCCCGATGGTCCAGCAGATGTCGAAGCATCACGGTGATGATGACCCGATGTCGATGCTCCTCCATCATCTCGACCTCTGACATCAGCAGCGACTGGTACTGGTATGGTAGGAATGTACTGCAGTACACTCTCCAGATCTATATCCATGTCTATCGTTGCCTGTATCCAACCATCTACGGAAGGTGGATCATCAACCAATCGTCTCATCCTGGCCTGTGTCAAGCGTATAGCGTCCACCTGCATTTGACAGAAATAATATATTAAACGCCCGGCAATCTATATTATACATAAGAGTTAATAAAATATTGAATTGCCCGATTGATCGTACCAAAGCTCTCTCGGTCTGGCCACGAGGCTGGTAAGTCAACGGTGGACGCTGAACAGGACGAGAAATTCATCGTCTAGTGATCTGCCAGTACCAGTCCATATAAATCGATGCCGCCTGCACCGGGTCATCACCCACAATCGGATGCTGCTCTATAATGGCCTCTAGTCGATGCCCCCATCTCTCGATGTGTGCAGCAAAGCGTGCCCGGTCCTCATCATTCCGCCCCTGAGAAGTCACACGCCGGATGGCCTCCACATGAATCGGTATATGCTGTAGGAGGCCAAACTGCCGCAAGACTCGATCCGGCACGTGAAGCTCGACGATATGAAATGATATCAGTGTCGTCCTAGCTCGCCAAACCTCACTGCCCTGTACACAGAATGGTGGCAGCACAGCTATAATCTCATCTGTGTACGGCCGCCACGTCATCTGTGAATAAGACAAAATAACTCAGATGATGGAATTAATACGGTATTATATTTTAAAATGTTTGACAATATCGTACCTGAGTCTCTCTCTGCTGATCCAACTCATCTCGATAACAATGAATATCCGCCGTCCTCACGTTTGCTCGAAAGCGTAACCCGCCGGCGTTCGCCCACCTAATATTTTAAAAGTATGCGTGATAGTAAAAAAAAATGTATACATAGAGCGTGTAAATTCTGTTGAAAATTTAAATATCATACCGGCACCCGATAGGGCGATCAGCCATGTCGGCATCAAATCGAACCCCAGTAGGTCGGCCGACGTGCAGATGGTCCCAGGCCCTGATCTATAAATAAATAAATGACAATTGTTAAATACTAATGATAATAGGAGATGCAATGTCATACCAGTTAATATATATTACTAATTATACCTGGACTAAGGTCGCGAAACAACAGCATTCGACTTTTCCATTCATTGCAGCTGAGCCGAGAGCCCGATATAGATACGCCAGGCATGCTGCTCCCCATGCTAAACCGCCGCATACGTCAAAATCGGCCAAAATGGGAAGCCACTTCAAATGAACTCTGCTACCGGTGGGGTTTGGAAAAAGACTACAACCAATCTGATACAATATGTATGCGCGTGCAGTCTGTGCAAGTAATCCCGCCGGAGCATCTGCTGGAATATGATGAAAATGCTGGTATATCCAATCAAGGCGAATCTGCCCAGCCCTGATATCATCCGGCACGGCCCCTAACAATGCCTGGCAGATCTCCTCCCATGGATACACCGTCCCGTCCGACTCTCCATCGATCCAGAAGACCAAATAAACGCCGTCGTCAAGTGTAATCGTCATCTCCCGTGGCGGAAGTGGAATGTCTTGGTCTCCGTCTCCATCTCTCCGCCAACGCTCCTAACAAGGCCCGGTCGAGTCGTAGACGTCCGACTCGAGATATATAATAAAAACCGACTGGCGGAGCGGTCAAACACGGCGTCATGCGATAGCGCCCAATCGTTGAGCTTGCGCCCATGCTCTGTGAACTGCACGGCGCGATATCCTTACAGCGACAACAAAGTTAGTTAGAACATTGCTGATATATGATAAGAATAACCATGTAAAAAATAAATTTTCGTGCTCACCTGAGTAGTGATGAATGATGACCTATGGGTATGCTGCTCGATCAGGACCGTCCCATCAATGGTCCCGCGTCCTCTAGCTCTCGCACTTTACAAGAAATTTTAATTAGTAACATTAAAAACCACACAATGAATATTGAATTATTGCAAGATTAATAAATACAGTAAGATAGGTATCAATCCTACGTCGGCGTCTCGATGTCGATGCTCTCTCGGTGTTCTGAGGACACGTATTTCTATAATGGCCTCTCTGCTTACAGATACCACATGTGGTTCGTCGGCCACTCGTTTCGTCCATTATATTCCGAATACGTGTTGATCGTGGTCGACCTTTCTTCCTTCGCACAGGAGGCGGTACAATGGGTGGGCCCGGGGGTCGTGGCCAGTAGCGTCTGTCTGGCACTGGATGGAACAACGGTACGTATGACTGGCGATAACACTCTACAGTATACCAATGGGAACAAAGACTGTGATAATCTAAACTAATTTGCGAATTACTGCAAACTGCTAAAATATGCGAGCACGGTATGCCCGTTAGCTTGAATTCGCCGCAATCACAGTCCGTCTCTGATCCATTCATATCTACACTGTAATGGGAGTGTCTTGTTTGTACTTCGAACCTTAATGGCCCGAATCGGTAAACCATGTGTCCCCGCGCCATCATCATATTCAATGTAATCCTAGTTTGTATTTTAGGTGTGATTGTGGCCGTCATACTTTCACCGTTTTCACGACGCTTTACGAAATTGCTATTCACTTGTAAAAAGTCCCGCGACAAATGCCGTTATAGGCGAGCACGCAGCCCTTAAGTACCCCATTTAAACTCTCCGACATATTCGTGGTCATCAACCGACGGCGGCCACCATCAAATGCCCAAGCCCAATACTCTTTGTAAACTTCGAGTTCGTCGACCCACTTCCACGCATCCTCATCTAGCGCTTTTAACTCTTCTTTCAAACTTATAATACTCTCTAGGTGTTGGAGCACATCCAATGCTATAAAATTTGTCTAATATTGAATCATTTTTAAAACGTTTATTCATATTTGCTTTCATGTGTCGAAGACACCACCGGTGTACATGGCCCTGTCTCGGAGGATATATCTCAGCCACTATTTTCTTTAACCCACTAAATCGGTCAGATATAAAATAAACCGCTCGATTGCGTGTAACATAATGCTGCAAGTTTTGTAAAAATCACCGCCAACTTGCACCATTTTCTCCTTCGCAGATTGCAAACGCTAAAGGAAAAATGCTATCATTTGCATCAACTCCAGTCGCTATCAATGCGTGGCCTTCGTATTTGCCATATAAGTGAGTGGCATCAATACTCACGACCGGCCGACAATGTGCGAATCCACGAATAGAAGGACCAAATGACCAAAATAATCGACCAAACTGGAATATTCCCGACTCTGGCCACCTATGATCAAGCCGCCAATAAGTACTACGATTACTACTCTTCAACATTGTAAGATATCGGGGCACGTCTGTGTATGGCTGCTCCCAACTCCCATAGATGATCTGCAGTGCTTTGCTCCTTGCTAGCCAAGCCTTCCAATAATTAATTTCAACATGCAAAGTGGCTCGCACTGTTTCCTGCACGGAACAGTCGACAATCGTGTTTAACGGAACCGTCGATGATCAAGTTTAACGGGACCGTCGACGATCAAGTTAAACGGAACCGTCGACCATCATGTTTAACGGAACCGTCGAAAAACAATTTTAACGGAGCCGTCGACGATCAAGATTGACGGAACCGTCGACAATGATGTTTAACGGAATCGTCGACAATCATGTTTAACGCAACCGTCGACAATCGACATTCAAGTTTAACGCAACTGTCGACAATCGACATTCAAGTTTAGGGTATAGGGTTTAGGGTATAGGGTTTAGGGTTTAGAGTTTAGGGTTAAGGTTAAGGTTTACGGTTTAGGGTATAGGGTTTAGGGTATAGGGTTTAGGGTTTAGAGTTTAGGGTTAAGGTTAAGGTTTACGGTTTAGGGTTTAGGGTTAGGGTTTAGGTTAGGGTTAGGGTTTAGGGTTAGGGTTTGCATAGTAGTCCTTTTTTATATAGAAAATTTTTATAAAGATATAAATAAAAATGTATATTATTGATTGAGTAAAATAATATAGGGGGCGAAATGCCTTACAGTGGGACGGCTGCTGCGACGTCGGCGGCGACGTGGCGTGGCGCGGCGAGCTTGGCGAGTGCGCGGCAAGCTCGGCGGCGAGTCTGCGAGCTCGGCGGCGAGGTCTGCGGCGAGCTCGGCGGCGAGGTCGTGGGGCTGCGCGAGCTCGACAATGGCCGGGGAGAGGCGACCTTGGCGGCGGCGGCGGCTGCGGCGGCAAGCGCGACGGCGGCGACCTCGGCGAGGGCGGCTCGGGTAGAGACCGAGTGAGAGAGAGAGACAGTGAGAGTGAGAGAGTGAGAGAGAGACGGAGAGAGCGAAGGGCTCGGCGGCGCGACGGCGGCCGGCGATCTCGGCGGCGGCGCTCGGGGGGCTCGGTAGAGAGAGTGAGAGAGTGAGAGAGAGAGACAGAGTGAGAGCGAGAGAGTGAGAGAGAGAGAGACAGAGTGAGAGTGAGAGAGTGAGAGAGACAGAGAGAGCGAAGGGTTCGGATCGGGCTCGGGGGGGCACGGGATTCGTAATGAAGACGGTGAATGGTTCACTGCATATAGAAGGCGGTGAACCATTCACCGCCTTCTCTACCTCCCGCACTTAGCGCCTTCGCGGACGATTGCACAGAAGCACGTTGTGTGATGCCTTGAGAAGGCGGTGAACGATTCACCGCCTGCAGGGTATTGAGAGAAGGCGGTGAACGAATCACCGCCTTCACTGGGACATTGTGAAGGCGGTAATTCGTTTACCGCCTTCGTGGCAGCGCGCGCGCGTCTCCGCGCGGGATTTTGGGCGAGAAGGCGGAGCGGGACGCTAGAGAAGACGGTGAATCGTTCACCGTCTTCATGAAAGCGCCCAGGAAGACGGTAAACGATTCACCGCCTTCATAAAAAAATCCTACGTGGCGCCAACGTGGCGCGAGCGGTTAGTTTCACAAATAAATTTTTCACGGGGTTATTTCCGCAAATATCAAATTTCAGGTCATTTTCAAAAAAGTCCCGTGTTAAACGATAAAATTGTCGTTTTCTTATTTTATATATATATATATATATATATATATATATATATAGAGTAGGGCTACTATACTATTATGAGTAGTAGAGCCCTACTACTCATAAGTTGTTTTCGATGATAGAGCTTCCGAATCGACGATCCACTCGTTAAATATGATCTAGAGTATTTAAAACTTCTAGAAAATAAATTTCGTAATTTTTCGAAATCATTTACCTTACGATCAAAAGCTCACAAAATTGACAATTTTTAACTACCGATATGGGATACTTGGTAGTTTAACGGTGTAAAAGAATTGAAATAGGTTGAATTTTTGATAGAAAATTTTATTTACTACCTAGATAAAGATCAATAACTCCGATCTTAAATCAAGGATCCGATCATATATTTTTAGGACATCGTTCGATTTCTAGTTCATTTTATGCCCATTTGATGGACTTTATTATGATTTTGAAAAATTACGAAATTTATTTTCTAGAAGTTTTAAATACTCTAGATCATATTTAACGGAGTGGATCGTCGATTCGGTAGCTCTATCATCGAAAACAATTTATGAGGAGTAGGGCTCTACTACTCATAATAGTATAATAGCCCTACTCTATATATATATATATATATATATATATATATATATATATATATATATATATATATATATATATATATATAGTGCGGCTTGGGTGCTTATGGAAGCACGGAGGCCTCAGAGCTTCCACTTTGTTTTCGATGTTCGGACTTTCGAATCTACGATCGCTCATTAGAGTTGATCTAGAGTATTTGAAATATCTAGAAAATAAATTTCGTGATTTTTCGATATCACTTGCCTAGTGATCGAAGTGGCTTAAAATCAAACTGAAAATAAAAATCTTACAAAATATAATGATATGGCATTAAAATTTTAGATCAAAGTTATTGATCTTGTTTTATATGGTATAAAGAAATTTCTATCAAAATTTCATGTGATTTGAATATTTCTACACCGTTAAACTTGCAACCTACTACCACGACCATTAAAATTAGTGATTTTGAGCCCGATCACTAGGCAAATGATATCGAAAAATCGCAAAATTTATTTTCTAGGTACTTCAAATACTCTAGATCAAGTCTAACGGAGCCGATCGTCGATTCGAAAGTCCGAACATCGAAAACAAAGTGTAAGCACTAAGCCTCCGTGCTTATAAAAGATAAAAGACAACTCTATATATATATATATATATAGAGCGAGTTGAGCTAGAATACTTTCAATAGCCCCACTGGGGTGGTGCTATTGAGCTTTTAGCCATTGGATGGAGAGATGTGAGGTTGAGATGATGGTGGTAGGTGGAATAGTTTTTGAGATGATGGTGGTAGGTGGTGGTAGGTGGAATAGTGTTTGATCCAAGGGCTATTAATAATCAAGAGTAGATCCAATGGCTAAAAACCTAATAGCACCACGGGGGAATACTTCCAAAAGTATTCTAGCTCAATTATATATAAATATATATATAGAACTAGGCTACTATGCTATTAATAGCACCAAGTCATTGGTGCTACCAAGTTTTTGGTAGTTGGATTGAGAGATGTGTGGTTAGGATAATGTGGGCCAGAGTTAAGTGGGTGGTTGGTTGAATAGTATAATCTAGCGGGTGAAAATCATCAAAGGGGTGGATCTAACGGTGGAAAACTTGATGGCAGAGTCTTCGTGCTATTGATAGCATAGCGTAGAATATATATATATATATATATATATATATATATATATATATATATAGAGTCGAAATCTATACTTTTATGAGTATGGAGCCTCTTATACTCGTAAGTTTTTTGCCATTAGATCTACTCTTTAATTAATTTCACCGTTAGATTATACTAATCAACCAACCACTCGACTAGGGGCCCATTATCAACTTTGTGACTCTCATCCTAATCACTCATTTTTCATACGAGCAGTGAAAACTTATGAGTAGTAGGTCTTGATACTCATAATAGTATAGTAGCGTGGTATATATATATATATATATATATATATATATATAGTGTGTGGCTCTTATCTTTATCGAAGCTATGAGCCTTAAATCATTCGATTCATTTTTATGTTGCGACTTTTGAATCGTCGATCACTCAGATTAAACATGATCTAGAGTATTTGAAGTACTTATAAAATAAATTTTACGATTTTTCGATATCATTTGCCTAGTGATCGATGGGGAACAAAATCAATAATTTGAATGGCTATAGTGATCCGTTTCCAAGTTTAGCGGTGTAAAAATATCCAAATCACGTGAAATTTCGATAGAAAATTCTTTATACTATATAAAACAAGATCAATATCTTTGATCTAAAATTTTAATGTCATATTATTGCGTTTTCTAAGATTTTTATTTTTAGTTGATTTTGAGCCCTTAGTTTACTAGGCAAATAATATCAAAAAATTGCATAATTTATTTTCTAGGTACTTCAAATACTCTAGATCAAGTTTAACGAGCCGATCGACGATTCGAAACCGCAACATCAAAAACGACGTGTCTAGAAGTATAGTAGCCTTACTCTATAAGCCGTTTTCGATGATGGAGCTTCCGAATCGACGATCGGCTCAGATTAGACTTGATCTAGCATATTTAAAATTTCTAGAAAATAATTTTTACAATTTTTTGATATCATTTACCTAGCAATCAAAATGATTCAAAATCAATAATTTTTAAAGGCTGAAAATAAAAATCCTATAAAAAGTGGTGATATAGCACTAAAATTTTCGATCAGAAATATTGATCTTGTTGTAGATAGTATAAAGAATTTTGTTTCAAAATTTCATCGATTTGAATGCTTCTACATCGTTAAACTTGAAAACTAGATATCAACCATTAAAAATTATTGATTTTGAATTCTTTTAATCACTAGGTAAATGATATCAAAAAATCGTAAAAATTATTTTCTAGAAACTTCAAATACGCTAGATCAAGTCCAATCTGAGCCGATCGTCGATTAAGCTCCATCATCGAACGGCTTAGGAGCACGGAGGGCTCCGTGCTCTAATAGCACACAAGACCTACTATATATATATATATATATATATATATATATATATATATATATATATATATATATATATATATATATATATATAGAGTTGAACTAGAATACTATCGGTAGTAAAACGGTCGTTTTACTACCGATTTGTTTTCGATGATAGAGCTTCCAAATTGATGATCGACTCGTTGAACATGATCTATATCATTTGAAGTGTTTAGAAATCAAATTTCAAATCTTTTCGACTTCATTTGCCTAATGATCAAACGGTTTCAAAATTTATAATTTTAATGGTCGATAAGAGGCGTTTTCTCGTTTAACGGCGTAAAGATATCCAAATCAATTGAATTTTTGTTAGAAAATTCTTTAAACTATTTAAAACAAGATCTATACTCTTGATCTTGATTACAAGACTCCTATTATCATTTTTTAAAGAGTATTCATTTTCATAGATTCGTTTTATGTCCACTTGATGGATAAAAAGAACAATATTGAAAGTGTGTGAAATTTGATTTCTAGATAGTTTAAATAATTTAGATCATATTTAACGGAGCCGATCATCAATTTGGAAGCTCTATCATCGAAAACAAATCGGTAGTAAAACGACCGTTTTACTACCGATAGTATTCTAGTTCAACTCTATATATATATATATAGTTGAGCTAGAATACTCTTAAGAGTACTGAGCCCATTTTACTCTTGAGTTGTTTTCGATGATAGAGCTTTCAAATTGACGATCGGCTCCGTTAAATATGATCTAAACCATTTAAACTATCTAGAAATCAAATTTCATGCACTTTCGATATTGTTCTTGTATTCATCAAGTGAACAGAAAATGAATGGTTGAAAATGAATATTGTTTAAAAAATAATGATAGGAGTCTTGTAATCAATATCAAGAGTATAGATCTTGTTTTAAATAGTTTAAAGAATTTTCTAACAAAAATTCAATTGATTTGGATATCTTTACACCGTTAAACGAGAAAACGTCTCTTATCCACCATTAAAATTACAAATTTTGAAACCCTTTGATCATTAGGCAAATGATGTCGAAAATATTTGAAATTTGATTTCTAAACACTTTAAGTGGTATAGATCATGTTCAATGGAGCCGATCATCAATTTGGAAGCTCTATCATCGAAAACAACTCGAGAGTAAAATGGGCTCTACTCTTAAGAGAGTCTCAACTCTATATATATATATGGCTACTATACTATTATGAGTATAGAACCCTTTGTACTCATAATTTTTTGGACCGTTCGGATGAAAAATGTGCCGTTAGGATGAGAGTTGTTAGGGTTAGGTTGATAGGTGGGCGTAGGGTTGAGTAGTTGGTTGGTTGAATAGTATAATCTAACGGGTGAAAATAATTAAAGAATCGATCAAACGGCAAAAAACTTATGAGTACAAGAACCTCTATACTCATAATAGTATAGTAGCCGGACTCTATATATATATATATATATATATATATATATATATATATATATATATATATATATATATATATATATAGTAGAGCTAGAATACTTTTAGAAGCACCAAGCTCTTGGTGCTTCTAAATTTCTAGCCCTTGGATCTACATCCCAAATACTAATACCCTTGGATCAAACATTATTCCACCTACCACCATTATCTCAACCTCACATCTATCCATCCAATGGTTAAAAACTCAAAAGCACCAACTCATTGGTGCTTTTGAGAGTATTCTAACTCAACTATATATATATATATATATATATATATATATATATATATATATATATATATATATATATATATATATATATATATATATATATATATATATATAAGGTCTTGTGTGCGATTAGGAGCATAGGGTCTGTGGGTGTTATTATTGTGTTAAACGATAAAATTGTCATTTTCTTATAATAGTATATATATATATATATATATATATATATATATATATATATATATATATATATATATATATATATATATATATATATATATATATATACATATATATATATATATATTAGAGTAGGTCTTGTGTGCTATTAGAAGCATGGAGCCCTCCGTGCTCATAAGCTGTTTTCGATGATGGAGTTTTCGATGATGGAGTTTCCCCCAAAAAAAAGCAAAACAATAGTTTTGGTGAGAGAGGGACACCTCTCTCTAACAATAGTTTTGTAGTCAAATAATAGGATAATCTTGCAAAAAAGGGTTGTGGAATAATGCATAGCTTTAAGCTAGTATAGCCCAATCATGATTAATTATGATGATTATCATACACTATATAAAAAGGGCAATTTTGGCAGTAATGAGCTATATAGCTTGAGGCTTGTATTAGATCTTCAGAACTAGTTATTCAAATGTTAAATATACTTTTAGATGATGTGTAGAGTGTAAACTTCTCTTTTGTTTTCCTGCATGTATGTATAGTTGTTCTCTGCATTGCATAAAAGATACACCAAGGTAATTAAACATAGTAGTAGGTTTGTGGCTTCTTAGAGCATGCAATTTGTGTTTGTCTCCTTCTCATATAATGTATATTTGGAATACAGGCATGTGCAAGATGCTATTCTTGTTAATTTGTCCAGGCTAATCTATGAATCTAGTCCAAATCTGATCCAATAAAAGGGTCCAGCTCTTATGAATTGCATATGATATCTTATCCTATTATTCACATCCATATCCAGGATTTTAACCTAATACAGTTCATTACCCAAACCTGACCAGACATATGAGAGTACATCAATTTTAATTCTTGAAGGAGACAAATACTGCAGACCTAAAAATAGAGAGAATTTCCACACAATCAATTTGAAAGCTGTATATAAAGAGCATAGAAAGTATGAATTTGCCAAAATAACCTAAGAATGCCCCCAATAGAAAATGGAATAAAGAATGAACAGGTAAGAGCAATAATCAATACTCAAACCTTAATTTAAGAATTAGACATGAAATCCACGATCCATAGGCATGGAAAATAGAGCTATAGGTTTTCGCTAAACTATCAGTAACAGCTTCACAACCATGAGACCTTGTTTAGTAAGAAACATATAGAGGAACATCAAACAAACACTTGAGATATAAAGCTACAAATACTTGTGATGACAAATCAATCGTTAGTGTAACTTCAGTACTGAGCCGTTCACTATCGAGCTTTGTTCTCGGTGTCTCTACACCATTCCAAAACCCTAAATCTATCAAGTGCTGAGCCATTTTTGTAATATATGTTGGATTGGACCTCAATTTAGTAGATAAGTTTTGATCCAAGTTTTAAGAACTCCCAACATAACAATGCTTGTAGACGTTCTAAAATTTCTTACCTGCGGGATAATTGGTGGAGCGGATGTAGGTGATGGGCTTCCTAGATTCTCCTCAGGAAATTTCTTAGATATCAATGCTTGTAGCCGTTCAACTTCTTGACACAAGTAGTGAAAGTAAGAACCAATAAAAAGGTTAAAAATTGCAAAACAAACAGAAGAAATTTGCGCTAGAGAACAACACACACTGTACATATGACAATCATCACAACAATTTCAACGGGATTAACCAAATTGTTACTACCAGCTATTCATCTCGACTCAATCCACTATCTAGTGTTTCAACATTCTTAAATTATGTACTTTGCCCCATTAATAACCTAAATTTTCCACTCCTATTTTTCCACTACATTCCCTGATTCACACAACAACCCCAAATTCACACCAACAATTGAGAAATCGTCAAAGGATGGTTGAGAAGCACTAATTTGACAAGCAAATTGGACTAAAAACACCTCATTTTCTCAGAAAAAATGATCTGTTAAAGCTATCGCAGGGAATCGTGAGCTAACTTCGTACTCACTGTGAATTAAAGGAATCAAATTAAAAAAAAAAAAAACCTTTAAAATCTAGACACGCAATCGGAGCGGGGGGAGGTGTTCGACGAAATGAGGACTAGGGTTTTACCAGGAGTGACGAGGCAAAGGGGGTCGGCGAAGCAGGGAATCGACGTGGCGATGTCGACAAAACAGAGACGGTTTACACGAGAGAAGAGGCTTGGATGCTTGGGTTTCTGACAAATCTGCAGATCTGATAATTTATAACCCAATTAATCACATTAATTTTAGAGAGAAGAGGGGTTTGGAGAGAGAGTGAGAGTGAAGCAACCGAGTGCCCTCACCGTTATCCTCTTAGCAGCAACCGAGTGTGAACGCCGGCCGATCTCGTCGCATGTGAGATCGAAGCGGGTTGAGAAGAGGGTTGATGCGAAGAGGGCTTCAGCACCGTCGAGATCTTGTCGGTGGCTGATGCGAAGAGGGCTCCAGCACCCTCGAGATCTCGTCGGTGGCTGATGCGAAGAGGGCTCCGGCGGACCTCGAGATCTCGTCGAGAGAGTGGGCGATGTGAAGAGGGAGCTGCGAAGGACCGCCGATCAACCGCGTCGGAGGCGGGCGATGCGAAGAGGGTTGAGAATATGGCGCGGGGGGGGGAGGAGGTGTTCGACGAAATGAGGACTAGGGTTTTACCAGGAGTGACGAGGCAAAGGGGGTCGGCGAAGCGGGGAATCGACGTGGCGATGTCGACAAAACAAAGACGGTTTACACGAGAGAAGAGGCTTGGATGCTTGAGTTTCTAACAAATCTGCAGATCTGATAATTTATAACCCAATTAATCACTTTAATTTTAGAGAGAAGAGGGGTTTGGAGAGAGTGAGAGGGAAGCAACCGAGTGCCCTCACCGTTATCCTCTTAGCAGCAACCGAGTGTGAACGCCGGCCGATCTCGTCGCATGTGAGATCGAAGCGGGTTGAGAAGAGGGTTGATGCGAAGAGGGCTTCAGCACCGTCGAGATCTTGTCGGAAAGTGGCTGATGCGAAGAGGGCTCCAGCACCCTCGAGATCTCGTTGGTGGCTGATGCGAAGAGGGCTCCAGCAGCCTCGAGATCTCGTCAGAGAGTGGCTGATGTGAAGAGGGCTGCGAAGGACCGCCGATCAACCGCGTCGGAGACTGGCTGACGCGAAGAGGGTTGAGAAGGGGGAGGAAGTGTTCGACGAAATGAGGACTAGGGTTTTACCGGGAGTGACGAGGCAAAGGGGGTCGGCGAAGCGAGGGAATCGACGTCGCGATGTCGACAAAAAAGAGACGGTTTACACGAGAGAAGAGGCTTGGATGCTTGGGTTCCCAACAAATCTGCGGATCCGATAATTTATAACCCAATTAATCACTTTAATTTTAGAGAAGAGAGGGGTTTGGAGAGAGAGTGAGAGTGAAGCAACCGGTGCCCTCACCGTTATCCTCTTAGCGACAGCAGAGTGTGAACGCCGATCTCGGCGCATGTGAGATCGAAGCGGGTTGAGAAGAGGGTTGATGCGAAGAGGGCTTCAGCACCGTCGAGATCTTGTCGGTGGCTGATGCGAAGAGGGCTCCAGCACCCTCGAGATCTCGTCGGTGGCTGATGCGAAGAGGGCTCCAGCAGCCTCGAGATCTCGTCAGAGAGTGGCTGATGTGAAGAGGGCTGCGAAGGACCGCCGGATCAACCGCGTCGAAGACTGGCTGATGAGAAGAGGGCTGAGAAGAGGGCGGGGTGGGGGGGGGGCGGGGGGGAGGAGGTGTTCGACGAAATGAGGACTAGGGTTTTACCAGGAGTGACGAGGCAAAGGGGGTCGGCGAGGCAGGGAGTCGACGTGGCGATGTCGACAGAACCGAGACAGTTTACACGAGAGAAGAGGCTTGGATGCTTGGGTTTCTAACAAATCTGCAGATCTGATAATTTATAACCCAATTAATAACTTTAATTTTAGAGAGAAGACGGGTTTGGAGAGAGAGTGAGAGTGAAGCAACCGAGTGCCCTCACCGTTATCCTCTTAGCAGCAACCAAGTGTGAACGCCGGCCGATCTCGTCGCATGTGAGATCGAAGCGGGTTGAGAAGAGGGTTGATGCGAAGAGGGCTTCAGCACCGTCAAGATCTTGTCGGAAAGTGGCTGATGCGAAGAGGGCTCCAGCACCCTCGAGATCTCGTCGGTGGCTGATGCGAAGAGGGCTCCAGCAGCCTCGAGATCTCGTCAGAGAGTGGCTGATGTGAAGAGGGCTGCGAAGGACCGCCGATCAACCGCGTCGGAGACTGGCTGATGCGAAGAGGGTTGAGAAGAGGCGGGCGGGCGGGGGCGGGCGGGGCGGGAGGTGTTCGACGAAATGAGGACTAGGGTTTTACCGGGAGTGACGAGGCAAAGGGGGTCGGTGAAGCGGGGAATCGACGTGGCGATGTCGACAAAACTGGCTTACACGAGAGAAGAGGCTTGGATGCTTGAGTTTCTAACAAATCTGCAGATCTGATAATTTATAACCCAATTAATCACTTTAATTTTAGAGAGAAGAGGGGTTTGGAGAGAGAGTGAGAGTGAAGCAACCGAGTGCCCTCACCGTTATCCTCTTAGCAGCAACCGAGTGTGAACGCCGGCCGATCTCGTCGCATGTGAGATCGAAGCGGGTTGAGAAGAGGGTTGATGCGAAGAGGGCTTCAGCACCGTCGAGATCTTGTCGGAAAGTGGCTGATGCGAAGAGGGCTCCAGCACCCTCGAGATCTCGTCGGTGGCTGATGCGAAGAGGGATCGAGCAGCCTCGAGATCTCGTCAGAGAGTGGCTGATGCAAAGAGTGCTCCAGTACCCTCGAGATCTCGTCGGTGGCTAATGCGAAGAGGGCTCCAGCATCCTCGAGATCTCGTCAGAGAGTGGCTGATGTGAAGAGGGCTGCGAAGGACCGCCGATCAACCGCGTCGGAGACTGGCTGATGCGAAGAGGGTACAGAAGAGGGCGGGGGGGGGGGTGGAGGGGGTGGAGGTGTTCGACGAAATGAGGACTAGGGTTTTACCAGGAGTGACGAGGCAAAGGGGGTCGGCGAAGCAGGGAATCGACGTGGCGATGTCGACAAAACAGAGACGGTTTACATGAGAGGAGAGGCTTGGATGCTTGGGTTTCTAACAAATCTGTAGATATGATAATTTATAACCCAATTAATCACTTTAATTTTAGAGAGAAGAGGGGTTTGGAGAGAGAGTGAGAGTGAAGCAACCGAGTGCCCTCACCGTTATCCTCTTAGCAGCAACCGAGTGTGAACGCCGGCCGATCTCGTCGCATGTGAGATCGAAGCGGGTTGAGAAGAGGGTTGATGCGAAGAGGGCTTCAAAGACCGTCAAGATCTTGTCGAAAGTGGTCGATGCGAAGAGGCTCCAAGACCCTCGAGATCTCGTCGGTGGGCCGATGCGAAGAGGGCTCCACAGCCTCGAGATCTCGTCGAGAGTGGTCGATGTGAAGAGGGCGCAAGATCGCCGATCAACCGCGTCGGAGACTGGCTGATGCGAAGTGGGTTGAGAAGAGGGCGGCGACCATGCTAGATGAAGAGGGGTTAGGGCAGATTTTTTACCAGACGATGATAAGGTATTCGGGTTTTTTTTAAGGGGGGGTTATGGAGAGAAAAAGAAAATAAAAAAAAATAACATATTAGGTGTGGTTTTAAAAACCGCCTCTACAAGTATCTCTAAATTCCAGACACCGATTTTGTAGAGCCTTTAGAATTCTGTTAGGAAAAGTCTATTTTACTGTAGTGTCCGTTGGATTTGATCTAGCGTATTTGAAGTTTCTAGAAAATAATTTTTACGATCTTTTTATATCATTTACTTAGTGATCAAAAGGATTCAAAATCAATAATTTTCAATGGTTGATATCTACCGTTTTCAAGTTTAACGGTGTAGAAGCATTCAAATCAGATGAAATTTGATACAAAATTCTTTATACTATCTATAACAAGATCAATATCTCTGATCGAAAATTTTAGTGCTATGTCACCACTTTTTATAGGATTTTTATTTTCAGCTGCTAAAAATTATTGATTTTGAATCCTTTCGATTGCTAGGTAAAAGATATCGAAAAATCGTAAAAATTATTTTCTAGAAACTTCAAATACGCTAGATCAAGTCTAACGGAGCCGATCGTCGATTCTAAGCTCCATCATCGAAAACGGCTTAGGAGCACGGAGGGCTTCGTGCTCCTAATAGCACACAAGACCTACTATATATATATATATATATATATATATATATATATATATATATATATAGTCTAGCTATGGTGCTTGTAAAAGTACCAAGCACTTGGTGCATGTGAATTTTTTACCGTTAGATCTACGACTTTGATCATTTTCATCCGTTAGATTATACTATTCAACCAACCACCCACTTAACCTAAGGGGGGCTCACATCATCCTGACCGCACATCTATTAATTCAAGAATTAAAAACTTACAAGCATCAATGATTTGGTACTTTTAAAAACATAGAAGCTCAATTATATATATATATATATATATATATATATATATATATATATATATATATATATATATATATATATATATATATATATATATATAAAGAGAGAGAGAGAGAGAGAGAGAGTGTGTGTGTGTGTGTGTGTGTGTGTGTGTTGAGCTAGAATCTTCTCACACGCACCAGGGGTGTCACGCCCGCTATCGCCTCTTTGGCCTGATTCGGATTCGGCCACGTCACCGTACGCCGAACGGCAGTGGCCTCCCTATCCGCCCAAGGCTCTAACAACAAGTATAATGAAGCAATAAAAAAGAGATCGCAATTATACAAGGCTTGCACGAGGGCAAGCAACAACGGAAGCGAAAACTCTAACTATAACATACAACCATACATAATATTTGATTGCATTTAAACCAAATACTAGTAACTAAAACTATTACATTCTTTTTTCTTTGATCATCATATCTTTTTACATGTTTACCATTCCACCAAAATACATGATATATTTTCTTCTTCTTCTTCTTTTTTGAGAGATAGGTAGCACGCTACCCGCTTCGTTTATTTCATTTAGAAATAAACTTAGCTAGAAATGTGAATCAACTAGGATTCGAACTTGGGTCACGGGTACCAACCACCAAGCCCTTTGCCACTTGCTCTAGGGACGGTCGGTTACATGATATATTTTCAACTTAAACATCTATAGATCAACAAAATAAAAGTTGATAAATGTATACCAAAAATGTATGACTAATGAAAAACTCCGGTGGCCACTAGCTACGGCGCTAAACCCTTGCCCCGGTCCTCCGCCGGCCCACTCACGCTAGGACCTGTAGGGTTAGTGGTATGAGAACTACAACGAAGTTCCCAGTGGGCTCGGCAACTGATCTTCCCGACTTACCCACTAATTCTATTTAGGTATAAGTATTTCAAAGGAAAGAAAATAGTAACCATACTAAATGCTAATACTATGCCTGCAAGAAAGCTGTCAACAGATAGATAATCTAATATAAATGATTATGCATGCATACTCTTACTTTATTTTACCTTGGCTCTTTACCCAATCCTACCGGTTAACATTGTTAACCCCAATAACTCATAACCCAAAATCCCTTTTTGTTCGGGGAGGCTCTAAGCCTGCAAGACCCGAGGGACCGTCCTCGGGGCCACGATCCCCGTGGTGACTGTTCCGGAACGCACCGCTCGAGGGGGAGTTACCTCCCTCAAGCCAAGACTTATTATGAGTATCGATCCAATCCTTAACTTGAGAATATATAGCCACCAATAATTATGCCACTAAGTCAATGATAGGTTTCTACCTTGCCATTTATGTCATTCTTGCCGTAATGCCACTAAGGTTAAATCATGTTTAACTATCTTTGTCTCAATGCCAATCATGTCTCTATGTTCAATGTCACATTTGTTTACTATTGTCCAAGTCCAAGTCTCACATTCATACAACTTTAGGGTTCTATCATACATGTCCATTATGGTTCTATCATTTTCAATGTTCAACTACGTTAGAAGCATACAAATGAAATCAAACCAATGTTCACATGAGTACTACCCTATCATGCATGAATATACTATACATAGTATGCTCAAAAGGTGAAAACAGATATAGAAGGGAATCCAACGATTCTGGAATGCACCCTCCACCTCGAAATATTGTAGTGGAGTTGCGGTCCGATTTTCGTGACTATCCGACACCTATCTCGCAACCTGCACTCTAAACAGAGCCCAAATCAGGCCATTTTATTAAGTAGCTCTTATCTAGGCTTTTCGTTTAGACGAACAGAGTTGTCCCTCGCGTCGGGAATACTCCTTATTAGGTTTCCTAGAGATCAATTTGCCTTGAAAACAACCTAGGACAAAAGTCCCAATTTTCAAACCCTAACAATGTCATTTGAGGATTATTGCTTATATTGATCTTAGAGCTGAGCAAAATTGGCTTAGAATCCTCTAAGAAGTTTTCTAATATCATTTTTAAGTCATTCTACCCATTCCTAGGGCATCAAAAGCTTAACCCTAGCTTTTCACCATATGAGCTCATGAGAAACCATGGATTTCATGGTGATCATAGCTTCTAGAGGGTTACTAACATGGTAGAAAGACCAAAACCCAAGGATCTAATGTATAAATCCAAAACCCTTGACCTATTTTGCATAATAACTCACCTTGGTCCAAAGCACTCCAAGCTACACCTTGTAGGAGAGCTTCTAGGTCCACCAAATCCTCCAAAATCCACATTCTTTTCCTTCTCCTCCTTGATCTCCTTGCCATATGAGAGTGTTTCTAGAAAGAGAAAGAGAGTCATTTTCTTCTCTCTTTTCCTTTCTTTCTTTCTTTCTTTCTTTCTCCTTCTCTTCTTTCAGTCGACAGAGAGGGAGGGAGAGAGAGATCTGTGAGGGAGTGAGGATGAGAGAGGGTTGTATCCATCTCTTTACACATAACCCCTTGCCAAATTGCGCTTTAGCCTCTCAACTTTCCATCATGCACACTGTCCAGACTGGGCAGTTTTCGGGCTCGGAGACCAATCTCTCCAGTCAGAGACCGGTCCCCGAGAGCTCTGCTCTCGCAGGACAGCTTCTACGCGTACGGGAACCGGTCCCTCCCCGGAAGACCGGTCCCTCGGAGACCGGTCTCTCATCTCAAGATCGGTCCCCGAGAGCTTGCTCTCGTGGGACACCTACGGGAACTGGTCTTTGGCTCTGGAGACCGGTCCCTACAGGGACCTCCCAGCTAGTGCTGCAGGACTTAGCCATTTTTCAGCTTCGTCCGTTTCAACTCACTTTTGGCTCCGTGGGTCTCCGATTCACTTGAAATAGCACTGAGACTCTCCACGCATGATTTTGATCATGTCCACATCATCACTTTATCCGCGCTAATGCCGGATTTAGCTCACGGCCCAACACAGCCTCTCGGGTCGCGTTTTCGCACCTCGTGCACTCAAAATACCCGAAAGCTTCCGGATTTCACCGGAACCACTCTAAAGGCTTTCTAGGCTAGCATACCCCGTAACTTCAAGACTTTAGAAGTTCGGTATGCTACATTCTCCCATCCTTAAAAAGAGTTTCGTCCTCGAAACTCTTTCATTTCCATAAAACTTATACCCCAACTCAGTTTATTGAGTAATCGGGGATTTCAACGCACTTTTCAGCTTCGGAGTGGCCTTTCCCTTTTCGGAACCATCCGAAGGCCTACTACGAAGGATGTGAGTCTAATCTCACTCCCACATGCCTAGCACATCATCAAAAGTTCATTACAACTCTTGCGGGTATTAGCGGTAGCACAAGTCGATACTCTACGACCCTTCACGCTCCAACCCCACTCGCAACCAATTTGCAAGGAACTTCACCTTGCATTTACTCGTCTTATCTCGGGATACACTCCGATCCGATCACTCACATTGCCTATAAGCAATATCGTGGGTGCATCGCCTAATCGCGAGTGCTCCAATCTCGTTCAAACTCTCGCTTCAATACGGGATGGCACACTCTGGCACATCCCATTTCCATTGCTCCAAGGGGCTTTGCTCCATTCCCCACGTGGCTTTCATTACTCAAGTGTCTCCTAGAGACCATTTACCTCAAATTCCAATTGCCATGGCTAATTTGGCTCCACAGCCGCAATCAACTCACACGAACACTCCGTTCGTGAACCTGAGTCAATCTCTTTAATAGAGTTATCAGCCAAACCGCTCACCTTGGTCTCTACGGGTGGACCAATGGTCACCAACCCAACGTCAGTCTACCGCCTAGACCTGCCTCCACTACGTTTAGGGTATGTTTGTTTCGACGTAAGTAGACTTGGAGTGGAAGTGGACTTTGGGTTGAAGTGGAGTTGGGGTGAAAATTAATTCGCTTCCGCTGTTTGTTTCTAATTGTGGAAGTGCAGTTCTGCGAGTTCTGTTGTTTGTTTGGTAGGAAGCAGATGACGTAAAAAGTATAACTTAGTGAATAATAAATTATAATAAATAAAAATTAATATAATTATATATGTATATAATTATATATATATATATATATATATATATATATATATATATATATATATATATATATATATATATATATATATATATATATATATATATATATATATGTATAATTATAAAATAAAATTTTAAAAAATTATATTATTTGTTTGCATATATAAATTATAATAATACAACAAATAAAATTCTAAAATCAAAAAATTATTAAAATTTAATAAATTTATTTTTCATCATTTTCTAAATATACAAATTAGACAAAAAATATATTAAAACTTACCTAACCAAATTTGATCACATTACCTAACCAAATTTAACAAATTCCTTTGCCTCTTTACACTTTACCGGAATTGACTTCGCCCCGTGGGAGGGGGAAGTCAATTACCCTATTTTGGGTGAACTCGAGTTTCGGCCGTAACAAAATTACGGCCAAACAAACAACGAAAGTGGCGTAAACAACTTTTCCCTCTCCACTTCCCCCTCACTTTCACCCAAACAAACACACCCTTAGCGTTCCTTATTACTAGCGTAGACCAAATCATCATTCTCGGGCGAAACTCTCACTTGGAAATTCGTACACACTCTAACCAGGAGCTATCAAGATCCCAAATTATATCAATTTCTTGGGTTGGGTCACCATCACACTCTCAGTGCATTCTCGATCTCGAGATCCAAACACGTGACATTTCCACGTCCTCGGGTCCAAACTCGGACTACCGTCTTGACTAAAACTCTCGCCCTACCTATAGGTACCGGGCCGCTACCACTCGTAGCTGACTGCGTCTGTCCAATGGGCCCAGACTCCACAGTCCACAAATGGTCCAGGCACGGATCGTCCCAAGCACTACCCGCCAACGTCGTCTTATATGACATCTCTACAGAGCTACACACTCTATAGGCTCCTAAGTACCTAGTACGAGCCACCAGCCCCACGAGTGATCCATGGCCCGCTTCACACTTAGCAATGCTAAGCGCTACTGCCAACTCACTCATCCGGATAATTCAGACCCGAACTCTACGAGTGTTGACACTCGGGCGCTCTATACGCCACCGTAGCGTTCTACGGTAAGTCTCGGTTTCGGGACAGGATGGCGCCCCGCGCACCGCTTACTAAGCAACTTTCCTAACCCCACATGGAGCTACAACTAGGCCCACGGCCAACTTGGCACTGACCAACTATTTCCACAATAGTGGTTCCGACCAAGTCACGCATTAGGCCACTTTGCCTAAGCACACCGACCACACAAGCACAACACGCCTGCCTCAATTCGAGGTATCACTAGGCCCACGTGCTCGAACTCGGCAACTAACCGACCGCTCTCACGATCAGCTACTCACTGGCTTGAGAGTCGTTCCACCGCTCTGCCTCTACCACGAGTTCCACTCCTCGTCCAAGAAGCACTACTAGCAACTTTGCTAGCGCCATCTTACTCTCTACCTGCTCCAGCAGGCATCGCACTCACCGCAACAGCATGCCCGGGTATCCTCCTACCTGTCCAATGATTCCTACTATGCAATGCATTACTAGTAGTAACTAACCAATGTTCATGGCATGCTATGGACCAACTTATAATCATGCAAAAGCATAATGATTGCTTAATCAACTCATACCTGCCCCGACGTCGTCAGCATCTGCAGGTTCCACCACTCAGGTCGCATATCCACTGCCACCTGGCGCTCGCCGCGAACCCTCTGGTGGGATCATCCTTAACGGCCGCTCTCCCGACCATGCCTGTTACGCCCCGGGACCCAGCGGAAGCCCGCCCGGCGCATGCCCAGACCCGCCGTATGTCTACAACATACAAGGCGTCTAACAAAAACGATAAATAACCAACAAAATAAAAGGAATCTAGAAGTATCAGAGTAGTATAACAACTAGATTTCTATACAAGGAAGCATAAAGAAATGACTAAAAATAAAGTACCAATCTCTAATATAAACTATAAAGAGAGTACAACGAAAAGAAATCCAAACACCACTATAACCAAGTACATGGTAGTCTCTACATAGGGATACAAAACTCTCTCAATCTCACCAAAGTACAAAAAGAGAGAAAAACCCCTACAAGGTGGAAAGCTGCGATAACTAGCTAGCGGTTCCCTTTCCACGATCCCTTGCCTCCGCCGGTGCCGAAGGCTCTGAAACACATTAGAAAAAGAGGGCGTGAGAACTATTAATTAATAGTTCCCAGTGGGCAATTACTGACTTCAGTTGCATGCACCACTAGGCCCAAAACTAAGCAAGTAAGTAAAAACGATGATATGAGCGATAATAAGCGACATGTAAATAACATGTAAACTACTAAACACAATATCACTACTTAGCATGAATTTGCATAAGTAAGCTATTCTAAGCATGAATAGAAAGCGTTATAATTAACATGAAGTTCCCAACTTGATAGTAAAAGACTAAGTTTACTATTCTAATCAAAATCTATAATGTCCACATGTGATAGTAAAGTGTTAAAGTTTACTATTCTAGTCAAAGTCTACAGTTTTCTTTAAACTACATTAAGTTTAAGTACAATAAGATCAACCCGAAGGCGATATGGCCGATGCCCACCCGAAGGCTGCCTAGCCCAAATGCCGAGCCTAATGGCCCCGTAGTAGTCAACATTCCCACCCTAGGAATGAGGCTGTCCCACGACAATCCACTTGGCGCCAATCCCGCACGGCGAATACATGAAACGCGTTGGCCAACTCCGAGTGCGGCTTGTAGGAGCGACCCTCACAAGCAGGTGCGAATGAGCACAATGGCATATAGTCACAAGTCCCAAATCGTCATGTCTCTAACATGGAATGTACAAGTGTCCAAAAGGCCTATCTCTATGTCATCATGTCTCTAACATGGAAATAATAGATGTCCAGTGGCCTATGTCAAGTCTCTATGTTGCAGTTTCATAGTTTTCTAAGTTAAGTGCCGCTTGATGACACTTAAGCTTTTCTAAGTTCCAACAAGAGTTCGATGTTTACAATTACATTATCTAAGCTATATAAACATGAATGGCACACTCCCAGGTGCCCACAAATCCCACCCTCACATGCATGCTGTTTAACCCCGAAAGCTCTACTATATAGAGTGAAAATTTTATCATACATGAGGCATGCATTTTAAGTGGTTCAAAATTCATAATAAATCTATTTAGCATGAATATCATTCAAAATAATTAAATCAAACCGAATAAGCACTTAGGAGCCATTTGCTCCTATGCTCATGAAGCCAAACCCACCAAGTGCGAAAAGCGTTGCTTCGAACCGCTAACGAAGCTTCGATAATCACTCCTAGAGTCCTAAAAAGCACATCCTAGGAGTTACAAGCTAAGAAGATAAACCTTGAGTTCACACTTTAAGGATTTCGACAAAAGGTTGGAGAAAACTCACCGAATGCGAAGGAAGTGCTCTTGATCTCCAAATGGGAGTTAGAGTCCTTCTAATCCAACCTAAATCAAAGTTCTAAACCCATCAATTAGGTCCCAAAGGCCCTAAATCGAAAATCCCCAAATCCTAACCCTAGAATCCCATTCTAGGGTTTCATCTCACAAAACCCACAAAAACCAAAACTAGAGGAAAGAGATCATTCACATACCTCTAAGAAGCTCAAAACCAAGCTCAAATAGCCCTAGGCTTGAAGCTTGATCCACCACAAGGCTCCAACCACCAAGCTCCAAGCTCCAACAATGGTGGGATATGCTCTACCAAGCAAAAGAGAGCAAAAGAGAGGGTTAATCCTCTAAAAATTCAACCAAAACTCTATAAAACACAAGGGAGTAGAGAGAGAAGCTCCTCCCACCTCCTTGCTGCAATGAGGGTGCTCAAAAGGAGCCCTAGGGGTGTGTGGTACACTAATAGAAGCAACAAAATGCTAAAACACCCCTGCAGTTTAAACTGCTCGAAATCTGCCAGGCTGTACCGATACAAGCCATCCCATACCGGTACAGACCCTGCGAAACAGCCAAACCCGAGGCTCGGGTTGGTCGCTCACATCCCATACCGTGCAGAATCCACCCCGTCTAAGATAGCAACAATGGCCGTCTGATAGCAACCATGGCTGTACCGGTACAAGCCCTCCAGAGTCAAACCCGAGAGCAACCTAAAATCTAACTTTTTGGACTTTAGTGCTTGGAATTCATCCACTAACCTCGGTGCTCGTGCCATAGGTCGGAACACAGTCAACGACCCTCCAGAAAAATCTGAAAAAGCTCCAAACTCAAGTCAACTACTCGAACTCCGCAATTTGCGCAAGTCCAGTATGTTACAATGCCGCAGGTGGCACACCTGCAGGCTGTCCCAGAGAGGAATGGGCCGTCGCTAGCGTCAGGCCCCGGCTACCACCTTGCAGACACTCGTCCCACGTATGGCCCGGCAGCCCGCACTTGAAGCACCTGCCCTCACGCTGCTCACACTGCTGTGGGAAATGAGGGCCCCCACAAATAACACACTCAGCCGAGGATCAAATACGGTACATCCCCGGGGCTCGAGATCGCGAGTGCGAACTCGCCGAAGTCCTTCGAAAACTTGACTGACCACCGGATCCTCCTGTCGGTTGTCCTTTCCCTTTTTCTCTGTAATATGACTCGCGCTCCTCCTGTATGAACGCGTCACACTGTTCAATCCACAAGGCTCGATCCAGGACTTCAGCAAAGGTCTGCAACTTAAGTATAAGCACAGCCTCATGTAGTCTTGGCTGAAGTCCCCGCACAAAACAGTCAGCCTTGTCCTTATCATCCCGCACCACATTAGGGACACAGCACGAGGCGAGGGAACTCCGCTCGTATTGCCTGACTGAGCGGTCTCCTTGCCGCAGCTTCCGGAACCTCTCCCGAAGCTTCATTTTCTCACTGTCGGGGAAGTAAGCCGAAAACAGCATTCTCCGAAACTCCTCCCAAGTCGCATGAGGGAGACTAGGCGATCGGTCCCACCGAATGCCTTTCCACCACACCTTCGCTAACTGCTTCAAGCAATGCACTGCTAGGGGCACCTTGTCCCGCTCTAAGGTGTGCAGCTCCTCAAAGAGGGTTTCCATGGAGTCAATCCACATCTCCGCGATCCACGGATTGACATCCTCTCCATCAAAGATAGGCGGATCGAACTTCTTAAAAGCCATCAAAGCCGCCAAAGCTCGCTCTCGATCCCCCTCCACCTCTGAACCAATAGCGGTCGGATCACCCGACCCGAGCGAAAACGCTTCCGCCGCAACTCCCGGCCGTCCGTGAGGAGTCGCAGCCGGTGCATCCACCAGCTGATCTAGCATCTCTTGGAGTCTTTTCATTCGCTTCTCCTGGGGCATTGCAGCCTCCTGTTGCCGCTGCACCACGTCGGCTTGTTGCCTCACCACTCCCACGAGTGAGGCCAACTTATCACGAAGTTCTGAGTCTCCACTCGCGTCGGTTTGCTCAGGGACATCACTCGTCCCCTCCCGCGCCGATCTGGACGAAAATCGCCTACGCGGTGCCATCGTTTTCTGAAACATGACAACTCGATTAGTCCTCGATCATCTTGGGTTGAACACGAGACCACTAACTCCGGCTCAAAAGCCAATCAGGCGAAAGTCACGCAAGGGCGTCTATTCTCATTGCCTGGTTTCATGTTGTGTATACCCAACATGAACACCCTCGGTTTGAGAATAAACTACACCTCGAGTCTAACTCTAATATCCGTCTTAGAGGTTTACACGACACGACCAAATCCATAATCACTTTCGCCACAACTCACAAGTCCTCGTCTCTCACGAGTCTTAACCTCTATGGTTTTTACTATCCTAGGGTCTCCTAGGTTCACCTAAATCGTTGTCCCATTCACTACTTTATGCTCTGATACCATCTTATCTGTCACGCCCCGAGCCCGCCTATTTGGTCGATTTCGGGCACGCCGACAGACCGCCAAACGGACAGAGTTTCTTTCGTACGTCCAAGGCATCCAATCGATACAATTACGAGGTTCCAACCAGGAACGTATTTCAATCAAGATTGCATATGGAAGTATCAAAAACATAAACATAACTACTTGCTATTACAAGCATTCATTCCAGATTATAATTTTTACATTCACATTCAACTTTCTATTACAATCTAGTTATTACAAATTTATTACAAGTTTGCCCTTTCACTTTCTTCCTCTACCCCTAGGTTATGCCGACTCGGGGTACTGCTATCTCCGGTGTCTGGGTAGGGCGCTATCTACTGAGCTACGCCCTTGCCTCGCGCTGCTGCTGCGCCGCTCACGTGTGTACCTGAAAAACACCCCAAAACAACGTGGGGTGAGAAGCAACTCCATGGTTCCCAGTGGTACGGCCACCTAAGAGAAAATCTCGACCAATAGGTCCAAGGAGGCAATGCAAACATGCTAGTCAAAAGACACGCACATATATACATATATATCATGCTGTTACTATGCAACTAACAGGAAAGTATGCCTCACAATATGGAATATGCAACTTTCAATTATCTCTTAGCTTTTCTTTTCATTTTGGCTCTTAGCCATTCTACGTCATTGGCATTTGTTCTTTATTCTTTAGCTATTCTCTACATTAGCCATTACATTCTACCATTAGCTATTCATTAAGTTCTACCATTTGCTATTCTCTACATTAGCCATTACATTCTACCAGATCTGGATTGGGTATTTTGGGACTATTGTCCAGTTGATACATTTTACTGATAGTAGCGGTAGTTGTACATGTATCTTGCCTCATCTGTTATTGTATTATCTTTCATAGCTATACTTTCGTTTACCAGTTAGTACACTCGCCTTCGTCGGCTTACGGCCCACTAGGAGACCCTTGTTGGTTTCTAACCCCTCCATTTCAGGTGATCTTGGAGGTACGAGTCGGGACGAGGCGTGAGGACATAGCTAACGAGCGATAGAGGTCTCAACCTAGTGGCATTTCGGTTCTAAACTTCACCCTCTTTTCTTTTGATAAATAATTTAGACTGTGTATGTGGTTCGGTTTAGCTTTATTTGGTTTTGATTTGGCTTTTTTTTTTTTAAACGAATCCGTGAGTGAAGCCGTGATTGTAAACTTGGTTTTAATGACCCAAATCTCCAACAATATTAACTCATTGGACCCAAATCACCGGCCCAAAGTGCTTATGCCCAGTTATTATTACTAAAGTGGAATCGTTTCATGTACCCAATGACAATCCAATTTCCATCTGATGTGGGACTTTTGAGATGTCATAGTCTCGCCCCGTTTAGGCCTTAACGTCATCGTCAGCCCTAAACACATACAGCCCAAGATCACCACGCGATATAAGATTTGTCTCACTAGCTTTTATCATTACAACCCTAACTTAGGCTGTCATTCACCGATCCTAACTTAGTTTGTCATTCTGATCATGGCTCAGCCAAGACTTATCTCACAGTTTTCGGCTTGTGAACCAGCTCTGTTACCAAATTAATCTATCACTGGGAGACCTTTGTTGGTTTTTTCTCCCCACCCCCATTTCATGTGATTTTGGAGAGGTACAAGTCAAGATGAGGCGTGAGGACGTGACTAGCGAGTGCTAGAGGTACCGACCTGGTGGCATTTCGGTTCTAAATTTCACCCCCTTTTCTTTTTGATAAATAATTTAAATTGTATATGTGGTTCAATTTAGCTTTTTTTGGTTCTGGTTTGGTTTATTTCAATTATGGCATGGTTCAAAATTTTAAATAAAGCTATTTTTGGAAGCATTGTATGGATTTATGGAAATGGTTTTCTACCTCTCGTAGTTGCTCGTTTTCAAACGAGATAAAAGGTTTTCGGGTGGAAACAGTTTTAAAAAGGTTTTCTCGACTTTTTGTGATTTTTGTATTTCAAAAATGCGCTTTTGGGTGGGAAATACTTTCAACTGATAGTTGTGAAATATTGTGAATGTGCTATTGCGATTGGTTGTGGTTGTGACTTGTACTGTGTGTAATGCCGTGTAAATATAGAGCAGATTCTGTCCGTGTGAATAGTAAATTCTCTATATTATGGCGATTTTGTCATCCCCTGGGTCAAAAATTTTTAAAAATTTTTGGGCATGTTTCACTGATCCGTTGGCTTTAAATTGACTCTCTTTTCAAACGGCTTTATAAAAAGGAGCCTTTAGGCGTGATATTTATTTATATAGAATCGACGTGTCCTGACATGCAGGTGACTTCACTAGTAATATTTATATCCAAGAATAACTTTAATTAAAAAGTACTACTCCCCTCCACGGAACTATTTAATAAATTTTAAAATATTAATTATTCAAAAATTTTCTCCAAACATTCAACTCCTGTTTGGTTGGGGTTAAGGGGTGGAATAATCCCTTAACCCCCTTTTTATCCCCAAACACTGCAACTTTGGGGTGCGGTTAGCAAACCCCACCCCAAACCGGGTTATATCCATATATAACCCGGTTTGGGAGTGGGTTTAACCCCACCCCCTCCCGCTTTAGAGCAAACCCCACCCCCTCCCGCTTTAGCCCCGCACGCCCCGAAGCACTCCCCTTTCCTCTTTCTCCCCTGCGTTGCTATGTCTCCTCTCTCCCGAAGCCCCTTCACCGTAGATCCTTCCCTTTCCCCGTTCTCACCTTCACCTCCGCCCGCCTCCTCCCGAAGCCTCTCCACTGGCCAAAGCCTTTCACCTCCGGCTTCACCTCGCCCGAAGCCCGTCACGTCCGGAGATCGACATCATCCCCCACGCATTCTCTCTCGCCGCGATCGGACCATCCACCCCCCATGCTATCGCCCATCGCGGCGCTCCCCTTTCCCTCCTCCTCCATCTCCGCGGCGTCGGGAATAAGAGCCCGCACTCGGCCCGCCGCTTCGCCTCGTCGATCGCCCCCTCCGCGCGATCGCATGGCGCCCCGATCAAAGAGCTCCCGCTCCTTCGGCTCCTCGAGGGCGGCGTCGCCACCGTCCTCGCCACCTCGCCGCCCGCCGGCGTCGGCGCGACTCTCGCCTCGATCACCGCCGCCGGCTGCGCGAGGTTCTTGTACGCCTCGCTCATCTCGTCAACGAGGCGATCCATTACTCAAACCCTTCCCTCATATCGCTCTCTCTCTCTCTCTCAACTCTTGGATTAATGCGAATATTTAACACCGAATTGCTATTTATATACACGAATTCGAAAATAAAAAAATGTAAATAAAAAAAATAATCATCTCAAAAAAGCTCTCCAAAAAAATAGCTCAAAGAAAAAAAGAACTATTTTTTAAATAAAATTTTGGGATATGAAAATGTAAGTGAAATTTGAACTTAAGAAAAATTTAATATAGGTGTTATTTAATTTTAGAAATTTTAAAAGTCAAAAAAATTGTGAGAAATATTTTTTGGTACAAATTTACGCTAAGGGTGTTTGGTTCCACGTAAACTGTGGAAAAAAATTTTCGATGGGAAAAAAATTTTCGGTGGAAAAAAGTTTTACGTCGTTTGTGTTTGGTTTGTAGGAAAAGAAAAGTAATTTTCCGTTATTGTTTGGTTGAAAGGAAAAGAAAAAAAATTACTTATAAATAAAAAATTAGTATATATATTATTTTATATATTATATATTATTAATATATAATAATTATTATATTGTATATATTAATATTATAATTTATATTTATAAATAAAATATATTTTATATACTGTAAATAAATATGTAAAATATATATAAATATATAATATATAATATAATAGTATATATTTTAATATATATATATATATATATATATATATATATATATATATATATATATATACTAGTTTTTTGCGATGCATATAGTTAATATAATAATATAAAATAATAAAAGTTATTATATAATGAAAATAAAAAAATATTCTAATTAATATTATATTTTTTAACAAATAAAAAAATATACTATTAATCTTAATAATAGTATTGATATCCTAAAAAGTTGATAGCTATTTGACACGTGCGATGCACGACTAATATAATAGTATAGAATAATAAAAGTTATTTTGTGTTTATAAAAGAAAAATATTATATTTAATAGTATATTTTTTTAGCAAATAAAAAAATAATTTATATTATATTTTTTTTTTAATATTATAGATAATCTTTGACAATATCTATTATATTAGAAAATAAATCATCATTAATAATATAGATTTTATTATTGCATCATCGCACGAGTAATATTATATTACCCCTAAAATCATCATTAATAAGATTTGATTACAAATTAGAAAATAAATCATATTTGGATTTCTTTTTTGATTAATATTATATTACCCCTAAAAACAACAAATTTAAAATTACATACTATTCATTTTTTTTATAATAATCTTTGACAATTATTAATTTCGGTGGTTAGATATTTGATTTAATTATATTTATATCCTAATTTTTAGCTTCAATTAGATTAATAATTCAAATATCCTAATTATCTATTATAATTATATCCACGCTTTAAATTTGAATTTATTTACATTAAATTTAATAACTTTTGAATTAAATTGCATTATATTTAATTGTCATCAATTAAATTTAATAATATATTATTAATTTTATTTCCTAATTAATTATATTTAAATATGCTTTCTATATGCTTTCTATAGTAGATATTTGATTTAATTATATTTATACCCTAATTTTTAGCATCAATTAGATTAATAATTCAAATATGCTTTCTATATGCTTTCTATAGTAGATATTTGATTTAATTATATTTATACCCTAATTTTTAGTATCAATTAAATTAATAATTCAAATATTCTTTCTATATACTTTCTATATGTTTTGTATAGTAAATTTTGATACAAAGTTAAATTTAGCATCAATTATAATGAAAAATCACCAATATAGAAAGCATATTATTTTCTAATTATCTATTATTCAATTAATAATCTTTGACAAATATTATTATTATATTTTTTATAATAATCTTTGACAATTATTAATTTCAGTTGTTAGATATTTGATTTAATTATATTTATACCCTAATTCTTAGCATCATTTAGATTATTAATTCAAATTTCCTAATTATCTATTATAATTATCTATATGCTTTAAATTTGAATTAATTTGCATTAAATTTAATAACTTTTGAATTAAATTGCATTATATTTAATTGACATCAATTAAATTTAATAATATTTTATTAATTTTATTTCCTAATTAATTATAATGTAGATTTTATAATATGGAAAACATATAGAAAATGCATTATTTCCTAATTAATTTTTTCTAAAAAATCTAATATAAATAATATAAGTTTGTTTCCAAATTGGCTTATTTTAAATATTTATTTGTAACGACGGAAGAGCACGTATGTTCACACGTCAAGATACACAGGGATCACCTAGGATTCTACTTTAGTAATATATAATTGATATATAAGTGGGGCAGAGAGAGAGGTCCATCAGGGACCTCTCACGCGGTCCACAAGGTGGAGCGGACCTCGTGGACCGGGCCAATTTTCTCCCGCGTCGTGCGCGCAACGCCACGCGAGGTCCATCATGGACCTCGCCTCGAGCGGTCCACGAGGTGGAGCGGACCTCGTGGACCGCGCAAAAGCGTAGTCATGAGCCGCGCTTTTTCCTTCCCACTTTTCGTTTTCCGTCACTCGCTCGCGGAAAACGAAATGGAGGTTTTTCTCCAAATATGTAAAACTAATTTTCCCCAAAATTTTTTTACATCAAACCAAATGCTTGAAAATTATTTTTCAACTTGAAAAATTATTTTCAGTCTACTTTTACATGGAACCAAACATGACCTAAACAAAAAAATATTATACTCAACATAACCAGTTGCAATCATAGAATATTAAAAATTCAAAAAAAAATAATATTTTCACATCATTAATGTGAGGGTATTTGTGTAATTTTGTTTCTTTACCGACTACTATCATTCTTATCCTATTTATTCAAACCAAATATTATTTTTCACTATCCTGAACTAATTCAAACCTCCAACCAAACACAAAAATACTCTAATATCACATTAACCCAAACTTAACCATATTTATGAAATAATTAGTTTTTTGTTAAGCCCGAACCAAACTGGGGCTCATAGTTCCCCTATCAGAACACGATCCTGAGCGCATTGAGCATTCTCCCGAGCCGGTAAAACCTGCTGATGGCGGCGATCTCGTAGGCCTGGCGGCCGGGGGAGTTGGGGCGGCGGAGTGAGAGGAGGACCTTCGCGGCGTCTCTGGGGCGGCGTTGTGACGCCGGGGAGGGAAGGACCGTAGACCAAAAAGAGAAGGGTTTACACGTGGACTGTAGAACTATAGGTAGATATAATAGATATATATATAGATATATAAATATATAGAAGGTTCTGTATAAAAACTGATTATCATTATTATTATTATTATTATTATTATTATTTAATGCTTCCTGTGTTCTAAATTTTTGCTTGCTGAGAGAAATTCAAGAAAAAATCCCTAATTACCTGCAAACATCCCTAGGTCACTTCCTCTTTTTAGGGTTTGCTTTTGACCACTCTTTCCACTGTTCTACTACTCACTCACAATCCACTCCGTGATTCTTCTGAGCTCATCCTAGGGTTTATCCTCTTGATCCATCTTGGTTTCTGCGATTCTGGCCGCAGAATTCTCGATTACGTCGCTGAATCGAGATCGAGGTGAACGGTTAGGGGGTGTTAGGGTTAGGGTTTTCAAAAAAAGCGTGGAGATCAATTGATGTGGTGATCGAAGATGATAACAGAGAAGCCGAGTTGGATTCGGCACGAAGGTCTTCAGATCTTCTCCATTGATGTGCAGCCGGGAGGTCTCAGATTTGCTACTGGCGGAGGAGATCAAAAGGTGACATTCCTAATGTATTTGTATCTTTCGATCCTTGTTAAACTCCCTCAAATGTTATTTATAGGTTTGGTCGAGCATAGTTTGTTGCAATTTTTCATGCTTTTTTTTTTTCTTTCTTTCGTTTGTAGTCATCTGTTTGGTGGATTTAAGAGTACCTTCTTCTCTTCATCTATTTGAGGTTCCTCCTTGGTCCATCTGTTTGCTTTTTAACAGATAGTTTAAGGGTTATTTTATTTTAATTTTTGCTGAATGTGTTTAAATTGTATGTGTTAGTATACTTTGTGATGTTATTTGCCAATGATGTCCATCTTTCAGTAATTTCTCTACACCGTACAATTAGGATGAGAAAACTAACAATATATTTAGTGCTATATCTGGATTAATCTTTGCTATTTCTGATGATAGTTACTCAGGTATGCTGATTCGGAACTTCTGCATGGCGCAAGCAGTTGAATTACAATTTGTTGGAGAAAAATCGTGAATCTAACAATTCGTTTGTATTTTAGTTCTAGTAGAGTTTCACCGTAGATAATACATATCCTTAATCCTTATTTGCACATGCGGATTGGTTTTGTGTTCGTCATTTGCATGTGGCTGTGATATTCACGACTGCCATGATATTCTTGTTATAAGCTACCAAAGTAATTTTTCAGTTCTTTTTTATTTCTTCTTCATTGCTTTACTTAAACCTTAGTAATACACTTATCTCTAACAAGATTATACTTTCATGATGCACAAGCTTTGCATGCATAAATGTCTGTTGTCCAAAGTACTTTATAGCTGAGACTTCTCCTTTGAATGATTCTTTGTGTAGGTTCGGATATGGAACACGAAATCAATGAGAAAGAACCATAATAACGACCATTCATCACAGAGACTACTGGCAACTCTCCGCGACCATTTTGGATCAGTTAATTGTGTGAGGTGGGCCAAGCATGGCAGGTATCTCGCTTCAGGTTCAGATGATCAGGTCATTCTAATTCATGAAAGGAAACCCGGATCCGGGACATCAGAGTTTGGCAGTAAAGAGCCCCCTGATGTAGAAAATTGGAAAGTCGTTATGACTTTAAGAGGTCACACTGCTGATGTGGTAATTATTTGTCAATGCTTTCTTTCTGGCTGAAGAAAAAAGCCGAGCAAAAGGCATAGATAATTTCTGCACTGTCTTGCATCAAGATACTGCATGCTAGCCCCTGAGTTTTCAAGAGATTTACACACTTCAATCCCTAGAATTTATCATATATTCTACCATTCCATCCCTGGCCACTTAAAGAGTATATCTGACAACATGTGGCGTTTTCCCTGCTATATGATCTTCTTAATCTTATTTCAAGTATACCACAACGAGTTATTTGCATGAAAAGGGGAAAAATAGTCATTTGAGAGGATAAACTTTAGACTGATTTGATTATCAGTGTTGGAATTGCAATATATGAAAAAAGTTAGGAGACTAATATGTTTACATAAAAAGTCAGGGATTTAGTTGATATTTCAAATAGTACAATGACTGTCCATACATTTTTTTTCTAAAAAAACACCCTAATTTTGATTCCTTCTTGCTTATGTTGGAGTTGAACAATGACTTAATACTGGAGTCTTTTCTTTTCCTTTTTTTTTTTCTCCTTATCTTCCAATGCCTAAACAGGTAGATCTAAATTGGTCGCCCGATGACCAAACATTGGCAAGTGGCAGTTTGGATAACACTGTTCACATATGGAACATGACTAACGGTATGTGCACCGCTGTATTGAGAGGGCATTCAAGCTTGGTCAAAGGAGTTGCCTGGGATCCCATTGGTTCCTTTATTGCTAGCCAATCAGATGACAAAACGGTAATCATATGGCGAACCAGTGATTGGAGTCTTGCGCATAAGACGGAGGGGCATTGGTCAAAATCAGTACGTTATGAACCATTGGGATTTTGTTCATATAAATGTTTCTAGTGACTTTTTTTGTTATGGTGTTTACGTATGTATTCCTTCGCAATATGACGTAAATACATATATAATCTTCATATATATATATATGGAGATAGAGAGGAAATTGGCGCGGAATGCTTCTAATAGCACCTAGTCATTGGTGCTTGTGGGTTTGTGCCCCTTGGATAAAGTGTTGTGTGGCTAGGATCAAGGATTTAAGTGCCGTGGCACGGGGTCGTGCCGGAAGCTTACCGGCACGGTACGGCATGGTGCGTGCCGGTCAAAAAAATTCTTGTGTGCCGACACATAATAGTATGAAATATTTATTTTCTTTAGCAACAAGATATTCTAACTATTTATTATGCCTTTTTATCACATCTTTTGAACTTTATTGAGAAAATTACTTAATAATTTAAAGAATATAGGGTTTTGAGTTGTGCCATCCAAGACAGTGGTCCGTATCGTACGGTATCTTGTTGGCACGGTACGGCAAGACGGTAGATACGGTCCGTGCCGACGGGCACTTAAAACCGTGGCTAGGATGATAGAGGTCCCTATAGGGTTTAATGGTAGTTGGTGGAGTAGCATGATCTAAAGGGTAGAAATTAGTTCTTATGGTGGAAAAGTTGGTAGTACCAAGTGCTTGGTACTATTGGGAGCGCCCAGAATATATATCTATAGAAACTATGAATTGGGGATGCTGCAATTCATAGTACGGCAGCCCTCCCCTTAATTGGGTGGCTCCGGTGGGGCCCACTTTTTTTTTTTCCCTCTCTTCCTCGCCCTCTCTCACACACCCTACACCTCTTTTTTTTTTTTTTCTTTCCTGTCAACACCTCTTTTTTTTGTCTACACCAATTGTAAAATTTTATCGCATGAACCAACCCTATTTTTTAATAGTCAATATAACAAAATTAAAATTTCATCTAATAAATACAATCTATAATTATTAAAAAAGTCATATATAAGAATTAATAGATTTTTATCTTTATAATAAAGTTTTATAAATATGATGTAAAAAAAGTTGTTCATGAGTGTATACGACGTAAAAAAAGTTATACGAGTGTATAAGACATGTTCATATATTGTATAAGATAAAGTTTAGTTTTAACAAGATAAAACTATCTAATATAAGTCATCGAACTTTAGCTTTTTAGTTACAACATTTATTTATACATTTTCTTTTTGCTTTTGCCTATTTTTTAATAGTCAATATAACAAAATTAAAATTTCATCTAATCAATACAATCTATAATAATAAAAAATTCATATACAAAAATTAATAGATTTTTATATACGGTGTAAAAAAAGTTGTACACCGAGTCTATGAGACATGACCAAACCTTTTTTTTAAATAATTTAGTTATGAGAATTATATAAAGTATATGAAGTAAATTTGTAAAGTTAAACGACACATTCAAATTTTGAAGTCGAAGTATTATTGATTGGCTCAAATCTAACATATATAATGATTGGATAGAAAAAAACAAAATTTTGAACGATTGGATAAATGATTCAAAATGGTTCATAGTTCAAAAGTTTTTATACAATTTTACTTTGATTTTAATATCAAACTTCAATGCCATATTTATAGTTTGATGAACAATCAATTTTATAATTAAATTTTTTTGGAATATCCAAATATGATTGGTCTATTAATTTTAACAATTAGACATTCTAAAACTTATTAGATATTTTAACATTTAATGTCATATTTATAGTTTGATGAACAATCAATTTTATAATTAAAATTTTTTGGAATATCCAAATATGATTGACCTTCTCACTCTGGTAGGGCCCATTGATTTATTCACTAATCTAAAATTTAGGAATCAAATCCTTTATTAATTGAATCTGTGATGATAAAAGTTAACGAGGGCTTCATTTCATCATCACGACAATGAAGACGTTACCGCCAAGAGTATTAAAGATAGTACTTTTGCTCAAATTAATTTTTAATTTTTTTATTTGTAAATTCTACCTTGATGATAATAGAAAAATATTATTCATCTTTTTTAATACTGTAATGAGCTTTTGTTTTATTTTAAACTGATTTATTCATTTTACTTATTAGGTTTAAATGTTTTTAGAAAGAAATATACTTTAATTTCATTCTTTAATTCATTCTTTAACTTTTAATTATTCGATAATGAGATAAATAATATTTAAAAATATTAATGCATATAATTAATGAAAGCTGATGATAAGTGTGCTTGTATTCTTCAATAATTATGTATTATAGATCATCTTTTTAATATAAATTATAATATTAAATTTCGTATTAATTTACACGTAATGACTAACTATAATAATGTCTACCCGCCGCATAGCGTGGGTTCCTTAACTAGTGTATGTACATAGAGAGAGAGAGAGAGAGAGAGAGAGAGAGAGAGAGAGAGAGAGAGAGAGAGAGAGAGAGAGAGTTGGGCTAGAATACCGTCACTAGTCTACGAGGTCTATTGTTACCAACTTGTTTTTGACGATGGACGTTCGAATCAACGATCAACACCGTTGAATATGATCTATACCACTTAAAGTGTCTAGAAATCAATTTTATATTTTTACGATATTGTTCTCTTATGCATCAAGTAGACAGAAAATGAACGGCTGAAATTAAATATCCTTCAAAAAGTTACGATAAGGTTTTTGTAATCAAGATCAAGAGTGTAGATCTTGTTTTAAATAGTTTAGAGGATTTTCTAACAAAAATTTAATCGATTTGAATTTCTTCTCATATCCATTATTAAAATTACAAATTTTGTGGCACTGATGTAAAAAAAAATTTGTAATTTAATTTCTAGATATTTTAAGTAGTCTAGATCATGTTCAACAGTATCGATCGTTGGTTCGGAGGCTCTATTGTCAATAAATTGGTAGCAAGTGGAGTCCGTTTGCTACCGATAGTATTTTAGCTTAACTCTCTCTCTCTCTCTCTCTCTCTCTCTCTCTCTCTTTATATATATATATATATATATATATATATATATATATATATGAAGAGAGATTTAAAGGGGCATAATTTTAATAGCATTTTCTTTCTTATCGGTAGACCGTTTGCTATCGATAGCTTAACTGTCTCTCTATAAATATTTATAGATTTAAAGGGGCATAATTTTAGTAGCGTTTTCTTTTCTTTTTTCAATGAAAGTTTTGCTTATTCAATAATTGGTCTTTTTCAGCTAGGTTCAACCTTTTTTAGGCGGCTTGCATGGTCACCTTGTGGCCACTTTATTACTACGACTCATGGTTTTCAGAAACCAAGGCATTCTGCTCCTGTGTTAGAAAGAGGCGAATGGTCTGCTACCTTTGACTTTCTGGGACACAATGCCCCGTTATTGTGGTGAAGTTTAACCACTCATTATTTCGTAAGCACTTCTCTAATGGTCAAGGCTTCAAGGCTGCACTTGTTGGAGGATGGACCAATGGAGCATCAAAGACACCAACAAAGGACCAACAACCTTACAATGTGATTGCTATCGGAAGTCAAGATCGCACGATTACTGTTTGGACAACAGCAAGTGCTCGCCCCTTGTTTGTTGCCAAGCATTTTTTTACACAAAGTGTCGTTGATTTGTCATGGTAAAATCTTTGGTTTATTGCAGATTTGCTTCTTGAAGTTTGATCTATATTCCAATCTCGTCCTTAGAGTTTCAATTGTAACAATTTAGTCCTTTGTTTTATTTTCAATCTCGTCCTTGAAGTTTTATTTTTAACAATTTTACTCCTAAAGTTTGTTCCCAATTTTGATATCTTCCTTGATTCCAAATTTTACAAAGCAAAGTCAATAGTTCTGATGTGGTAAAATTGAATCTAGGGTCTAAATATAGAGATTAAATTTGTAGTTAACCCAATCAGTTTTAATTTGTTTTCTTGGATTAATATACTATTCATTAATATGTAAACAGTAATACATGACTGTAAACTAATCCAAACATTCTACATGACAGGAGTCCGGATGGGTATGATCTATTCGCCTGCTCATTGGATGGGACAGTGGCTACTTTTCATTTTGAAGTGAAGGAATTAGGGCACAGATTGAGTGATGCTGAGCTTGACGAGTTGAAGAGAAGTAGATACGGGGATGTGAGAGGGAGGCAAGCAAACTTAGCTGAAACCCCTGCACAGCTCCTATTAGAAGCGGTTTCAGCAAAGCAAACGCCTAGTAATAAAGCAACTTCCAATGCCCAGCAAAATGAAATATCCGTGAAAACTTCTGTTGATTTGGGGAATCCAGCTATCAATCAACCAATTCAGAATGTTCCAGAAGCCCAACAAGAAGATGCCAAGAAAACAGGAGCTTCTGCTGATGGGTTAAACAAAATCCCATCTGGCTGTCTATCTAGTCCGGTTAAACAAAGAGAATACCGTCGTCCAGATGGGCGAAAAAGAATAATTCCAGAAGCACTTGGAGTTCCTTCCAACCAAGAAGCTCTTTCTAGTGGTCCTCAATCTCAACTGGTTGATTTTTCATCGTTAGCCTTGGAACAGCAAAAGGATGATAAAATGCTTATTGGCAGTAATATGGTAAGAGAAGCTTCTGCCAAAAGATTTTTCAGTGGAAGCACTGATACAAATTGCACCAATTGCGGGGGTAGGGAGCGGTTGGGTGTCATGGCCAGGGCTAATATCAGCGAAAGTCTTGTTATAGAGAAGACTTCAGCTTCAACTTATAATGAGGGAGGGATGAGCATAGAATACTCAGGTTCGCTGGGATTGGCGAGCTCGTTGACTTCTGATACTCTTTCTATTCGTGTATTTAACAAGAAGGACAATGAGGATACTTTGCCTGTTTGTTTGGAGGCTACACCAGTAGAACGAGCTGCAAGCGATGTAATCGGTCTTACTAATTCATTTTTATCAAAAGAAACTGAAATTAGATGCACTAAAGGAACTCAAACCCTTTGGTCGGATCGTATATCTGGAAAAGTAACTGTTTTGGCTGGTAACACCAACTTTTGGGCTGTTGGTTGTGAAGATGGCTGCCTACAGGTACTAAAATGATAATTTCCTTTGTGAGCTGTATTATCATATACAAATTTTGGTTAAACTTTTTGAATTGTGCTTTGTATGCCATATTATTTCATTCAAAAGATTAGTAAGGTTTGGGTACTTGAGAACTGAGAAATGTATGAGGACTAATGTTCTCTTATTGCCCGTGATCAGCTAAGATGATGGGTGTGGAGACAGAAATGGTACAAAAACCCTTCATTTTGTTTTCATTTTCTTTTGCGCATGTCTCTAAAATTTGTTCTCACGGTATTTTGGCTTTCTGTTATTAGGCTGTGGGAGCTGCATGACTGTAAAATTGAAATTCTCAGTTGGTACTCGGTAGAATCACTGCTTGACAGCATACCATTTCAGCTACACTTAAATTACTCCTGCAATTTCTGCTCTACTTGAAATTTCTAGTCAATATGTTAATAGGAATCTGTTTTCTTTCAGTAACTATTAGCCTTCCTGACATTAGGGTGTTCAAACTTAATTTTCTTATTGGTAGATGACAGTATTAATTGGGATCAGGAAGCGTCTGTGTATGCTTTTGTGCATTGCCTATTCCTTTTCCTTATAAAAAGAAAAGGGTTTACACTGAAATTTCTCGTGGCTTATATGATTAATTGTTCGGTCAAACACTAGTTACTAGGGTGCTTTTATATCGAGATGCTCCAATAGATGTGCTATTCTGTGCCAGTTTATCATGCTTATGCCTGCTCATATACTGGTTTTACTCCTGTATCATGCCATCTTTTGAATCTTTTTAGTAAAATTTGTATAATATGCTTTTCATAAATGTGCATCTTCTAAGGAATAAATGGGTGTTTGGCTGTGAGTCGATGCGTAAGTATGTTTTCTTTTCTGCTTATTTATATGGATTCGTTGTGAATCATGATTACTTCTTATTTTTGAGAAGATTTACACAAAATGTGGAAGACGAGCAATGCCGGCAATGATGATGGGGTCTGCAGCAGTTTTTATAGATTGTGACGAGTGTTGGAAGTTACTTCTCGTCACAAGAAGAGGACTCTTGTATGTCTGGGATCTTTTCAGCAGAACTTGTCTTCTTAATGACTCTTTAGCTTCTCTTGTCACCCCGCAAGTGGACTCATCTGCAAAAGATACTGGTATGGAATAACATCATGTCTCCTTTTATTGTCAATTGTTAAGCAATTTATATATCCTAGCCACAGTCTCTAGCGCAAATGGCAAAGAGCTTGATGGTTGGTTCCTAAATTCTCAACTTCGAAGCCTAGTTACTTCACATTTTCAGCTAAGTTCATTCCCAAAAAATAAACGAAGTGGTTGCATGCTACCATTCTCTCTCTCTCTCTCTCTCTCTCTCTCTCTCTCTCTCTCTCTCTCTCGTTCGCGAAAGAAGTAATTTATATATTCTTGATTCAGGAAATAGATCTTTGAGATGTTTACATATTCGCATAATTTTCTGGATAGATTTGTATCCTGCAAAATCTGACTTATATATATGCCCTTCAAAATGTTAATTATTTTTAATGAAAGGCCCTTGGACTTACGAAAAAGCCTCTAGTTTAAGAGCTATTCTATTGGAAAGCCAACTTCCCCCAACTGCACAATCTCCCATTTAAGATAAGACTACTTTTGAAGAGTGTATATGGAAAGTCAGATTTTATAGGGTTACATATTTAAATAAATGATTGGTCAGGGATGTATATGTTACCATTTTTCTGTGTTAATGCTGGTATTGTTCTCTCTAATTTAAAAACAAATTCATTCATCAGCATGATCTTACCTTTGTGACAGGCACAATTAGGGTTATATCTGTGAGGTTCTCTAGATCTGGTTCACCATTGGTTGTTCTTGCCACTCGCCATGCTTTCCTTTTTGACATGAGCCTCAAGTGCTGGTTGAGGATAGCCGATGATTGTTTTCCTGGTTCAAATTATGCCAGCTCTTTTAGTTTGAGCTCTACTCAAAGTGGCGAGCTAGGCAAATTGCAAGTGGATGTGGGAAAGTTCATGGCTAGAAAGCCAAGTTGGAGCAGGTTTCAGAATATTTTAAAATTTGCAATACAAACAATAGAAGTTGCTTGGGCTTAATTTTTAGCAGCTTCTGAAAAATTGGGATACTAATTAAGAATGGTATTCCTTTTCTTTTCTTCTTTTTTATTTTTGGTTACAGGGTGACAGATGATGGAGTGCAGACGCGAGCTCATTTAGAGACTCAGCTTGCAGCAGCATTGGCCTTAAAGTCACCTCAAGAGTATCGACAATGTCTCCTTTCCTACATACGTTTCTTGGCAAGGTTACTGCACTGACTTTTCTTTTTTCTCTTTGTAATTTTTTTTCTTCATGATGGGATGTGCGTCTGTGGGTTGAAGGGTGGGATCTTAGATAAACTTCATCATCATGGGTTCAAGTCACATATGGTGTATATGCTGTAGATTTGATCCTCACAATGCCTGTTAGGGCCTGGAGCCGCCTCCTTTATCGTGCTGCCCCTTTTACTAATTTTCTATCATGTGCTGTTAACTAGGTATATGTTCTTCTTGCACATCCTCAGAATTATAAAATTTCTTGGATTTATGTTCTGAACTGAAGGTTTGATAAATGGTTTACACCTTGAAAGTATAATTGTATGCTTACCTTTGAAAATGTAATGTTGCATTTATATTTCCTGATAGGTTAGATTGAAAGGATTCGTACTTTTTCTCATGGTATGCAAATAACAACTTCATATTGTAAAGTTTTCAGACCCCTCGAAACTGAACAAATAAGAATAATTGAGGTGCTTATATGTCATTTAGATTGTTAGGGACAAATATAATATGATTTTATATGCAATCTTTTCTATATAGTTTGGGTTTTATATTCCATCTTAATATAGTTTGGTTATCCTGTGCCCCTTGTGCCTTGACAAGTGGAATCTGTACAATAACATATTCCCATTTTTATACCATGTTCTATAAGAAATTCAGCCACAACAACACTAGTAAACCTAATTACAGTTATTAAAACTAAGTTTTTATTACATTTCTTATGGGGTTTGTGGTCTCGGTATGGTCATAATGCAAGCTACAAGCCTACAACAGCTGTTTATAATCCTCTGGCACCTCCTGCGAATTTCATACATGTGAGGCAGCCTTTTTTTCTTTTTGGTTGCAGAGAAGCTGACGAGTCCCGTTTGCGTGAGGTCTGTGAGAGCTTTCTCGGACCTCCCATTAGCATGATTGAAGCTGCTTCTGCTGATCCTAAAATCCCAGCTTGGGATCCTGATATTCTTGTAAGCTTATACTCTACCTGTCCATGTCATTTATGCGCTGCTTGTATTACTACAACAACAAGCTCTCTCTCTCTCTCTCTTCTTTTTTTCATCTTAATTTGGTCAGAGCCTATTTGTCTCTACTCGAATGATCTGCAACTGTATTTCAATTTAAAAATTACATTCTTGCCGCCAATGTATTGACTGGTATTAAAAATCTTACATTTTATTTCTTGCTTTATATGTCAGTGGAAATAAAATGTTGCCCAGTTCCCTGAAAACCTAAATGCACATTGGAATTTGATATTGGCTTGATATCCAAACACTTGAAATTTTTTGTTGTGGAATCATTCTCTGAGCAATAAACCTTTTTCTTTTTTTTGCAGTAACCTCCTGCTGATTATGATTTTCTATTCCATCTTCTCTTCTCTCTTTGGGGATACTGTGATGGACTGATTTTTGTTTTATTGGCAGGGAATGAAAAAGCACAAACTTCTAAGAGAAGATGTCCTTCCGGCCATGGCAACAAACCGAAAAGTCCAACGACTCCTCAACGAGTTCATGGACCTTCTATCAGAATATGAAGCTGCTGAAACAGATCCAGATCCAATGGATGTTGTGCCACCGCTGAGCACCTCCGCCACCACCGTATGATTGGTCCACAGGGGGTTTCAACTTATAGTTCACATAGAGTTTTCGCCTTATTGACGCTCGAGAATTAAATTATTCACCTGCATACCCTTGTATATATAACAAAATAACGTATTATCTTGTCACTATCAAATTTCTGTTTGCCCCCAACTTTCGAGAAGGTAGCTGGTCTGCTGCTCCTTGTTAGTGTGGTTTGTCAATTATTTGTCTGTTATACAGTGGATGATGGAGCTGTAAGCGACTGTTTTGTAACTCTGGCAAAATCCTTCGGAAGCTTTGCTTGAGCTCATCATTTGATCATTTAGTGCAGTTATCAATTGGTATGGGTGGCATTTTTTGCTCAGCCTGAAAATTTGGTGGAGATTGGGGAAGGTAATTTTTCTTTTCTCTCCTCTGACAAGTTCTTGTCGTTAACGATTGAACGGTTGTGCTATTCTACTCTTGTTTGTCCTCTTAATAGTGAAATTAGCATGTGCGTCCCGCTTTAATTATATATATATATATATATATATATATATATATATATATATATATATATATATATATATATATATATATATATATATATATATCTATATATATGTCTCATCATCTTCTTTTTTTGTTTTTTTGTTTATGTTTTTCCTCCCCTTCCTAGCAGCTCTTCAAGTTCCACCATGTTTCAGCAGCTGTAACATTAAAGGCGCGTTTGGTTCGCACTACGAAAAATTAATAGGAATAAAAAAGATGTTCGAAAATTTTATTTCTATTCATCCTATTATTAAAATTATGGTATTTTTATGTTTGGTTCGTAGTCATATGTTATTTAAAATTATAAAAAATATATAATTAATTAATTTTTTTAATTAATTTTAGATAATGTTACTAAAAATTTTAACATCTTTTTAGAAAAAGGGAAGAGAGAACACAAGTTAGAGAGAAAGAAAGCATAATTAAAGAAATAGGAAGAGAAATAGAGTTGAGGTTAGAAGGAGTGAGAGAGTTGAGATTTTAGAAAAAAAGGGAGAGAGAGAGAGATTAGTTTAGAGAGAGAAAAAAAAGTTAAAGTTTAGAGAGAAAAAGATAAGTTTTGAGAGAGATATGAGGTTAGAGTGTAAAAAAAATAATACCAACTAGCCGCCGGTGGGTAGAGAAAAAGAAGAAAATTAGACATATTATGATTATTCCAATCCATTAATATGAGGATACCCATCATCTCTCAAGGAAATGAGATTAGTACTTTGGGATGAATCTCATTCCCAAGAAAATTCAATATTACCGACTAAATTACTTAGTGCGTTTAGCCAAACTCGGTCATATTTTTTTTATTCCTATTAGATTATTCTTATAGGGCGCGTTTGGTTCGAGTTATCCTGGTAGGATTACAGGCAATCTGTCAGAATTCGTTAATGTAGCATTACAAATCGAGCAGGATTACACCAAAAATATTAACGGGAGGAGGGTCGTGTATCTTGTACTAGTTAAATCCGGTAATACTACTTATTATGTAAAATTACAATTTTACCCTTCAACAATCCGAAACCCAATTAATAGCATTATTTTCATATCTCTCTCTCATTCTCCCTTCTCTCTCACACGTCCCTTTTTCTCGCTATCTCTTTTGCACGCCTCTCTCTCTCTCTATCTCTTTCTCTCTCGCACGTCTCTTTTTCTCGTTCTCTCTTTTGCACTCCTCTCTCTCTTTCTCTCTCGCACGAACACTATAATCTTCTATTGTATCGTCCTCCCAGGTAATCATCACGATCTCCTTCTCTCTATTCGCCATATCCGCATATATATTTAATCACTTTTTCTCTCTCGCTACCGACATATTATTTTCGAACTGAAGTTAGATCTGATTTGAAGGACAATTTTGAAAAAACAACACATTTATATCAGGATTACTAAATTTTATAAACTAAACCAAACGTAATAATGCTATAAACACTGCAATCCAGTATTATATCACTGCATTAAATCAAACGGGCTAATGTAGCATCAGTAGTAATCTCACGTCGAAATCTAAGATACCTAGATATGTCGAGATATTCTATAATATTACATAACTCGAACCAAACGCGCCCTTATAAAATCTTGCTGCTGCTAAAATGAAATGATACGATGACAGATCCGCGAGCGGATAGATAAGTTGGGAGGGGAGGGGATCAATTGGCTATTCAAAGCAGAAGACCAGAACAGAAATGCGCTCGTGACTCGTAAGTGTCTGTTTTCCCTAGCTTTCAGGAAACAAATATCGCTTGTGTTACAGGATTGGCGTAATAATTGTTGAGTTGAACAGCCTGAATTCCGCTATGTATGATACACAGCATCACAGATGTCCTGCACATCTTAGGTCGGTCACCTAATTTGGCAATGTATGTAATGGCTATATAAGTTTTATGTTCATATTATAGAATGCCTTAAAATTTGAAAAGTACTTTTTATACTATACTATAAAATTAAGATTGTAACTTCTTTCTCCAGTAGAGATTGCAACCGTAATTTTAAAATATAGGAGATGAACACGTTGTTAGACTTTTTTAAATTTTCTATAGTATACAAATAAATATTAAAATAGACCGAAATGGAGTCTTAGATTCCAAAGAAATCATGAAGATCGAAATTACTTTTTGAAGCTTCACCACTGCCAAAACATCAAAAAAGAAGAAGAAGAAGAAGAAGAAGAAGAAGAAAAAAGAATGATGGTAAGAATCCCCACTATGAACCATCTGTTAGGTTAAATTTTGGAATTTGATTTTCTTTCACAGATTTTTGATTAAATCTACTAATAAATAAATATTAAGTCAAATATGAAACTAAATTAAAAGATAAGGAGTTTCAGAAAATAACCCGGTGAGACGTGCAATGTACCGTTCTAGAGTAACTTCAGCCTCCTCACGTGCTGAGTCTTCGGCGTAGTTGCTCTAGCAATACAACATGTCAGATTATCTCAATCTTCTTGATTGCACGGTTTCAAAGGAGTGCTTGATTGAATGTCAATTTGGCTTTCAAAATCTTAACTCAATAATTAAAAAATAAAGGGCAGAAGGGAAAATATCCGTTAGTTAGAATTCTTATAGATATAGATATCTGTAAGTTAGAATTTCTATAGATATACCGACCGTCCCTAGAGCAAGTGACAAAGGGCTTGGTGGTTGGTACCCGTGACCCTAGTTCGAATCCAAGTTGATTCACATTTTTGGCTAAGTTTATTTAAATGAAATAAACGGTAGCGTCTATCTCTCTCTCAAAAAAAAGAATTTCTATAGATATAAATATCTGCTAGTTAGAATTTCTATAGATATAAATATCTGTTAGTTAGAATTCCTATAGATATAAATCTTTTATTTCCTTTTTTATAATATAAAGTTGACGTCCAAAGGACCATTGTGGGACGTTATGTTAAAGCGGAATCCACAATTCCCATCGGGGCATGTTACCTCCTTTTCCGAATAGAGGAGAGGGAATATGTGCTGTCAATTTCCTCTTAAATATATTGTACTTAAATTAAATTTTAAATAAACATTTTAATTATCTATTAGATTTAAATTAAATATTTTAAATTTAACTATTTACAATATTCCCCCCACATAATTTAAAATTTAATTTAAAAGCTTCTCAAACGTTGAAAACATATAAACAATTAGAAACTTTAATAAAGATCAAAAGTTAAAAGCCATCAAATTAATTAAGATCTTTATACTGTTTATTCTAAAGGTACCTTTCGGTTTCAACCTCAGCTTAGTATTGATTGTATACAACTACGTACAGGCGCTCGATGGACTAGGCCTTGAATAGACTAGGCCTCGAATCAGGCCAATGAAATGGATTTCTACAAATCACACACACAATACAAGCTGGTACGTTCATAGCGGATATGTGCTTTTGATGGCCATGCACAGCTATCGAATAATATATGTTTTAGGAATCAGTCCAAATTCTATATATAATCGCAGCTTCATGACTCCACACACTTAGTAAATCCTAATAACGGTGTAGGTAAGGTTACACCCTACCTCATGGGTTTCTGAATCATTCAGATCTCAGCTCTTCCTTGTGCTTTACTTTTTATAATTTGAGCACTGTCGCCATAGGGACGAAAAATATAAAGGGTGCTCCTTACATTAGTTATATATTTGAGTTTGTTTCTACCCATTGAACCATTTAGGTTGGGTTCCCACTGCTGATGACTTCTATTGTGGGCTTAATCCTATTCCCCTCGATGACTATAGAAGCACTGCCCTAGATAAATCTTTAGTCAGCTGATCAACAATATTCTTTATATGGATCTCACAAATAAAGTGACATCATATTTTGTTTAATTAACCCTCTAATATATTTATGTCTTATTTTCATATGTCAACTTATCTTTACTTCTGAATTTTTCTATGCACGTTTGTCAATCACAATGTATTAATATTGGTGGAATTGGATGTTCACCAACTGGAATATGATGTAGGAGTTCTCAACCATTTTGCCTCACCAACAATAAGGCCAAGTGCTATTATTTCAGATTATATAATTGTGACACCTCAATACTCCCACATCGGATGGGAATAGAGTTATAAGTAGATATATAAGAGACCATATATGCTAATAATAATAACTAGGCATAATCATTTTGAGCTGGTGGTTTAGGGCTAACGAGTTATTATTGCTAGTGGATTGGATTGTTACATTTGATATCAGAGCCAATCACCAGCTGAAAATATGAGATGAGTCTTGGCTGCGCTAGGGTCGAAATGACAAGCTAAGTCAGAATCGAAATGACAAGGTGATAGGCTAAGCTAGATCGGAATGACAAGGCTAGCGAGATAAGTCTTACATCGCCTGGTGATCTTGGATTGTGTGTGATTGGGCTGATGAGGTGTAAGGACTGAGATTTTGGCACACTCGTCAAGTTTCAGGAGAAAATGAGCTAAAATGGAGAAGTTACGCGATCATCAGTTTTATCTTAAAGTGAATAGTAATCTAGTTTTCCGGATAAGCCACGGAGTAGAGTTGGCTTTCGGCGCGTATCGGACTCCGTTCATAGCAATACAATAGCTCGTTTCGACTGGTTCAACTATTCTAGAACCAATGACACTGATGGATTTTGAGTTTGACGCACGGATTTCGAGAAAATCCAAAAATATATGTTTTATATGTATTTGTGCGTAGTTTCTTCTGTTGGAGAGTTGGAACGGTTTTCGTCGCGAATCCGCGACCGAACGAGATGAATCGAAATGGTAGCTTTGTAGTCTCCGTCGTGATGATCGCACTGGTGCAATCCGTTCGCAAATCTGACCGGCGGATCTGCGGATATTACACGTTGATCGAGGAGAGGTCGGTGATGGCAAAATGGTATTTTGGCAAAAGGTGCGATATTTTATGTACCGTTTTACGTGAGATCATACGTGGTGGGGTATTCGCACGTTTTACACGTGCTATGAGGGACCCAGTACTAAATACTGGAGTTCGGGGGGCTAACTCGCAAGATTTCACCATGGTATATAGTGAACTTTAGGGTTTCTTTCACCTAACCCTAACCCTAGCTAGCCCCCAACTACCCTAGTCGCACCCTGCCATCTCTATCCCTCTTCCCTCGCCTCTGCGCCGCCGTCGCGCTCGTCGGCAGGAACGCCGCAGCCCACCGCACTGCCCGCCGCCCCTTTTCTCTCTCTTCTCTCTTCTCTCGGTTGAGAAGAGGGGCCCGAGGCCGCATCGCCTCCAAGTTCTTCGCCGGCGACGCCCGACCCGGCGAGCCTCCCCGCCGACCGCCGTCGCATCTGCGCGCGCTGCCGCCGCCGCTACATCCTGCGCCCGGCTTGGCCGAGCCAAGGCCGAGCGGATCGTGCGGCCCTCTTCCGCGCCGCAGCCCACTGGGGTCGCTCCCGCGGCCTTTCCCTGGACCTCACCGACCTTCCCGGCCGGTCCGCCGCCGCCCCGCGGGCCGCCGCCGCCGCCTCGCGCACCGCACCCCTGCACTTGTGCAGCCGAGGCAAGCTCGTCACCTACCCCCGCCGCCGCCGCCGGGGGCCGCACCCGAGGCACTCCTCCGACCTCCGGGGACCGACCGCCGTCGTCCCGGAGCTCCATGGCCGTTGCCGTGGCCGCCATTGCTCGTGGAGCCGAGCTCAACCCGTGCGGGCTTGGGTTGCTTCGCCGACGCCGCCGCCGCTCTCCGCCGCCATCCGAGGTCCGGTTGATTATTCCTCCGCAGGTGGAAGGCCAGTATCGCGTTTGTACAGGTGGGTACTTCGATCCGACGTCGGTACAGTAGTGCACGCTCGGTGATGGTTTCTTACCTTGCTCTCTCGTAGTTATTATTACCTATATATATTGAGCCTTGCACCCTTGTTATTCCATTATAGTCTACTCGTTGTTTGCATGCTTAGTATCCTAAGTAGGAGTAGAGTAGTTGTAAGGAAGTGAATTCTCGAAATGCAAGGATTAGACTTCGTCTGGAATCGACCTACTGTCGATAGGGTATGCTTCGGAAAGGCCGAAGGCACCAGAAACCCAAAAAGTGCATTGGCGAGGGCCTCGGAGCGAAATCGAAATCTCCGAGTTGCGGAATTTTGCTCTCGGGGACCGGTCTCTGATGATAAGGACCGGTTCCCGTAAGCTGGGTGGCGCAGGGAAATCCTTACGCGCAAGGTTAGCTCTCGGGGACCGGTCTTTGATTGTGGGGACCGGTTCCCGTAAGCAGCTTGCGCGGGGGAAAAGCCCTCTGCGCAACAAGTTGCTCTCGGGGATCGGTCCCTGGTAGGGAGGACCGGTTCCCGTACGCGAAAATTTCCAAGCTGAAGGTCATCCTGCGAGGTACTGTTCGTGGGGACCGGTCCTCACATAGGGAGACCGGTCCCAGCACCCGAAAATTGCCTAGTCTGGGGCAGTGTGAGGTATACAAAGTGGAGGGGGCTTTTGGCATCTTGTTACAAAAGAGAGGCTATATATAGAGGGATTTCCTCTCCCTCTCTCTTTCATTTCCCTCTCACTCACACACACAATCTCTTCCCCTTTCTCTCTCTAGAAAGAAGAAGAAGAAGGAGAAGGAAGAAGAAATAGAGGAGGACTTGGTGGAGGAGCAAGCAAGGAAGAGAACCCTTGGTGTCATCTCCTTCCTCTCCACCCTTGGAGCTCCACTTGAGGTAAGCTTTAAGAGCTTCCATGGTAGAGTTTCTTAGAGTGAATTATGTCTTCTAGAAACAATTTTAGAGGAACCTTAGCCTTCCTAAGAAGTGATTTACACAAGAGATTTGGGCTCCAAAGGTAGATTTTACTCGGGGCAAAATTCTAGGGCTCAAATTGGGGTTTTTCTTAATGAGGGGTTTTGATCTATTTTGATCGCAGATTTAACATATTGTTAGGTACACGAACGCGTGGGAAGCGACGGTTCGTCGATCCGACGAACGGTTTGAGCAATCCGAGCAAAACAAAGGCTTTCAGCTTCGAATTTGGCCGGAGAGTCAAAGTGGTGGTTGGAGGCTTCGAGATCGACGTTGTAGCCTCGTGGAGCATCCCAAAGGTGGGGGGTGCCATTCCGAAGCCGTTGGGCTACCATTTATGTCTAAGTACCCTTGTTGGTCATTTTGCATATAAATGCATACTTGTGTAATTTCATGTATAGTAGGGTTTATGTAATTACATTACTATTCTTGCATGCTTCTTTATAATGCAGCATCTTAGGCGTGGCATTTGAATATAGGAGGCATGAGAATGAGTTGTATGACATGGAACCCTAGAGATAAGTTGGAGGATAACTTGATCTTGGATGAACATGAATGACATTATGACATAGTGCATAGGACACTAGTGATATGAGAACCAAGTACATAACTTGATGACAATTGGTATGGCAACATAGTGTAAAGAACACTAGTGACATATGGACCAAGTATAGAACTTGAGGAATGGCATTGCTTTATAACTTAGTGTAAAGAACACTAGAGGTATGTGAACCGAGTACAAACTTGATGAATGACGTTGAGACATAGTGTTAGAAAACACATGAATATAGTAACCCTTGTGACTGGATGCCCTCCATAGTGGAGGATGAGATCATACTCACACGTCTGTTCAGCGCTCGTGGTGGTCGCTCCACACGGGTAGTGCGAGTCTCCGGAGTCTTGGCACGTGATTCGATTGGGATAGCCTATGTGGGGTCCCAAGGGATAGCCTATGGGGGTCCCGCAGACAACCCCTCGGGTGGTTCGAGTCCCCCTTCATAGACGGGTTGAGATGTGAGTCGTGGGCGCGCCTACGGGCCAGCCAAAGGATTGGGTAATTAACTCAAAGGAGTTATGTAATTGGGCACAAATAGAGTACTGAACATAATAGAATTTCAAGCATACTTGATAGAGACATAGTAGCATGTTAGATATCTCATGGCTATGTTTACATTCTCGTTGTTACAGGCATAGTAGATTATTGCATTTCCTTACTATGCACATTTACTGTTTTAAAGATAAATATCTATCTATCTATCTATCTATCTGCTTATACCTGCTTAGACCTAGTGGGGAGATCGGCGGAGTCGGTGGCCGAGCCCACTGGGAACTATGGAAGATAGTTCTCACCCCTCTCCATTACAGGTTCTAGCTCGTGGGCGGCTGGTGAGGATCGCGGTAAGGGCGTCGCGCCCTAGTTGATAGTAGCTACCTTGCATTAGAGCCGGCCGGGGTATATTTTGACATAGTGGTTTATTTCGAGAGAAAACTATGTATATTCATTTTGAAGTTACAAATGGAAACTTGGTGTAAATGAATGATCAAATGATGTAATAGATAGACTTATCTCTCTTTATTTACTTGTATGTTTACTTGTATCTTGCTCTTACTGTGTTGGCACCTTTAGGTGCATTCGTTAGTCATGTATGTTATAGAATTATGTCCTGGAGAATTCTTGTGCATGACTTGGTTATCGAGCCTTGGGCGGACAGAGGAGATGCTGTCCGTTCGGCGCCTGATCGGCGTGCCCGAACCTAACCAAATTGGCAATGGTCTCGGGGCGTGACAGTAGTTCTATTTTTTATGCGTATCTGTTGACTTGGTTGGTTGGTTATTGCATTCTGTATCTGTTGACCTGGTTGGTCGGTTCTCGTACTTCATATCAGTATCGTAGTCTCTACATGTCAGTTGATTGTTTATCGTTTGTTTATCGTATCTCGTTGATTGCATTTGGATAGTTGTGGATAGACATGTAGAGCAAGTTGCATATATATTATATCTTTGTGGACCTTGGGTCAAGGCAACACATCGACTCTTTTGTCGTGTGTTTCGATCTGGTTGATCGTGGTTCGGCGTTGTATGCCCTTGCACCTGGCTTCGGCCAAGGCACCGGTCTTTTTTTGCCGGTTTTTGTTTTGAGCATATCAGCATGATTTAGTCACAAAGATCGTGTATTCTAGACACCAGGTTAGTTTGGCCACCAGCCAAGGGGTGTACGTATCTGGATAGGTCGTCGGTGACGCATGAATAAGTTGACAGTGTCTGCTCTGTGACAGGCAACGCTTGAGGTCTTCGGACCAATATAGCAAAGATCGTATTGGGTATACTTTGGACTCGTCGTCCTTGACGCATATGACTATAGTAGCGGTTGTTGCATGCATATTTACAGTTCCTTCTTTATAGTTGTCTTGCTACTATAGCTTTGATACTCATGTATGCTTTATACTCAGTTCTCCTTTACAGTAGCGGTAGTTGTTCTTATACATCTTGTTTATGTATTATCATAGCTACTGTATTTAGTATATCTGTTCATATTATTGTTATCTCTTCCTGATCCGGTGAGTACTCCTCGCTTTCATCGGCTTGCGGTACTCACTGGGAGGGGGAGACATGTTTACATGTTCTCACCCCCCACCATTTTTCAGGTATCGCGGGCGGTGAGAGTTGAGACGAGACGTGAGATACGTTCGTAGTGGTTGCTAGAGCTTCCGACCTAGTTTGTTGGTTTAGTTCCTACCCTGTTTACTTTTGTTATTAATTAATAGCTTTGATATTACATGGTTCAGTTGGTTTATGTTATTCGAATTCACGTGATTTTGAATGAACTATAGAATTTGTGGATTTTGTGAAAAGGAAAAAAGTTTTCTACCCCTCGTGGTAGTGTTTTTATAAAAGATAAAGAGTTTCCGTGTAGGGAACAATTTTAAAAGGTTTTATGTGGATTTATGATTTAATAAATGAATGTGAATCTGTGATGAATGGTGTAGTAATGTACATTAGTTATATATTCATTTAGTTGTGGTTGTATTCCTGGATATATATACTTTGTACTTGTGCGACGCCGTGCAAATACAGGGGAGACTCTGTCCGTGTGAACAGTGGACTCCCTGTATTTGTGGCAGATTTGGCATATCCTGGGGTCAGGTCTTTCAAAAAAAAAATTTAGACGCTTTTCCGCTGTGTTTCAAACAAAAAGGGACCCCGGGGCGTGACATGAGGACATCATGGCCCACATAAGGGGAGTTTGTGACACCTCAATAGTTCCATATCAGATAGGAATAGGGTTATAATTTGGTATATAAGATACCATGGATATTAATAATGATAACAATGTTTAAGCATTTTGGCTGGTGGTTTCGGCCCAACGAGTTATTATTACTGATAATATATCCAAATCATTACAATAGTACTTTTAGCTATTAGTGTTTGGTTTGTTGATTTCCATGAGAAGACCTTGCTGCTCGGGGCAGCCTCACAACAACAAAATATATTTTTACCGACACTTTTTAGACGACGCTTTTATCTAGCGTCGTTAATACTTGATATATGTCGACGCTACGTTAAAGCGTCGCCAATTAACAAGTATTTGACGACGCTTCCAAAGCATCGTAATTAATAAAATTTTTTTTAAATTATTTTAATTAGCTTATTTCTAAATTCTTTTGTGAACTTCATTAATATTAAATTATTACAAGCTCTCAACAAATTTAAATGGCTAACAGAAAACTAATTTTAATTAGCTTTTTTAATTTAGAAATAAGCTAATTAAAATCCAAACTACTTAAAAAAAATATTTAGATCTTAACACGGAGAATATTACAAGCTCTCAACAAATATAATAATTAAATTAATATTAAATTATTTTTTTAATTATCCCAATTAATTAGCAACCATGGTGATCTCTCTTCATCAATTAACCCACGCCCTCTAACAACCCAGCGTCGGACTTTTTTCGAAAATAACCCCGTGAAAATTCGTAATTGGCAAACTAACCCTGTGAAATTTATATTTGGGAAACTTACCCTCCTCTTGCCACCTCGGCTGCCACCTCAGCATTTCTCAAGAAGACGGTGATTCGTTCACCGTCTTCTGGGCGCTCATGAAGGCGGTGAATCGGCGTGCACATTCCCCGCCTTCTCAAGGCGTGCACATTCCCCGCCTTGTGAGTAAAAACCCGCGCGTATACCACTTTTGCTAGGCCCTAGAGAAGGCGGTGACTCGTTTACCGCCTTCAAAGAGGCGGTGAATCGTTCACCGCGTTCTCAAGACGTGACCTACAGAAAATGGTAATCTGTTTACCGTCTTACTAGAGACGGTGAATCGTTTACCGCCTTATCTAGGCGTCAACCATTCACCGCCTTCTCTGCAATTCTCCCGCCACATCAGGCTAATTTGGCTAAGTCCTGGTGGCCGGGTTGAAATACAGATAAGACGGTGAATCCTTCACCGTCTTTAGTGTTCTACACTAAAGACGGTGAATAGTTCACCGTCTTTAGTGCAAATGCTACCCAGTCCAGGACTTAGCCAAATTTTTCCTTGGAATCTCACATTTGCACTAAAGGCGGTGAATGGTTCACCGCCTTTAGTGCAAGTAACAGCAGGTGCTGTTTTCATGCAGGAAATCCAACAAGAAACACAATATTTTCGAGATAAATTGATCAACTTTGACACAATATTTTCCACGATAACAGAAAATTAAACAAGAAACACAACATCACGAGTGGATTAACAAGAGACATTCAACAGGAAAAAAATTTCATCAAAAATCCCGAGAAATATACAAATATGACGTAAATTATGTATTATATAGTATTATACAAACTATAAGCTCTCTAAAGCAAAAATATACAATCATCAGCCTCAGCCTCTCGATCTGCCTCGCCCTCGGCGTCCTCGGCCACGTCCTCGTCCACGGCCACGTCCACGTCCACGTCTATGCCCACCATCCACAACGAGATCAGCAATAGGTACCTCATCAAGCGCCTCGATATCGGCCATCTTATCGAGATCTGCAATTATAATGCCCTCTGGATGCTCCGGTATCGCCTGAGTCTCGTCGGTAGTGGCTGGTGTAGATGTTGGCCTGGACTGTGATGATGACATGCCGTGACGTCGAGAATAGATGAATCTCATGTGCTCTCTAGAGGCTGGCGGCGGCAGCGAGTCCACGTCCAACGACCGTAATGGTAAGCTCTCAGGGGCGGTGGGCATATCAGGGGAGGCGGGCATATCAGCATCATCACGAGGAGATGGAGATCGCGATACTCGCAGGCCCGGTGATCCAGCAGATGTCAAAACAGAACGGTGATGATGACCCGATGTCGATGCTCGTCCATAATCTCGACCTCTGACATCAGCGGCGACTGGTATGGTGGGAATATACTCAAGTACACTCTCAAGATCGATATCCATGCCTATCAATGTCTCTACCATCGTATCTACTAAGGTCGATTGCGAATTCAAGCTTTGTTCGATAAGCGATTGTGAACCGCGATAGCGTTCACCTGCATTTGACATAATATATTAAACTGAGGCGATCTATATTATACATAAGATTTTATAAAATAATGAATAGCCCAATTGATCGTACCAAAGCTCTCTCGGTCTGGCCACGAGGCTGGTAAGTCAATGGTGGACGCTGAACAGGACGAGAAATCCATCGTCGAGTGATCTATCAGTACCACTCCATATAAATCGAGGTCGCCTGTACCGGGTCATCACCGGCAATCGGATGCTGCTCTATAATGGCCTCTAATCTATGCCCCCATCTCTAGATGTGTGCAGCATGAAAGTGTGCCCAATCCTTATCTGGCCGCCCCTGAGAAGTGATGCACCGGATTGTCTCCACCTGAATCGGTATATGCTGAAGGGGACCAAATTGGCGTAGGACTCGATCTGGCACTTGAAGCTCGACGATATGAAATGAAATAAGTGTCGTCCTAGATCGCCATACCTCACTGCCCTGTACACAGAATGCTGGCAGCACAGCTATAATATCATCTGTGTACGGCCGCCATGTCATCTGTGAAAAAGCCAAAATTACTCAGATGAATGAATTAATACGGTTGTATATTTAAAACTGCTTCACTTTGTCGTACCTGCGTCTCTCTATGTTGGTCCAACTCATCCCGGTAGAAGTCAATATCTGTCGTCCTGACGTTTGCTGCAAAACGTACCCCGCCAGTGTTCGTCCACCTAATATTTTCAAAGTATACGTGTTAATTTCAAATGTATATATAGAGCATTTTTATTCTGTAGCAAATTTAAATGTCATACCGGCACCCCATAGGGCAATCAGCCATGTCGGCGAAAGCTCGAACGCCAGCAGGTCGGCCGACATGCGATGGTCCCACGCCGCATCTATAAATAAATAAATGACAATTAATAGATAATACTCATAATAGGAGAAGCTTTATATACCACTTAATATATATTACTAATTATACCTGTACTAAGGTCGCGAAGCAACAAAGATTCGACCTTTCCATTTATTGCGGTGAGCCCGCAGCTCGATATAGATACGCCGGTGATGCCGCACCCCAGTGCGAAACCACCGCAGGTATCAAAATCGGCTAAAAGTGGGAGCCACTTCAGATGAACTCTGTATCCGGTGGGGTTTGGAAATAGAGTACAACCAATCTGATATAATATGTATGCACGTGCAGTGGCTGCAACTAATCCCGCCGGAGCATCGAATGGAAAATGATGAAACTGCTGGTATATCCAATCAAGTCTAATCTGCCCAGCTCTGATATCATCCGGCACAACCCCTAACAGCGTCTGACAAATATCTTCCCATGGATACACTGTAGTCCCGGTCACCGGCGCTCCATCGATACGAAGACCAGCAATAACCGCCACATCCTGAAGTGTAATGGTCATCTCCCCGTGGCGGAAGTGGAATGTCTGGGTCTCCCGTCTCCATCTCTCGGCCAATGCTCCTAATAACGCCTGATCGAGCCGTAGCCACCTGAGTCGAGATATGTAATAAAATCCAGCCTGTCGTAGCAGATCAAGCACAGCTCCATGCTCTAGCTCCCACCGGTTTAGTTTGCGGCCATACTCTATGAACTGTACCGTGCGATATCCCTACAGTGACAAAAAGTTAGTTAGAACAGTGGTGATAAATGATAAGAATAACATGTCAAACAATAATTTTGGCTCTCACCTCAGTGGTGATAAATGATGACCTATGGATATGCTGCTCAGTCAGGACGGTCTCATCAACTGGTCCCGCCTCCTCTAGCTCTGCCATCTGCACTTTACAAGAAATTTTAATTAGTAACATATTAAAAACCACACAATGAATATTGAATGATTGCAAGATTTATAAATACTAGTAAGTTAGGTAACAAATCCTACGTCGGCGTCCTTGTTGTGCTCTCTCGGTATTCTGTGGACACGTTTTTCTATAATGACCTCCCTGCTTACAAATACTACATTTGGTCCGTCGCCCACTGGTTTTGTCCATTATATTACGAATACGTGTTGAGCGTGGTCGACCTTTCTTCCTTCTCACAGGAGGTGGTACAATGGGTGGGCCCTGGGATCGTGGCCAGTAGCGTCTTTCTGAAACTAGATGAAATATTGGTGCGTATGTCTGGCAATAACACTCTACAGTATACCAATGGGAACAAAGACCATGATAATCTATTCTTCTTTGCGAATTATTACAAACTGCTAAAATATGCGAGCACGGTATGCCTGTTAGCTTGAATTCGCCGCAATCACAATCCGCTTCTGATCCATTCATGGTAACAGTGTAATTGGAGTGTCCTGTTTGGACTTCAAACTGTAATGGCCTGAATCGATATACCATGTGTACCCGCGCCGTCACCATATTCATCGTAATCCTACTTTGTATTTTAGGTGTTAACGTGGCCGTTATACTTTCACCGTTTTCACGACGCTTTACAAAATAACTATTCAGTTTGTAAAAAGTGCCCGCGACAAATGCCGTTATAGGCAGAGCACGTAGTCCCTTAAGTACCCCATTTAAACTCTCCGACATATTCGTGGTCATCAACCCGAAGCGGCGGCCACCATCAAATGCCCAGGCCCAATACTCTTTGTATACTTCGAGATCATCGACCCACTTCCACGCATCCTGATCTAGCGCGAGTAACTCTTCTTTCAGTTTATAATATTGTACCGGTGTTGGAGCACATCCAATACTATAAAATTTGTCTAATATTGAATCATTTTTAAAACGTTTATTCATATTTGCTTTCATGTGTCGAAGACACCACCGGTGTACATGGCCCTGTCGCGGAGGATATATCTCAGCAACTATTTCTTTGAAGCCACTAAATCGATCAGATATAAAACAAACCGGTCGATTGCGTGTAACATAATCCTGCAAGTTTTGTAAAAACCAACGCCAACTTGAACCATTTTCTCCTTTGCAGATCGCAAAAGCTAAAGGGAAAATGCTATCATTTGCATCGACACCCGTCGCTATCAATGCATGGCCTTCGTATTTGCCATATAAGTGAGTGGCATCAATGCTCACAATCGGCCGACAATGTGCGAATCCACTAATAGAAGGACCAAATGACCAAAATAACCGGCCAAACTGAAATATTCCCTCCTCTGGCTATCTATGATCAAGCCGCCAATAAGTACCATGATTACTACTCTTTAGCATTGTAAGATACCTGGGCACGTCTGTGTATGACTGCTCCCAACTCCCATAAATAATCTGTAATGCTTTGCTCTTTGCTAGCCAAGCCTTCCAATAACTAATTTCAACATGCAAAGTGGATCGTACTGTTTCCTGCACTTCTTTTGGCGTCATATTAAGTCTTGCCTTCATTTGAGGGAGAATCAATTGGCATATTAGATTTGAAGTACAGTTACGGTGCACCGCATTTAGAATAGGAATAACACAAGTGTGTTGCCCCGCATATGTCTTGACTCTGAAATATGTTGTATCTTTAGGAACTGATGCGTGCAATCTCCAAGGGCATCCCTCAACTGTGCATTTTACAGTATAAGTTGTTTTAGTGGATTTGACAACCTTCATTTGAACATTGTGCGTAATATGCCATTGATCTAGACCGTCCACTAAAGATGCCTTATCATAAAAAATTTGACGAAGCTAAGTCCCGTCAATGCTTGGTAGATCGTTATTGGTACGTCTACCATCGAACTCAGTCGAATTCACAACATACTCTTGTATCCAATTGTTATCTGTTGGATATAGCTCCGGGTGGTCAATGAAATTAAGTTCTTCGTCTGGATTGTCGACATATTCGTTGCTTACATGCGGGTCATCATTCAAACTGTATATCGCATTCGCCAAGCAATTTAATCCACCATCGTGATCATCTTCAATGTCGGCAGCTAGATCATTCCAATCCTCGCCCTCATGAATGGATTCATCATCCTCATTACCGTCATTGTCACGCCCCGCGACCGCCAATTTGGCTAAGACGGCACGTCAAATGTACGGACGGACAAAGACTCTCTCCTGTACCGTCCAAGGCTCGACCACAAGTCATGTACAAGAAGATTCCCAGGAAATCAAACTTATAGCATACACGACTAAACCAAGCACAATTGTGCTAACCACCAAGAGCAAGTACAACGAGTAAATTCATACAAGTATAAAAGAGAGGATACATAACTATTACATTCACATCTCATTCATCATTTACAATAAGTTCTTTATACAACCTCAAAATAGATATGTACATCATCTCACCAAAACTCACACCTATACATCATCTACACTCAACAACTCGGGTGCCTCTAATGCAATAGGTGATTGCTACCTCGAACTAGGGCGCGATGCCCTTACCACGCTCCTCGCCCTGTGTACCCGCGCTAGGCCCTGTAATAGTGGTGGGGTGAGAACTAACTTCCTTAGTTCCCAGTGGGCTCGGCCACCGACTCCGCCGATCTCCCCACTAGGTCCACACGGGCATAGGTATGCACAGATAGATATTCATATTGAAAGCTGTAAATCATGCTTCAGATATTTCTACTATACTTAACAGTGTACACTAGCATGCTCAATATAGTTAAAGAACTATTACACTAAGTACAGTATAAAGGAACTGTCGCTTAACTATGTTTATCAAGAAACATATTCTTTGCTCAATCTCTTGGCTTGCCCTCAAGGTTTGCCCCGACTCACTCAATCTCCGGGTAAGAGGTACTAGTCACTCGTCTACCTGAGACCGTCTGCTGGACAGGTACGTTAGTCCATGGGCAAGTACGTTAGCCCCTCGTGTGACAACTCCGGAGTGCACGCTTGTGAGGAGCGACCTCCACAAGCTCAGAACAGACACGTGAGTATGATCCAATCCTCACTCTCGAGGATACCCTGTCAACTACGAGTGTAATCTCTCAAAGCTATCCTCTCTAGCCCAATATGCACAGTGTACATCTACACACTAGTTCAACAGTTCTTGACAATGTTTATTGTTCTCAGTTTACTAGATGCCACTCGATCTAGATTGTCATTCATCCCTAGATTGTCATTCATCTCTAGGTTATCATTCATCCCTAGATTGTCACTCATATCTAGGTTGTCATTCATCTCTAGATGCCACTCGATCTATATTGTCATTCACATCATGTCATTCATACTCTAGGGTTTCTATGTCGTTGTTTGCCTTTATTCATGTATTCTACCCTAGTGTCAAGCTATCATGCTACACTAGCTAGAATCACATGCAATAAAGGAACGTCTCACCCTAACATGCATTTCGACAATTTACACTAGATCGATACTATATACTTATGCACATATAGACATAGGGAGCAGCCCAGCTGCTTCGGGATGGACACCCCCCACCTTTTATAGTCGTGTCGACTCCTCCGGCGCGTTTCGCCGAATTTCCGAAGGTCTCGCCGCACTCTACGGCGATTTAAGCCCAATTAAGCTCCCGGCTCGATTCCTCCGCTCTCGCTCTTTGGAAACGCTAACTGTTTTCGCGGGAGCGCCCGTGAGCCTAAAACCATCATAATCATAGGGTTAAACTAGATCAAACCCTAACCGTTAGCAAATCTGAACTTTGGAGCCCTAGCTCACAACCTCGGCGAAAACAGCCGAAACGATCTCTAGGTCTTGCTTCTAGCAACTAGCTAGAGCTCTAGAGTCCTCAAAAATCCAATTCTAAGGTCACACAAGAAAACCCTAGAACACCAAGCTTTAGAAAACCAAAGCTTACCTCAAGAAGTTCCCTACAAGACGAAGAGGAAGACCCGAGGGAGAGGAACCTCACTCCCAAGCTTATTCTTCCACTTCTCCTTCTACTTCTTCCTTCTCTTCTTCTTTCTCTCCTTCCTTCCTTCCTTCAGTTAAGAGAGAGGGAGAGAGGCTTACTTGTTTGCTTAGGCAGCAAGAAGTGAGAAGGAGAGAAGAGACCAAGTCTCTTTAGCCCTCTTATATGTGAAATTACCGAAATACCCCTCAACTCAACCTCCCAAGGAGCAGCCCACTTCGGGCATTTTCGCACAGAGGGACCGGTCCCCCACCTCTAGGGACCGGTCCTTTTATGCGACCGCCCAAAACTCGCTCCTCGGAACCGGTCGCGCGGGAGGAGGGACCGGTCCTTTTATGCGAACCGTCACAACCTGCGTACGGGAACCGGTCTCGATCCTGTGGGGACCGGTCCTTTATTGCGAACCGTCACCACTAGCTTACGGGAGCCGGTCTCCCCCCCTATGGGGACCGGTCCCACCAGGCAAAATCTGCAGGTTTGTGCAGATTGCACAACCTGTCCTCGGGACCAACTCCGGTGCACTTTTCGTCACCGGATCGGCTTCAAACTTTCCGAAGCTCATCCAATCGACAATTAGTCGATTCAAGACGACGTGCGACTCTCGGATCTCGAGGATTCACATCCTTACAGTCATTATGAATGGGTGAATCCTCCTGATTTTCATCATTACGAATAGGGACATCGACCTGATTACCGTCGTTATCATCTCCTTCCTCGACTTATTATCAAGAACTTTATTCCAATTAGCATAAGACGTAGATAGCCTACAATAGGTCACGAATGTTTACTAGAAGACGGAGACATTTCACCTACTATTAATTAATTAAAAAGAATCAAATTTTTCTTTACCCCCAATAGTAATTGTCATTAGGTGTATGAAATATCATGGGTTCGTCACGTGAAGTCTCGGGTTGCGCACGGGACGTCGAGGGTTGCGCACGTGACGTCGAGGGTGTTACGGATTTTATGTTGGCATATTTCGTGAAGTTAGTTCGGAGTCTTGAAGGTTTAGAGAAGATGAGACGAAGATCGAAGACTCGCAGACTCGAAACGTAAATCCACAATGCTCGGTAAGTTCAAATACTGATGATGATGATTTATATACTTTAACAAGTGTTTAGAAGACATTAGGATTGTTGAAATTGAGTTTTAACTAATTTGGTTCTTCACTCTGCATATCTGGTTGAGAGGACCGGTCTCCACATTGAGAGAACCGGTCCCAGTAAGCACCCTCTCCGCACCTTTGCAGAGAGGACCGGTCTCCACGACTGGAAGACCGGACCCAGGGAGCTCCCTATGCGCAACTTTGCACAGAGGACCGGTCTCCACAAAGGGAGGACCGGTCCCAGAGGCTGGAAATTCACATATCGCTGAATAAGACCGGTCCCCTGGCATGTGAGACCGGTCCCTCGGTGATTAATATTTTATTGCGCAAGGGAGGACCGGTCTCTGATCTGGAGGACCGGTCCCTCGATACGAAATCTGTTTTAAAGATTTATTTTTTCTAATCCAAATCTATCTAGAAGTCTTCTAAACCTATAAATAAGATGTAGGGGTGTTTCTAAAAGATGATTAAGCCTAGATTATTTATGAAAAACCCTAGAAGCTTGTAGGTAGCCGTTTTCCTCATCTTCTACATCAAGCTTCTCCCAAATTGATTCTCGGTGCCCTAATTCTTAATGTTTTTCTAGAATCAATTTGAGAATTGCTTAGAGATTATTCCCATAGATCTTTAATGAGAATCTAAGCAATAAATCATCATCGATCGTATTGTTTTTGCTCCGGACGGAGTGCGCTCGTGGATTCGAGTGGGCGTCGTGGATTCGGCGTGATCAAGGCTTCGTGGATTCGAAGTGGAGGCGTTTCGTGGATTCGGGGCGTGGCGTTCGTGGACTCGGACGTGAGGCGTGGACAACCCGAAGGAGGATTGCGCGGAGATCCATAAGAGAGTTAGAGAGGTTAAGTCCGTGGAGTCGGTAATCACCTTGTAATCTTTTCTTTTAGTGGATTGTTATTCGCGTGTTGGTCCCGTGGGTTTTTTACTCCGAGTTGGAGTTTTCCCACGTAAATCTCGGTGTGCTTTTTAATTTCCGCATTTACTTTTAAAGCATCGAGAATTGTGGTTTTTGGCCGATACACCTATTCACCCCCCTCTAGGTGTTGTTTGATACAATCTAGATAGATCCTTGGGGCTTCCCGTAACTTACAATTGGTATCGTAGCGGGATCTAGATATATTGATATCAAATGGCCGAAGCGCGTAACATTAATCGACCCCCGCTTTTCGACTCGCACGAATTATGCCTATTGGAGAGTTCGCATGAGAGCTTTTCTAATTGCAATCGAAGAGCGGGTGTGGAAATCAATTGAGTTCGGATGGAAACCTCCAACCGAAAAGGTCGATAATGTTGAGAAGCCTAAACCACGAGACAAGTGGACGAAAGATGAAAACGAGGCATCTTCGTTTAACGGCAAGGGCATAAACGCTTTATTTAATGCCTTGTCGCAAACGGAGTTTACTCGCGTGTCGGCTTGTGAAACCGCGAAAGAGATTTGGGATACTCTACAAGTTACGCATGAAGGAACAAGCTTAGTAAAGGTCCAAAAATTACAAATGCTTACAAGCAAATTTGATTCGATTTTCATGGATGAAAACGAGACCTTTACCGAGTACTATACACGTCTACAAGACATAGTAAATACATGCGCTAACTTGGGAGCGAAAACCCCGGAGTCAAAAGTTGTTAGAAAAATTCTTCGAACTCTTCCGAACGTTTCGGGCAAAGGTTGCCGCGATTGAAACGGTTAAGCATCGGATGAGATGAAAGTCGAAGAATTAGTAGGCGCTTTACAAACGTATGAGATGACTTTTCCTACTAATCAATCTTCTTCCAAGTCTTTTTCTAAAAGCAGGATGGCACTCAAATCATCAAAGGAAGAAGACGACGACACGGATTCCGACGAAAATATTACGCTTGCGGATTTTGAACAACAATTGGCGCTCCTCACGAAGAAGTTTCGCCGGAATTTTCGAAAGAAGAACGATGCTTCATCTTCGAAGCGAAAATCCTTTTCTAAACCTTCTTCTAATTCTAAATTGAAAGATAAAAAACTTGTAAAGTCTTCGAATGAAAAAGATGAATTCGAAGGGGAAATCCAATGCTTCAAGTGTAGAGGCTACGGCCATATCGCAACGGATTGTCCTTCGAAGAAGACGTATAAACCGAAGGCTTTGCAAGCTAAAACGAAAACTTGGGATGACTCTTCTTCAAACGGATCATCATCAAGTGATGAAGAAAAGGATCATACGGCTTTAATCGCTAATTCTACATCTTTTCCTCCGTCTTATAATGTTGCTTGTTTATCATCTATTGTTTCTAACTCAAATCTTTCTCTCTCTTCGCATAGGTCTTCGAGCGAGAATGGCGAAAGTGAGGAGGAATCGAATGACGAGGATATAGCCGAAGCAGACAACCAACTTCTTATCGAATCGAAAAAGATGGCTAAATTCAATAAGAAGTTGGAAAGTCGTTTGTTGGAGATTGAAGAAGATAACAACAATATGAGGATCATGAATGAAGCTCTTGAGGAGGAACGGGAATCAACTTTGAATATCAATTCGGTCCTCCAAAAGAAGCTAGAAGAAGCGGAATTAACAATGAAATCTTATAGGGATAAGATTGGATTTTTGGAGCAACAATTTAAGGAAACCTACACATCCAATCAAGTGTTAACCAAGCAAGTTCATCAACTCAAATCGGATCTTCAACAATTTTCCTCGGGTTCGAAAAAGTTGGATAACATGCTCGGGTTAGGTCAAACGAACAAGTTGGGCCTCGGATACGAAAGGACATATGTTGAGAAGGATCAAAAGACGACATCGAAAGTCTCAACAAATTTAAAAGCAAAGGTATGTCACCGATGCGAGTCAAGGGACATATCAAAAAGAGTTGCCGAACAAGACAACGAAATCTCAATCGGCACCTTCTTCTATTCGGTATCTCCCACGGAATCAAATAGGAAATCAAGTTAGTCGAGTACCTCGTGCAAACCGAATCTCAAAACCGAACCATCAAGGGAGTTCTAATTCTAAGCCTCAACGAAAATATCAACCGAAGGTTCAAGCATCGAAACGACTAACGGTTGATCCCAATACAAGGCAAATCAAACCGAACGTCGACAAGCAAAGACAACGAAAGATCCAACAAGTGTGGATTCGGAAAGGTGATATCTTTCCTTGTTATTCTTCTTAGCTTGTTTTTCGGTAATGTAATGCTTTGATAGGTGTATATTTCCTACTTTTATTCATTGCATTACATGCTTAGGCGATTTTTGGTACTTAGTGAATATCTTTGATGCTTGAGTTTCTTGTGTTTGAAAATCGTCTTTGAGGAAAGGTAAAGGGGAGTTTTTAAAATTTTTGAGAGTGGCAATGATTGAAAATCATAAATGTAGAGAGATTAAAGGTTTTTCAAAAAGCCTTAACCGGTATTTAAAGTCAATTCAAATTGGACTAAATTCATATTAATTATCGGCTTTACTTCACTTGTTATTATTTTGACGATAATTTAATATGTGATTTCTTCTTACATACATTCATCAAAATGTTGAAATTAATTTTAATCTTTTAGTAATTAATTCATCTTGGTAGTGAATGATTGAATATAATTGATGGATATTTGCTAATTGACTAAGATTCGTCAAAATTATTTTCAATTATGAGATTGTCTAATTTAGGGGGAGTTTGAATATTTTTTTTTAAAAAAAGGAAAAACTCCTAAGTATAAAAGATGTGGAAAGAGTTACATCCGAAAGGAGTGTGAAAACTACCACCACATGTAGGAAAGAGCTACCACCCCGGTCGTCCGGTACGTGTGTGAAGCTACCACATGAGAAATTATATGAAAAACCGAAAAGGTTGAAAAAAAATATGTATATATGAATATTTTAATATTTTCGACGATATAAGGTGATAGTTTGAAAAAGATGCTCAAAGAGCCACTCCCGGTGCTTTATTAGTTAAATCTCTATTTTGAACGAGTTGCGACAAATTGGTGTCAATTTGTAAAATTTTTAAAAAATTATTTTTCATCAATTTCCATCTTGATGACTTTAAATCATTAGATTTTTCTTAATATCAAATTTTGATGAATTGATGTCTTTTGAAATCAAATAATATTTTATTTTCATCATAGTAATTTTTGAAGTGAAATCATTAATTTTATGAAATTAATCTAATTTTGAAGGATTTTTGAGAAAACAAGGCAAATTTTTTTTAATGAGGAGGACACGAAGTGATTTTACCTTTTTTAGTCTCATTATCTATGTTTTATCTTTTTTCTCTACTTTTAACTGTGACGTGACTACTTTCTATTTGCTAGTTTGTTTTTCTCTCTATTTGTGTTTCTTTTTGGCAATTTTTGACAAAAAGGGGGAGAAGAATTGGAAACTTGAATTGAATTTCAAGCGGGGGAGAGAATTTCATGAACAAAGGGGGAGAGATTGTTATTTTCATATATTAGATTTTCATGAACAAAGGGGGAGAGATTGTTATTGTCATATATTTTCTTTACTACTGACCTTGTTTATGAACTTTGTTCGTGGAGAAAATTGTCTTTTTGCAGGTTTTTGAAATCAAAACATCAAGACTCCTTGTGTCTAAGTCATAGAGTTTGTTTAGGAGTTGCAAAATTATAATTTTGTATTTCTTTGGATCTTTCACGCGAGAAGTTCATTGTTTTGGTGATGGCAATGAATTTCATTTTGAGTATTTTAATGTAATTTTGGGTTTTGTCACGAAATTGCCAAAGGGGGAGATTGTTACGGATTTTATGTTGGCATATTTCGTGAAGTTAGTTCGGAGTCTTGAAGGTTTAGAGAAGATGAGACGAAGATCGAAGACTCGCAGACTCGAAACGTAAATCCACAATGCTCGGTAAGTTCAAATACTGATGATGATGATTTATATACTTTAACAAGTGTTTAGAAGACATTAGGATTGTTGAAATTGAGTTTTAACTAATTTGGTTCTTCACTCTGCATATCTCTGTTGAGAGGACCGGTCTCTCCACATTGAGAGGACCGGTCCCAAGCACCCTGCGCACCTTTGCAGAGGACCGGCCCTACAACCGGAAGACCGGTCCCAGAGAGCTCCCTATGCGCAACTTTGCAGAGGACCGGTCTCCACAAAGGGAGGACCGGTCCCGCAGGCCGGAAATTCACATATCGTCGAATAAGACCGGTCCCCGGCATGTGAGACCGGTCCTCTGATTAATATTTTATTGCGCAAGGGAGGACCGGTCTCTGATCTGGAGGACCGGTCCCTCGATACGAAATCTGTTTTAAAGATTTATTTTTTCTAATCCAAATCTATCTAGAAGTCTTCTAAACCTATAAATAAGATGTAGGGGTGTTTCTAAAAGATGATTAAGCCTAGATTATTTATGAAAAACCCTAGAAGCTTGTAGGTAGCCGTTTTCCTCATCTTCTACATCAAGCTTCTCCCAAATTGATTCTCGGTGCCCTAATTCTTAATGTTTTTCTAGAATCAATTTGAGAATTGCTTAGAGATTATTCCCATAGATCTTTAATGAGAATCTAAGCAATAAATCATCATCGATCGTATTGTTTTTGCTCCGGACGGAGTGCGCTCGTGGATTCGAGTGGGCGTCGTGGATTCGGCGTGATCAAGGCTTCGTGGATTCGAAGTGGAGGCGTTTCGTGGATTCGGGACGTGGCGTTCGTGGACTCGGACGTGAGGGCGTGGACAACCCGAAGGAGGATTGCGCGGAGATCCATAAGAGAGTTAGAGAGGTTAAGTCCGTGGAGTCGGTAATCACCTTGTAATCTTTTCTTTTAGTGGATTGTTATTCGCGTGTTGGTCCCGTGGGTTTTTTACTCCGAGTTGGAGTTTTCCCACGTAAATCTCGGTGTGCTTTTTAATTTCCGCATTTACTTTTAAAGCATCGAGAATTGTGGTTTTTGGCCGATACACCTATTCACCCCCCTCTAGGTGTTGTTTGATACAATCTAGATAGATCCTTGGGGCTTCCCCGTAACTTACAGAGGGTTGCGTACTTGGAGAATGACTATGTCTGCAGTATTTATGATTGACATTTATCCAAATATTTCATAATTAAAGGAAATATTCACCGCAATGTTGAGCTATTACTGACCTTGTGATTCGTACGCTTCGTTCACAACCAACTTCAGGGTCACCAATTGGAGCATCCGGAACACCCACATCGATATCATTATGTAGCAGGCTTGTGTAATAACCTTGCGACTGATATTGGGTCTCAGACGGATATAACTCTTTCTCGATGTATAACGACACACATCCATAATGTTCAAACAATCCAATTAAACCCTCCAGTGATTCAGCATCTACTATATCATGATCAATATATCCATTCGCTCCCATAGGGCATCGAATTTTGTATTTCAGACAACATTCTTCTCTATTACAATTTACTAAACGATACATTCTCCTCTCAAAATTCGTATAGGTCGTATCTGAACGAATTGCGATCAATTTTTTTCGACCACCGAAATATCGAGGACCATTTCCATCCATAACTAACTCTCCATCCCAATAAACACTAAGAGACATCCGACGACTAGCCATTTTAACTACACAAGAAAAAGAATCAACATGCCGTAAAGGGGTTATGAACTATGATTTATAAAGAAATGGAATAAATGGATGACGGAGCCGTCGACAATCGACAATCGACAATCAAGTTTAACGGAGCAGTCGACAATCGACAATCAAGTTTAACGGACCTGTCGACAATCAAGTTTAACGGAGCCGTCGACAGTCAAGTTTAACGGAACCGTCGACAATCAAGTTTAACGGAACCATCGACAATCAAGTTTAACGGAACCGTCGACAATCGATAATCAAGTTTAACGTAGCCGTAGACACTCGACAATCAATTTTAACGGAGCCGTCGACAATCAAGATTAACGGATTAGGGTTTAGACAAATAGATGGGAATATGACACGTTTTGACTATTACAAGGAACCGGTGACAGTATTTGGAGACCTTTATTGTTTGGCATGGTAAAAAAATCAAGCATCTCTATATTTGCTGAAATTGTAAACAGTGGATTACCTACGTTCAGCCGCCTGAGTGAGAGAGAGAGAGACAGAAAGATAGAGAGAGAGAGAGAGAGAGAGAGAGAGAGAGAGAGACCTTAATGCCTTACATGGGGGCGGCGGCGGTGACGTCGTGGTGAAGTGGTCGCGACCTCGGCACGGGCGGCGGCGACAGGGCGGCGACCTCGACAATGGCGGGCGACTCGCGCGATCGGCGATCGGTTCGGCGGCGAACTCGGCGGCGCTCGCGCGGCCGAGGGCGGCGGTTCCCTCGTATACGAAGTGAGAGTGAGAGAGAGAGAGAGCCGAGTGAGAGTGAGAGAGAGAGACAGAGATAGAGAGAGAAAGGGACTGGCGAAGAAGAAGGAGAGGTGTCGGGCTCGGGGGGCGGGGCGGGCGGCGGCTCGAGCAGGGCACGGGGTTGCGTAATGCATGGTGAATCGGTCACCGCCTTCATAACGCGGTGAATCGTTCACCGCGTTATGAAGATGGTGAACAACTCACCGTCTTATCTGTGTTCCGGGTTAAATTTGGCTAAGTCCTGGAATGGGTAGTATTTGCAGATAAGACGGTGAACCGTCTTATCTGTGTTTCAGCCCGGCCACCGGGACTTAGCCAAATTAGTCTCATGTGGCCGGCGAATTACAGAGTAGGCGGTGACTTGTGCACGCCTAGATAAGGCGGTAAACAATTCACCGTCTTTAGTAATGCGTTAGACGAGTTACCGTCTTCCCTAGGGCCTCTTTGAAGGCGGTAAACGAGTCACCGCCTTCTCTAGGGCCTTGCGAAGGCGATATACGCGCGGGTTTTTGCCCAGAAGGCGGGGAATGTGCACGCCTTGAGAAGGCAGTGAACGATGCACCGCCTTTTTGAAGGCGGTAAACGAGTCACCGCCTTCTCTAGGGCCTAGCGAAAGCGGCATACGCGCGGGTTTTTGCTCACAAGGCGGGGAATGTGCACGCCTTGAGAAGGCGGTGAACGATTCACCGCCTTCATGAGGGCCCAGAAGACGGTGAACGAATCACCGTCTTCTTGAGAAATGCTGAGGTGGCAGCCGAGGTGGCGAGAAGAGGGTTAGTTTCCCAAATATAAATTTCACAGGTTAGTTTGCCAATTATGAATTTTCACAGATTTATTTTCGAAAAAAAGTCCCCCAGCGCCCCACTCTCTCTCTCCACTCCCTCTCTCTCTCCACTTCCATGTAAACCCACGCACTTCATTGATACCCGCCAATTCTGCTAGCCTCAGAGCAGAGAGCTCATGAGTGAGCTCTGGTGCATCTGATCATAACAGAGACTAAAAGGGAGAGAAGGAGAAGAAGAAGAAGAAAGGAAAATGAGAGAAGAAGAAGAAAGAGAGACTTGTATTAATATTCCATGCTGAAATCCAATTACAAGTTAACTCTATATATAGCTAGGGTTGATGGCAAAATGGTAAATTGCTGGAAAAGTAAACAGAGCGGACTCCCCTGGCAGTTTGGGTAGTTAGAGAGAAAGGAATGGACGCCTGGGATTTCTCTTATCAAGTGGGATCCAATGGCCCTTATTTAAGCTATACTCCAGCTGTGAAACAGGGAAATTAGTGGCTGCGGTTGTGTGAAGTAGAGAACCTCACTCTCAATCAAGAAGGTGTATCAGTACCCCTCCCTTCAAACGATCCTTGTCTCCAAGGATCGAAGTGCGGGAAGCGTTGCTGCAGATCAGTGATGTATTCCCAAGTTGCATTCTCCTCAGGTTGGTTGGACCAGTGGATTAGCAACTGAGTTGCGGCTTTTCCACGGCGCTTGACCAAACGCCGATCGAGCACGGCTACCAGTTCCACCAGTAAGTGTCCCTCGGAGTTGATAAAAGCTGGTATAGTTGGGGAGGAGGGAGCAGTTCCGATTTTCCTTTTGAGCTGTGAAACATGGAAGGTGTGATGTATTTTGGTGGTTTCTGGTAGCTGAAGCTTATACGCCACAGGGCGCACCTTAGAGATCACTCCGAAAGGGCCAAAATAGCGCGGAGAAAGCTTTTGCGAGGTGTGCTTGTGGCCGGACAGCTGCCGGTATGGCTGTAGCTTTACATAGACCCAGTCCCCAACCTGAAACTCCCGTTTTGTCCTTCCCTTGTTGGCAATTTGTCGCATTCTGTTTTGGGCCTTAAGTAAATTTTCCTTGATCATTCGCAGCGCAGCCTCCCTCGCAGCTAGAGTTCGATCCACAGCTTCCATTAAAGAATCTCCTGCCAGGTAAGGAACATGTAGCGGTGGTGGTTGGCCATAGACAACCTCGTATGGAGTTGTCTTTGTTGAAGAATGATAGGAAGTATTATACCACCACTCCGCAAGGGGTAGCCATTTTGCCCATTCTTTAGGCCTCTCCCCTGCCATGCATCGAAGATAATTCTCAAGACACCGATTAACAACCTCTGTCTGTCCGTCGGATTGCGGGTGGTAGGCTGTCGAGAGGTTGACCTTGACTTGGAGTCTCTTGAATAATTCCTGCCAAAACTGGCTGACGAAGATTGTATCTCGATCACTAACTATGCTTCTAGGCATCCCATGCAGCTTATAGATGTTATCGAGGAATAGTTGTGCGATTGTTGAAGCTGTGTAAGGGTGGGACAAGGCTAAGAAATGCGCATATTTACTCAACCTATCGACCACTACCATGATAACCTCCTTGCCTTGCGAATTTGGTAAACCTTCTATGAAATCCATAGATATTTCCGTCCATATCTCATCGGGTATTGGTAAGGGCTGTAAGAGACCCGCCGGCGCCGTTGTCTCATACTTGTTTTGTTGGCACATTGAACACTCTCTAACAAACTGCTCGACACCCCGTCGAAGCCCCTTCCAATAGAATTGACTCTTAAGCCTCCTCGCCGTTATATCCGCTCCTGAATGACCTCCAATGCTGCTGGAATGAAAGTTATGCATCAGCTGCGACTTTAGATCCGGATTGTCACCAACTACCAATTTCCCTTTCCTTCTGAGCTGATTTTGTATCCACTCATAATGGGGCCAGGAGTTAGGATCTAGTTGTTTATGTCGTATAACCTTTTCGACTCTGTCGTCCATAGTCCAGCTTTGTCTAATTTGGTCTAGGAGCTCTGTGTGGATTGTTGAGATTGCAAGTAGAGTAGGTGATCTCGATAGAGCATCCGCGACGACATTCTCTTGACCCTTCTTATAGATTAATTCATAATCAAACCCCATTAATTTTGCAACCCATTTTTGTTGACTAGGTGTAGACACTCTTTGTTCCATCAAGTATTTTAAACTCTGATGGTCCGTCTTTACCTTGAAATGCCTTCCAATTAAGTACGGTCTCCATTTTTGAACCGCAATCACAATGGCTAACATCTCTCGCTCATAAGTTGAGAGTTGCCTATTTCTTGGAGATAGCGGTTTGCTCATGAACGCTATAGGTCTCCCCTTCTGTAATAGCACAGCCCCAACGCCTATTCCAGATGCATCTGTTTCAATGGTGAAATCGGCTGCGAAATCTGGTAGAGCAAGAACAGGGGCGGTACTGACAGCCCCTTGAGTTGTTGGAATGCATAAAGGCGCTCTTCGTTCCACTTGAACCCCTCCTTACTTAGCATCTCATGCAATGGCTTGCTGATTTTTCCGAAGTTCTTAACAAACCTTCGGTAGTACCCAGCCAAGCCCAAGAAACCCCTTAATTCCTTCGCTGTAGTGGGGAGTGGCCATTGCTGAATTGCTTCCACCTTCTTCCTATCCATAGAAACTCCCTCATGACTTATTATATGGCCAAGATACTCTAATTGAGCAGCAGCAAAGATGCATTTCTTGCGCCTCACGAACAATGAGTGTTGATGCAAGACATCAAAGGTGGTTCGTAGATGAACTAGGTGCTCTTCCACTCCCTTGCTATAAACCAAGATGTCATCAAAAAATACCAATATAAATTTCCTTAGATACGGCTTAAAAATGTGGTTCATTAACCCCTGAAAGCTTGATGGTGCATTAGTGAGCCCGAAGGGCATCACTAGGAACTCATAATGACCCTCGTGCGTCCGGAAAGCGGTCTTGGAGATGTCATCCTCATGCATTCTAATCTGATGGTAGCCAGACCTCAGATCCAGTTTTGAAAATACTTTAGCACCACCCAGTTCATCCAACAATTCATCTACTAGGGGTATTGGAAACTTGTCTTTGATAGTACTTTCATTCAAGGATCTGTAATCTATGCAGAGCCTCTACGACCCATCCTTTTTCTTTACTAACACAACCGGCGAAGAGTAGGGACTGTTGCTGGGCCTAATCACGCCTTGCGATAACATCTCGTGCACTAACTTCTCAATTTCAGTTTTCTGGTAAGCAGGGTATCTATAGGGCCTTACATTGGTCGGATTGGATCCTTCTTTAAGCGGAATCTTGTGATCATGCAACCTAGCTGGTGGAAGGCCTTGCGGTTCTTCAAATAGCTCAAAGTACTCGTCCATAAGTGATCCCAGCTGCTGAGAGAATGTCTTGCTGATTCCCGACCACGTGATCTCTGTATCCCCTAAAGTCGCCATTTGATCCTGTCCTTGAGACGTGGCATGAATGGAGCAAAGGTGGGCTGCGGAGAAAGCTGCATCATTTAGTACCATTTTTTTGAGCTGCTTTCCCTCTATCATCTTCAAATTGGGCTTGAGAGAGCCCCTCAAGACGATCTTCTGTCCTTTAAATTGGAACTCCATTCGTAATTGATTAAAGTCCCACAAGATTGGTCCCAACTGTTTGAGCCATTGAATTCCTAGCACCATATCGCATCCCCTCAATGGAAGTAATAAGAGGTCGGCACTGAACTCTAAACCTTGCATCTTCCACTTAAAAGCCTTGCACATGGACGAGCTAACCAATTTATTTCCATCAGCCACAATGACAGTTACAGCCGGAATATTTTCTGCATAACAACCCAGTTTTGAGGCAATTCCATCATCGAGGAAGTTATGGGTACTCCCCGAATCTATGAGAATGTGTATCAGAGTGGCGCAGCGGAAGCGTGGTGGGCTGCGGAGAAAGCTGCATCATTTAGTACCATTTTTTTGAGTTGCTTTCCCTCTATCATCTTCAAATTGGGCTTGAGAGAGCCCCTCAAGACGATCTTCTATCCTTTAAATTGGAACTCCATTCGTAATTGATTAAAGTCCCACAAGATTGGTCCCAACTGTTTGAGCCATTGAATTCCTAGCACCATATCGCATCCCCTCAATGGAAGTAATAAGAGGTCGGCACTGAACTCTAAACCTTGCATCTTCCACTTAAAAGCCTTGCACATGGACGAGCTAACCAATTTATTTCCATCAGCCACAGTGATGCTACGGAATATTTTCTGCATAACAACCCAGTTTTGAGGCAATTCCATCATCGAGGAAGTTATGGGTACTCCCCGAATCTATGAGAATGTGTATCCTCCTATTCTTCAGTGTTCCTGATAATCGCATAGTCCTATAGTCGGGCAATTGAGTTTGTCCTGCTAACGCATGCAACGATATTTGGGGTGCAGAGTCCGTAGGCTCAAGTTCAACTTCTCCCACTGCTTCATTTTCTTCATTGGAACTAGAGTGGTCGACTGATTCCTCAGATTCCTCTACTATATAGAGTCAAATTTTAATCATACATAAGGCATGCATTTTAAGTGATTCAAAATTCATAATAAATCTATTTAGCATGAATATGCATTCAAAATAATTAAATCAAACCGAATAAGCACTTAAGAGCCATTTGCTCCTATGCTCATGAAGCCAAACCCACCAAGTGCGAAAAGCGTTGCCCCGAACCGCTAACGAAGCTTCGATAATCACTCCTAGAGTCCTAAAAAGCACACCCTAGGAGTTACAAGCTAAGAAGATAAACCTTGAGTTCACATTTTAAGGAACTCTACAAAAGATTGGAGAAAACTCACCGAATGCGAAGGAAACTCTCTCGATCTCCAAATGGGAGTTAGATTCCTTGCAGTCCAACCTAAACCAAAGTTCTAAACCCATCAATTAGGCCCAAGAAGCCCCAAAACGAAAATCCCCAAATTAAACCCTAGAATTCCATTTCTAGGTTTTCATCTCAAGGAAACCTTCAAAATCCGAAACTAGAGGAAGGAAATCGTTCACATACCTCTAAGAAGCTCTAAACCAAGCTCAAAAGGTCCTAGGCTTGAAGCTTGATCCACCACAAAGCTCCAACCACCAAGCTCCAAGCTCCAACAATGGTGATGTTGCCTCTACCAAGCACAAAGAAGCAAAAGGAGGGTTTTAATCCTCTAAAAATCCAACCAAAACCCTAGAAAACACAAGGGAGTAGAGAGAGGAGCTCCTCCTACCTCCTTGCTGCAATGGGGGTGCTCAAATGGAGCCCTAGGGTGAGGGGGTAACCTAATAGAAGCAACAAAATGCTAAAACACCCCCGCAGCTTTAGATCGCTCAAAATCTGCCAGTTTTGTACCAGACAAATCCATTTTGTACCAGATAAACCCCGCGAAAAGCCAAATCCGAGCCTCGGGTTTGCTAAGTCCGCCTTTTATACCTATAAATCTCTGTCCAGGTGATAGCCATCATTTTATACCTAGATAGACACCATTTTGTACCGGTACGAAGGCACAGAATTTCCAACCCGAGAGCCACCTAAAATCCAACTTTTTGGACTTTAGTGCTAGGGATTCATCCCTTAACCTCGGTACACGTGCCATAGGTCGGAACACAGTCAACGACCCTCCAGAAAAACTAGAAAAGCTCCAAACTCAAGTCGAATACTCGAACTTCGCAATTTGCGTAAGTCCAGTATATTACATTCACCCCTCCTAAAAAGGAGTTTCGTCCGCGAAACTCAAAAGCGAACTCATACCTCAAGTTTCCATCTGAAAGAAATGGGGGTAGCGCTCCTAAAGTGCGCTCTCAGGCTCCCACGTGGCCTCCCGCTCCTCGTGGTTGCTCCAAAGAACCTTCACGTACGGAATGTCCCGATTCCGCAGCTTCTTCACTTCGCGAGCCAAGATCTTCACTGGTTGCTCCTCGAAGCTGAAATCCTCTCTCAGCTCTATGGGTACAGCCTCCAATACATGAGCCGGATCATGGATATATTTCCGAAGGACCGATACATGAAAGACGTTGTGTACGCCCGATAGGTTCGGTGGTAGAGCAAGTCGATACGCTACCGGACCTATACGTTCCAAGATCTCATAGGGTCTAATGAATCGAGGACTCAACTTGCCTCGGATTCCAAATCTCCGAATTTCCTTTGATGGCGAGACTTTCAAGAAAACATGGTCTCCAATCTGAAACTCCAAGTCTCGTCGCCGTCTATCAGCATAACTCCTTTGCCTACTCTGGGCCGTCAGCAGTCGCTTCCGAGCAATTCGAACTTTATCCTCTTCCTCCTGGAGCACATCAGGGCCTAAAGCCAGTCTCTCGCCAACTTCACTCCAATGAAGTGGCGATCTACACTTCCGTCCATACAATGCCTCGAAAGGTGCCATCTTGATGCTTGCTTGGTAACTATTGTTATAAGCAAACTCCGCCATAGGTAGATGCTGCGACCATCCTCCCTGGAAGTCAATCACACATGCTCGAAGCATGTCCTCTAGAGTCTGTATAGTGCGCTCCGACTGCCCGTCACTCTGGGGGTGGAAAGCAGTACTGAAATCCAATCTAGTGCCCAAGACGTCCTGCAGACTCCTCCAGAAGTGTGACACGAAGCGAGTGTCTCTATCAGATACAATCGAAGTAGGTACTCCATGAAGTCGAACAATCTCATCAAGGTACACTTGTGCGAGCTTCTCTCCAGCCCAAGTAGTGTGAATAGGTATGAAGTGCGCCGACTTCATCAACCTATCCACTATCACCCAAATAGCATCATGCCCAGGTTGAGAGCGAGGCAATCCTGGCACGAGGGCCATGGTGATCTTCTCCCACTTCCACACGGGAATAGGCAAACTCGAAGTTTTCCCGCCGGAACTCGATGCTCGCCTTTCACCCGTTGGCAAGTCGACATCTAGCAACAAACTCGCCAACATCCTTCTTCATCCTGTGCCACCAATAAAGTAACCTCAAGTCCTTGTACATTTTGGTGCCTCCTGGATGAATAGCATAAGGTGCCATGTGTGCCTCCTGAAGGATGTCCTCTCTAAGTCCCGAATCCGCCGGCACACAAATCCGTCCACCAAAGTGCATCACTCCCTGATCATCCACTAGGAAGTCGCCGGTGCAACCATTAACAATTTTGTCTTGAATCTTTTGTAACTCTAAGTCAAGAGCTTGCTTTTCTTTAATTCTATCCATAAGTGTAGGTTGCACAACCAAAGTCATCAGCCGCATAGGCGTATCGGGAGTCACTACCTCCAACTCCAACCGCTTCATTTGCTCGATCAACTGCGGTTGAGTAACAACATGCATTGCTAAGTTCTCGGTCGATTTTCGACTTAGCGCATCCGCCACCACGTTAGCCTTGCCCGGGTGGTAGAGAATAGTCAAATCATAATCCTTGAGCAGCTCCAACCATCTGCGCTGTCTCAAGTTCAACTCCTTCTGAGTGAAAAGGTACTTTAAGCTCTTGTGATCTGTATATACCTCGCACCGCTCGCCATACAAATAGTGGCGCCATAGCTTTAATGCAAAGACTAGGCCGCCAACTCCAAGTCATGTGTAGGATAGTTCTTCTCGTATTCCTTTAGTTGGCGAGAAGCATACGCGATCACCTTGTCACCCTGCATCAAAACACAGCCCAATCCGTTAAGAGATGCATCACTATAAACCACATACCCTGCTCCAGCCGTAGGTAATGTGAGGATCGGAGCGGTCGTCAATCTCAGTTTCAACTCTTGGAAGCTCTTTTCGCACGCATCATTCCAAATGAATTTAGCTCCTTTGTGCGTGAGCCTCGTGAGGGGAGTAGATAGCTTCGCAAATCCCTCCACGAATCGGCGGTACTAGCCGGCCAAACCAAGGAAACTCCTGATCTCGATGACGCTCGTCGATCTTGGCCAATCCTGAATGGCCTCTATCTTCTTGGGATCTACTGCAACGCCTGATCCTGAAATCACATGTCCGAGGAATGCTACCTCTCGAAGCCAAAATTCACACTTCTTCAGTTGTGCAAATAATTTCTTTTCCCGAAGCATTTGAAGTACCAATCTCAAGTGCTCCTCGTGATCCACATCGCTTCGGGAATATACCAAGATGTCGTCGATGAACACCACGACGAACCTGTCTAGATAAGGCTTGAAAACACAGTTCATTAGATCCATAAAAGCTGCCGGGGCATTAGTAAGCCCAAACGGCATAACAGTAAACTCATAATGACCATACCGTGTTCTAAAAGCCGTCTTCGACACATCTCCTGGCGCAATCTTCAACTGATGGTATCCCGACTTCAAGTCTATCTTGGAATACACGTTCGATCCTTGAAGTTGATCAAAAAGATCATCAATCCTCGGCAACGGATATTTATTCTTGATCGTGACTTTATTAAGTTCACGATAGTCCACACAAAGGCGAAGTGATCTGTTCTTCTTCTTCACAAAAAGAACCGGTGCTCCCCAAGGTGATACACTCGGTCGAATGAAGCCTTTGTCCAACATATCCTGCAACTGTGCCCTCAGCTCCTTTAGCTCAGCCGGTGCCATCCTATAGGGTGCCTTCGAGACTGGGGTAGTCCCGGGGGCGAGATCTACCACAAACTCGATCTCCCTATCAGGTGGCATGCCTGGTAACTCCGCTGGAAACACGTCCTGAAACTCCCGCACTACCGGTATATCCTCGATCCTAGGTGCATCGTCCTCACCCCTCAATGCGATACTAGCCAAATAGGCTACGCATCCACGGTTGATCAGTTGCCTAGCTCAAGACGAGCTGATCGACATCGCAAAAAGCGAACTCTGGCATCCTCTAAACACCACCTCATCCTGACCTGGTTCTCTAAAAGTAACCGTTCGATTTACACAATCGATGGTGGCGTAATATCTCGTCAACCAATCCATACCTAATACCACATCGAAATCCCCCAACTTGCGTACTACTCGCAAGTCCACAGGCATGGTCCAATCTCCTACCCGGATAGGACAACTCGGGCAATACTCTCGCACATCCACAATGTGGTCGGGTACAACAATACGTCCAGGATGTAGTAAGGGAACAAACTGGATGTCATGCAACTCGGCAAAATGTACCGATCTATAAATGAATGTGATGCACCGGTATCAAATAATGCACGTACTCTAATGCCATCAAGTAAAATGATACCGCCACCACATCTCACTGCCGCCGCGCTCTGTCAGGCGTACACGCGCCACTCGGCGCTCGTCGTGACCCTCGCTCTCGGCGCCGGACGCCGGCCGCCCTGCATCGTGTCGACGGGGTCCTCGGTAGCGTAGAGCGGTGCCGATGCGAAGACGGTGCGGTGAAGAACCTCTCGCACTCGAGACGGATGTGGCCCTCCCGCCACACCGTAAGCACTCGCCGCCGCGTGGACACTACGGCGGATGGTGAGGACCACCGTAGATCACACACTCGGGGAGGCGGCGTCGGCCCGGTCCTCCTCTCGGGGTGCACCTCGATCGCGCCGGGTGCCTAGGATGCTTCGGTGGCCTCCTAGAGTGCGTCTGGCTCGCACCCTCGGCCGCGGGCCTCTTGCCCTTTCCCCTGTCCAAGCCCTCGCATCTCTCCTGTACCATGGCCGCGCCGCTCTCCACAGTGAGCTCGCGGTTCACCACCTGTCTGTAGGTCTGAAGCTCCGAGGACTGCACAAACCGAAGATCGACGGTCGCAGTCCACGCTCGAAGATGCGGGCCTTGTCCTCGTCGTCCCGCACGACGAAGGGCACGCAAGGCAAAAGCCGAGAAAACTCCCTCTCATACTCGCTACAGATCTGTCCCCCTGAGTAAGGCTGCGCAAACTCTGCTCCATCTGTCTCTTGACGCTGTCGGGGAAGTAATGCGCTAACAGAAGTTCCTTGAACCTCGTCCATGTAATAGATGCTAAGTCTGTGCTGGGGTTCTCCTGGAGATCCATCCACCAGCGGTAGGCCTCGCCGTCCAAGTGGTGGGTGGCGAGCCACACTCTATCCCGCTCCTCCACGAACGTGTCACGGAACAGTTTCTCCATATGCATCAACCACTTCTCCATGATCCAGTGGTCGACCTTCTTTCCGTCGAAGATCCTCGGGCTACACTTTCTGAACTCCTTGAGACGATCCATGAGCCGATCCCGCTCGGCCCCACCGCCATAATCGGAAATGCCGCCGCCACGGTGATGCTCGAATCGGCGGGGTGTCCCGATCTTCCTCGCGCTCGATCGCCGGAGTCGTCTGGTGTGAGCTACGGGGATCGCGCCGCGGTAGGTCAACCTCTGGCGCGGTGAAGGAGTCCGAGTCTCCTCGCAGCCCGCCCGCCGCAAAGAAAAGATCCTCCATGCGCTTCATGCGCGCCTCCTGTCGCTGCGACGCCGTCGCCTGCTGTGTCACCAAAGCTGTGAGGGCCGCCAGTTGGCCCCTCAACTCACGGACCTCACCAGATCCGGAGGTAGCGGAGGTCTCAACCTCCTCCAGGTGTGCCGCATTATCCGCTCCCACAGATTTAGAGCGAGTCGTCGGCATCGTCACTACAACATCATAAGAGCGCAAGTTAGTAAGCTCACGCAATCGCATCCCCGCTCACGTTATAAATACCCAAATCATGCGAAAGTAATGAAGTGTCCTTCACTACTAACTCCCGATGTTACGTTGTCGGCCGCCAACGTAACCCTCCGCGAAGTTAGGAGTTATACACTTCGATCCAACTCTACTTACTAGAGTTATTCAAGATACCCAATCTTAATACTTTCGCTCACAAGTTAAATAGACCTCGTCTCTCACGAGCCTATATCCTATAATCCAACCGGCCTAAGGTTTGCTAGGTCTACAAGAAGACTCAACCCTAAGCTCTGATACCAATTTAATCTGTCACGCCCCGGGGCCCAGCGGAAGCCCGCCCGACGCGTGCCCAGACCCGCCGTATGTCTACACATACAAGGCGTCTAACAAAAAAAATGATAATTAACCAACAAAATAAGAAGAATCTAGAAGTATCAGAGCAGTATAACAACTAGAATTCTAGACTAGGAAGCATATAAGAGTAACTAAAATAAAGTACCAAATCCACTAAGAACCACAAGAAGAGTACAACCAAATATCCCAAAGTAAAAGCTAACATAATACGTGGTGGTCTCTATATATGGATACAAAAATCACTCTCTCACAAAAATACAAAAGAGAGGAAAAAACCACCTAAACAGTAGTGGCAAAAGAAGCTAGCTACGGGCTAACTAGACGCGACTCCCTTGCCGCGATCCCGTTCCTCCGCCGGTGCCGAAGGCTCTGAAACACACAAGAAACATGGGGCGTGAGAACTATTAAAAATAGTTCCCAGTGGGCAATTACTGACTTCAGTTGCATGCTCCACTAGGCCCAAAACAAACAAGTAAGTGTAAGCAAAATAAATAACGAGTAAGCTACTAAAGTATGATATCCCTACTTAGCATGAAAATTGCATAAGTAAATAAGCTATACTAAGCATGAAAGGAAAGCACTACAATTAGTACAAAGTTCCCACTTGATAGTAAAAGATTTAAGTTTATTATTCTAATGAAAGTCCACAAAGTCCACAAGTGATAGTAAAGTGTAAAAGTTTACTATTCTAGTCAAGTCCACAGTTTTCTTTAAACTACATTAAGTTTAAGTACAATAAGATCCAACCCGAAGGCGATATGGCCGATGCCCACCCGAAGGTCGCCTAGCCCAAATGCCGAGCCTAATGGCCCCGTAGTAGTCAACATTCCCACCCTAGGAATGAGACCGTCCCACAAAGAATCCATTTCGGCGCCCAATCCCGCACGGCGAATACATGAAACGCGTTGGCCAACTCCGAGTGCCGCCAGGAGAGCGACCCTCACAAGCATGTGCGAATGAGCACAATGGCATATAGTCACAAACTCGTCATATGTCTCAAATCGTCATGTCTCTAACATGGAATATATAAGTGTCCAAAAGGCCTATCTCTATGTCATCATGTCTCTAACATGGAAATAATAGATGTCCAGTGGCCTATGTCAAGTCTCTATGTTGCAGTTTCATAGTTTTCTAAGTTAAGTGCCGCTTGATGACACTTAAGCTCTTTCAAGTTCCAACAAGAGTTCGATGATCACAACTACATTACTTAAGCTATAACATCATAAAGTGCCCACTCCCAGGAGTCCACAAGAATCACCCCCCACATGCATGCTATTTAACCCAGATTCCTCTACTATATAGAGTCAAATTTTAATCATACATAAGGCATGCATTTTAAGTGATTCAAAATTCATAATAAATCTATTTAGCATGAATATGCATTCAAAATAATTAAATCAAACCGAATAAGCACTTAGGAGCCATTTGCTCCTATGCTCATGAAGCCAAACCCACCAAGTGCGAAAAGCGTTGCTCCGAACCGCTAACGAAGCTTCAATAATCACTCCTAGAGTCCTAAAAAGCACACCCTAGGAGTTACAAGCTAAGAAGATAAACCTTGAGTTCACATTTTAAGGAACTCTACAAAAGGTTGGAGAAAACTCACCGAATGCGAAGGAAACTCTCTCGATCTCCAAATGGGAGTTAGAGTCCTTGCAATACAACCTAAACCAAGAATCTAAACCCATCAATTAGGCCCAAGAAGCCCCAAAACGAAAATCCCCAAATTAAACCCTAGAATTCCATTTCTAGGTTTTCATCTCAAGGAAACCTTCAAAATCCGAAACTAGAGGAAGGAAATCGTTCACATACCTCTAAGAAGCTCTAAACCAAGCTCAAAAGGTCCTAGGCTTGAAGCTTGATCCACCACAAAGCTCCAACCACCAAGCTCCAAGCTCCAACAATGGTGATGTTGCCTCTACCAAGCACAAAGAAGCAAAAGGAGGGTTTTAATCTTCTAAAAATCCAACCAAAATCCTAGAAAACACAAGGGAGTAGAGAGAGGAGCTCCTCCTACCTTCTTGCTGCAATGGGGGTGCTCAAATGGAGCCCTAGGGTGAGGGGGTAACCTAATAGAAGCAACAAAATGCTAAAACACCCCTAGAGTTTAGACTTCTCGAAATCTGCCAGTTTGTACCGGTACAAATCCATTTTGTACCGGTATAAACCCTGCAAAAAGCCAAACCCGAGCCTCGGGTTTGCCAAGTCAGCCCTTTTATACCGGTAAATCTCTGCCTCAGACTGATAGCCATCATTTTATACCTAGATAGACACCATTTTGTACCGACAAAGGCATTAATTTCCAACCCGAGAGCCACATAAAATCCAACTTTTTGGACTTTAGTGCTAGGGATTCATCCCTTAACCTCGTGCCATAGGTCGGAACACAGTCAACGACCCTCTAGAAAAACTGGAAAAGCTCCAAACTCAAGTCGAATACTCGAACTTCGCAATTTGCGTAAGTCCAGTATGTTACACTATGGGATCAAGGTTTTCAAAAAAAAAAAAAAAAAAAAAAAAAAAAAAAAAAAAGGACACTTCTGCATTGGCTTTTAAATCCAAAGGGACCCCGAGGCGTGAAAAGAAGGGTCCACCTAGACAACAACACCCAAAAGGTTCTAACTAGTCGTAACTCGCTTGCCGCGATCTCTAACCTCTCCCGCAGTAGAAGGTTTTGAAATAAAAATAACAAACATATAGGGGTGAGAACTATTAAATAATATTTCCTAGTGGGTAAGCCGCTGAAAAATGCGAATTACACCACTAGGTTAACTAGGCAAAAGTAGAAATAGTTACTACGAAAGCATGAATAAAGTCAAGCTTTAAGGTTCAAGTACTACTATGCCTCCAAATAACTATATCATTCAACATATGTGAAATCTACACTATCACTTGTATATGCATACAATGTCTAGTAATTATGTTCAAATGTCGTGCACTAGTTAGTTGTGATGTCCAACATTGAATGTATTTACAATTACCTAACCATCGGGGGACGTACATAAGGTATAGTCCCGACTTGTACCATGTCTAATGGCTCCGTGGTAGTTAACATTTCCCTGCTAAAAATGAGTCTCGTCCACGACAATTCACTTCAGCGCCCAATCCCACACGGGAGAGCATAATATCGCAGCGCTAACTCCAAGTGCCTTATAGGAGCAACCTTACAACTTCTTTCCCTTTTTGTTGATAAGAAAATCCGTAAAGAATTATTTGAAGAAACATTGCCAACTACAGGAGTTTCATTAAGGTAATCAAACTATTGTAAAACTATATACAATTTTTTTTCCATATAAAATGTTTATTTATTTTATTCTAACTTTTATATAAAATTTTATTGTCAGCTCCACACAACCTGCTGATGACATCCATGAAATCCAACCTGCGAAAAGACGTCGATTTATGTAATGTCTAATAACAATATATGATGCTACCACACCAATTAGAAAGGGGGAGGCGGCTTCTTCTCCCATTTAAAGCCGATTAATAAATAAATAAATAAAAAAAAAAGCGCGTGTTAAAAATAAAATCCAAAGTATGCACCCTCCTTTCCTGTGCTGCAGAGGCAAACTCCACCACTCTCTCGGACCCTTGCTGTTCCCGCCACTCGTTCGGCGAAATTTCGCAGCCAAATCTTGCGGAACTAAACCATCCACGACTCTTCCGCCGCATCCGCAATTTTATAACAACCACCACCACCACCACCACCACCCTGACCCTGAAGCAGTTGTTGGTCTCTTCCTTCGAGCCCATCGTTCGAACGTATCCCCCCTCGACGATTCCACTCTTTCGTCGACCCTTAAACTATGCGGGGCATTATCGGATGTTGTACTCGGAAAACAATTGCATTCGCTTTGTGTTAAGTGTGATCACGACAGAGCTCTAACTGTGGGAACTTCTTTGCTAGTCATGTACGCCAAGTGCGACAGCATCGGAGATGCAAGGAAGGTGTTCGATCGAATGCCCGAAAACAATGCCGTCGCATGGACGACATTGATTACGGGGTGTGCCCAGTGCGGGTCCCGTGAATCCGTGTCGGAACTCTTCTTTCGGATGCGAGTGGAAGGATTCTGGCCCAACCCGTTCACCTTCTCCAGTGTTCTTGCAGCTGCCGCGGCCGACAAAGCGATCGAGCAAGGGAAGAGGGTGCACGGCCAGCTGATTAAATTTGGGTATCGGTCGACCGTCTTTGTGTGTAATTCTCTTATTAATATGTACTCAAAGTGCGGAGAAGTAGAAGAATCCGCGTTGGTATTTGAGAGGATGGAGAACAAAGATGCCGTGAGTTGGAATTCCATGATCGCGGGTCTTGTATCAAATGGCCGTGATCTCGAAGCATTACAGCATTTCTATCAAATGAGGCTTTTGGGGGTGAAGCCAACTCAGCTAAGCTTCGCCACGGTGGTTAAACTTTGTGCAAATCTAAAACAGATGGATTTCGCACGGCAGCTCCATACTTGCGTAGCGAAAGAAGGGTATGAATCGGATGGCAATATAATGACCGCTCTAATGGTCGTCTATAGCAAATGCAATAAACTAGAAGACGCCTATGCATTATTCTCTTCAATGGAAGGAGCTCGAAATGTCGTCTCTTGGACTGCTATAATTAGCGGGTATATACAAAATGGAGATGCTGCTCGTGCTGCAGTTCTGTTTGGCCAAATGAGGAAATATTATGTCGAGCCGAATGATTTCACCTACTCTGTAATTCTGACGACTTCTCCAACTATATCGCCCTTTGAAATCCACGCGCAAGTAATCAAAAGCAATTATCAGCATGCTCCTTCGGTCGGAACCGCTCTGCTAGCTGCGTACTCTAAAATTGGGAATACCCGAGATGCCCTTTCTATTTTTAGAAAGATTGAAGATAAGGACATTGTCGCGTGGTCGGCAATGCTAGCGTGCTATGCCCAAGCAGGGGATTGTGAAGGTGCGGTGAAACTGTTTGAAGAAATGGGAAAGAACAAAGTAAGACCAAACGAGTTTACTCTTTCGAGCGTTATCAATGCCTCCACTTGCCCGACCGCTGCTGCAGACCAGGGCAAGCAATTCCACGCGATATCGATCAAGTATAGATATCACAACTTTCTCTGTGTTAGCAGTGCTTTACTCACTATGTATGCGAAAAAGGGTTGCATAGAGAGTGCACAAAAAGTGTTTGAGCGGCAATTAGTGAGGGACCTGGTCTCGTGGAATTCGATGGTATCTGGATTTGCTCAACATGGATATGGACAGAAGGCCCTCAAAATATTCAAACAGATGGAAGATCAGGGCATGGAAATGGATGGGATCACATTCATCGGTGTTCTATCCGCATGCACTCATGCAGGTCTTGTAGAAGAAGGGCGGAGGAACTTCGATTCGATGGTGAAAGACCACCAAATTAGTCCTGTAGATGAGCACTATTCTTGCATGGTCGATCTGTATAGTCGAGCAGGTAAGCTTGAAGAAGCAATGAGTCTCGTACAGGGGATGCCGTATCCAGCTGGCACGACCGTGTGGCGGACGCTCTTATCTGCGTGTAGGCTTCATAAAAATATTGAGCTCGGAAAGCTCGCTGCGGAAAAGTTGATTACGATGGAGCCACAAGATTCGGCTGCTTACGTGCTTCTGTCCAATATTTATGCCGCTGCGAGGAGATGGGATGAGAGGGCGAGCGTACGGAAGCTTATGGATGAGAGGAAAGTGAAGAAAGAAGCAGGGCGCAGTTGGATTCAGGTTAAGAGCAAGGTGCATTCGTTCGTAGCATCAGATAGGGTCCATCCCATGTCAGACAAGATATATGAGAAGCTCGAGGATATGCTGAGTGGATTGAAGGGGGAAGGGTACAAGCCTGATACAGAATATGTGCTTCACGAGATGGAAGAAGAGCAGAAAGAAGATATGTTGTTCCGGCATAGTGAGAAGCTAGCACTCGCATTTGGGTTGATGGTCGCACCAGAATGTGCTCCAATCCACATTGTGAAGAACCTTCGGATATGCGGGGATTGCCACACGGTGATGAAGATGGTGTCGGACGTTGAGGGGAGGGAGATTGTTGTTAGGGATTCGACCCGGTTCCACCATTTTTTGGGCGGTTCGTGTTCCTGTGGGGATTACTGGTGAGGTGAAGCAGAGAAAGGTTTGAGCTCTTCTTGCGAAGCTTTGAGGAGGTTCGGAAGCTATCGAATGCTCGTGCTGAAGCATTAACGAACATAAAATGCATGGGCATTGAGGCATTTTGTAAAGAAAGGGAGGTCACCCGAGACATTTTTACAATACTTTTTCACGCCAAGCCACTCCTGGAGCAAGTTAAAGGGCCTTCCAGCAAGAGTAAGAAGCGGGGTGGTTATTAACGAACAACAACAACGAATAATAAACTCAGTAAGTGGCTCATTAGGCATCCAGAATTAGCTTTTTGACGGAATAAGACGAGAGAGATGTTTTGGCGCTAGCTGATCAGAAGCACCAAGAGTTAATGATAGGTTTAGGTCCTTGTAAGAATCGAGAGTTACAAGAGGTTGAGATTATCGAATTTTGGTTGGACCAAATAATCTCTCTCCTTTGGGCACTGTGGCCTGGCTTCGAATCCTGATTCGAGCTCGAGCAGGACGTGTGCTTGCGTGGGGGCCTTTGGACATTTTTAGGAAAAACGACTCTCTGGGATGAGATTACCGAATCACATTCAAAAAGCAAAAGCCTAGATCGGACAAGATTGGATTTGAATAATTCTATCGTATATTATCGAACCCAGAGTTGCTGAACCTTCCCTGGCCCCAACATCTGTCTCTTAATCCAATTGAAATCAATCTTGAGTGCTAAACAGGGGGCTCCAGATATAAAGTTAGAGATGCATGGTATATTTCCACCACAATGCAGAATGCAGAAATGGAAGGAAGGTCATGTATGCAATATCTGGATAAGTGAGTGCTTTAGAAATCCAGGGAGTATAACACCGGACAATGTTTAAGTTACGATGCCAGAAGAATACACTTGGGAGTACTGAGAAACTCGTCACCAAGTGAGGCTTTTTAACTTCCATTTACTTGTAATGCATTGCCAAAGTTATCTAGTGTGTAGCGTTGCAGTACATGTCACTGTTTTTCCTTCCTCTAGTTTGTCTTGATTACACTATACTACACCATCTTTAGGGTCGGTTTTTTTAAAAAAAAATTCTATACTGTACTCTCTTTTTTTTTTCTTTTTAAAAAAAAAAAAAAAAAAAACACACTATTAAACTGTATGCCTTTATCAATGTGTACATGACAAGTAATAAATCAAAAGTTTCAGACGGAAGCAGACAGATCCATCAAAAAAAAATGCAGCTTGAAAACAGCAGTGTATTCAACCTATTTTGACAAGTAAAAAAAGTAAACAAAACTTAAAACTAACATGAAAAATAGTTGAAAACAACTTGATAAAATCTTTTAATGATTCCATATTAGAGGCTCATTTTGTTTTTTTCACGACTATCTAATCAGCAGATGTCAACAGAGTAGTTTGGCTTCTGTCTGGAATAGTAAATTTATTGATAGTAATATAGGAACAGATAAAACAAAATATTAGTTTAGCGGTGTCCTTGAATAATGTAATAAAAGATGGTAAATAAAAATAAATCTAGGTGCAGTATAAAAATGGATAAAAAATTGATATCAGTACAATTGTACCTTCAAAAACAATCAGTACAATGCAGCAAACAAGAAAACACTTTAGTATAGTGCCCGTAGGGTGCAATCAAACCCTAATTTTTCTGTTGCTTCACCTACTAATCCTCAAACTTGTAATGAACTTTCAATTTTGTATTCGAAACTTGTATGTTCCACATTCAACATCCAGTACTTTTTGAAGTGTTTTCATTTTGTCCATATCTTAAAGGAACTACTGTTGCCTATGCATCAGTTCACGCACACCAAGTACTAATCATCAGTGATTCCATTTCGTATTTAAATCCCAACGACTCACAAAGTTGTGGCCTTCTCTCTACTGTAAAACCAAATGAATGGACTCAATGGGTGCATGTTTCATAGAATAAAGGATGTACCAGGTGCATGCGTGCTGCTAAATGACACAGATCTAAAATTTGGGATGTCAAATGTTGAAGTTAAAAATTCATAGGGGGAAAGTGAAATCTGACAATTAAGTCCAGACACTAGTAAAGCATTTCACACCTGTCACTTTGCATCACAACCTTCATATGTTTTGCTTGGCCATATCAACAATTTATTTTGATCTTACAGAAACAAAATTCTCAGAGGTTTCCTAAAGAAACTGGAGAAATGGTTTTTTGCCGGTCACTCAATGCCTCTACAGCAGAAATTCCATCATAATATGCAACAAGAACAACAACAGCAAGAAGTATTAGAAGCAGCGCATGTGAATGGTGCTAATGTTGCTATGTTCAAACTTTTGAAGAGCCATTCATTTAGTAAATAGTGTATGAAAGTATAATTGGATTCCCCAGATTGACAATTTAGATTCCGACTTTTTTGCTTATAAGGCAATGAAATCTCCATATTCCAGGACGAAAACTAAGGAAAGTCGACTCATCATACTTGCATAAGAAGGCCTTTTACATATGCAAGAACCATCGGAACATCAATTGTCCATGCGACCGAGATTGGCAAGTAGCCAGACCATGGGTTGGTTGAATTCCACCTGCACCCATGTTCAAACACAGTAAAGGGAAGAACCAGGAAGAAGAAACCAGAAAAGTTTGCAATACAAAGAAAACCAAGCGAAGCCCTACTTTTTCAATCCCTGATCCATTAATGTATGTCCAACACAAATGCCTTGCGTCTCAACTCTCACAACACCCTTCTTGAAGGAGAAAAGATCCGGGCGAACTAGAGCTGCAAAGCTTACAGGGTCATGTAGGAAAATCCCTGCATCAAGAGATATATTTTGGTTAAAGCCATCTGACGTCTCATTGAGAGAGAGAGAGAGAGAGGGAGAGAAAGAGAGAGAGGGAGGAAGGGTTTCAGAGGTACCATGAACACCATCGGATTTGACATGCCAGTCTCTGTAGAATTTGCACATATCACATACGAATTGTACATACTTCCCTTTAGAATTTCTTAGCTCCATCAGATCTGCATCTGAAATCGGAAGATATCATGGTTAGTGGGTTGTGCTAGTAGAAAAATATCAAGATATGATAGAGAGAACACAACATAAAAGGAGGACAAAAACCTGTTAAAGTGACTTGAGTGGTGATGTTAATGCCAACTACAGCAATATCCGCCCCAGATGTAAATACAATGTCAGCTGCTTCAGGATCTCCATAGATCTGAAAAGGTCAGATGAGTTTCTATAGCACTTATTTGTTCACCCATAATATTCGTAAAGTTTTGAACACAGCTAAGACAAAGATAATTCCCATTGAAATAGTAACGGACTAAGATTTACAAGGATTAAAAATTCTCCAGTTGAAGAATAAAGAGTCAAGGTAACATCTAGAGACTTAATATTTTCTTTTGAGCATTTAGAGAGGAAAGATAATACCTAACACTTGATTGTGCGAAACTGAGATTCCGTATGGACTAAAGCATCTGTTAGTGAAATGGCACAGAAAGTGGTTGTATTTGACATCAAAACATAACAGCAAGCAGGTGAAAACAACCAAGGAAATGCATTTATAATGAGATGACCCACCTCTAAAATGATTAATAATTCTTTACAGCTGAGAATGACTTCATTAGGATTCATAATGAAGTGGTTGGTGCTTATCAATGAGTTAAAAGAGATCCCAATAGCTCTAGACATGTTATTAATATCATAGGCCGGGTACTAAATACAAAACCTAGCCTTGGCTACTCTAATGATAGAGATCCATTCTTTGTGGTTCAAAATGTCAATGGACGCACCGTGGCAAAATTCAAATTACTTCGGTTATTAGTAGTTGAAGCAAGGTTTTAAGTGCCCGTCGGCACGGGCCGTATCCACCGTGCCGTACCGTGCCAACAAGTTGCTGGCACAATACAAACTCCGTGCCAATGGCACAGTTCAAAACCCTCTATTCTTTAAATTAGTGAGTAATTTTCTGAATAAAGTTCAAAAGATGTGAGAAAAAGACATAATAAATAGTTAGAATATTTTGTTGTTAAAAAAAATAAATATTTCACGATATTATGTGTAGGCATATAAGAATTATTTTGACCGGCACAAATCGGTACGGCTCGCAAGCACCGTGCCGGCAAGTTTCCGGCACGACCCCGTGGCACGGCACTTAAATCCTTGAGTTGAAGTCTCAGTCTAAAACATCCTTTACATCATTCATTAAATCAAGTTTGCGAGAAGTTTAATAAAAAAATTGAAAAAAAAAACAAAAGCCATATCCAAATTATTCTTACATTTGCTTCAGCAGCAGGATTCACATTACCGGATGCAAAAAAAGCTCCACCCAGTATAACCACTCTTTTCACCTTCTTTGCAAAGGAGTCATCTTTTTTAATGGCCTGAAATAGTAGGTAAGAAAACTTATTTATGAACCTGAAAATTGGAGATGCAATCACTTACAGAGACATCCTGAGATAGTGACTAAATGCAGTATGGTGAAACTTATAGTGTTAAAAGGTCACTATCATAGATAAACTTCTTCTGTGATTACTAGTGGATTGTAGAATCTTACCAAAGCTAAGTTCGTAAGAGGTCCAAGCGCAAGTATAGATACCTCGCCAGGAAACTCAGAAACCTTATCAATCAAAAAATCAGCAGCACTTTTATCATGCCTTTTCCCATTAGGTGGTGGGAGAAATATATTCCCAAGACCATCAGATCCATGGACAAAGTCAGCAATGCGCGCTCTCCTCCCTATCCAAACAAAAATCGTAAGTTCTATTAGAAAACAGTAAAATTCAGTAAAGGAAATAACAAACTATCCTGCGCATCAATATAAAGCATAATGCACTAATGAAAATATGGCAAAACGATGTGGTCGCTCCAAACAAGAGAAAAATGCTAGAAAATCAATATAGCAATCCCTTCATTATAAAGACATTTCAACACTGAAGTATAACACCATTTGGTGAGCACATCAAACACAAGAGGCTAGAAAACTAGAGGTCTCAACATTTTTAGGCGGAAAACGAAAAATAAAATGGCAAAATCAAGATATAACCGAAGAAGTGGGAACATTATATTACAAAATCTGTGAAATATTTATTTGAAGTTGAAAATAAACCAGACAAACTTATAATAACCTCCAAAAGAGATAAGAAAGTTTATTCAACAAAATTCAAATTCAATCGTAATTAGCATTCTCTCAATCTAGCTAATCAACCCACTATTCATCAACAAGTGTTTTTATTTTGTAGACAACAATCTATAGAAGTGGTTTAACATTCATCGAGCAAGCAACAGCTGTTTTGAAGGAAGCTATTCAAAAACAGATCAAACTCTTTCTACTTAAGGAACAACCATATACTGTATACCTTGTGCATGGTTGAGATTAAGAACAATATCACATCCAACCCAGTAATCACTGTCAATATGAGTTTCTACTAAAGGAACTCGAAAAATGATGAAAGACGCAACAACTGAAAAATCACATTTCAGACTTGAGAATAAGCTGATAAGAGCATTACACTATGACAGAAGGAAACCTTCAGAGAGGGAAGCTCATTCAAGCCACACTCCCAGTGGTGGAAAAATGTTCTAGACACTAGTAGACATATTTAAATGTGAGATTATGTTTGATGTAGGGAATGGCAAAAGCATGAAATTCTGGACAGATATATGGAATAAAAACACCTCATTGGTCATTGCTTACACGGGCATATATGAAAGAATAGCACGTAAGGAAATAAGGTCTCAGATGGATGGTCCAGTAGAGAATGAAGTTAGAATTTTATTTTCCAAGGATTCAAGGCAGGGACACACAGCAGGCAACAAACTGGTTCAAGAGCTCAAGAGAATGCTTGATGAATTCTTTCTAAATGAAAGGACCACCCCTGTTAAATGGAGATGGTCCACCAATGAATGCTTCACTGTGGAATCATGTTACAAGCTCATTTTAGACGGAGGGATAAGGGACCACACCACCCCGCAATTATGGAATTGAAAATTGCATTGAAAGTAAAGATTTCAAGAGGGGATGGGCAGGGGAACAAAGATGTGTATTATGTGGGCATTGAGGACAAGACTGCAGACCACCTTTCACACTGGATGTTTTTATGTTTGGTCCATCCTCTCCCCAATGTGTGCTGTGGTAGGGCCCTGCGCCACCTTGGCAACAGCGCGAAGAGCAAATGAGAAGTGAGAAGTCTTCACGATATTCACGATGCAACATGATCCCCGTACAAGGAATATTGGGTTAATCTTCTTAACAGCAGTGTGATAGGGTATGGCTGCAAAGAAATAGCATCGTTCTTGGGAACGAGAGAAGGGCTCAGACAGATTCTAAGGGATATCCGAAGGATGTTGGTGTTTTGGCTTGATTTTCTGTAGTTTTTATTTTTATTTTCATTTTCATTTTCTCTATTATTGTACTTAATTTTACCTCCTTTTTCGATTTCAAAGGCCTAATTGCCTCAGTTTCTGTTGCCTAGTTCATTTTACTAACGAATGATGAAGCCGGTGGTATACTACCTTTTCTCAATATATATATATATATATATATATATATATATATATATATATATATATATATATATATATATATATATATATAGCACTCTTTGAAAAACAACAATAATTAATAAGAATCATTTACCTTTAGAGGCTCAGGGCTACCTTCTGCTACTGGAACTTCAGTATGTCCTGCTATCTCACACTATCCTTTTACACAGTATGAATCATAAGTGACAATGAATGTCACTAAAATAATAAGCAAATAAAGCAAATTTACAAATAATAATATATTTACTTATATTGCGTATTTTATAAATCAGCATCTAAAAAGGAAAAAATACCAGTAACAAAGCATTGCGAGTAGCATCTTCTGTGCTGACATTACCAAATATTGTTGTCAAACCTATAACTTCAATCTCTTTCGCTTGAAATGCCATCAATATTGTCATACTATCATCTGGAAACAAATCAGTGGACAAAAATGAAACAAGAGCAGTCTATCTGAAGGAAAAGAATAAGCAGACCAAGTTTATTAATATTGCACTCTTCATCATTGTGACTATAACATAGAAAGTAACAGGAAAAAAGAAAAAATTTTAATCAAATTTAAATTAGTTTCAAATTTGAACCTTTTGGTTTTAATATTATATCTTTATAGTATCTAGCGTGTCAATTTATTCTATATTGGCCAACTTTTTCACTAGTATCTTTTTTCCTGTTCTTCAAGGACATTTTAACAAATTGTAGACTTTCCAGCCATATTTCTAAGCAGGCTGGTTTTCTCAATTGAAGGTTCTATTTGAACTAACAAAGAGTTAGGTGGAAGAAAATTAGGTGAGGGGAGTTCTTATAGGTACTTCCAACCAAATAACAATCCTAATTGTCCACAACAACGTTAGGTGAATTCATTGAGATCATAGTCAGGCATATATGGGTTATTTCCCATCTAAGAGGAGCTTTAAATAGCAAGAAATTCTTGATTGTCTGCCTATAGAGAACTCTTGGTGTATGTAATTAGGAGGCGTGATTATTTCAATGAATTCCGAAATGAAAATCAACTTTTCTCAAGTAGACCTTTATGATATCTTACTACTTATTTCCTCTCCTTTTCCTCCTATCTCCACAATCTCCTCAAATTTTTCCCCATATCTTCAGTAAATTTTCTAAATGTCCTGCAAGAATCTCCTCCGTTGGAAGAAAACTCTTATCTCTTACGTACAGAGGACAATTACTAGGAACCTATGAAGAAATTTTTTTTGCCTAAAATTTTTCAATTCTCTGACATCTGCGATCTTAGTGCAGGGACTAATCTTTGCATCAACCGAAGTCACAGGATCAAAATACCTTCCCTAAGACCGTATGAATAGTTGAATACCATTTGAAAGCAGACAAAATCATAGCATATTGAAGATTTCAATTTTCAAATGTTCTGGCACGATTTGATCAAATACATTTAAAACCATCCTGACCGAATTAATCGACGTAACAACAGGAGAGCAATAAAAGGAAAAGTTAGGGGGTTAAAAAGTTATTAGCTCCAAGTCAAGTCGAAAGCTACGTTATGCAACATCAGCGCCTACTTTTGTTGTACTTCTGTCCCCATTTTCCTATCATGGGGTTAATAACTATCACAACCGAGGTAGGTCGAATAGGAAAAACCAACACGGCAGTGGATCTGGATCCAACCTTTACTCCCTGTAATCCAAAGCACTCTAAAGCAATCGCATTAATTGGAGAAAAAAAGAGAGAAAGATATAGCGTAAGAATCGAGATGACGAGGCAATGTGGATCGATACCAATCCCGGGATCCGTGTCGATGATGACTTTGTCGCACCCAATCGGAGCGACCGCGAGATTCCCACCGTTCTCCATGGATCTCCTCCTTCTCCCTCTTCCTCTCTCCCACTCTCTCTCTCTCTCTCTCTCTTGCCCTGGATCGGAGAGTTGAGGAACTAGGGTTAGGGCATAGAAGGGGGGAGAGGACGAAGACGAGGGTGGGGTGGATTCAATTCAATTATGAATTAACCACTCTCGCACTTTCGTTGGTTCCTCCCCGCTTATTTGAACCCCCCCCCTCTCTCTCTCTCTCTCTCTCTCTCTCCCTCGCTCCCTCTCTCGCTTCGCTTTATTACTTATATTAGCAGCCCCGTTTGATATAGAAGGACACGTGGCTCGCTTCTACTGGACGGCTGTATGTATTTTCCAGGAATATATATATGAATGAATGGACCGGATTCCGGAAGTGAATATATAAAGGGTCGAGCATCTATTACACCTTATAATAGGACTTTTTTTTGCTTGCACCAGGTCCACTGCGGACCACTCTCGTGAACGCCATCATAAAAGTCTTTAATTCTAGGGGAATTTAGAACGTGTTTATTTCAGCTAAAAGTAGGAAGAAGCAGAGTTAATTTTGACTATAAATATTTTTATTTATTTTATAAGAAATAGTTAAATAATAAATAGGGTTAGAGAGCAACTCAATTTTTTCCGAACATCATAATTGCCTTTGATGTAGCCGATGATTCGAATATATATATATATATATATATATATATATATATATATATATATATATATATATATATATATATATATATATATATATATAATACTCTCTTGCCTAGTAATTTGAAAAATATCACTTTAGTACCTATATTTATTTTTGTCAAAAGACCAGTGATCACGCTCAAAAGGTCAAGAAAGTTTAGGAATGTCAATGGGTATGGATACCCGAAATATTATCCGAATCCGAACCCGAATGTGGCGGGTTTACCCGAGCTAAACGGATATGGATTTGGTTATGGGTATAAAAAATAAAAATCCGACGGATATGTATACGGGTATGGATTTTGTGTATACCCGACGCGAACCCGAACCCGAATAAATTATATATATATTATTTATTTATTTATATAAGATATAAAATATATAAAATATTATAGTAAAATATTTTATTATGTTTATTTATATGACATAAATGTATTTTGATTGTATTTTATTGTGTTTTGAAATTTTAATTTTACTATAATATATTTTGAAATATGGTAAAAAAAATTTATTATTTTGGGTTCGGGTTTGGGTTTCGGATTTTTGGTCGGGTCCGAATATGAGTATGGATTTTTAAAACCCGTCGGGTTCGGGTTCGGATTCGGGTATCAACTTGATATTTAGGTTTGGGTTCGGGTTTTTGAAAACCCGACCCAAACCCGACCGTTGACATCCCTAAGAAGGTTAAAGCATGCATGTTAGGACTAGAATACCTCTAGGCCAGATGACCTCTGGGAAGTGGGGAGTCATAACAAATTCACAGCTTGCTCATCTTATATGACAATAAATTTCACCAAATTTTTACTCGGATGATACTTTATATATTTGATAGTCTAAGTTATAGATAGTGGAGAAATTGTCGCTTAATGGATAATGTGATTGAAATATATGATGGAATAGAAAATCAGCAAATGCATTATACATAAATATACAAATGCATTACGTGTTGTTGAGTAGGCAATAATTTTTCTTCTCTTAAATAGTGAATGTGCATGGAGACTAAAGTAAACTTTTTTAAAAGTTTAAGACAAATACGACAAAATTAAAATTTTGCTAAAATCTCAAGGATTATATTGTGGTGCAATTTACCTTTGTGCATAATTTCTCTTTTAAGATTTAAGCAATGCTAGGCCACACCACCCTGCTTTAGGGTATTAATTTTACGTCAATAAATTTTTATTGGTCGACCTTTTTTTCACTTATCATGTCAAATACTCTTTTTAACTAAACTTTAATTAAACTTTTTTTTTTTTTTTTCAATTCTTAAATTTAGATCATTAATTAGCACTTGCCATTAAGGTACTTGGGGAAATTCTCGACCAATAGAGTTGAAAAGTATTGATTGGTTCTTGGCTGACGTGGTGAACCTGGTCCAGCGTACAATTTCTTTATCACGAGGACGGGGGTGTGGGAGTGGGACCCGCGGGATCCGTGGGGCGGCATGGGTGATGGTGATGGTGATGGATGAGCTCGGGAAGAAATACCCGGTGGATGCATATATGTTATCTCGTTCTTGGTAAAGTTAGATACCTGGGCGACGCGTGGCGCAATCGGTGCCGTCCAAACCATTCAGAACGGCGGCGATCGGGGGCAGATGAGGCGTCAGCATAGTCGTCGCCGACGCCCACGTTGATCCCCCACTAGTACTATATGCTGAAGTCGGCATCGAGATCTTCTCCTTCACTACGCCAGCGTTTCGTGCCTCTTCGGATTCTTCTTCTTTTGGCCTATCTTTAATTAAGATGTGTTCTAACAGGACAAGCAATTTGTGAAAAGGATTTGGTGTGGTGCTTGCTTTTTATTTTTCTCTTTCTCTCTGTTTTTTTTGTTTTTTTTGTTTTTTTTTTTTTTTTGTTGTAATGGCTACTTGTTAGGGTAAACTGTAAGAAAAAACATAAATTTGTCCTTTTGTGATTTATCATGTTTTTATTTTCCATTCCATTCTGTGATTTAATCAGTTTTACTTTGCTGCGTATATTTTTCTCTTTGTATTACTCTAAGTATGTGTCATCAATTGCACTACTAGATTACTCAAATTTAGACTAAATTACACTTTCGGTCCTCAAACTATGTATGGTTTGCATGATACTCTGATACATAAATTTTAATTTGTTGTTACCTTGCAATCATGTACCACAACTTAATTTAGTTGACTAAATATTGTCATATTACTGTCTGGGAGGTTCACTTTGCGATCGGCTATCAATTTCATCAATGAATGCCCCCTCCAAAGTCAGATACATCCACGCTCAACACTCTGGAAAATGGTTTGAAAAATTAAACATATCATGTCTCGCGCTAGAGTCTTTGCATGGCGGCGCCTACTTGCAAATATTTTATTTGTCAAAGTTATGTTAGGAATTAACCGGCACATCAGAAAAATGCATCGGAAAAATGATTTTGCACTTTACATTTTTTCGGAAGCCAAATACATATCACATATGAAAATCGAAAACCAATAAATCAAACCGTTGCCGGCGAATCATTCTCATGTTACCATGCAAAAATTTAATCTAAACAAAAACTCTTTATGTTGAGAGATCTTACCGTGGACCAGTTAAGGTCTCTTGATCTACTGTACGGTTGAAACTAAATATGACGAACAGAGATTCCGATTAGCCGCGCACATGTCCGGCCTCTACACGTACATATCCACACGGAATCGACGCATACCCGATCGATCTTTGCCTCACGAACTGAATCTGGACGGTGCTAGCACTACAAAAAATATTACATTTAAGAACGCTCTTTTTTATATTTAACGATGCTTAAAAGCGTCTCAATATATTCCAACGTCACTTTTGAAAGCGTCGGTCAAAGCGTCAGCAATCGAAGAGTCGCTACGTATATATTGACGCTTATACCAAGCGTCAGTAAAATACATTCTGACGTTTTAAAGCATCAGGACTGGATTTTTAAAATCCTGACGCTTTAAAGCGTCGAAAATTTAAAAATAATAATAAAATTTATCATCATTTAATAAATTATTTTATATCATATAACGATGCTTTTTGAAGCGTCGGTATTTTCTATATTGTAAAAACGCTTGGGGACGCTTCTCCTAAGCGTCATCTAAAAAGCGTCCTTATATTAACCTTTTTTTTGTAGTGTAGCAATCCCTTCATGATCTTTCAGTTGATGAAGAATAGAGAAGTTGATCGGAAAGAATCACGCGCGCGGAAGATAAATCGGAGAGATTGATCTCTATATGTATATAGATCAATAGCTAACATATAGCTAACATGTATCTAATTAATTTGATGCCATGCATCTTAATTAATTAAAATCATGCATTCAATCCGTATGGCTGTAATAACCGACATTTTTATCATAATAAATAAATCCTTTTATTGACGATGTTATTGTGTGTAATTTAATTACAAAAGCACTCGTCAAATGTCAGGTGAAAATGAGCTAAAACGGAAAAGTTACGTGATCTGGAATCCTGAATTAAAGTGAATAGTAACTCGGCTTTTCGGCGAACGAGGGGAGTAGAGAAGCGTCCGGATGTGTACGTAACTTCGATAATAGAACTTCAATAGCTCATTTCGAGCAGCTCGACTATTACGGAACCAATGGCAGCGGAATTGGATTCTGCATGGTTGTCGAGATAAAGGGTTTTGAACGGTTATACATATATAAATATATATGTGGATTTATGGAGGAATAAAGAGGAATTTGTTTCGTCGCAGATCGGAGACCAAATCGGACGAAACAAAATGCTAGATTCGATGCCCCGGTCGTCGAACGCGGTGCGATCCGATCGGAAATCCGACGGACGGATCTTCGAGAATTGCAAGATGATCGCAGAAGGGTAAAAATGGCAATTCGGAAAGAATGCGAAAGGTCTAATATTTTATGCGCCGAAACGCGAGATTTCGAATGTGGAGGGACTTATGCGCATGTTTCATCTCCCGGCAGGGACTGGAGATGAAATAGAAGCATATGGAGGGCTAAAATGCAATTATGCATTTATGTATAAGAACATATGTTAGGGTTTCATGAGTGAAACCCTAACCCTAGCCTCCTCACCTTCTCACAGCCACCCTAACCGCCTCTACCCATCCTCTGCCACCTCGTGCGCGCGCCCCCGGCCACCGGCAAGTAGCCCCGGCCGCCGGAACCGCCGCTGCACCATCTTCTTCCTCCCCCTCAGCCGCAAGCTCCATCTCTTGGCCGAGGAACTCAAATCGGGAAAGGGAAACCCTCCAACCCTTGGATCTAACATCCACCGCCAAGATCCCTCGGCGGCGTGCTTCCCCGGCCGGCCCCCGTCGTCCACGAGCACCGCCGTCGCCGTCGTTGCTCCTGCGGCCAACGAGTCACCCGACCGATCCTAGGTGATCTTGGTTTAGGAGCGCCGCCGCCATCTTCCCGAGGTCGTGCCGCCTCCTCGCGACGGGACATCTCGACGTGCCTCCCCGGCGTCCCCGCGCGCCGCCGCCACTCCCTCGATCGTCGCCGCCGGATTCGGCGTAGACCGAGGCGAGCCTCCTCGGCTTCGGGCATCGCCGCCGCCTCTGAGGGAGCATCGGCTTCCCTCGGTCTCGATCTTGGGACCGTCGCCGCCAGACGTCACCGGCCGCCGCCGTGCCTTCGGTGCCATCTAACCGAGAGGAGGTGGGAGGAGTTGATCTCCTCGGCCGCGCCACCGGCCGCCTCCCGCCGCCGGCCAGCGTCTTCCCCGGACCTCTCAAACCTGGTGCTTCCTTCCCCGGCCGGACCGACCGCCGCCTGACCGCCGGCGGCCAACCCTAACTCCCCCGGGTCAGGTGAGCAGTAATTTTGTAAATAGCACCTAGTCTAGGGTTTTGGGCACGGTTTTCGAGGCTCAGATAGGTCTTTTTGACCTCGTGAGGTGAGCACGGTCATCGTCTTTTCGTGCTGAACGCGATGCTCACCTCCGTTTGGGTTTTTGATGCCCCGATTAGCGGGATTGTCGTATCTTTCGCGCTGTGCGCGCTGTTTACAGAACTTCGTGTCGCTCGTACGAGTGCTACAGTGACCGAAAGTGCTCCGAAAGGTGAGCACGGTCTCCGGCACGTCGAAACCTTCCAGCGACTGTGATGGCTCGATTTATTGAGCATCGGTTTGCGTGCACGGTCCATAAAAGCCCTAAAATCACATGAAATAATGTGTTTTTATGATTTGTTAGGGGCTTTTATGCAATTGTAAATTACGTGGCTGCTATGGGCGGTGTGTACGTGCTGTGGGTAACCCCTGGACTGATCGTCCAAGGTTCCAAGCCTTTACGAAAATCGAAAAGCGATTTCCGGAGCGTTTTTCAGCAAAATCCGCCGACGGAAACGCATTTACGGTTCGGATTTCTTCCGACGACTCTTAGTGGTTATTTATGATGTCCCTGAGCCTTATTGGCTGGTCACCCGCGTCGTTTCGAAGGTTCGGAAACGACGGGTGAGCGACGGTGGATTCCGGTACAGTTTTCGGGACTTTCGGGTATTTCGGTAATCGGTTTTGGGAAACCGATTCCCGTGGGTTCCTTAGTGGGGCTTTGTGAGTAGTAGTACTTGTGTTGGTGGGTTAGACGCTAACCGAGTGGACCGTTTCGTAGTGCTGGTTGCTTCGTTTCCACGCCGACAACCGATCTTCTCCGCGTACAAAGGTGGTATCTCGACTCGCCGTCTTCATGGTACACGTTGGTGACGTTCCTTCCACCCTTACTGTTTATATCGTTTATCCTAGATATATCTTGCACCTGTTTGTTACAGTATTACTCTACTCAGTGTTTCCATGTTTAGTATCATGTGTAGGAGTAGAGTAGATTACTTCTTGTCAGCCTATGACATCTGTGACCTGTTCGGTCAGTTTACTTCAGTATACTCAGTGACCTTATTGTTCGGTTGGTCAGTTCTTGTGTTTCCTTCAGTAGTACTTGCATACAGTTGAGAGGATGTTGAGTTGTTCCATCCTAGTTGACCTGATTGGTCGGTTCTGATACTTCCTTACAGTTTGATGACCTATACGGCCGCACGCCCCGAGGGCAGGATTGCTCACCGGTTGCGTACGCTTGGCTATTGAGCATATCAGCATCAATCGCCCGAGATACACACGCATTTCACAAACACCAGCGGTCTGATCCACTGCAAGAGGGTGTTCTTTTCCGAAAAAGTGGTCGTAGAGGTTCAACCCGTGAGCCCTAGAGTGGGTTATATGCACCCTGTGGGCCCAGCGGTCAGTACTGGGTTGTACACAGGTAGAGTGGCAGTGGGCATAGGCCTGAGGTCTGCGGACCAATAGGGCAGTTTCCAGATTGGGTGTATTTGTACTTCATACCGTTGACGCATACTACAGTAGCTGTTGTTTCATATCTATATATCTCTCCCGTTTACTTGTTTATTATAGCTACTGTACTACTACTATCTTCTCCACTTGTGTTTATCTCCGCGAGGTATCCACTGGGAGGGGGAGACATGTTTACATGTTCTCACCCCTCGCCTTCTTTCGGTGACGTTGCGGGTCGCCAGTATGACAATGCTACAGCGAGTCTAGTTCGCGACATAGCTCCGTCCCTTCGTCGGTTATCCCTTTACCCTTCCTGTTTTATGACTTAGACTTATTATGGTTGAGTTCAGTACTTACTTTTGGATTATGAGATGTTTAGTTGTTTTTAGGGATAATTGCCTATATACCCCTCATGCGTCTGAAAATATTCGATCTACCCCTACTTTTTTTTTCTTTCTAAAATGCCCCTCATACGTTCCACCGTTATTGCAAAATACTCCCGCAGTTATCTCCTATTAAGTTAATCTGGGTTAAACGTGAGTTAAATATCTACCACAGTTAAAAAAAATTAAAATACCAATTTTGCCCTTAACTTAAGGGCAAATAAGAAAGGTTGGTGACGGTAGAGGGATATATTGGAAAAAACCAAAAGTTGAAATATTTTTGTGCCCTTGACTTTAAGGGCAAATAAGAAAGACAGTGATGGTAGAAGGGCATATTTGAAAAGGGCAAAATAGTAATTTTACAGAGATAACAGAGTTACTTAACAGATTTTAACTCTAAGGGTATATTAGAAATAGGTTGGAACGTGGGAGGGGTATTTTCAATATTAGCCTTCTAAGAGGGGTAAATCAGAAAATCGGGAACTTTTCAGGAGTATATAAGCAATTGCCCCTTGATTTTATAATGTAATAAAGAATATGACTTTTATGGATTAAAATGGTTTTCTACCCCTTGTGGTGGCGTGTTTTTAAACGGACAGGTTTCCTTATAGGAAACAGTTTTCAAAGGTTTTCTTACTATGTTTATCACCTACTACATCTCTTAGTTGTGAACCTGTGTGAATGGTTGAATGAATAGTAATATCTGTGTTATGTTCATTTTATTGAGGTTGTTTCCTGGTAGTTTACTACACTCTGTACATATGCGACGCCGTGCAAATACGGGGAGACTCGTCCGTGTGTACCGTGGACTCCTGTATTTGTGGCGATCCGGCATACCTTGGGGTCGTTTTCAAAAAAATTCATTTGTATTTTTCACTTAGTTATTAACCCCGGGGCGTGACAATGGCCCTATGTGTCGTACTGTCACGGGTCGATCGTTGGATCTCGACGGTGACATCCTTGGGGGCCACATCTAGTAGGCATTGGGTTGACAAAGTTATGGAGTTGCGGAGTTGAGGCGTTCCGTCAGGATGGAGTCGCTGTCAAGACAACGGAGGCAATTCCGTAGCAATGGCCCGTGCCATGGCAAGGAAATAGGTGCCGCATGCGGGAGCCCAAAACGTACCCCTCGGTGAGCACCTTTGTACCCCCGAGGTGGAGATTGGGGGATGCCTCGTAAGGTATATAGAGGAGGGGTGGACACTTCGTAAGTGGCCCCGACTCCCCCGTCGACCCATAGGACATGGGTCGTCCCTTGGCTAGCGGAGTGGCCAAGCCTAGCGTTCCGTGTGGCCGGGTATTGGACGGTTGAAGGGACACGGACCTAGGGTAATGTCGTAGACGAGAGGTCGACGACATTACGTATGAGACCCCAGATAGTCCTATATATGAGATATAATAGGGCTAAACTTAAGCATTTTGGGTGGTTGCAAGACCCAAGAGGTTAAGAGAGTTAAGCGTGCTAGGACGGGTGTAGTCCTAGGATGGGTGACCCCCTGGGAAGTTGGGGCGTCACAAATGGTATCAGAGCCAATTACCAACCGGAAGTGTGAGATTAGTCTCGGCTGAGCCAGGGTCTGGATGACGGGCTAGCGAGACGAGTCTCACATCGCCTGGTACTTGTGAGTCTGAGCCCGACGAGGACGTCAGGGCTTAAAGGAGAGAAGATTGTGAGACCCCAGATAGTCCTATATATGAGATATAATAGGGCTAAACTCTTAACCCGACTTAAGCATTTTGGATGGTTGCAAGACCCAAGAGGTTAAGAGAGTTAAGCGTGCTAGGACGGGAGTAGTCCTAGGATGGGTGACCCCCTGGGAAGTTGGGGCGTCACATTACGAAGCGGGGTATACCGGGAGGCTTTCCTCCCAGGATCGCTTGCGCTACTTTTTGCCGGCTTGGATCTCTGTAGTGGAGCGTACGAGCGGATAAGGGATAGTCTAGCGACGGATGGTCCTCCGTAAAGGACAAGTCTCGCAAAGGCAAGTGTGCCCAGCGGGGATTCGTGGGGAGCGGTGCCCACGAAGGCCAATGAGGCAGAACTCAGTAGGCTAGCTAAAGGAGGCACGCCGAGGGAGAATTCGTAAGGCACTACGAGACTCGAGGGGCGGAACCTAATGAGGCAAGCGGTATTGGCATCCGTAAAGTGAACCTTGATAGACTTGACCAATGGTGTGAATGGCCAGGCATGGTCGAGCCAAGGAGGGGCCAGTGGCTAGCGATGCGGAGTGAGGCCAGCTCGTATGTATGGGGCCTTATGAGGCGAACCTAAGGAGATCAGGGGCGCGGAGCGCTAAGGTAAAGCAAGGGTCGTGAGGACGGTCGAGGGGCACGGTGTGGACTTGTTGGCTTTCCTTGTCAGGAGCGATGGGACACGAGAGCCACACGGGTAAGATGTGAAGCACGGTAGTGCGAAGCATGGGCGTGTGGGGTGTCACGCTAAGTCGCTGGCATTGGGAGATAGACGAGTTTGTGGCGCACACTTGGGTGGCTTTTCGGAGGCATGCCGTCGGACCGAGCGAGCAGGCCGCGTATGTGGTATGGCTGTGGGCGCTGTCAAGCGCATGAGATGAGACAGAAGGGATTTACAATCATGAGTGCCCTTCATGGCGTTCGACATTGCGAAGCCCGGACCTTGATCCTAGAGGCGTGCGGGTCAAGTCGTGGGAGCGAAACGCATGGTGAGGCAGGACGCTCGGCTAGACACTTGTTGGAACAAGTTGGGGGAGAACTTGTATGTCCTTGGGGCGAGCGGTAGTGGCAACAAGGCATGCGGCTATGGGCCACTCTCGAGGAGAGTTTGGTTGGCGAAACGGGATGCACCTAGCTTGGTAGCCAACCTCGATATTGGGGTTACTCGTTGGGAACTTGTGGAGTTCGACGAGGGGTTCGATTACAGGCGAAGGGTCGAGCTATGAGTCTCGCGAAGGAGCAAGCTTGGCAAAATGCTTGGATTGGTATTCTGCTGTTAAGTTTGAAGGCATGTCCATAAGAAGGACTCGGGAAGGCTGGCTCGGGTGTGCGACACTTGAGCGCCGCGCGGAGATTTTCAAGGAGAAAAGCTAACCCCGTGACAAGTGGTATGAGAGCTATGTTGAGCTCTTTTGGGTTGGAAGATTGGCCGAAAGGTGCGACCTTGGCGGCGAGATAGGAGGGAGTAGAGTCACTCTTACAAAAAGGACTTGGAGCCGACAGTGCATTGGTACAAGACTTCGTTTGTGAGAGATGCGGAGTTGAGTTATGATGGACATTGGTGTTACTCACTAATTCTTTTGCGAGTGGTGAAGCCGGGTGGTTTGGACTTACACCGTGCATGGATGAGAGTAATGTAACGGCGAGGAACTCGGAGGCCCAGACTATTGCCGGTCTTGCGAGGGAGGTGCCTGTTGGTGTCGACTTGTGGTGGGGGGGAAAGCCAAGTTCATGTTGGTACAATTAGAGGATTTCCAAGTCATTCTCAAGATGGAGCAACGGTTAAGTCCTTAGTCGTGTGGCAGATGATGGGGTAATGATTATGAAGAATCAGATTGAGATCCGTGGTTGGGGTTGCCGCGGAGTTGGGCATCGCGAGTGCCCGAGAAACCTGAGTTGTTGAGCGGTGCCTACGACTCAAAGTGAGGGAGTACATAAGGTGGAGATGTATTCCCAAATGTGAATCCTCGACGATGGTGCTTCTCTAAAGGATATGGATTGGGCGGTGACACACTTGGTGAAAGAGTTTGCTTCGCGTAAGCCGAGTTTAAGTTTGATGGGTAAGTAGTCTTCGTTGGGAGCGACTTCGACCAAAGTTGCGGGAATACCAAAGGATCGCTCGATGAAACAAAGACTTCTCTCTTGGTGGAGGAAGATCGATAAGGAGATCGATGACCCTTTGGAGTGTGCCCATGAAATGGTAAGAGAAGGCATCCTTGTGCGAGTAAATGGATTGAGGTTGGAACCTTAACTCGTGGAGTGAGGTGATTAGGCTAGCTTCGAGCAGAGCGGTGACAGCGCTGGTGGCTCGAGGTAGCATACATGTATCCAAGGGGTGGATGATATGGGTTCCGCTTGTGAGAATGGTGAAGGCTGTGGCAGAGCCAGAACTGGCAGAGCGGAATGTTGGGCTGTAACGACCTAGCCCACTAGCAATAATAACTCGTTGGGCCCAACCACCGGCCCAAAATGCTTAAGCCCAGTTATTATTACTAGTGTCTAAGTCTCTTATAAACCCAATGACAAACCCATTCCCATCCGATGTGGGACTATTGGGGTGTAAATGTAATGACCCAGCCCACTAGCAATAATAATTCGTTGGGCCCAACCACTGGCCAAAAATGCTTAAGCCCAGTTATTATTACTAGTGTCTAAGTCTCTTATAAACCCAATGACAAACCCATTCCCATCCGATGTGGGACTATTGGGGTGTCGCGTACTCCCGTTAAGGCCCCCGACGTCCTCGTCGCCCAATCACACACACGACCCACGATCACTGTGCGATGTGAGACTCGTCTCGCTAGCCCGTCATCCAGACACTGGCTCAGCCGAGACTCGCCACACATGTCCAGCTGGTGAACCGGCTCTGATACCAAATGTAACGACCCAGCCCACTAGCAATAATAATTCGTTGGGCCTAACCATCGGCCCAAAATGCTTAAGCCCAGTTATTATTACTAGTGTCTAAGTCTCTTATAAACCCAATGACAAACCCATTCCCATCCGATGTGGGACTATTGGGGTGTCACATGGGCATTGGGGATGCCAATGGGATCTGAGTGCTCTTGGTTGTGGATGCGACTCAGAGTGGGGGAGCACTTTTGGTTAGTGAGTGTTTTCCTATGCAATTACTCGGTGAAGGAGCTCGTCTATGACATGAAGTGGGATTCAACACATGTGGTAAAAAGGTTTGCTTCGTGGAGCTCAAGTTGGAAGTCTAGGCCGACGAATCCATGGTAGTAACAACTAGGCTCTGGACTAGGTTGTGAAGGAGACCAAAGGATTGCAGGAGGGCTTAGTACTTCTCATGGTGCGAGAAGGCTGATGTGGAGATCAGTTGCTCTTTACAATGTGCCCACTAGTTGGACGGACGAGACATTCTTAATCGGGTGGGGCTATTGTGTGTAGATTCACCTTGGAACATGGTGCTAATTGGAGTATGGACAGTTTGTAGCTACGGGGAGGGTCGAAGTATCGAAGCTCTGTAAGGGCGGTGCACGTGGGGTAGTGGCATTGCCGTGGCAACCAGACTTGCGGTTCGAACTAAGCAAAGAGTGAACTGAGTTTCATTCAGCGATCATCATGAGGGTGGTTTCCCTAGTGGTGGGATATGGCAAGTTGCGAGTGAACAGAGACGAGGCGTCCGGTGGGCTCGCACTTTGGCCGAAGACTTTGATTGAGAATCGAAGTGGAATTCTGCGAGAGCCTAATGTACAAGGGCTTAAACGACTTGTGGGACAAAAGGCTAAAAGTGTCGAGCAACAACAAGTAGCAAAAATGCAAAGCAGTTAGAGGCATGGCAAGAGTCCGTGGTAAAGTTAGTAAAGTGGAAAGTAATCAAAGACGGGTAGTCCCGACGAAAGACTTGAAGGCTTGGGGAGACCATGGGGAGAACTCGACGTTATGTGATTGTGGAGGCATTAGTGTGGCAAAAGTTGTTTGCGGAGGGGGCATGAGAATAGCACTAGTACCCACAAGACCTGTACCTATAAGATTCAATAAGATGAAAGTCTTAAGATGAAAGTCTTTAATACAATGGAAGCGGGAGTTCGAGTGGATGAACTCGCCGAACACTATGAAGCGGGAGTTCGAGTGGAGGGACTCACGTAAGACTTGGAACATCGGATCGAGGATCCGTCGTCGCGTGCCTAGGAGAGACATGGAGTCCGATGTTATCAAGGTATGTTGAGAGGGCAAAGGCGAAGTCGAGCAGCCGGTTGATTCGCTTGGAGGGCTCCAAGACGAGGGACGTTTGGAGTCTAACCCTTAAGTTCCGAGGAAAATTGACATATGACCTTGAATCTCAAAAGGAGAGTTGTAGTCGGCGGACTATTCCCATGAGAAGGAGTTATAAGGTTGGCTACTGGACTCGTGGAACTTTTGTTAAGTCAGGGCGAAGTGGGCGTTGAGGCCGAGTAGCTCCGATGGGGAGAACCAAAATATGGAGGAGTGTCAGTACAACCTTGCTATCCGATGGATTATGAGTTTTGAATTCTAGTTCCGCGAAGGAGTTAGAGTGGTGCGAGCGAGGCACCAAGGCTGAGGAGCTCTAACTCAAGAAAGGACAGAATGTGTGTATGAAGTGTTTGGTCGGGGAGGACCGATGAGCTTTATGGAAGCGTTGTTGAGTGAACGAACTCGATGGTAGGTCAGCGTGGCATGAGATGCCAAGGTTGTGGGTGGCTCTGGTCTGGAAGGGTAGTACTGCTAGCAATGGAGTTTGAAGAAAGTGGTGGAGCATCGATGAGGACGTTGATGGTCTGGGGGAGCCTGTCACGGGTCGATCGTTGGGTCTCGACCGTGACATCCTTGGGGGCCACATCTGGTAGGCACTTGGGTTGACGAAGTTATGGAGTTGCGGAGTTGAGGTGTTCCGTCAGGATGGAGTCGCTATCAAGACAACAGAGGCAATTCTCTAGCAATGGCCCGTGCCATGGCAAGGAAAGGCCCAAAACGTACCCTCGGTGAGCACCCTTGTGCCACCGGGGTGGAGATTGGGGGGATGCCTCGTAAGGTATATAGAGGAGGGGTGGACACTTCGTAAGTGGCCCCGACTCCCCCGTCGACCCATAGGACATGGGTTGTCCCTTGGCTAGCAGAGTGGCCAAGCCTAGCATTCCGTGTGGCCAGATATTGGACAGTTGAAGGGACACAGGCCTAGGGTAATGTCGTAGACAAGAGGTCGACGACATTACGAAGTGGGGTATACCGGGAGGCTTTCCTCCCAGGATCGCTTGCGCTACCTAATGCCGGCTTGGATCTCTGTAGTGGAGCGTACGAGTGGATGAGGGATAGTCTAGAGACGGATGGTCCTCCGTAAAGGACAAGGCTCGTGAAGGGAAGTGTGCCCAGCGGGGATTCGTGGGGAGCGGTGCCCACGAAGGCCAAGGAGGCAGAACTCAGTAGGCTAGCTAAAGGAGGCACGCCGAGAGAGAATTCGTAAGGCGGGATGTCTACGAGACTCGAGGGGCGGAACCTAATGAGGCAAGCGGTATCGGCACCCGTAAAGTGAACCTTAATAGACTGGACCAATGGTGTGAACGGCCAGGCATGGTCGAGCCAAGGAGGGGCCAGTGGCTAGCGATGTGGAATGAGGCCAGCTCGTTTGTATGGGGCCTTATGAGGCGAACCTAAGAAGATCAGGGGCGCGGAGCGCCAAGGTAGAGCAAGGTCGTGAGGACGGTCGAGGGGCACGGTGCGGACTTGTTGGCTTCCCTTATCAGGAGCGATGGGACACGAGAGCCGCACGGGTAACATGCGAAGCACGGTAGTGCGAAGCTTGGGCGTGCGGGGTGTCACTCTAAGTCGCTGGCATTGGGAGACAGACGAGTTTGTGGCGCACACTTGGGTTGCTTTTCGGAGGCATGCCGTCGTACCGAGCGAGCAGGCCTCGTATGCGGTATGGCTGTGGGCACTGTCAAGCGCATGAGATGAGATAGAAGGGATTTACAGTCATAAGTGCCCTTCATGGCGTTCGACGTTGCGAAGCCCGGACCTTGACGCTAGAGGCGTACGGGTCAAGTCGTGGGAGCGGAACGCATGGTGAGGCGACGCTCGGCTAGGCTCATGTTGGAACAAGTTGGGGGAGAACTTGTAATGTCATTGGGGCGAGCTGTAGAGGCAACAAGGCATGCAGCTATGGAGCACTCTCGAGGAGAGTTAGGTTGGCGAAACGGGATGCACCTAGCTTGGTGGCCAACCTCGATATTGGGGTTGCTTGTTGGGAACTCGTGGAGTTCGACGAGGGGTTCGATTACAGGCGAAGGGTCGAGCTATGAGTCTCGCGAAAGAGCAAGCTTGCCAAAATGCTTGGATTGGTATTCCGCTGTTAAGTTTGAAGGCATGTCCATAAGGACTCGGGAAGGCTTGCTCGAGTGTGCGACACTTTAGCGTCGCACGGGGATTTTCAAGGCGAAAAGCTAACCCCGTGACAGTACGGCTTCACCATTTTTTTTTCTTGTGTTTAACTCTTTTTTTTTTTTTCATTGTATATGCCTTCATACATATAAATCCATATATGTATATATAAAATCTTATCTAATAAAATTTTCTCTCTCTCCAATAAAATTTAATAATTTGGGGCAATTGCTTATATACCCCTGAAAAGTTTCCGACTTTCCAATTTACCCCTCTTAGAAGGCTAATATTGAAAATACCCTTTCTACGTTTCAGCCTATTTCTAATATACCCCTAGAGTTAAAATCTGTTAATTAACTCTGTTATTTCTGTAAAATTACTATTTTGCCCTTTTAAATATACCCTTCCACCATCTCTTTTTTTATTTGCCCTTAAAGTCGTGGGCACAAAAAGCATTTTGACTTTTGGTCATTTCCAATATATCTCTCTACCATCACCAACATTTCTTATTTGCCCTTAGGATAAGGAAAAAATTGGCATTTTATTTTTTTTTAACTGTGGTAAATATTTAACTCACGTTTAATCCAAGTTAACTTAACAGTAGATAACTGTAGGGGTATTTTGCAATAACGGTGAAACATATGAGGGGTATTTTAGAAAGAAAAAAAAGTAGGGGTAAATCAGATATTCTCAAACGTATGAGGGGTATATAAGCAATTATCCCTAATAATTAAATATCCATATTTATCCAACTAGATCAAATCTAGTAAAAATCTTATCTCATAAGATATTATGAATATTTAATTAATTCTCCAATCCAATTAAAGATAAATATTAATCTCTCCAATATATAATTAGATCCTATCTAATTTTGATCTTATCCAATAAGATTACTTACTAATATTTAAATCTCATTTAAATATCTTTTATAATTAAATATTATCCACTAATCTAATTAGAGATAAATTTAATTCTTGCGCATAATTCTCAAACTGATTCTGAGATCCTAATCTAATTAGGACCAGTTATAACCGAATCGAATAATTAAATCTAATTTAATTAAGCAGCTTCCTTTTATTTTCATCGCTTACACTAAACTCTTTAGTGAACGACTCTCATCCAAACGATTTGGATGCACACAATTCCTAATGTGTGTGACCGCATAAGTTCATTACTATTCGGTAGTGGAGCTCAATATCAAACTCTTTGATATTTAATTAGAACTCTTCTAATCGATAAATAAGAACAATTCAATTCGAATGATTCATATTCTCTCACCGTCCATGAGTGACGCCTAGCAGTATATCACGGCAATCCAGAATGGTGATGAAGAATGAACTTTTCCACTTACAGTTACCATATAATTAATTCCTTTGAACATACAACGTCCCAATCGAACTAAGGTCATGGTTACTCGCCCAACCTTTTCATTCGACCATATAACTAGATTATCAGAAATCAACTCAATATGACAATACGGTTGAAAACTCTTTCCATACACCATGTACCCCCGGCCAGGAGTTTTCCGAGCTGAGTTCGATAAACTGCATAGGACATTCTCCCTCGTCATCGAGAGTGTTGGATTCCTTATTGCGCATTCACATGCCTCCCCGCATAAATCACTATAGCCAATCAGTACCGAATATAAACCCGTTTCTAGAGTCTAAGTATTGGTACTGTCAAACTGTAGCAACCTATACGTGAAGCAACTATGATGCCTCAGGTCCAAGGAGTACTTCACACAACTGTAGCAATGAATTTGTCACCGGCGAGTATAGAACCATGTGATTGTTGAACTAAATAGTCATGCTCAGTATACTTGTTCTCTAACAAGCACCTGTATGCTTGTTTTAGTGTCCCTACACTAGTGACTTGAGATTTGTCACCTCAATTAGAAACATAGCATACACCAGCCTATCCGGAATATCACCGTTCCTGTAATATTCCTCTAGATAGGAGCATTTAAAGAGTCTCGAAAAAGTACATATCTCAAATTTCTAACTCTTAGGAATATGTCTTTTGAAACAATGACCCTGACGATTCATATCAGTATTGTTCTGCTATACAATATATATAAATAGATTATATGCCCTTATATTATGAATTATAAATAATTAATACATAAATACCCTTAAGCTAGTGTCACCAGATTGGCTTTTGGGCATATAACTAACAAGTTATTCTTGCGGCAAAATTACCGAACTATTTTGATGGCATGTACCCTTATGCAACGCTGAATTGGAGGCAACTGAGCATCTTTTCTTTCGATGCGAGCTTTTCTAGAAGGTTTGGTTTGTATATATCTAACGTGGGTCTTTTCATTGCTGATCTAGGTAAAAACCTATCGTATTGGTTGACCTTCATTCTAACAAGCAGGAGCATGAAGGATCACAAAGCTTTTTATTTTCACTTACTCTGGAGCATTTAGAAGGGTCGCACCGAAGTTGTATTCAAAGACTCCCAATTCTCCATTCCCATTATTATTGCGAGAGCTCACGTTTGGACCTCATTTTATGCAAGCGAGCTTCGATCTAGAATCATCACCCCGGATGCAATTTCAGTGCGGCTGACTCGGCTCTTCGCTGCAAGCCTAGGTAGATAGTAGTTAGAAAGGTAGCAATTCGAGGGGAATTGGTGTCCTCGTTAGTAAATAGCAAGGCATTAGTCTATGCGTTTGATTTTGTCGAAGATGTTTATAATGTGCTATCAATTGAAATTAAAGCAGTTTTAAAGCAACCAAATTTCTTTTGGGTACCTTTTCAAGAAACGAATTTACATATTCTCAGGCACAACATTAATTATTAAAACGACCCACTTCATGTCTGACCAATCCGAGTCGATCACTTGGGCCTTCTCTTTTGGATGGAGTTCTCGTTTCTTCAGAAATGTTATGCGAGCTGATCAACTAGCTAATTGGAGTCTATCTAATAAAAAAATATACTCTGTGGTCCTCTTTTGAAGTCTTTTCTAACTCTATATCGTCTCATCTTGTTTAAATAAATTTTTGCTCTCGAACGATTTTTCTCAAAAAAATTGACATAATCAATAATATAAAAATGATGTGACATCTTAATTATAGTCATCTTATCAATTTATAACACCGCTATATCAGTTTCATATAAGGGTGTCACGTCAATATTTAGTTAATTAAATTAACTTATGAAATTTGATTACAATAATTTAGAAAGTACAAGTTAGAAATTATCTATTAAACTATATGAAAGCTCAATGTTTAAACTGATTTTGCATACTCTCCTTATTTTAGGGAGAGGATTTAACCTTTATTACTTTACTAGTGTAGGAACCCGCGCGATGCAGCGAGTAGATAATAAAATTTAAAATTTAAAATTTAAAAAATTAATATTATAGTTAAAATCTTAAATACTAATTTTTTAAAATTATAAAATTTTGAATTAAAGTTATATGACTCCAAAACAACACTATTCTTTAATAAATATGGTAAGAAATTTTAGAATTTTCCCAAATTCTAAAATTGATAGTATAAAGTTCATACTATAAAGTTTAAAATAAAATAAGTCTATTACACATATCCTTTAAATATTATAGAAACTAAATCTTGTTCAATATTTTTCATGTAACCACAAACATATCTAAAATCAAAACAAATATGAGCAAATAGGTATTAGAATTTACCTGAGATCCGAAAAAAGGCAACACCAAATAGTAGATTAATCAATGTATATAGTGGATCGCCGATGTATTCCTGAGAAAAAATAACAAAATATCACATAACAAAACATTAAAAAAATTACCATAATTTAGATAGGAGAGAAACAATAGGAAGTGGAGAAATGAGAGAAAATAAGTTTGAGTAGAACTATTTGAGCGTAGTAATAATAATTAAGTTTATAGTAAAAAAAAAAGATGCAAATGAAATACACAATAATAAGAGAGATTAATTTATAAACCTTTCATAATTAAAGGTTTTTAAACGTTGCAAAAACTTTTGGAATGCCCATCATGTATTGGTTATTTAAATCTCTCTAATTTAATAGTAACGGATGAATAATGATCCTATATAATAAGAGAGATTAATTTATAAACCTTTCATAATTAAAGATTTTTAAACGTTGCAACAACTTTTGGAATGCCTATAATATATATATATATATATATATATATATATATATATATATATATATATATATATATATATATATATATATATATATATATATATATATATATATATATGGTTATTTAAATCTCTAATTTAATAGTAACCGATATTAACTTTATTGCTAGAAGACCAAAAGACAAAAAAATGAAAATAAAAACTCAATATATATATAGATGAATAATGATCTTATGTAACGTTTGATATTGACTTTATAGCTAGAAGATCAAAAGACAAATTAATAAAATTTTAATAGTAGCGGATGGTAAAATATATAAAAAAATTTGATGGTTCGGTTTAGAAAAAGAATACAATTGATAGAAATACGTGATTTGAGTTGATTTGGTTCGGTTCAACCAAAAAAAAGAGAAAAAATTTGAGTTGATTTGGTTGGCACCTACACTAAACAATCCGATTCGGTTTAAGTAAATAAAGAAAAAAACATATGAAGTACGTGAGCCGGTTTGAATTTGTGCCCAAACTCAAGAGGGCACCAAAGAATTTGAGTTGGTTTGGTTCGGTTCAACCAAAAAATGTCATTCCGATTTCGGTTGGCAAGTAAAGAAAAAATAAAACATATGAAGCACTTGAGCCGGATCGGATTTGTGCCTGATTCAGTTGAATGTTTATAATGGTTTTTTTTTTTGTTGGCGGCCACGTGGCAAGAGAGGTGTCGCCACGTGGCAAGAAAGAAATGCCATGACGCCACGTGGCAAAAGAAGTATACCATGCCGCCACGTGGCAAAATAGGAGAATTTATGTATAGGTATAGATCTTTTCATTAAAGCTCAATACTTACGTGACATGTCATGCATAGCTAATTTTGAGGAAGCGGTTCACACTTTCAAAAACATATATGGCCCTTCGCCTTCTCTCTACCATCCCAATTAGTGCATCCACGGTCTCAATACTATTACAATCGTCGCCTCTCCATCTCCATACCACCCCTCCCCTATCTCCTCTCGTTTCTCTTTTCTTTTCTTTTTTTTTACTCTTCTCTATCAACATTAATTTTCTCCCTTTTCTTCTCCTCTGCACTATAGTATCCCCCTCTATCTCTCTCGAACTAATGGTCCCTATTAGATGGTAAGGGTTTCATAGTCCCAGTACTTCTTGGGCCGGTGGACGTTGAGGTCGGCGTAGTCGATGTAGATACGGGCCTTGAAGGTAGCGTCAGGGCGGCACACGAACCTGCCGATGTGCTTGGCCATGGCGTTGGCGATGAAGACGATGGTGGGGCAAGGGCGAGTGGCGACAGCGGCAGCAATGGCGATAGAGATCCAGCGGAGAGAGAAAATGAGAGGACACTGATCCTGAGTTCTCCATCGTTTGCATCAGAAAGCAAGTGGTTGTCCTCTTCTACTCAACATATATAAGAATTCTTTCTTTCTTTTCCCTTTCTTAAGAAAGAGTTGTTAGATTTGTGACTACAAGATCCGTAGTTTAAGTTCGGCTAACAAATTATCCTATGTTGAATTATAATTTGAATTTATAATTTAGTTTTAAATTAAAATTGAAGCTTTAAGTTCAAATTTAGAGTTTAAGTTTAAAATTTGAATTTGAATTTAATATTTCAATTCTAATTAAAATCTAAATTATGAAATTTATTTTAGGTGTGTGAATTCTCATTAAATAATCTAATTTTATATACTATTCTATAACCATCAAATATTGGATTGGATTATTATTTATCCAATCCAATCCTAATCGCAATCATATCCAATCCTTCTATGCTATCCTATCCAGTTCAATATTAAATACCAAGCATGCCATAAGCGAATGATTTGTGAGCATTCCAAATGATAGAGGTCCTTTGATTTGAAGAAGAGGATTTGAAGTCTAAGAATTTGAATGCAAAAAAAAAAAAATTACAGATTGTAATCTATACCTATACATTAATCCCCAAATGAAAATGTCATGTGGCTGTGTTTCCTTTAGTTTTAGGTTTCACATTGTAAAACCAACACTTCACTTTCCCTCAACCCATAACGTCTAATTAATGGTCCACTCACCTTAACCCAACCTGACAGACCGTCGAACGGACAGAGTTTTCCCCTGTACGCGGATAGGGTCTCCCCTGTACGTCCAAGGCGTTGCAATCAATACAATACAAGAAGTTCCAACCAGGAACTGTATTCAATACACAGATTGCATAAGGAAGTATCGAAAACATAAATACAACTACTCTATTACAAGCATTCACCTTAGTTTTCATTTTACATTACATTACATTCAACTCCCAAATGCAATTAAGTTGATACATTTTGTTCTTGTCATTTCTCTCTACCCCTAGGCTATGCCGACTCAGGGTACCGCTATCTCTGGTCTCTGGGGTATGACGCTATCTATGGAGCTACGCCCTCGCCTCGCGTCCCCGCGCCGCTCATGTGCGAACCTGTAACACCCCAAAACAACGTGGGGTGAGAACCAAATCCATGGTTCCTAGCGGGTACGGCCACCCAAGGAAAAAGCTCAACCAAAGTGCTCAAAGGAGGTAAATACATGTTAGTTCAATAAATGAGATAGATATATATCTTAAATATGCAACTAACATTACCATGCTTTTGCCTCACAACTGTAACAATACAATACTATATGCAACAATGCCACTATCATAAGTAGATCTATTGATTCTACGTTCAACTTGCTAACTTTAGCTCATCTATACATATATTAAAAGCCCAGTATTACTGTGGCTTACGTGGCGCTTTCTCGGCGCCCTCCCTCTTCGCGCTCGCTCCGCATTGCGTGGGTGCTCGGGAGGTCGCGGGATGTGGGGCATTGTCCCCTTACCCGTACGCGCGGGCGCACAGTGTGGCAGGAGAGAGAGAAAGAGAGAGAGAGCGAGGCGAGGGGGCTGCGCGCGGGCGACCCGCGCCAGCCGGGCATGCGCGCGAGAGAGAGGAAGAGGGGAAGTGTAACATATCACTTTCCCGTAGAACGTGCCGAGTTCCGTCGAAATGAGCGGAACCCGAAGTAGAGCGAGTATGGAAGGTTTCTAAGTGTATTAGAACCTATGTGAGGTGAAAACGAAACCCGAGGAAACGAAACTGCAAGTCTGGAAAAATTCCAGACTTGGAGCTCACTGAGACCGGACCTCACAGCTAGGGTCTGGACCGCACGCCCGCAGCAGCCGAGCAGGGAGAAAAAATCGGCTAAGTCTTGAAAATCCTGCTCTCGGGATCCGGACTTGAGGTTGAAGACCGGACCCCAGAGACCGGTCCCCACGACCGAGACCGGTCTTGGTCTGCGAAATCAGCCGAAAAACGGCTAAGTCCCAGATAACTTGCTCTCGGGATCCGGACTTGGTGAGCAAGACCGGTCTTGAAGCCCAAATTCTGCCCAGACTGGCAGATTGCAAAATTTGCAATTTGGAGGGCCTAGTTGCAAATGTTACGACATGTTAAGGGCTTGGGGCCCTTTCTCTTCACAGCACACTACACACACACACTCCCCTCTTTTATTTTTCTCCCTTTCTCTCTCTAGAAGGGCTCTAGGGTTTGGAGAATAAGGAGATTGAGGAGGAGAAGCTTGGGAAGGAGAAGGCTTTGGAGCTTTTGGAGGATCTTGGAGCTCTCCCACACCAAGGTCTTGGAAGAGCTTTGCACTAGAGGTAAGTTTATGCAAGTAAACTTCTAGGGTTTAGGTTTTAACCTAAGTTTTGAGGTTTCTCACTTGTCTACTAGGGTTAGAGGCCTAGTAGAGCATAGAACTCCATGAAACCTCCATGAGAGCTCAAGTGCTCTCATGGTGGTTGGCTAGGGTTTGTGTTAGGGGCCAAATGGATGGTTCCAATGGCTTAAGGATGGTACTAAAGAGCTTCCTAGATGATCCAAAGCTATCTTTTGCTTGTGGATGAGATCAATCTAGGAGAAAATCCAATGTGACATTGGTAGGGTTTGGAAATTAAGGTTTTTGCCCTAGAGTGTTTCCAAGACAAATTGACTTTGTGAAAACCTAATTGGGAGTATTCCCGACGCGTGGGACAACTCCGTTCGTCGAAACGAAAAGCCTATGTAGGAGCCACTATGTAAATTAGCCTGATTTGGGCTCTGTTTAACGCGCAGGTCACAACCTAGGGATCGGATAGCTACGAAACTTAAACCACATCACCACCATAATATTTAGAGGTGGGGGGTGCATTCCTAATCGTTGGATTCCCTTCTATGTCTATATCACTTCGTTGAACATATTATATTGTATAATATTCATGCATGATAGGGTAGTGAGTATTTATGCTTATGGTTGAACCTCAATACTTTGTTATAATGTGGATGTACTTAGTGATTGAAATGGAACCATAGGAGACACAAGAACTATAACCCTATACATGTGTGAGTGTGACAATGGACTTGATCATAGTAAACAACGGTGATATTGAACATAGAGACGAGATTGGCATCGAGATGACAGTAGTTAAACCTAGTTTAACTCTAGTGGCATTATGGCAAGAATGACATAGTATGATAAGGTAGTAACCTATCATTGATATAGTGACATTGTGGCTATGAATCCTCAAGTAGAGGATTAGATCGATACTCATGATAAGTCTTGGCTCGAGGGAGGTAGCTTCTCCTCGAGCGGTGCGTTCCGGAACAGTCACCACAGGGAGCGCGGTCCCTGAAGACGGTCTCTCCGGTCTTGTAGTGCTTAGAGCCTCCCCGAACTAAAGGGATTTGGGTTATGAGTTATTGGGGTTAACTATGTTAACCGATAAGATTGGGTAAAGAGCCAAGTAAAGATTGGATAAAGAGCATGCATGCATAGTTAATTACAGTTGATTATCTATTCACTCACCTTTCTTTTGCAGGCATAGTATTAGTATATAGTATGGCTACTATTTCCTTTCCTTTGTAATACTTATGCCTAAATAGACCTAGTGAGTAAGTCGGCGAGGTCGGATGCCGAGCCCACAGGGAACTTCGTTGTAGTTCTCACACCACCAACCCTACAGGTCCTGGCACGAGCGGGGCAGCGGAGGACCGGGGCAAGGGTGTAGCGCCATAGTTAGTGGCTACCGGAGTTACATTAGACATTCCTTTTGGCATACATGTATCAACTTTATTTTTGTTGATCTATAGTTGTTAAGTTGTAAACAATTATGTAATTTTGTGGGATGTCAATTGTAAAAAGATATGATGTTTAAAGAAAAAGAATATAATAGTTTTAGTTATGTGTTTTTGGTTAAAATGTAATCAAATAGCATGTATGGTTTACTTTATAGCTTAGAGCTTTTACTTCCGCTGTGTTTGTTGCTTGCCCTCGTGCAAGCCTTGTATAATTACAAATCTCTCTTGTTTGCTTATTATACTTGTTGCTAGAGCCTTGGGCGGGCAGGGGAGGCCCTGTCCGTTCGGCGTCTGTTGACGTAGCCGAACCCGACCAAAGAGGCGGGTAGCGAGACGTGACAGGAAGAGAGAGAGAGAGAGCAGAGAGAGAGAAAGAGAAAGCAGACAGAGTGTCACGCCCCGAGACCCAGCGGAAGCACGCCCGGCGCGTGCCCAGACCCGCCGTACATCTAAAACATACAAGGCGTCTAACACAAGATGAAAAACCAACAAAATAAGAAGAATCTAGAAGTATCAGAGCAGTATAACAACTAGAATTTTAAACTAGGAAGCATAAAGAAGTAGATAAATGAAAGTACCAAACTCCACTAAGAACTATAATAAAGAGTACAACCCAAGATCCCAAAGCAAAAACTAACATAATACATGGTGGTCTCTATAACTGGATACAAAAACCTCTCTCACCAAAACAAAAGAGAGAAAAGTAGAACCACCTAAGAGAAAGTAAAGCTGCTACGGCTAACTAGACGCGACTCCCTTGCCGCGATCCCTTGCCTCCGCCGGTGCCGAAGGCTCTGAAACACATTAGAAAAAGAGGGCGTGAGAACTATTAATTAATAGTTCCCAGTGGGCAATTACTGACTTCAGTCGCATGCTCCACTAGGCCCAAAACTAAACAAGTAAACGGTAAACTATGCATAAGTAAGGTAAACAACATGTAAATAAATATGTAAACTACTAAACATGATCTCTCTACTTAGCATGAAATTGCATAAGTAATTAAGCTATTCTAAGCATGAATAGAAATCACTATAATTAGTACAATGTTCACAAGTTAATAGTAAAGAGTTAAGGTTTACTATTCTAGTCATAGTCCACAATGTCCATTAAACTACTTTAAGTTTAAGTCCCACAAGACCCAACCCGAATGCGGTCTGGCCGATGCCCACCCGAAGGCTGCCTAGCCAAATACCGAGCCTAATGGCCCCGTAGTAGTCAACATCCCCACCCTAGGAATGAGACTGTCCTACGGCAATCCATTTCGGCGCCCAATCCCGCACGGCGAATACATAAATCGCGTTGGCCAACTCCGGAATGCCGGCTTGTAGGGAGCGACCCTCACAAGCATGTGCGAATGAGCACAATGGCATATAGTCACAAGAACTGTCACAAGTCTCAAATCATCATGTCTCTAACATGGAAAGTAACGCTACAGTATCCAAGGCCTATCTCTATGTCATCATGTCTCTAACATGGAATATAATAGATGTCAGTGGCCTATGTCAATGTCTCTATGTTGCAGTTTCACAGTTTTCTAAGTTAAGTGCCGCTTGATGGCACTTAAACTGTCTAAGTCCCAACTTGAGTTTGATGTTCACAATTACATTATATGAGCTACAATAAGCATAAGAGGCACATTCCCAAGTGCCCACAAGAACCACCCTCACATGCATGCAAAATAACCCAGATTACTCTACTATATAGAGTGAAATTTTAATCATACATAAGGCATGCATTTTAAGTGTTCCAAAATTTATAATAATTCTATCTAGCATGAATATGCACTTAGAATAATTTACTCAAACCAAATAAGCACTTAGAAGACATTTTCCCCTATGTTCTTGAAGCCAAACCCACCGAATGCGAATAGCGTTGCTCCGAACCGCTAACGAAGCTTCGATTATCACTCCTTTAGTCTAAAAAGCAAACCCTAGGAGTTACAAGCTAAGGAGATGAACCATGAGTTCACACTTTAAGGATTTCAACAAAAGGTTGAAGAAAACTCACCGAATGCGAAGGAAATGCTCTCGATCTCCAAATAGGAGTTAGAGTCCTTCCAATCCAACATAAACCAAAGTTCTAAACCCATCAATTAGGTTCTAGAAGCTACAAAACGAAAATCCCCAAATCCTAATCCTAGAATCCCATTCTAGGGTTTCTACACAAAGAAACCATCAAAAACCAAATCTAGAGGAGGAAAGTGGTTTGCTTACATCCAAGAAGCTTCAAACCAAGCTTAAAAGGTTCTAGGCTTGAAGTTTGATCCTCCACCAAGCTCCAAATCCAAGCTCCAAGCTTCTACCAAGAAGACAATGGCTCTAGGTGGTAAAAGGAGAAGAAAAGAGAGATCGATCTCTTAAAAATCCACCAAGAAAACCAAAAGAACACAAGGGATTAGAGAGAGAAACTCCCCTACCTTGTTTGCTGCTGTGGAAGGGCTCAAATGAAGCCCTAGGGGTGTGTGGTACACTAATAGAGGTGTACAATAGCTAAAACCCCAGCTTTGAACTGCTTTAATCTACCACTTTGTACCGACAAATCCATTTTGTACCCAGATAAACCTCGCGAAAAGGCCAAACCCGAGCCTCGGGTTTGCCAAGTCCGCCTTTATACGGTATAAATCATGGTCCAGACTGATAGCCATCACTTTATACCGGTATAGACACCATTTTGTACCGGTACAAAGGCACAGAACTCCAACCCGAGAGCCACCTAAAATCCAACATTTTAGACTTTAGTGCTTGGAACTCATCCACTAACCTCGGTACTCGTGCCATAGATCGAAACACAGTCAACGACCCTCCAGAAAAACTGGAAAAGCTCAAATCCCACAACCAACACTCGAACCTTGCTATTTGCTAAAGTCCAGTGCGTCACACAGAGGGGACAGAGGGGGCCACCAGAAAGAGAGAGAGAGAAAGACCAGAGGGAGAGAGAGAGAGAGCGCAGACAGAGAGGGGTGCAAGCCCCCCGCACATGGCGGGACCCACACTTTGCGCGCGACCCAGCCCGGCGGGTGCGCGCGCCCCCCTCTCTCCTCCTATCATTTCCTCTCCCTCCCCCCTGGCTCTCTCCCTCTTTCTCTCCCTCTCCCCCCACCCCCCCTCTCTCTACCTCTTTTTCTTTCCCTCCCCCTACTCTCTCTCTCTCCTCCCCTCTTCCCCTCTCCGCGAGCGGGCGCCGGCTGGCATGGCTCCGCCGCCTGATGCGGGCATGACGCGGGCGCGGACGCCGCGCGGGGCAACAACAGGGTGGAGGCCGCTTCGGCGCTCCCCTCTATGTCGTTCCTTCTCGGTGGCGCGGGTGCGCGGCGCGCGAGGGCACCGAACGTGGGTCGCACATGGCAGTGGAAAAGAAAGAGAGAAAGAGAGGAGGACGCACATGGTAGGGGAGAGAAAGGGAGAAAGAGGCGGGGGGCCCCGCGCGCGCGACCCGCGCCCACCGCGAGCGTGTGCGAGAGAGAGAGAGAGAGAGAGAGAGAGAGAGAGAGAGCGGGGAGAGAGAGCCGGGGCCATGTGTGGGCGACCCGCAACCCCTACGCCGCGAGAGAGAGAGAGAGACTCTCTCTTTCTCTCCCTCTCCCCCACCCCTTATCTCTCTCCTCCTCTTTTCCACTCCCCTCCCCCGGCTCTCTCTCTCTCTCTCTCCCTCACTCCCACCGCTCTCTCTCGGGCTCGGCGTGCCGGCGGGGAGCGGGACACAGGCGCGTGCAAAGCGAAGGCCGAGGCACGGGTGTGCGGGCTCGCGAGGGCGCGAGCCGGTGCCGGGCGCGGGTCCGTACGGGGCAAAGACTTGCGGGCGAGGGCGCGTGAGGGCGTGAGAGAGGCGCGGCGCGGCCTGGCGCAGAGCGCCTAGTGCGAGCGCAACCCGGCGCGCTCTCCCTCTCCCTCTTCCCCCATCTCTCTCTTCTCTCACTCCCCCCCTCTTTCTCCCTCTCCTCCCTTCTTTTTCTTCTTTTTCTTCTTCTTCTTCTTCTTTTTCTTCTCAACCGAAGAAACATCAATTTAAAAAATTAACAACCCCCTCCAAACCCAAACATGCACACTCTAAGTGAGAGTGTTTTCTTAGTGTCGCCCTTTCCTCATCCTCTGTCTCTTGCACTCCAAGTGTTTGATGAATTGCCTCTACTGCAGTATTCATACTGATCAACATAGTAGTTCTTCATTTCACCAAAATTATTAAATTATTAATATTGCTACCATTGTTGTTCCATTATGCAGGTTGGCAGACGTATTTTTGGATCGCATTCATTCCTTTGGTTGTAACTTTTTCAATGAGGTTTCTTATTTTAAAAGTTGACTTTCTCTTAGGGAAGATAAGAAGATGGACAATATATACTGAACTATGAAATTGTTGTTCATTTGACTTTTGACTTATCCTCAGAGGTGAATACTAGACCATTAACTTAGGATTTCACATTTGTCGCCGTCATATGTTATTCTCATGCATGCCTAGAAACTTCAAGTGTTATGTTGTTGCCAGGTGCCTCTAGCGAACCATATTTAGATGTAAATATTCCGCATCAATTTTTAACAAACTTGAACATTCTAGACAAATTAAAATTCGCATGCCTTAAAATTGTATCCTTCTTAGAGTTATTATATGTGAATATAACATCTTAAGATTGCCATTATTTGTGCAGCAGCACATAGCATGTAAGCATGCACTTTATTAGGACTTGGTGTAATTTTGTTTCATTACTTGCAGCTTCTACTAGCCGTGGGCACTAAATTGGAGCATGTCATAACTCAGTTGGCTCATGAGGTTGCTGAGAAGCATTCAGCAATTGAAAGTGATTTGGTAGTTAAGCCATCAGATGAGCGCTTCTGGTTCCACCGTCCCAGGATCGTCCTGTACCTGATCCACTTCATTCTCTTCCAAAATGCCTTTGAGATTGCGTTCTTCTTCTAGGTTCTGGTAATGAACTAATTAAGCATCCTTTAGAACTAGATTTTTTCCGTGTATATGACCGATTGATGGCCATAAGATCTTTATATTTCTAATGGATTATAAAAATTGTGCTTCTCCCGATAAGCCTACGATTCACACTCTGACAATGTTATACATTTTCGTGGTTAATTAAAGTTACAATGCATGATTGTGATGCAACCATTTTATTATATAATAGATTCCATATTTCTAGAATTAATATATTTTATATTTATAGAATTCATTCGTTATTCCCAGCACTAAATAATTCGAGTATGGCTACATATATTTTATTATAGAATAGAAATTTTTTATTGTTACGACACTAAAAAAATGGCCCCTTTTTACTAGGCCTCTTAGGTTGCAAGGTTTTTTTTTTTTCAATTTAAATTAAATAAAGCTTGGAGTGAAGTAACAATTTGTATCGGTATGAGTCTGAGGTAAACCTTATGCTTAGGCGTATGTTGATTTACCTATAAGACTTCCTTTGATTTCCAATAATATTTTTATTCAAAGTCTCATACATGATTTTTTTATATGCTGATTTACATGTGTGAGACTTAGAATACAGGTAAAAAAAGGTCCAGTTAAATGCTGGTTTGTTCATGCTGATTTTTAACTGGACCTTTTTTTACCTGTATAGTCAAAATCAGCATTTTTTAAATCAACATTTTTTAGGCCCTCTCTTAAAAAAGGTCCAGTTAAAATCAACATTTAACAAAATCAGCATTTGTTAGAATGCTGATTTTATATAGAGATAATTGTCTATATACCCCTCATGCGTCTGGAAATATCTGATCTACCCCGGCTTTTTTTTTCTTTCTAAAATGCCCCACATATGTTCCACCGTTATTCCAAAATACCCATGTAGTTAGTCCCTGTTAAACTAACTCGAGTTAAACATAGGTTAAATGTATACCAGAGTTAAAACCTAATTAAAATACCTATTTTTCCCCTACCTTATTTGTAACGACCCAGCCCACTGGCAACAATAACTCGTTGGGCCCAACCACCGGCCGCTTAAGCCTAGTTATTATTGTTACGGATTTTATGTTGGCATATTTCGTGAAGTTAGTTCGGAGTCTTGAAGGTTTAGAGAAGATGAGACGAAGATCGAAGACTCGCAGACTCGAAACGTAAATCCACAATGCTCAGTAAGTTCAAATACTGATGATGATGATTTATATACTTTAACAAGTGTTTAGAAGACATTAGGATTGTTGAAATTGAGTTTTAAATAATTTGGTTCTTCACTCGCATATCTGTTGAGAGGACCGGTCTCCACATTGAGAGGACCGGTCCCAAGAAGCACCCTCTGCGCACCTTTGCAGAGCAGGACCGGTCTCCACAATCGGAAGACCGGTCCCAGAGCTCCCTATGCGCAACTTTGACAGAGGACCGGTCTCCACAAAGGAGGACCGGTCCCGAGGCTGAAATTCACATATCGAATAAGACCGGTCCCCCGGGCATGTGAGACCGGTCCTCTGATTAATATTTTATTGCGCAAGGGAGGACCTGGTCTCTCGATCCGGAGGACCGGTCCTCGATACGAAATCGTTTTTAAAGATTTATTTTTTAATCCAAATCTATCTAGAAGTCTTCTAAACCTATAAATAAGATGTAGGGTGTTTCTAAAAGATGATTAAGCCTAGATTATTTATGAAAAACCCTAGAAGCTTGTAGGTAGCCGTTTTCCTCATCTTCTACATCAAGCTTCTCCCAAATTGATTCTCGGTGCCCTAATTCTTAATGTTTTTCTAGAATCAATTTGAGAATTGCTTAGAGATTATTCCCATAGATCTTTAATGAGAATCTAAGCAATAAATCAGCATCGATCGTATTGTTTTTGCTCGGACGAGTGCGCTCGTGGATTCGAGTGGGCGTCGTGGATTCGGCGTGATCAAGGCTTCGTGGATTCGAAGTGGAGGCGTTTCGTGGATTCGGGACGTGGCGTTCGTGGACTCGGACGGGAGGGAGTGGACTACCCGAAGGAGGATTGCGCGGAGATCCATAAGAGAGTTAGAGAGGTTAAGTCCGTGGAGTCGGTAATCACCTTGTAATCTTTTCTTTTAGTGGATTGTTATTCGCGTGTTGGTCCCGTGGGTTTTTTACTCCGAGTTGGAGTTTTCCCACGTAAATCTCGGTGTGCTTTTTAATTTCCGCATTTACTTTTAAAGCATCGAGAATTGTGGTTTTTGGCCGATACACCTATTCACCCCCCTCTAGGTGTTGTTTGATACAATCTAGATAGATCCTTGGGGCTTCCCCGTAACTTACAATTGGTATCAGAGAGGGATCTAGATATATTGATATCAAATGGCCGAAGGCGGTAACATTAATCGACCTCCGCTTTTCGACGGGACGAATTATGCCTATTGGAAAGTTCGCATGAGAGCTTTTCTAATTGCAATCGAAGAGCGGGTGTGGAAATCAATTGAGTTCGGATGGAAACCTCCAACCGAAAAGGTCGATAATGTTGAGAAGCCTAAACCACGAGACAAGTGGACGAAAGATGAAAACGAGGCATCTTCGTTTAACGGCAAGGGCATAAACGCTTTATTTAATGCCTTGTCGCAAACGGAGTTTACTCGCGTGTCGGCTTGTGAAACCGCGAAAGAGATTTGGGATACTCTACAAGTTACGCATGAAGGAACAAGCTTAGTAAAGGTCCAAAAATTACAAATGCTTACAAGCAAATTTGATTCGATTTTCATGGATGAAAACGAGACCTTTACCGAGTACTATACACGTCTACAAGACATAGTAAATACATGCGCTAACTTGGGAGAGAAAATCCCGGAGTCAAAAGTTGTTAGAAAAATTCTTCGAACTCTTCCTAACGTTTTCGGGCAAAGGTTGCCGCGATTGAAACGGTTAAGCATCGGATGAGATGAAAGTCGAAGAATTAGTAGGCGCTTTACAAACGTATGAGATGACTTTTCCTACTAATCAATCTTCTTCCAAGTCTTTTTCTAAAAGCAGGGATGGCACTCAAATCATCAAAGGAAGACGACGACACGATTCCGACGAAAATATTACGCTTGCGGATTTTGAACAACAATTGGCGCTCCTCACGAAGAAGTTTCGCCGGAATTTTCGAAAGAAGAACGATGCTTCATCTTCGAAGCGAAAATCCTTTTCTAAACCTTCTTCTAATTCTAAATTGAAAGATAAAAAACTTGTAAAGTCTTCGAATGAAAAAGATGAATTCGAAGGGGAATCCAATGCTTCAAGTGTAGAGGCTACTATATCGCAACGGATTGTCCTTCGAAGAAGACGTATAAACCGAAGGCTTTGCAAGCTAAAACGAAAACTTGGGATGACTCTTCTTCAAACGGATCATCATCAAGTGATGAAGAAAAGGATCATACGGCTTTAATCGCTAATTCTACATCTTTTCCTCCGTCTTATAATGTTGCTTGTTTATCATCTATTGTTTCTAACTCAAATCTTTCTCTCTCTTCGCATAGGTCTTCGAGCGAGAATGGCGAAAGTGAGGAGGAATCGAATGACGAGGATATAGCCGAAGCATACAACCGACTTCTTATCGAATCGAAAAAGATGGCTAAATTCAATAAGAAGTTGGAAAGTCGTTTGTTGGAGATTGAAGAAGATAACAACAATATGAGGATCATGAATGAAGCTCTTGAGGAGGAACGGGAATCAACTTTGAATATCAATTCGGTCCTCCAAAAGAAGCTAGAAGAAGCGGAATTAACAATGAAATCTTATAGGGATAAGATTGGATTTTTGGAGCAACAATTTAAGGAAACCTACACATCCAATCAAGTGTTAACCAAGCAAGTTCATCAACTCAAATCGGATCTTCAACAATTTTCCTCGGGTTCGAAAAAGTTGGATAACATGCTCGGGTTAGGTCAAACGAACAAGTTGGGCCTCGGATACGAAAGGACATATGTTGAGAAGGATCAAAAGACGACATCGAAAGTCTCAACAAATTTAAAAGCAAAGGTATGTCACCGCTGCGAGTCAAGGGACATATCAAAAAGAGTTGCCCGAACAAGACAACGAAATCTCAATCGGCACCTTCTTCTATTCGGTATCTCCCACGGAATCAAATAGGAAATCAAGTTAGTCGAGTACCTCGTGCAAACCGAATCTCAAAACCGAACCATCAAGGGAGTTCTAATTCTAAGCCTCAACGAAAATATCAACCGAAGGTTCAAGCATCGAAACGACTAACGGTTGATCCCAATACAAGGCAAATCAAACCGAACGTCGACAAGCAAAGACAACGAAAGATCCAACAAGTGTGGATTCGGAAAGGTGATATCTTTCCTTGTTATTCTTCTTAGCTTGTTTTTCGGTTATGTAATGCTTTGATAGGTGTATATTTCCTACTTTTATTTATTGCATTACATGCTTAGGCGATTTTTGGTACTTAGTGAATATCTTTGATGCTTGAGTTTCTTGTGTTTGAAAATCGTCTTTGAGGAAAGGTAAAGGGGAGTTTTTAAAATTTTTGAGAGTGGCAATGATTGAAAATCATAAATGTAGAGAGATTAAAGGTTTTTCAAAAAGCCTTAACCGGTATTTAAAGTCAATTCAAATTGGACTAAATTCATATTAATTATCGGCTTTACTTCACTTGTTATTATTTTGACGATAATTTAATATGTGATTTCTTCTTACATACATTCATCAAAATGTTGAAATTAATTTTAATCTTTTAGTAATTAATTCATCTTGGTAGTGAATGATTGAATATAATTGATGGATATTTGCTAATTGACTAAGATTCGTCAAAATTATTTTCAATTATGAGATTGTCTAATTTAGGGGAGTTTGAATATTTTTTTTTAAAAAAAGGAAAAACTCCTAAGTATAAAAGATGTGGAAAGAGTTACATCTCGAAAGGAGTGTGAAAACTACCACCACATGTAGGAAAGAGCTACCACCCGGCCGTCCAAGACGTGTGTGAAGCTACCACATGAGAAATTATATGAAAAACCGAAAAGGTTGAAAAAATATGTATATATGAATATTTTAATATTTTCGACGATATAAGGTGATAGTTTGAAAAAGATGCTCAAAGAGCCACTCCCGGTGCTTTATTAGTTAAATCTCTATTTTGAACGAGTTGCGACAAATTGGTGTCAATTTGTAAAATTTTTAAAAAATTATTTTTCATCAATTTCCATCTTGATGACTTTAAATCATTAGATTTTTCTTAATATCAAATTTTGATGAATTGATGTCTTTTGAAATCAAATAATATTTTATTTTCATCATAGTAATTTTTGAAGTGAAATCATTAATTTTATGAAATTAATCTAATTTTGAAGGATTTTTGAGAAAACAAGGCAAATTTTTTTTAATGAGGAGGACACGAAGTGATTTTACCTTTTTTTAGTCTCATTATCTATGTTTTATCTTTTTTCTCTACTTTTAACTGTGACGTGACTACTTTCTATTTGCTAGTTTGTTTTTCTCTCTATTTGTGTTTCTTTGTGGCAATTTTTGACAAAAAGGGGGAGAAGAATTGGAAACTTGAATTGAATTTCAAGGGGAGAGATTTTCATGAACAAAGGGGAGAGATTGTTATTTTCATATATTAGATTTTCATGAACAAAGGGGGAGAGATTGTTATTGTCATATATTTTCTTTACTACTGACCTTGTTTATGAACTTTGTTCGTGGAGAAAATTGTCTTTTTGCAGGTTTTTGAAATCAAAACATCAAGACTCCTTGTGTCTAAGTCATAGAGTTTGTTTAGGAGTTGCAAAATTATAATTTTGTATTTCTTTGGATCTTTCACGCGAGAAGTTCATTGTTTTGGTGATGGCAATGAATTTCATTTTGAGTATTTTAATGTAATTTTGGGTTTTGTCACGAAATTGCCAAAGGGGAGATTGTTACGATTTTATGTTGGCATATTTCGTGAAGTTAGTTCGAGTCTTGAAGGTTTAGAGAAGATGAGACGAAGATCGAAGACTCGCAGACCAAACGTAAATCCACAATGCTCTGGTAAGTTCAAATACGATGATGATGATTTATATACTTTAACAAGTGTTTAGAAGACATTAGGATTGTTGAAATTGAGTTTTAACTAATTTGGTTCTTCACTCGCATATCTGTTGAGAGGACCTGGTCTCCACATTGAGAGGACCTGGCCCCAAGTAAGCACCCTCTCGCGCACCTTGTAGAGCAGGACCTGCCTCCACAACCGGAAGACCGGTCCCGCAGAGCTCCCTATGCGCAACTTTAGACAGAGGACCGGTCTCCACAAAGGGAGGACCGGTCCCGTAGGCCGGAAATTCACATATCGTCGAATAAGACCGGTCCCCCGGCATGTGAGACCGGTCCCTGATTAATATTTTATTGCGCAAGGGAGGACCTGCCTCGATCCGGAGGATGGCCGGTCCCTCGATACGAAATCGTTTTAAAGATTTATTTTTTTTAATCCAAATCTATCTAGAAGTCTTCTAAACCTATAAATAAGATGTAGGGGTGTTTCTAAAAGATGATTAAGCCTAGATTATTTATGAAAAACCCTAGAAGCTTGTAGGTAGCCGTTTTCCTCATCTTCTACATCAAGCTTCTCCCAAATTGATTCTGCCCTAATTCTTAATGTTTTTCTAGAATCAATTTGAGAATTGCTTAGAGATTATTCCCATAGATCTTTAATGAGAATCTAAGCAATAAATCATCATCGATCGTATTGTTTTTGCTCCGGACGGAGTGCGCTCGTGGATTCGAGCGGGCGTCGTGGATTCGGCGTGATCAAGGCTTCGTGGATTCGAAGTGGAGGCGTTTCGTGGATTCGGGACGTGGCGTTCGTGGACTCGGACGTGAGGGCGTGGACAACCCGAAGGAGGATTGCGCGGAGATCCATAAGAGAGTTAGAGAGGTTAAGTCCGTGGAGTCGGTAATCACCTTGTAATCTTTTCTTTTAGTGGATTGTTATTCGCGTGTTGGTCCCGTGGGTTTTTTACTCCGAGTTGGAGTTTTCCCACGTAAATCTCGGTGTGCTTTTTAATTTCCGCATTTACTTTTAAAGCATCGAGAATTGTGGTTTTTGGCCGATACACCTATTCACCCCCCTCTAGGTGTTGTTTGATACAATCTAGATAGATCCTTGGGGCTTCCCCGTAACTTACAATTATTACTAGTGTCTAAGTCTATTATAAACCCAATGACAACCCTATTCCCATCCGATGTGGGACTATTGGGGTGTCACAAACTCCCCCCGTTAAGGCCCTGACGTCCTCGTCAGTCCAATCACACACACAGCCCACGATCACCAAGCGATGTGAGACTCGTCTCGCTAGCCCGTCATCCAGACCCTAGCTCAGGCGAGACTCGCCACACATGTCCAGCTGGTGAACCGGCTCTGATACCAAATGTAACGACCCAGCCCACTAGCAACAATAACTCGTTGGGCCCAACCACCGGCCCAAAATGATTAAGCCCAGTTATTATTACTAGTGTCTAAGTCTATTATAAACCCAATGACAACCTTATTTCCATCCGATGTGGGACTATTGGGGTGAAACATTATTAAACTATTTCCTTAACTTATCATCTCTTTCTCTCCAGTAAAATTCATCGCTCCCGTCGTCGTCCTCCACCGCTACCTTGGCCGGCGCCGAGAGCAAGAGGGCCGCAGCGACAATCCCCCCCACGCCGCCTCCCTCTCCACCGCTGTGTTCTCCCCCCTCCGCGCCCTCCGCCTCCTCTCCAACTGTAACGACCCAGCCCACTAGCAACAATAACTCGTTGGGCCCAACCACCGACCCAAAATGCTTAAGCCCAGTTATTATTACTAGTGTCCAAGTCTCATATAACCCAATGACAAATCCATTCCCATCCGATGTGGGACTATTAGGGTGTCACAGACTCCCCCCGTTAAGGCCCTGACGTCCTCGTCAGTCCAATCACACACACACACAGCCCAAGGACGCCAGGCGATGTGAGACTTGTCTCGCTAGCCTTATCATCTAGACCCTAGCTCAGCCGAGACTCGCCACACATGTCCAGCTGGTGAACCGGCTCTGATACCAAATGTAATAACAGTTACCAGGCGAGCATCGGGATGGCTCCGTACGAGGCTTTATATGGGCGTCGATGTCGGTCCCCTATCTGTTGGGATGACGTCGGAGAACGCCGATTGATCGGGCCAGACTTAGTGGAGGATGCGGAGGCAAAGATTCGCATTGCGAGAGAACGACTTCAGACTGCACAAAGTCGACAGAGGAGCTACGCGGACCAGCGGAGGCGTGACCTAGAGTTTCAGGTCGGTGAGCATGTGCTGCTCAAGGTGTCGCCTTCCAGGGGGATCAAACGGTTTGGTTTGCGGAACAAGCTTAGTCCGCGATTTGTGGGACCGTTTGAGATTCTGGAGCGTGTTGGTCCGGTGGCGTACAAGTTGGCTCTACCTCCGAGTCTCGCCCGGGTGCACAACGTCTTTCACGTGTCCATGCTTCGGAACTACATTCCGGATCCGTCCCACGTCATCAGCCCGACGGCTATACAGTTGCGGGAGGATCTTAGCTATGATGAGGCTCCGTTGCGAGTTTTGGCACGTGAGGTGAAACAGTTACGGAACAGGAGCATTCCGTATGTGAAAGTCCAATGGGAGAATCACGAGAAGCGCGAGGCTACGTGGGAGCTTGAGTCTTCTATGTGGGAGCGTTATCCGCATTTATTTACGGGGGATCCATGATTTACGTTTCGGGGACGAAACTTCTTGTAAGGAGGGAATGATGTAATAACTGAGATTTTTGCATAATAAGAAATAAACTCTTTGTTGACGGTGTTTTTGTGCATAATGTAATTATAAAAGCACTCGTTAAATTTCAGGTGAAAATAAGCTAAGACGGAGAAGTTACGCGACCCGGACTATCGACTTAAAGTGAATAGTAACTTCGGCTGTTCGGTGAGCCAGGGAATAGAGAGGTGTTCCGGTGCGTATTGGACTCCGATCATAGGACTCCAATAGCTCGTTTCAAATGTCTCGACCATTCCGAATCCAATGGCACTGACGGAATTGGATTCTGATGCACGGTTGTCGAGAAAAAGGATTTTGTACGGTTATACATATATAAATAAATAAATGGAATTTTGGAGGAGTTAAAGAGGGGGTGTTTCGTCGCAAATCGGAGACCAAATCAGACGAAACGAAATGCTAGATTCGATCCCCAGTCGTGCTGAATGCGCTGGTGCGATCCGATCGGAAATCCGACAGACGGATCCTCAGGAATCGCGAAGAGTTCGCAGAGGGGTAAAAATCACAAAACGGAGAAATCGCGATAAGCCTGATATTTTATGTGCTGAATCGCGAGATTTCGAACATTGAGGGACATACGCGCATGATACATACTCTGACAGGGACTGGAGTATAAATTATGGGCCGTGGAGGGCTAAATTGCAAAATGACAATTGATATATATGTATATGTATTAGGGTTTCTCAAAGAAACCCTAACCCTAGAAGCCTTTCACATTCCCCTGCAGCCCCAAACCGCCTCCATCACCCTGCGCATGCCCTGGCAGCCGGCAGGCCGCCGCAGCCGCCGGAAAACCTCTCGGACCTCTTTCTCCCTCTCCCTCCATCTTCCATCTCCTTTGCTGTGGAGCCCGGAGAAGCCGTAAAGGGTTGGATCTAGCATCCCTCGGCCCGATCCACCCTCAAGCGCGCTCCTCCGGCCATCCCCGCCGTCGCCGCACGCCGCCGGCCGCGCCGGACGCCCTGCGGCCCGCCCGGACTTGTGCGCACCGAGGCCGAGCCCTCTCGGCTTTCGGGCGTCTCCGTCGCCTACGGGAGGGAGCACGGTAGTCCCCTCGGCTTCCGCCACCGATCCGTCGCCACTCCGACCACCTCCGCCGCCGCCGCCGCGCCGCCGGGTGACTGCTAAACGTAGAGCAGTTGACGGCTTTGATCTCCGCTGGCGCGACTCCGACCGCCTTCCGCCGCCGGCCAGTGGGTGCCCCGGTCCCCTTGGACCTTACGCTCCCATCACCGACCAGATTGCCCGCCTCCCGGCCGCCGGCGACCAACCCTAGGTCCTCACTGCCTGGTATGCGGTATTTTTGTTCCAGCAGCTAGTTTTTGGGTTCCGGTCACTGTTTCGGTGATCCGGAGACACCCCGATGACCATGGAGGTGAGCACGATCATCGTAGCTTCGTGCTGAACACCATTCTCACCTCCATTTAGGTCTAAGGTGCCCTGGTTAGCAGGTTAACTGCGGTTTAGGCGCTGTGCCCGCAGTTTCACTGATTTTCATGTCGCTCGTGCGCACGCCACAGTGGCCGGCAGTGCTCCGAAATGTGAGCACAGCCTCCGGCACGCCGAGACCTACCAGCACGTGTCTCGGTTTGACTGTTCGACCTCTGGTTTGCGTGCACGACCCATAAAAGCCCGAAAAGCGCATAAAATGATGCGCTTTTATGTATTGAGTTGGACTTTTATGCAATTTTATTATTTGTGGCTGATGTGGGCGGCGTGTACGTACTGTGGGTAACCTCTGGACTGATCGTCCAAGGCCCCAAGCCTTTATGGAAATCAAAAAGTGATTTTCGGAGCGTTTTTCAGCAAAATTCACCGACAGAACGTGTTTACGGTTCGGAATTTGTCCGTCGACCCTTAGTAGTTATTTACGATGTCGCTAAGCCTTGTTGGCTGATCACCCGCGTCGTTTCGAGGGTTCGGAAACGACGAGTGAGCGACGGTGGGTTCCGATACAGTTTTCGGGACTATTGGGATGTCATAGACTCCCCGTGTTAAGGCCTTGACGTCCTCGTCAGTCCAATCACACACACACAGCCCAAGAACACCAGGCGATGTGAGACTCGTCTCGCTAGCCTTGTCATCTAGACCCTAGCTAAGCCGAGACACGCCACACATGTCCAGCTGGTGAACCGGCTCTGATACCAAATGTAACGACCCAGCCCACTAGCAACAATAACTCGTTGGGCCCAACCACCGGCCCAAAATGCTTAAGCCCAGTTATTATTACTAGTGTCCAAGTCTCATATAAACCAAATGACAAATCCATTCCTATCCGATGTTGTGACGCACTGAACTTTCGCAAATAGCAAGATTCGAGTTTTGGTTGTGAGATCTAAGCTTTTCCAGTTTTTCTGGAGGGTCGTTGACTGTGTTCCGACCTATGGCACGAGTCCCGAGAAGTGTGGTTGAAATCTTGGCACCAAAGTCCAAAAAGTTAGATTTTGGGTAGCTCTCGGGTTGCCATTTCAGGCATCTGTACCGGTACAGATTGATGGTTGTACCGGTACAGACATGATGGCTATACCGGTACAAATGGAATTTTGTACCTGTATGAAAGGGCTGGACTGGGCAAACCCGAGGCTCGGGTTTGGCTGCTTCGAGGGATCTGTACCGGGACAGATTGGATTTGTACCGGTACAAACTGGCAGATTTTGACTGCGCGAACTGCAGGGACTTTTCTGCAATTGTGCCCTTCTATTAGTGTACCCCCACGCCCTAGGGCTCATTTGGAGCCCCTTCACAGCAGCAAGAGGTGAGAGAACTTCTCCTTTCCCTTCCCTTGCATTTTCTTGATTGTGGGTGGATTTCTAAGAGATTGATCTCTCTCTTTTCTCTCTTTTTGCCTTGTGGTGCCTTCTACACCATGGATGAAGCTTGGAGCTTGAAGTTGGTGCTTGTTTGAGGAGAGAACTTCAAGGTTTGTGGACATTGGACTTGGTTTGAAGCTTCAAAGAGGTAGGAAAACATCTCTTTTTCTTTAGATTCACGTTTCGGAGCTTTCTACTAGATAAAACCCTAGATTTTGAAAATTAGGATTTTATTTGGGGCTTTTTTATTAGAGGCTTTTAGATTCCTTTTGAATGGTTTAGAACCTTTGTTTAGGTTGCCTCGGGAGGGATCTAGATTCCTTTTGGATTTTCTAAAAGGATTGTTGCACATTTAGGTGAGTTTTTCTTAACCTTAACCTAGATGTTTAAAGTTTGAGCTCAAGACTCATCTTTTGAGGTTGTAACTTCTATGGCATGCCTTGTAGGGTGCTAGGAGAAGGAATATAAGCTTAGTTAGCGATTCGGAACATCACTTGGAGCAACGGTGGGTTTGGCCTCACCTAGCACAATGAGAAATTCTCATTGGTGCTTACTTACTTATGGTTAATTAGAAAATCATGCATTTTCATGATATATGATTTATTTGTGAATTTTAGAATGCTTAAAACATATATCTTATGTACAATGCAATTTTTGACCTCTATGTGGTAGAGACTGGTCATGGTGGTGTAATGCCTGTTGTAGCATTCTATTAGACGTTTGAAAACATGTTGGTCTTAGTGAAAGTGACATGTAATATGGTAATATTGGACTTAGAACTATGCAAGACATAGGAGAAAAGCTAATGTCATTGTCACGCCCCGGGACCGGCAGGGCCTTTCCCAAAGCGTGCCCAGACCCGCCATATGTCAACACATACAAGGCGTCTACCAAAAACAGCGGAATTAACACCATACAAGAGGCTAAACTATAGATATCAGAGCAACATACAGCTAGCCCTATCAACAAGTAGAGAGTAGGAGATCTACAAGTATAAAGGAAACTAACAACATAACCAAAATAAACATAAGGTTAATACAACACTTGTCCCAAAATGTGGTGGTCTCTCTAAATACAGGTACAACTCACAAACTCTCTAAACAAAGGATATAGAGAGGTAACCACCTATCGATCAACCTCGCCGAGCGTCGCTAACCCGAAGCAACACCCTTGCCACGATCCCGAACCTCCCCCGATGCGGAAGGCACTAAAAGTAAACAGAAACAGAGGGCGTGAGAACTATAATTTATAGTTCCCAGTGGGCAATTACTGACCTGAACCATTGCACCACTAGGCCCAAAGAAAAAAAGGTAAGTAAGTGTGACGCACTGAACTTTCACAAATAGTAAGGTTCGAGTGTTGGATGCGAGTTCTGAGCTTTTCCAGATTTTCTGAAGGGTCGTTCACTGTGTTCCGACCTATGGCACGTGTATTGAGGTTAGCGGATGAATCCCTAGCACTAAAGTCTAAAAAGTTGGATTTTAGGTTGCTCTCGGATTGCATGTTTGGGGTCCGTAGGCAGAAAAGTTGTCTTCTGACAAGATTGGTTGCTATACGGGGATCTCAGTATCGGTATGGGATGGCTGGAAGTAGCCAACCCGAGCCACGAGTTTGGTTTGTTACAGGGTCCGTACTGCACAGATCTTAGAAGACCTGCGCTTTAAAATCCGAAACTGCAGGGCCTTTTTGGCATTTTGTTGCTTCTAATATAGCACCCAAGCCCTTAGGGCTTCTTCTTTGTGCTGAGACCAAGGGAGATAAAGTTAGGGGAGCTTCTCTCACTACTCCATTGCTCTCTTTGGATTTTTGGGTGGTTTTCCTTGTGATTGACCACTCTTCTCCCTCTCTTTTTGCTTGGTAGAGCCTTCCTCACCATTGTTGGAGCTTGGAGCTTACCTTTTGGAGCTTGGTGGAGGATCAAACTTCAAGCCTAGAGCCTTTTAAGCTTGGTTTGAAGCTTCTTGGAGGTAAGAAAACTACTTTCCTCCTCTAGATTTGGTCTTTGATGGTCTCTTTGTGTAGAAACCCTAGAATGGGATTCTAGGGTTAGATTTTGGGGATTTTCGATTTTAGGCCTTTGGGACCTAAGTGATGGATTTAGAACTTTGATTTAGGTTGAATTGGAAGGACTCTAACTCCCATTTGGAGATCGAGAGCATTTCCTTCGCATTCGGTGAGTTTTCTCCAACCTTTTGTTGAAATCCTTAATGTGTGAGCTCAAGATTCATCTTCTTAGCTTGTAACTCCTAGGGTGTGCTTTTTAGGACTCAAGGAGTGATAATCGAAGCTTCGTTAGCGGTTCGGAGCAACGCTATTCGCATTCGGTGGGTTTGGCTTCATGAGCATAGGGGAAAATGTCCCCTAAGTGCTATTTCGGTTTGATTTAATTCTTTTGAAAGCATATTCGTGCTAGATAGAATTATTATGAATTTTGGAACACTTAAAATGCATGCCTTATGTATGATAAAAATTTCACTCTATATAGTAGAGCATTCTGGGTTATTTTCGCATGCATGTGAGAGTGGTTCTGGTGGGCGCCTGGGAGTGTGCCATTTATTTTTGATATGGTTCAAATAGGATAATTATGAATATTAAACTTATGTTGGGACTTAGAAAAACTTAAGTGTCATAAAGCGGCACTTAACTTAGAAAACTATGAAACTACAACATAGAGGCTTTGACATAGGCCACTGACATCTATTATATTCCATGTTAGAGATATGATGACCTAGAGATAGGCCTTGGACACAGTAGCGTTACTTCCATGTTAGAGACATGATGATTTGAGACTTGTGACAGTTCTTGTGACTTTATGCCATTGTGCTCATTCGCACATGCTTGTGAGGGTCGCTCCCTACAAGCCGGCACTCCGGAGTTGGCCAACGCGATACTTGTTCGCCGTGCGGGATTGGGCGCCGAAGTGGATTGCCGTGGGACAGTCTCATTCCTAGGGTGGGGATGTCGACTACTACGGGGCCATTAGGCTCGGCATTTGGCTAGGCAGTCTTCGGGTGGGCATCGGCCAGACCGCCTTCGGGTTGGATCTTCTTGGACTTAAACTTAAAGTAGTTGATGGACATTGTGGACTATGACTAAAATAGTAAACTTTAACTCTTTACTATTAACTTGGGAATATTGTACTAGTTGTTGTACTTTCTATTCATACTTAGAATAGCTTACTTACTTATATAAATTCATGCTAAATAGAGATATCATGCTTTAGTAGCTTACTTGTTAATTATATCGCTTACACTTACTTGTTTCGTTTTGGGCCTAGTGGAGCATGCAACGAAGTCGCACTGCCCACCGGGAACTATTATTTAATAGTTCTCACGCCTGTTTCTTATATGTGTTTTGAGCCTTCGCACGGCGAAGGCAAGGGATCGCGGCAAGGGAGTCGCGTCTAGTTAGCTCGTAGCAGCTTTACTTCCTCTTAGGTGGTTCTACTTTTCTCTCTTTTGTTTTGGTGAGAGAGAGATTTTTGTATCCATGTATAGAGACCACCATGTACCTTTTTAGTTGTTGGTTATGGAGTTTATTGTATTTACTCTCCTTATAGTTTTATGTTAAAGATTGGTACTTTATTTTAGTCACCTCTTGTATGTTTCCTAGTTTAGAATTCTAGTTGTTACACTGCTCTGATACTTCTATATTCTTCTTATTTTTTTGTGGTTATTTATCGTTTTTGTTAGACGCCTTGTATGTTGTAGGCATACGGGCGGGTCTGGGCACGCGCCGGGCGGGCTTCCGCTGGGTCCCGGGGCGTGACAGTAAGCGCTATAAAGAGGTATACACTGCTGAAATAAAAGCGTGATAAAATGCTACATTACCAAACCACAAGTACACTAAGTTTGTATATAAAATTCCCAAACTTGAAGTAGCAACATACAAGGGTTATGTTCTACTATAGCAAAGAAGTATACTATAATGTCCATAAAGAATTACTAAGTATACCACACATCCAAGTAATGTCCACATAATCCAACTACTAAGTCCTATCTAGTAGTGATTGTCATTTAACATTGTTAATATTCAAAGTCCATTCTCTTTTGGGATCTACACAAGGAAATCCCGCTTGTGCCACCTAAGTGTCGTGGTAGCCGCAACATCCCCCGTAAGGAATGAGTCTAACCAATTCGGCCCCATAGGTTTCTCTATACTGCACGACCGAACGAATCGCAAAGGCCAACTCCGGAGTGCCGGCTTGTAGGGAGCGACCCTCACAAGCATGTGCGAAAGAGCACAAAGGCAACAAGCATAGTCAAGTCTCAAGTCCAAACCTCATGTCTCAACATGGAAATAGTAACTAGCAACCCTAAGGTCTAGTTCAGATACTCACATGACACTAGATTCTCTATGTCAAAGTTCAATATGAGCCTAATGCCGCTTGATGACATTAGCTCACTATTCTACAAGTAGATGCCAAGTCTAATGCCGCTTTATGACATTAGCTTTTTTCCTATGTCAAGCATAGTTTCTAAGTTTACAAATATGTCAAAACTTACTATTTTACATGTCCTCACACTAAGCTTAACATGTTCCCGATCCACAAGAAGAATGCTATAATTATGCCTAAGTTCACAAGGCTACACTCTACTATATAGAGTCCAAAACACATTACACATAAGACATAGCTTTTAAGCATTCTAAAATTCTCAAATAAATCAAATATCATGAAAATGTACTAATTTTCATTTAACCATAAGCAAATAAGCACCAATGAGAATTTCTCATTGTGCTAGGTGAGGCCAAACCTACCGTCGCTCCAAGCGTCGCTCCGAACCGCTAACGAAGCGTCGATTCCTACTCCTAGTACCCTACAAAGTAAATCCAAGGAGTTACAACCTCTAGAGTTGAACCATTAGTTCAATCTTTAAGCTTCTATACAAAGAGTAAGGAAAACTCACCTCAAGTGTAAGAATCCTTCCCCAATCCTCAAATGGGGGTTAGATCTCTTCCAAGGCAACCTAAACAAAGGTTCTAAACCCATCAATTAGGTTCTAAAGGCCTTAGATTGGAAATCCCCAAAATAAACCCTAATCTACCAAAACTAGGGTTTCATCTAAAAAGAGGTAACCAAACTCTAATTTAGAGGAGTAGAGATGTGCCATACCCCTTAGAAGCTCTCAAACAAGGGCCAAATCCACCTAGGAGTGAAGATCTTCCACTAACAAAGCTCTCCCACCAAGCTCCAAGCTCTCCAATAGTGAGGAAGATGAAGTAGAAGAAGCTCCAAGGTCCACAAGCAAGCTCTAGATCTCCTCCTCTCCTCCTCCTTCTCCCTCTCCTTCTCCTTCTCTCTCTAGGTTGCAAGGTGGAAGGAAAATGAGTGTGAAGTGAGGGAATAAGAGAGGGAAAGAGCCATATAGGCTGAGTAAGGTAACAAAATCCAGTTTAGCCCCTCAACTTTGTAAGTCGTGTAATCGTCCGGCCGGGCGCGCTGCTCGGGTCCGGACCTCACCACCGGGTCCGGACCCGGCGGTCCTCTCGCAAAAACAACGTACGAATCCGGATCACACCGGCCGTATCCGGATCCCGAGGGTTCCTCGCGGTGCGCGCTCGGATCCGACCACACCGGCCGGGTCCGGATGCCACGCCAACCCCTCTCCACCGCCAGTGGGGTCCGGTCTCCCTCCTCAGGTCCGGTCCCAGAGAGCTGACCTTCCACGACTTAGCCAAAACCTCCAGAATTTCGAACCACGGGTCGGGACTACCTCCAGGACCCTCTACAAAGAGTAGAAAAGTTCGAAACCCAGTCGAACACTTGAACCTTGTAGTTTGCAAAGGTCTAGTACGTCACATTCACCCCTCCTAAAAAGGAGTTTCGTCCGCAAAACTCGAAAGCGAACTCGTACCTCACGACTCCATCTGGAAAAGATGGGGATAGCACTCTCGCAGCGCACTCTCCAGCTCCCACGTGGCCTCCCGCTCCTCGTGGTTGCTCCAAAGGACTTTCACATAAGAAAGCTCCCGGTTCCGCAGCTTCTTCACCTCGCGAGCCAAAATCTTCACGGGTTGCTCCTCAAAGCTCAAATCCTCTCTCAGCTCCAAAGGTGTAGCATCCAATACATGAGCTGGATCATGTATATACTTTCGAAGGACCGATACATGGAATACGGTGTGTACACCCGATAGGTTCGGCGGTAGAGCAAGTCTGTACGCTACCGGGCCCACACGCTCAAGAATCTCATATGGTCCAATGAATCGGGGGCTCAACTTACCCCGAATCCCAAAACGTCTGATCTCTTTAGTCGGCGAGACTTTCAAAAAGACATGATCTCCAATCTGGAACTCCAAGTCTCGTCGACGCTTGTCAGCGTAGCTCCTTTGCCTACTCTGGGCTGTCAACAGTCGCTCCCTAGCAATGTGAACCTTGTCCTCTGCTTCCTGGAGCACATCTGGGCCTAAAGCCAACCTCTCACCAACTTCACTCCAATGAAGTGGCGATCTACACTTCTGTCCATAGAGTGCCTCAAATGGCGCCATCATGATGCTTGCTTGATAACTATTATTATAAGCAAACTCTGCCATCGGTAGATGCTGCGACCATCCTCCCTGGAAGTCGATCACGCAGGCTCGAAGTATATCCTCGAGTGTCTCAGATAGTACGCTCGATCGCCCGTCGTCACCGAGGGTGGAAAGCAGTGCTGAAGTCCAGTCGAGTACCTAAGGCGTCCTGTAGACTCCTCCAAAAGTGTGACCCAAAACGTGTGTCCCTGTCTGATACAATCGATGTAGGTACTCCATGTAGTCGCACAATCTCATTCAAATATACCTGTGCGAGTTTCTCTCCAGTCCAAATAGTATGGATAGGTATGAAATGCGACGATTTCGTCAACCTATCCACGATCACCCATATAGCATCATGCCCGGCTTGTGAGCGAGGCAATCCCATCACGAAATCCATGGTGATTTTCTCCCACTTCCACACTGGAATCGGTAAGCTCTGCAATTTCCATGCGGGAACTCTATGCTCAGCTTTCACTTGTTGGCAAGTTAGACAACGAGCTACAAACTCGCCAACATTCTTTTTCATTCCGGGCCACCAATAAAGCAACTTCAAGTCCTTATACATCTTGGTGCCCCCCGGATGTATAGCATAAGGTGCACGGTGTGCTTCTAGAAGAATCTCCTCTTTAAGCGTCGGTTCCGCCGGTACACAAATCCGCCCACGGAATCGCATCGAGTCACCACCATCAACACTAAAATCACCGGTGCAACCATCAACCATTTTCGCTCGAACCTTTTGCAGCTCCACATCATGAGCTTGCTTTTTCTTTATTCTTTTCAATAAAGTTGGTTGCACCACTAAAGTCATCAACCTCATAGGTGTGTCAGGAGCCACTACCTCCAACTCCAACTGCTTCATCTGCTCGATCAAAGGCGGTTGAGTAATCATCATCATCTCTAAGTTTTCCGTCGATTTCCTACTTAGCGCATTAGCCACCACGTTAGCCTTGCCTGGGTGGTAAAGTATCGTCAGATCATAATCCTTGAGGAGCTCCAACCATCTGCGCTGCCTCAAGTTCAACTCCTTCTGAGTAAACAGGTACTTTAAGCTCTTGTGATCCGTGTATACTTCACACCGCTCGCCATAAAGATAGTGGCGCCATAGCTTCAAAGCAAAGACTACAGCCGCCAACTCCAAATCGTGAGTAGGATAATTCCTTTCATACTCCTTCAACTGGCGAGAAGCATACGCGATCACCTTTCCATCCTGCATCAAAACACAGCCCAATCCATTGAACGAAGCATCACTATAAATCACATACCCTGCTCTAACAACTGGCAAGGTTAGGATGGGTGTAGTAGTCAATCGCAGCTTCAACTCTTGGAAGCTTCTCTCACACGCATCATTCTAAATAAACTTGGCGCCTTTATGCGTGAGTCTCGTGAGGGGAGTAGATAACTTAGCAAATCTCTCAACAAACCTCCGGTAGTAACCGGCCAAACCGATAAAACTCCGTATCTCGGTAACACTCGTCGGTCTTGGCCAATCCTTGATGGCTTCAATCTTCTTAGGATCCACTGCTATACCGGATCCAGAAATCACATGGCCCAAAAACGCCACCTCTCTAAGCCAAAACTCACATTTCTTCAACTTAGCAAAGAGTTTCTTTTCCCGAAGCACTTGTAGTACAAGCCTCAAGTGTTCCTCGTGATCAACATCACTCCGGGAATAAACCAAAATATCGTCGATAAACACTACGACGAATCTATCCAAGTATGGCTTAAAGACACGGTTCATCAAATCCATAAAAGCTGCCGGGGCATTAGTAAGCCCAAAAGGCATAACTGTGAACTCATAGTGTCCATACCGTGTCCTAAAAGCCGTCTTCGACACATCCTCAGGCTTGATTTTCAACTGATGATATCCCGACTGTAAGTTGATCTTGGAATACATGCTCGATCCCTGAAGCTGATCAAACAGATCATCGATCCTCGGCAACGGATACTTATTCTTGATCATGACTTTATTGAGTTCACGATAATCCATACATAGGCGAAATGATCCGTCCTTCTTCTTCACAAAAAGAGCCGGTGCTCCCCAAGGTGACACACTCGGCCTCACATAACCTTTATCCAAAAGTCCTGTAACTGTGCCCTCAGCTCTTTCAACTCCACTGGTGCCATCCTATAGGGTGCCTTTGAGATTGGAGTAGTCCCGGGGGAGAGATCTACCACAAACTCGATTTTCCTATCAGGTGGCATACCTGGAAGCTCGGCTGGAAACACATCCTGGAACTCCCTCACCATTGGAGTATCCTCAATTCTAGGGGAGTCCTCAACGTCCTGTAGTGCAATACTAGCCTAATAGGCTATGCACCCGCTACTAACCAACTGCCTAGCTCGAGAGGAGCTAATAGTCATCGCAAAAAGCGAACTCTGGCATCCCTGAAATACAACCACCTCATGACTCGGCTCTCTAAAAGTCACCGTCCGGTCCACACAATCTATCGTGGCAAAATACTGGGTCAACCAATCCATGCCCAAAACTATATCAAACTCCCCGAGTTTGTGCACCATAAACAGGTCCACGGGCATGATCCAATCCCCAATCTGAACCGGACAACTAGCACAACACTCACGAACATCTATAGAGTGTCCGGGTATAACGACTCGCCCCGAATGCAGTAACGGTGTCATAGGAATGCCATGCAACTCGGCAAACAGTCGATCAATAAAAGAGCAAGATGCGCCGGTATCAAATAAAGCACGTACCCGAATGCTAGAAATCAAAATGATACCTACAATCGTCCGCCGCCGCCGCTTCGCGGAAAGATACAAACGCCCACTCGGGCCTCGTCGAGGCCCCTCGCTCTCGCTTCGCGAAGATCTCCCGCCCGGTAGGATGCAGAGGTGTCCCCGAGCCGGGACCCGTGTAAAGCCGGTGTCGAAGCCGACGACGGTGTAGGGGCACTTCCCTGGGCAACTGATCCGGAAGTGGCCCTCCCGGCCACAAGAGAAGCATCGGCCCGACCCCGCGGCACTGTCGGGGGTAGTGGGGGCCGCTACGGATCACGCAGCGCGGTACCTGTCGTCGATCTGATCCTCGGCGCTGTGGTGGGGTACCTCGTTCTCGAGACTGGCTCCTGGGGTACTTTGGCGGTTTCCTTGAGTGCGTCTGACTTGCACCCTCGCCTGTGGGCCTCTTGCCCTTGCCCCGATCCAAGCCCTCTTGTCGCTCTGTCACAACCATCGCGCCCCTCTCCACAATGAGAGCGCGATTCACCACTTCCCTGTAGGTTAGTAGGTTAGCGGACTGCACAAGCCTGTAGATGGATGGCCTCAGTCCGCTCTCAAAAATCCTGGCCTTGTCCTCGTCGTCTCGCACGACGAACGGTACACAATAGAGTAGTCGAGTGAACTCCCTCTCATATTCTGCCACAGTCCTCTCCCCCTGGCGCAAGCTGCGCAAATCTGTCTCCATCTATCGTCGAACACTATCGGGGAAGTAGTGCTCGAGTAGAAGTCCCTTGAACCTCGTCCAAGTCATCGCTGTCAAGTCGGTGCTCGGGTTCTCCAGGATGTCCATCCACCACTGATAGGCCTCGCCGTCCAAGTGATGTGTGGCGAGCCAAACTCTGTCTCTCTCCTCCACAAAAGTGTCTCGAAACAGTTTTTCCATGTGCATAAGCCATTTCTCCACGACCCAATGGTCTACATTCTCCCCGTCGAAGATCCGGGGGTTGCACCTCCTGAACTCGTTGAGGCGGCTCATCAACCGATCACGCGGCCCTCAACCATCGTCGGGAAAACCGCTCCTCCCGGGGGCATTTGAACTGCGATGCCGTCGCTACCCTCTCTCTCGCCGTGCCACCGACGGTGCGAATGTGAAGATCCGGCGCCGGAGTCGGCGCCTTGGTGCCGCCACCCTACCGGTGCTAGTGGTATAGTGTCCCGGCCTCCCCGGCGCCCGCCGTGCAGAAGAAGGTCCTCCAAGCGCTTCATCCGCTCGTCTGCGGCGCGCCGCCTCTCGCTCGCGGGCCACCGCCGTCTCGCCGGGCCACAAGATCCGTGAGGACCGCCACCGGTCCCTCAACTCACGGACCTCGCCGGACCCGAAGTAGCGGAGGTCTCGACCCCCTCAAGGCGTGCCATGTTATCTGCCCCGACAGATTGGGAGCGAGTAATAGGCATCAACCCTGCAACAACATAAAAGCGCAAGTTAATTAAAACTCACACTATCGCATCCCCGCTCAAAACCCAAATCATGCGAAAGTAAAGAAGTGTGCTCGCTACTAACTCCCGATGTTACGTTGTCGGCCGCCAACGTAACCCTCTGCGAAACTAGAAGTTATACACTTCGATTAAACTCCAACTTTATTAGAGTTATAATAAAACCCAATCAAGTACTTTCGCTCACAAGTCAAATAGACATCGTCTCTCACGAGCCTATTTCCTATAGTCCAACCAGCCTAAGGTATGCTAGGTCCACTAAGACTTTACCCTAGGCTCTGATACCAAATTAATCTGTCACGCCCCGGGACCGGCAGGGCCTTTCCCAAAGCGTGCCGAGACCCGCTATATGTCAACACATACAAGGCGTCTACCAAAAACGGCGGAATTAACACCATACAAGAGGCTAAACTATAGATATCAGAGTAACATACAGCTAGCCCTATCAACAAGTAGAGAGTAGGAGATCTACAAGTATAAAGGAAACTAACAACATAACCAAAATAAATATAAGGTTAATACAACACTTGTCCCAAAATGTGGTGGTCTTTCTAAATACAGGTACAACTCACAAACACTCTAAACAAAGGATATAGAGAGGTAACCACCTATCGATCAACCTCGCTGAGCGTCGCTAACCCGAAGCAACACCCTTGTTATGATCCCGAACCTCCCCCGATGCGGAAGGCACAGAAAGTAAACAGAAACAGAGGGCGTGAGAACTATAATTTATAGTTCCCAGTGGGCAATTACTGACCTGAACCATTGCACCACTAGGCCCAAAGAAAAGAAGGTAAGTAAGCGATATAAAGAGGTATATACTGCTGAAATAAAAGCATGATAAAATGCTACATTACCAAACCACAAGTACACTAAGTTTGTATATAAAATTTCCAAACTTGAAGTAGCAACATACAAGGGTTATTTTCTACTATAGCAAAGGAGTATACTATAATGTCCATAAAGAATTACTAAGTATACTACACATCCAAGTAATGTCCACATAATCCAATTACTAAGTCCTATCTAGTAGTGATTGTCATTTAACATTGTTAATATTCAAAGTCCATTCTCTTTTGGGATCTACACAAGGTAATCCCGCTTGTGCCACCTAAGTGTCGTGGTAGCCCCAACATCCCCCGTAAGGAATGAGTCTAACCAATTCGGCCCCATAGGTTTCTCTATACTGCACGACCGAACGAATCGCAAAGGCCAACTCCGGAGTGCCGGCTTGTAGGGAGCGATCCTCACAAGCATGTGCGAAAGAGCACAAAGGCAACAAGCATAGTCAAGTCTCAAGTCCAAACCTCATGTCTCAACATGAAAATAGTAACTAGCAACTCTAAGATCTAGTTCAGATACTCACATGACACTAGATTCTCTATGTCAATGTTCAATATGAGCCTAATGCCGCTTGATGACATTAGCTCACTATTCTACAAGTAGATGCCAAGTCTAATGCCGCTTTATGACATTAGCTTTTCTCCTATGTCAAGCATAGTTTCTAAGTTCATAAATATGTCAAAACTTACTATTTTACATGTCCTCACACTAAGCTTAACATGTTCCCGATCCACAAGAAGAATGCTACAATTATGCCTAAGTTCACAAGGCTACACTCTACTATATAGAGTCCAAAACACATTACACATAAGACATAGCTTTTAAGCATTCTAAAATTCTCAAATAAATCAAATATCATGAAAATGTACTAATTTCCATTTAACCATAAGCAAATAAGCACCAATGAGAATTTCTCATTGTGCTAGGTGAGGCCAAACCTACCGTCGCTCCAAGCGTCGCTCCGAACCGATAGCGAAGCTTCGATTCCTACTCCTAGTACCCTACAAAGTAAATCCTAGGAGTTACAACCTCTAGAGTTGAACCATTAGTTCAATCTTTAAGCTTCTATACAAAGAGTAAGGAAAACTCACCTCAAGTGTAAGAATCCTTCCCCAATCCTCAAATGGGGGTTAGATCTCTTCCAAGGCAACCTAAACAAAGGTTCTAAACCCATCAATTAGGTTCTAAAAGCCTTAGATTAGAAATTCCCAAAATAAACCCTAATCTACCAAAACTAGGGTTTCATCTAAAAAAAGGTAACCAAACTCTAATCTAGAGGAGTAGATATGTGCCATACCTCTTAGAAGCTCTCAAACAAGGGCCAAATCCACCTAGGAGTGAAGATCTTCCACCAACAAAGCTCTCCCACCAAGCTCCAAGCTCTCCAATGGTGAGGAAGATGAAGTAGAAGAAGCTCCAAGGTCCACAAGCAACCTCTAGATCTCCAATGGTGAGGAAGATGAAGTAGAAGGTCAAAGTTCAATCTCTTTTTAGGATCTACACAAGGTAATCCCGCTTGCGCCACCTAAGTGTCGTGGTAGCCCCAACATCCCCCGTAAGGAATGAGTCTAACCAATTCGGCCCCATAGGTTTCTCAATACCGCACGAGCGAACGAATCGCAAAGGCCAACTCCGGAGTGCCGGCTTGTAGGGAGCGATCCTCACAAGCATGTGCGAACGAGCACAAATGGCAACAAGCACAGTCAAGTCTCAAGTCCAAACCTCATGTCTCAACATGGAAATAGCTACTAGCAACCCTAAGGTCTAGTTCAATTACTTTCATGACACTAGATTCTCTATGTCAAAGTTTATTTACGAGCCTAATGCCGCTTGATGACATTAGCTCACTAAGCCACAATTTTGATGCCAAGCCAATGCCTCTTTATGACAAGGGCTTTTCTCCTATGTCATGCATAGTTTCTATGTCCACAAACATGTCCCAAAATTCACTTAAACATGTAGTTCAAGTCACAACTAGAATGCTAACAACTACTTAGTTTCTCACATGCACACTTCTCTACTATATAGAGGTAAAATTGCAATATACATAACATAAGTGTTTTAAGCATTCTAAAATTCACAAATAATATTATAAGCATGAAAATGCATTATTTCCCAATTAACCATAAATAAATAAGCACCAATGAGAATTTCTCATTGTGCTAGGTGAGGCCAAACCCACCGTCGCTCCAAACCGCTAACTAAGCTTATATTCCTTCTCCTAGCACCCTACAAGGCATGCCATAGAAGTTACAACCTCAAAAAATGAGCCTTGAGCTCAAACTTTAAACATCTAGATTAAGGTTAAGAAATACTCATCTAAATGTGCAACAATCCTTTTAGAAAATCCAAAAGGAAGCTAGATCCCTCCCAAGGCAACCTAAACAAAGGTTCTAAACCATTAAAAAGGAATCTAAAAGCCTCTAATTAAAAAGCCCCAAATAAAACCCTAATTTCCAAAATCTAGGGTTTCATCTAGTAGAAAGCTCCAAAACTTAAATCTAGAGGAAAAGAGATGTTTCCCTACCTCTTAGAAGCTTCAAACTAAGTCCAAAGTCCTCCAATCTTGAAGATCTCTCCTCCTTCAAGCCCCCAAAACCAAGCTCCAAGCTTCACCCATGGTGTAGAAGGCACCACAAGGCAAAAAGAGAGAAAGGAGAGAGATCAATCTCAAGAAAACCATCCAATAACCAAAGAAATACAAGGGAGGGGGAGGGAGGAGCTCCTTACCTTTCTTTCTCTGTGATCCCAGCACAAAAGAGGCCTCCTAGGGCGTGGGGTACACTAATAGAAGAGCACAAACGCAGAAAAGCCCTTGCGCGCAGCTTCGTATTTCCAAGTTGTACTGCACAGCATCCCATTTGTACCGCATACAAGTCCCACGAAAGCTCAAACCCGAGCCTCGGGTTGACGACCATCGCCTCTCATACCGGTACAAAATCCCATTTGTACCGCAGATAGCCATCATGGTCGTACTGCACAACCACCAACTTTGTACCGGTACAGGCACCCGAAAATTGCAACCCGAGAGCAACCCAAAATCCCACTTTTGGACTTTGGTGCCTAACCTCGGGACTCGTGCCACAAGTCAGAACACAGTCAACGACCCTCCAGAAAATCTGGAAAAGCTCAGATCTCACAACCAACACTCGAACCTTGCTATTTGCTAAAGTTCGGTGCGTCACAGCTTTCTCCGGTGGGACCGTCTTCTGGGAATCCTCCATCCCAGTGGTGGCAACTTCGGAACACACCGCTCGAGGGGGAGCGACCTCCCTCAAGCCAAGGCTATAGGTGAGTATGATCAATCCTTGACTTCAAAGATTCCAATGCTCATGTGACCCTTAACTCTAAAGTCTCTATGTCACAATGTCTTTAGTGTTCTTTACTTGCATTCTTTAACTTACCTTAGTGTCATGCACACTATTGTTCTTTATACACAATTGCTAATGCCACACTTATTTTCTAAGTGTTCCACTCTAGCCTTTGTCATTTACTAATGTCTCACACACACTCTAGTGTTCACTTGCATACTTGACAATTACCATTGGCACACAATCCACATGTCACTATATCATTTTAGTTTTCTACCTCATCTAGGTTCTTGCCATTTTCATGCATACATAGGGTTTCTAGGTTCTTTCTTTTACCATTAATTCACATACATCATTTGCTAATAATATGCAAGGATTCACATTCAATTACCCCATTATGCAAAATGCTCAACATATACACATGCTCAATAAAATAACATTTTAGACATAAAAGGAAGTTCGATGTCTTCGGAAAGCACCACCTACCTTAATTGGTATTGGCGATGCTACGATTCGCCTCTCGTGATTTTAGGACGCCTATTTTACGACCTACATTCATAAATAGAGCCAAATTAGGCTATATACTTAGAACCTCTACTTCGGCTTTTCGTTTAAACAAACGGAGTTGTCCCACGCTTCGGGAACACCCCCAATTAAGTGCTACTATACTATCGATAGTATCAAATGATTTGTGCTATCGAGTATTTCATTGTTAGATAGATCTACCCTTTGACCATTTCCACCCATTAGATTATACTAAATCAAGTGCTACTATACTATCGATAGTATCAAATGATTTGTGCTATCGAGTATTTCATTGTTAGATAGATCTACCCTTTGACCATTTCCACCCATTAGATTATACTAAATCAACCACGCACTCAACCCTAGAGGACTGCTATCATTGTAAATAGATGGTATTATTATCCTAACCGCACATCACTTATGTGACGCCCTAACTTTCCAAGGGGTCACCCATCCTAGGACTACTCCTGTCCTAGCACGCTTAACTCTCTTAACCTCTTGGGCCTTGCCACCACCCAAAATGCTTAAGCCGGGTTAAGAGTTTAGCCCTATTATATCTCATATATAGGACTATCTGGGGTCTCACAACTTAACTCCTTTTATATCCTATTTATTACATATCAGGTGTTCGATCGTGCTCCGGACAGTGAGCATAGTGTCCAGGACGTCGAAACCTTCCGAACTACGCGGTTGATTAGATTCTGAATCATGGAATCTTCGGTAATGAACCTTAATTCCTTTTATGCCCTATTTATTACATATTAGGTGATCGGCAAAATGCCATGGTAATGTTTATTGCGTCATGGCTATCTCAGATAGCATGGTTTAGGTGTAGTATGTTCGAACATGACGTTCAAAGCTTGGGAATCCGTTAGTTTGGATTTTGGGGCGATTAGCACGATAAACAATAATTTAGTTGAATAATATTAGTATTTTGGGTTCGTTTTTACGGCTCGGGTTCCGCTACTGGTTGTAGTGGTAGGGAAGTCTTATTGGTTAGTTGGAGACTCGCTGGTGCGAAGCACGGACCAATGAGTGACTGTAAATAGTTCCGAAGCAAAAACGAGAATTTTTGAAAAATCAGCACTAGTTTGGGGACTTGGCACCTATTTGCACCACTTAGCGTGTGAAACATGAGAATTGAGAAATATTTTCTGTGTATTATTCATCTAAATCCATTCTCTTATATAGAGAAGGAAAAACACTTTACATGGAAGTACAGGATTGTATTCTGTTATACAAAGAAATAATCAAAAGGAAATAATACTATCCTAATAAGAAACTATCCTAATAAGAAAACAATATATATAGTAATATATACAATATAAATGGTAGTATATATATATTATATATGGTAACATATATAATATATATATATATGGTATGAAATATATATGGTAACACCCATCCGCAAACTCAAGGTGGGTTAAACACCGAGAGTTTGGATAACAAAAATTGATGACGTTGCGTGGTATGAGACTTTGTGAAGAAGTCGGCAAGCTAAAGACGAGAAGATATATAAGGTAAGGCCAGTGTGCCTTGAAGAAAATGATGCCGAACGAAGTGACAATCAATTTCAATATGTTTAGTGCGTTCATGAAAAACCGGATTATTAGCAATCTTGATGGCACTTTAATTGTCACAATACAGAGGTGTCAGAGTAGAGCAAGTAATGCCAATATCACCAAGAAGACGACAAAGCCAAACAATCTCAGATGCTGTAGCAGACATAGCACGATACTCAGCTTCTGCACTGGATTTGGAGACAATATTCTGTTTCTTAGCTCGCCAGGAAATAAGCGAATCACCAAGAAAGATGCAATAACCCATGGTAGATCGACGATCAGTTTGGTCCCCAGCCCAATCAGCGTCAGAATAAGCTCGGAGTGCAAGTTCCAAGGTAGAAGAAAAGAAAAGACTCTGGTTAATAGTGCCACGAAGATAGCGGAGAATGCGAAGAACAGCAGCATAGTGAACAGAAGTTGGTTCCTGAACAAATTGGCTTACTATGTGGACAGCATAAGTAATATCTGGATGAGAGATAGTGAGATAAATAAGAGCTCCAACTAACTCCCGATAGCGTGTGGGATTTGAAAGTGGCTCACCCATGGTAGGAGTTAGTTTTTGATGAAGTTGCATAGGAGTATTGACCGTGTCATTATCAGTAAGACCAGCACGAGAGATGAGATCCGCTGTATACTTCCGTTGAGATAGCAAATAGCCTTTAGAACCATAGGCTACTTCGATACCTAGAAAATAACGGAGAAGTCCGAGATCCTTCATTTCAAATTGACGTTGAAAGAAAGATTTGATAAAATGTATAAAATTGGGATCATCACCAGTGATAATCATATCATCAACATAGAGAAGTAAAACAGTAATACCACGAGCAGAAGAGTGAATGAATAATGCATGATCATTTTCACTCCGACTTAAAACCAAAGCAGAGATAACAAGAATGAGAACTTCTCAAACCAAGCGCGAGGAGCTTGTTTAAGAACATACAACGCCTCGCGAAGTAAGCAGACATGATCAAAGCGGATGATTAAGACCGGGGAGGTTGCCGCATGTAAACTTCTTCGTGAAGATCACCGTGTAAAAAAGCATTTTTAACATCAAGTTGATATAACGGCCAACCACGAGAGGCAGCAACTGCAATAAGAACGCGAACATAGGTCATTTTAGCAACCGGAGCAAATGTCTCCTCGTAATCGATGCCATACTCTTGAGTAAAGCCACGAGCAACCAAGCGAGCCTTGTATCGATCAATAGACCCATCAGACTTTGTCTTAACTTTGTAGATCCATTTGCAACTGATTGGAACCTTTCCTGAAGGAAGAGGAACAAGCGTCCAGGTACCGGTGTGATGAAGAGCCTTAAGTTCGTAAGACATAGCATCTTGCTACTCAGGAATGGCCGCAGCTTGGCGGTATGTTCGTGGTTCCTGGTGAGTATGAATGATAGCAAGAAAAGTATAGAAATGAGGAGAAAGAGAATATAAGGAAACACAACCAAAAAACCTTTTGGGCTGGCGCTCTCGAAGAGGATAGCGACGCACGGATGTCGGAGGAACGTCGGTTGGAGCTTCGACGGAAGGGCTATCATGAGAGGCATGAACTTCACTTTCATCTGCAGGAGAGATATTAGGAGAGAGAGAGTGCTCAGGAGAAGAGGAATGCCCTGAAAAAGAATCATGCAAAAAGGAAAGATCGATAGAGGCAGATGAAGAAGATGTATTGGCTGGTGTGGGTTGGGCATAATAGAGAAGATGCTCAAAGAAGATCACATCACGAGAAATGCGAAGACGTCTCCTGTTAGGATCATAGCAACGATACCCTTTATGCTCAAGACTATACCCTAAACAGATACAAATAGCAGATTTAGGAGACAATTTATTTCGTTCGTGAGGAGGTAGCAAAACAAGACAAGTGCAACCGAAGACTCGCAAGTGATCATATGAAGGAGGCTTGGCAAACAGACGCTCACTGGGAGAGACACCTAAAAGGACACTAGAAGGCATAATGTTGAATGATTGACGTACAGCCACCAAAAGTGTGAAGGAACGTAATTATCAAAAAGAAGAGACCGAGCAGTATCCATGATATGACGATGCTTTCTTTCAGCAACCCCATTTTGTTGATGAGCATATGGGCAAGAAAGCTGAGGTAAAGTGCCTTGACTTGCAAGAATTTGTCTGAAAGCAGAAGAGATATATTCACCACCAGAGTCTGAACGAAATATTTTAATATTTGTACCAAATTGGTTTTGAATCATAATTGTAAAATTTTTATATATTTGCAACAGTTCAGACCGGTTGTTCATAAAATATATCCAGGTAAAACGAGAATAGTCATCCACAAAGATCACATAGTACCGATTACCAATATGTGTAGTAATAGGAGCAGGACCCCAAACATCAGAATGAATTAAATCAAAAGCAGCATGAGAGACAGAATTACTAGCAGGAAAAGGTCGAGTAGTATGTTTAGCAAGTTTGCAACCCATACAACTAAGATTATTGGAAACAGAAATTTTGCCTAAAACACCACGACGAACTAAAACATTAAGATGTTCAAAGGAAATGTGACCTAAGCGACGATGCCATAAAGTAGTATTAGAGATGGTTGAAGCAGTGGTGGTGTTAACAGAGTTATGGTTGGATGGTAGATGCAAATGATCCATGTAGTTCAAGCCATCTCGCCTATGGTCCTGTCCAATCAAAGTCCCCTGCTCGACGATCCCGAACACGACAAGAAGAGGAGTCAAATGTACAATCATGATCGTAATTTGGCTAACAGACAAAAGATGTAAAGAAAGGTTTGGTATGTGTAAAACAGAGGGCACACAAAATTTGGCGGAATTACTAATGGTAGGTGATATGTTACCATAATGAGTAACAGGAAGTGGTGTACCATCAGCAGTAAAAATATTGAGCGGAGAAGACAATAGAGAAGGTGAAGAAAGTAATGAATCATGTGGAGTCAAATTACAAGAACCACCTGAATTTAGAAACCAGGAATTTTTAGAATTACCTCCAAAGCTAGGTGATGAAAGGGAACCAAAACTCAGGTGTACCGATGATCTTGAGGACTGGGTTCTGGCTCTTTTGGAGTTGAGTTATTCAGGTTGCTCTATTGCAGTAGCTGCATTAGTTGAGGCCAACTGAGTTGTGTAGAAACAGTGTTGATAGAAGAAGGATGCTCGATCTGCAAAGTAGAAGCAGCAGTAGGATAACCACGTGGAGAATGTCAATGTTGATCAGCCCACTTCTTTTTCCTGCAATCTTGAATAGAATGCCCCCAGAGTTGGCAATATTTGTATTGGATATTGCGTTTGTTCTTTCGAGGAACAAACGAATTAGTAGAAAAAGGCTCAGATGACGAAACAACTGGAACAGGAGGAGCTTGATTTGGAGCAGCAAGTACAGTCGGTGTTGAAGGACTGGAGGAATTCAATACTCGAAGACGAGTTTCCTCTGCAATAATGTCACGCCCCGGGACCGGCAGGGCCTTTCCCAAAGCGTGCCCAGACCCGCCATATGTCAACACATACAAGACGTCTACCAAAAACGGCGGAATTAAAACCATACAAGAGGCTAAACTATAGATATCAGAGCAACATACAGCTAGCCCTATCAACAATTAGAGAGTAGGAGATCTAAGAGTATAAAGAAAATTAACAACATAACCAAAATAAACATAAGGTTAATACAACACTTGTCCCAAAATGTGGTGGTCTCTCTAAATACAGGTACAAATCACAAACTCTCTAAACAAAAGATATAGAGAGGTAACCACCTATCGATCAACCTCGCCGAGCGTCGCTAACCCGAAGCAACACCCTTGCCACGATCCCGAACCTCCCCCGATGCGGAAGGCAATGAAAGTAAACAGAAACAGAGGGCGTGAGAACTATAATTTATAGTTCCCAGTGGGTAATTACTGACCTGAACCATTGCACCACTAGGCCCAACAGAAAAGAAGGTAAGTAAGCGATATAAAGAGGTATATACTGCTGAAATAAAAGCATGATAAATGCTACATTACCAATCCACAAGGACACTAAGTTTGTATATAAAATTCCCAAACTTGAAATAGCAAGATACACGGGTTATGTTCTACTATAGCAAAGGAGTATACTATAATGTCCATAAAGAATTACTAAGGATACTACACATCCAAGTAAAGTCCACATAATCCAACTACTAAGTCCTATCTAGTAGTGATTGTCATATTTGATGAATGTCCAAGTTCAATTCTCTCTCTCTAGGATTTACACAAGGTAATCCAACTTGTGCCACCTAAGTACCGTGGTAGCCCAATATCCCCCGCAAGGAATGAGTCTGTCCCTGTGACGCACTGGACTTGTGCAAATAGCAAGGTTCGAGTGTAGATGTGAGATTTGCGCTTTTTCAGATTTTCTGGAGGGTCGTTGACTGTGTTCCGACCTATGGCACGAGTACCGAGGTTAGTGGATGATTTCCAAGCACTAAAGTCCAAAAAGCTGGATTTTAGGTTGCTCTCGGGTTGGAATTTCATGCTTTTGTACCGGTACAAAATTGTTGCTATACCGGTACAAAATGGGGGCTATACCGGTACAGGCCGGGGTTTATACCGGTATAGATGAGTGGACAAACCCGAGGCTCGGGTTTTTGTTTATGAGGTTTATACCGGTACAACCGGATTTGTACGGCATAAGTCGGCGCTTTTTGAAAATCCTAATCGCAGGACCGTTTTTAACATTTTGTTTTTTTATACATATGCCCCTTCACCCCTATGGCTCATTTTGAGCCCTTCACTGCAGGAGATAGAGGTAGGGAGCTCTCCCCCTTTTTCCTCCTTGGATTTCTTGGGTCTAGGGTGCTCTTTGGTGGTTTAACCCTTCTCTCTTCTTCTCCTTTTTGCTTCTTGGTGCATTCTCCACCATGGATGAAGCTTGGTGCTTGGTTTGGGAGCAAGTTGAGGGAAAGATCTTCAAGTTTGGTGGACTTGGAACTTGTTTGTGAGCTTCTTGAAGGTAGGCATCACCTCTATTTCCTCTAGTTTGGGATTTTGAAGCTTTCTACTTGTTGAAACCCTAGTTTTTGTAGATTATGGTTTATTTTGGGGGTTTGCAACCTAGGGCTTTTAGAGTCCAATTAATTGGTTTAGAACCTTTGTTTAGGTTGCCTTGGAAGAGATCTCACCTCCATTTGAGGATTGGAGACGGATTTTTACTCTAAGGTGAATTTTTCCTTACTCTTTACATAGAAGCTTAAAGTTTGAACTCAAGACTTATCTCTTGAGGTTGTAACTCCTAGGATCTACTTTGTAGGGTACTAGGAGTAGGAATCGAAGCTTCGTTAGCGGTTCGGAGCGACGCTTGGAGCGACGGTGGGTTTGGCCTCACCTAGCACAATGAGAAATTCTCATTGGTGCTTAATTGCTTATGGTTAAATGGGAATTAGTACATTTTCATGCTATTTGATTTATTTGTGAATTTTAGAATGCTTAAGATACATATGTTATGTGTAATGCAATTTTACTCTATATAGTAGAGACGTTTGCATGTGAGAGCTGAAGCCTTGTAGCATTCTATTTGGAAACTTAAAACTATAGGAATTTGACATGTGTTTGAGAACATAGAACTATACATGACATAGGAGAAAAGCCCTTGTCATTAAGCGGCATTGGCTTGGCATCAAAAGTGTAGAATAGTGAGCTAATGTCATCAAGCGACATTAGGCTCGTGAATGAACTTGACAATGAAATTCTAGTGTCATGAGAGTTGTTGTACTAGACCTTAGGGTTGCTAGTGACATTTGCCATGTGTGGGACTTGGACTTGGACTTGCTTGTTGCCATTTGTGCTCTTCGCACATGCTTGTGAGGGTCGCTCCCTACAAGCCGGCACTCCGGAGTTAGCCTTTGCGATGTATTCGCACGTGCGGTATTGAGAAACCTATGGGGCCGAATTGGTTAGACTCATTCCTACGGGGATGTTGGGGCTACCACGACACTTAGGGGGCGCAAGCGGGATTACTCTTGTGTAGATCCCAAATTGAGATTGAACATCGTCATTCTATAATAAAGGATAATCACTACTTAACTTAGATTAGTAGTTGGATATATATGTTGTGACATAGTATTGGACATAGTAGTATACTTGATAGGTCATCATTTCTATTATAGTATACTTGTGAACTTAATTGAATATACTTGTTTAAAGTTGGCTATCGGGTAGATTAAAGCATGTAATATATTTACCTTGGGTTAATTATTCAGCTTTTCAGTTACGCTTTATTTACAGTTATTTATTTCAGTACTTATATTACTCTCTTTTGGGCCTAGTGGAGCAATTTTGTGCAGGTCAGTAATTGCCCACTGGGAACTATATGTTTATAGTTCTCACGCCCTCTGTTTCTGACTCGTTTCAGTGCCTTCTGCATCGGGGGAGGTTCGGGACCGCGGCAAAGGAGTTGCCTCGGGATAGCGGCTTGTGAGAGGGTTTTGGATAGGTGGTTTCCTTTTTCTCTTGTTTTATTTTGGAGAGAAGGAGTGTTTTTACCTTGTATAGAGACCACCACTTTTGTGTTGTTGAGAGGTTATGAGGTTATTTGTGTACTACACTTTACTTTCTTTTACTTGTGGTTTGGTTCTTGTTTAGCTGTGGCTCTGATATTCATAGTTGTAGCCTTATATTGTTTTAAATTTCGCTGTTTTTAGTTAGACGCCTTGTATGTGTTGACATATGGCGGGTCTGGGCACGCTTTGGGGAAGGTCCTGCCGACCCCGGGGCGTGACAGATTAATTTGGTATCAGAGCCTAGGGTGACGTCTTAGAGGACCTAGTAAACCTTAGGCTGGTTGGACTATAAGGATTAGACTCGTGAGAGACGTGATCTATTTGACTTATAAGCGAAAGTGTTTGATTGGGTTTTATGATAACTCTAAAATGTTGGAGTTTAATCGAAGTGTATAACTTCTAGCTTCGCGGAGGGTTACGTTGGCGGCCGACAACGTAACATCGGGAGTTAGTAGAAAGCACACTTCCTTACTTTCGCACAAATTGGGTTTCTGAGTGGGGATTGCGACAGCGTGGGTTTTATTAACTTGCGCTTTTATGTTATTGCAGGGTTGATGCCTATTACTCGCTCCCAATCCGTCGGGGCAGATAACATGGCACGCCTTGAGGAGGTCGAGACCTCAGCTACTTCTGAGTCCAGCGAGGTCCGCGAGCTGAGGGATCAGGTGGCGGTTCTCACTGACCTTGTGGCTCGGCGAGACGGCGGCGGCGGGGCCGAGGCGGCACGCCGACGGGATGAGAGGATGAAGCGACTTGAGGACGCCTTAACACTGCGGCGGTGCCGGGGAGGCCAGCTCTGTGCCACCGGCCGAGTGGTAGCACCGAAGCGCCGACTCAGCGCCGGGATCTTTGCACTCTGGCCGTGCGCGGCACGCCGGGAGAGAGTAGCGGCACCGCCGGTTCGGATGCCCCGGGAGGAGCAGTGTTCCCTACGATGGTTGAGAGGCTTGAGCGAGACCGACTTATGAGCCGCCTCAATGAGTTCAGGAGATGCAATCCACGTATATTCGACGGCGAGAACGTGGATCACTGGATTGTAGAGAAATGGCTTATGCACATGGAAAAGCTATTTCGGGATACCTTTGTCGAGGAGAGGGACAGAGTTTGGCTCGCCACTCACCACCTGGACGGCGAGGCCTATCAGTGGTGGCGGGACATTCAGGAGAACCCGTGCACCGACTTAGCAACGATGACTTGGACCAGGTTTAAGGGACTGTTACTTGAGCACTACTTCCCCGACAGTGTTCGACGCCAGATGGAGACTGATTTGTGCAACCTGCGCTAGGGAGCGGACGGTGCAGTATGAGCGGGAGTTCACCGAGCTTCTACATTGTGTACCTTTCGTCGACGACGAGGACAAGGCCAGGATCTTTGAGAATGGACTTCGGCCATCTATCTTTAGGCTCGTGCAGTCGTCTAGGTTGCAAACCTATAGAGAGGTGGTAAATCGCGCTCTCATCGTGGAGCGGGGCGCGATGGTCTTGAAGGACAGGCAGGAAGGCTTGGATCGGGGCAAGGGCAAGAGGCCCTCAGGCGAGGGTGCGAGCCAGGCGCACTCTAGGAAGCCGCCAAAGTACCCCAGAGCCGCCACGTGGACGAGGACCCCCACACAGCCGCCGAGGATCGAGCGGCGACCGCCGCGATGTGTGATTTGTAGCGGCCCCCACCACCCCCGATGCGGTGCCCGGCAGGGCGGGCCGATGCTTCTCTTGCGGCGGGAGGGCCATTTCCGCCGAGTGTCCGAGGGATCCGCCCCACACCGTCGACAGCCAAGACCGGCTTCACCAGTTCCGGCCGGACGCCCGCAAGATCTTACTGGCCGGGAGATCTTCTGCACAGAGGCAGAGCGAGGGGTCACGCCAGGGCCCGAGTGGACGATTGTATGCCGCCTGCACGAGGCAATGGCAGTGAGACGTGGTTGCGTGTATCATTTTGATTTCCTGCATTCGAGTTCGTGCTTTATTTGATACCGGCGCATCTTGTTCTTTTATTGATCGGCTATTTGCCGAGTTGCATAGCATTCCTATGACTTCCTTGTTGCATTCGGGGCGAGTGGTTATACCCGGACATTCTATAGACGTTCAGGAGTGTTGTGCTAGTTGCCCGGTTCAGATTGGGGAGTGGATCATGCCCGCGGACCTATTTGTGGTGCGCAAACTTGGAGAGTTTGACATAGTTTTGGGCATGGATTGGTTGACCGTACTTTGCTACGATCGATTGTGTGAGTCGACCGTGACTTTTAGAGAGCCCGGTCACGAGGAGATTGTGTTTTTGCCGAGTTCGCGTTTGCGATGACTATTAGCTCCTCTCGAGCTAGGCAGTTGATTAGTAGCGGGTGCATAGCCTATTTGGCTAGTATTGCACCCCGAGATGTTGAGGACTCTCCTAGGATTGAGGATATCCCTGTGGTGAGGGAGTTCCAGGATGTGTTTCCAGCTGAGCTACCAGGAATGCCGCCTGATAGGGAGATTGAGTTTGTAGTAGATCTCGTCCCTGGGACTACTCCAATCTCAAAGGCGCCCTATAGGATGGCACCAGCAGAACTTAAGGAGCTGAGGGCACAGTTGCAGAATCTTTTGGATAAAGGTTTTGTGAGGCCGAGTGTGTCGCCTTGGGGAGCACCGGTTCTCTTCGTGAGGAAAAAGGACGGATCACTTCGCTTATGTATGGATTATCGTGAACTTAACAAAGTCACGATTAAGAATAAGTATCCGTTGCCGAGGATCGATGATCTGTTTGACCAGCTTCAGGGATCTAGCGTGTACTCCAAGATCGACTTGCAGTCGGGTTATCATCAGCTGAACATCAAGCCTGAGGATGTGTCAAAGACGGCTTTCAGGACACGGTATGGACACTATGAGTTCACCGTTATGCCGTTCGGGCTCACTAATGCCCCGGCAGCTTTTATGGATTTAATGAACCGTGTCTTCAAGCCATATTTGGACAGATTTGTCGTGGTGTTTATAGACGACATTTTGGTCTATTCCCGAAGCGATGCGGATCACGAGGAACACTTGAGACTGGTACTTCAAGTGCTTCGGGAAAAGAAACTCTATGCCAAGTTGAAGAAATGCGAGTTCTGGCTTAGAGAGGTGGCGTTTTTGGGCCATGTGATTTCGGGATCAGGTATAGCCAGGGATCCCAAGAAGATTGAAGCCGTCAAGGATTGGCCAAGACCGACGAGTGTCACAGAGATACGGAGTTTTATTGGTCTGGCCGGCTACTACAGGAGGTTTGTTGAGGGATTTGCTAAGTTATCTACTCCTCACGAGACTCACGCATAAAGGTACCAAGTTTATTTGGAATGAAGCGTGCGAGAAGAGCTTTCAAGAGTTGAAGCTGCGATTAACTACCGCGCCAATCCTGACCTTGCCAGTTGCTGGAGCAGGGTATGTGATTTATAGCGATGCTTCCTTTAGCGGATTGGGCTGCGTGTTAATGCAGGACGGAAAGGTGATCGCGTATGCTTCTCGCCAGTTGAAGGAGTATGAAAGGAATTATCCTACACATGATTTGGAGTTGGCGGCTGTAGGGTTCGTGACCGAAGCTATGGCGCCACTATCTTTATGGCGAGCGGTGTGAAGTGTATACGGATCACAAGAGCTTAAAGTACTGTTCACTCGGAAGGAATTGAACACGAGGCGCGCAGATGGTTGGAGCTCCTCAAGGATTATGATTTGACGATACTTTACCACCCAGGCGCGGCTAACGTGGTGGCTGATGCGCTAAGTAGGAAATCGACGGAAAACTTAGCGATGATGATAGTTACTCAACCGCCGTTGATCGAGCAGATGAAGCGGTTAGAGTTGGAGGTGGCGACTCCTGACACACCTATGAGGTTGATGACTTTAGTGGTGCAACCTACTTTATTGGAAAGAATTAAGAAAAAGCAAGCTCTTGATGCGGAGTTGCTAAAGATCCGAGCAAAGATGGTTGATGGTTGCACCGGTGATTTTAGTGTTGACGGTGGTGACTTGATGCGATTCCGTGGACGGGTTTGTGTGTACCGTCTGAGCCGACGCTTAAAGATGAGATACTTCCGGAGGCACACCGTGCACCTTATGCTATACATCCGGGGGCACCAAAATGTATAAGGATTTGAAGTTACACTATTGGTGGCCCGGGATGAAAAAGGACGTTGGCGAGTTTGTGGCTAGATGTTTAACTTGCCAACGAGTAAAGGAGCACCGAGTTCCCGCGGGGAAGTTGCAGAGGTTACCGATTTCAGTGTGGAAGTGGGAGAAGATCACCATGGACTTTGTGATGGGATTGCCTCGCTCCCTGTGCCGGCATGACGCTATTTGGGTGATCGTGGATAGGTTGACGAAATCGGCACATTTCATACCTATCCACACTACTTGGACTGGAGAGAGACTCGCACAGGTTTACTTGGATGAGATTGTGCGACTTCACGGAGTACCTACCTCGATTGTATCGGACAGGGACACACGTTTTGTGTCACACTTTTGGAGGAGTCCGCAGGACGCCTTGGGTACTCGGCGGATTTCAAAGATCGCTTTCCACCCTCGAGTGATGGCGGTCGGAGCGTACTATACGTACACTCGAGGACATGCTTCGAGCTGCGTGATCGACTTCCGGGGAGGATGGTCGCAAGATCTACCGATGGGCGAGTTTGCTTATGACAACAGTTATCAAGCAAGCATCAAGATGGCGCCATTTGAGGCACTCTATGGACGGAAATGTAGATCGCCACTTCATTGGAGTGAAGTTGGTGAGAGTTTGGCTCTAGGCCCAGATGTGCTCCAGGAAGCAGAATACAAGGTTCGCATTGCTAGGGAGCGGTTGTTGACAGCCCAGAGTAGGCAGAAGAGCTATGCTGATAGACGTCGACGAGACTTGGAGTTTCAGATTGGAGACCATGTCTTTTTGAAAGTCTCGCCGACCAGAGGAGTCAGGAGATTTGGGATTCGGGGTAAGTTGAGCCCCGTTTCATTGGACCGTATGAGATTTTGGAGCGTGTGGGCCCGGTAGCGTATAGAATTGCTCTACCGCCGAACCTATCGGGTGTACACAACGTATTTCATGTATCGGTCCTTCGGAAGTATGTACATGATCCAGCTCATGTTTTGGATGCTACACCATTGGAGCTGAGGGACGATTTGAGCTTCGAGGAGCAACCCGTGAATATTTTAGCTCGCGAGGTGAAGAAGTTGAGGAACCGGGAGCTTCCTTATGTGAAGGTCCTGTGGAGCAACCACGAGGAGCGGGAGGCCACGTGGGAGCTAGAGAGTGCGCTTCGAGAGCGCTATCCCCATCTCTTTCAGATGGAGTCATGAGATATGACTTTAATTTTGAGTTTCATGACGAAATCTCCTTTTAGGAGGGTGAATGTGGCCAGGACTTGTGCAAATAGCAAGGTTCGAGTGTGGATGTGAGATTTGCGCTTTTCCAGATTTTCTGGAGGGTCGTTGACTGTGTTCCGACCTATGGCACGAGTACCGAGGTTAGTGGATGATTTCCAAGCACTAAAGTCCAAAAAGCTGGATTTTAGGTTGCTCTCGGGTTGAGTTTCAGAGCTTTTGTACCGGTACAAAATTGTTGCTATACCGGTACAAAATGGTGGCTATACCGGTACAATCCGAGATTTATACCGGTATAGATGAGCGGACAAACCCGAGGTTATTTGTTTAGGAATGGTTTATACCAGGTACAAACCGGATTTGTACGATGTTTTTGAAAATCAAACTCGCAGGATGTTTATCATTTTGTTGCTTTATACATATGCCCCTTCACCCCTAGGGCTCATTTTGAGCCCTTCACTGCAGGAGATAGAGGTAGGGAGCTCTCCCCCTTTTTCCTCCTTGGATTTCTTGGGTCTAGGGTGCTCTTTGGTGGTTTAACCCTTCTCTCTTCTTCTCCTTTTTGCTTCTTGGTGCATTCTCCACCATGGATGAAGCTTGGTGTTTGGTTTGGGAGCAAGTTGAGGGAAAGATCTTCAAGTTTTGTGGACTTGGAACTTGTTTGTGAGCTTCTTGAAGGTAGGCATCACCTCTATTTCCTCTAGTTTGGGATTTTGAAGCTTTCTACTTGTTGAAACCCTAGTTTTTGTAGATTATGGTTTATTTTGGGGGTTTGCAACCTAGGGCTTTTAGAGTCCAATTAATTGGTTTAGAACCTTTGTTTAGGTTGCCTTGGAAGAGATCTCACCTCCATTTGAGGATTGGAGACGGATTTTTACTCTAAGGTGAATTTTTCCTTACTCTCTACATAGAAGCTTAAAGTTTGAACTCAAGACTTATCTCTTGAGGTTGTAACTCCTAGGATCTACTTTGTAGGGTACTAGGAGTAGGAATCGAAGCTTCGTTAGCGGTTCGGAGCGACGCTTGGAGCGACGGTGGGTTTGGCCTCACCTAGCACAATGAGAAATTCTCATTGGTGCTTAATTGCTTATGGTTAAATGGGAATTAGTACATTTTCATGCTATTTGATTTATTTGTGAATTTTAGAATGCTTAAGATACATATGTTATGTGTAATGCAATTTTACTCTATATAGTAGAGACGTTTGCATGTGAGAGCTGAAGCCTTGTAGCATTCTATTTGGAAACTTAAAACTATGTGTTTAAGAGGAATTTGACATGTGTTTGAGAACATAGAACTATACATGACATAGGAGAAAAGCCCTTGTCATTAAGCGGCATTGGCTTGGCATCAAAAGTGTAGAATAGTGAGCTAATGTCATCAAGCGACATTAGGCTTGTGAATGAACTTGACAATGAAATTCTAGTGTCATGAGAGTTGTTGTAATAGACCTTAGGGTTGCTAGTGACATTTACCATGTGTGGGACTTGGACTTGGACTTGCTTGTTGCCATTTGTGCTCTTCGCACATGCTTGTGAGCGTCGCTCCGAACCGCTAACGAAGCTTCGATTCCTACTCCTAATACCCTACAAAGTAAATCCTAGGAGTTACAACCTCTAGAGTTGAACCATGAGTTCAATCTTTAAACTTCTATGCAAAGAGTAAGGAAAACTCACCTCAAGTGTAGAAATCCCACTTTAATCCTCAAATGGAGGTTAGATCTCTTCCAAGGCAATCTAAACAAAGGTTCTAAACCCATCAATTAGGTTCTAAAAGCCTTAGATTAGAAATCCCCAAAATAAACCCTAATCTACCAAATCTAGGGTTTCATCTAAAAAGAGGTAACCAAACTCTAATCTAGAGGAGTAGAGATGTGCCATACCTCTTAGGAGCTCTCAAACAAGGGCCAAATCCACCTAGGAGTGAAGATCTTCCACCAACAAAGCTCTCCCATCAAGCTCCAAGCTCTCCAATTGTCACGCCCCGAACCTGAGATGTAACAGATGCCGCATACTTGCTAAACTAGCAAATATGTAAGGCTACAGAATCAGATGGAAACTAGCAAATAAGATATCAACTAAAATCAAACCGAATACTAACATCTATAAAACTAAAGCTTACTAAGAATCACAAGAGAGACTCGGTCCACAAAATATCATAAGTAACAAAAGTGGGTACGAAGAAATAACGAAACAAAAAGATAAACAAATGATCGTTTGAAATCCAAAATTCACATCTAACAATACTAGATCTAAAACAAAAGAAACTAAAATCGAACACTAATTACATCTAACGTTCACTCGGTCCCGGCCCCGCCCTGCGAATCAGTCTCGGTACCTGGGTAAGCAACCATACACCACATTAGTAGGATTAAACATACAAATAATTAAATATACAAATTAATTTAAGCGACTGGTTTTGATTTACAAAGTTTCGAAAATAAGAATTATCAGAATTTAAAGTTTAGATCGAAATAAAACTAAAAATTTACAAAGCATTTCTCTTTCAACATATAACGAAATAAATATTAGGTCTCCGACATCTAATTATGTCATATGATCCGTTGGCGAGATCCAAAGACACCCGAAGGCGTAAACAAAGCTGAGGCACTCGAAGGCGCAAACAAAACTGAGGCACCGGAGGTGCATGTACAAAACAGAGGCACCCGAAGGTGCAAACAAAGCAAAGGCGCGGATAGGCGCAGGCACTCGAAGGCGCAATACAAAGACGAAGCTCGCTTCTATAACAAAGTACATGTCGACATGGCCAACCTTAGCATAATAGAATACCAAGAGACATCATAGTTCAAAATAATCCAGTCACTAATTTACAAAATAGATTATCATATTTCAAAGATTTATTTTGCTAAAAGAACTTGTCAAATACAGTTGAAACTCAATTTACAGGAATATTTAATAACATGCTTAACCCTTAATTTTAAAATCTACAAAATAAGATTTTCATGCAATCGAAATATTTTCCTAAATTATCTTACGAAAAACTAACGGGTGTCCGGTCGCTTACCTTAACGCAGTCTCAAAGATAAGAAATTATCCAGTCGAAACTGCGCAGAAAATCAATCGTCGGAACCTTCTTAAAGATAGAAACGACGATGATGTAATGTCGTCGACGACGAATAAAAAAATGCCGATCGATGAGGATTACGGCGGTGGCCGTGGACGACGGTGATGATGACGGCGATCAACGGCGTTGTGCGCGCGCGCGGGAGAGGGCAGCCGTACAGATGCGATGAGGAGAAATTAAATGGGGTGCGGCTAGGTTAACGGGTGAAAGGGATAATTAGGAATTAGGAATTAATTGGCACAAAATGCCGCCGAGTCCCTCAAAAACTAATATTTACGAAAAGGTCCGGATTTAAAAGAATAGGAGTCCAAATAAAGAAAACATAAGTGTGGGGTGTTACACCAATGGTGACGAAGATGAAGTAGAAGAAGCTCCAAGGTCCACAAGCAAGCACTCTTGATCTCCCCCTCTCCTTCTCCTCCTTCTTCTTCTCCTTCTCCTTCTCTCTCTAGGTTGCAAGGTGGAAGGGAAATGAGTGTGAAGTGAGGGAATAAGAGAGGGGAAGAGCCATATAGTCTGAGTAAAGTAACAAAATCCAGTTTAGCCCCTCAACTTTGCACTGCCCAGACTGGGCATTTTTCGGGCTCTGGGTCCGGACCTCACCAGCCGGGTCCGGACCCGGGCGGTCCTCCTCGCAAAAACAGCGTATGGGATCCGGATCACACCCGATCCGGATCCCGAGGGTTCCCCGCGGCTCACGCGCTCGGATCCGACCACACCCCCCGGGTCCGGATGCCACGCCAACCCCTCCCCACCGCCAGTGGGGTCCGGTCTCCCTCCTCAGGTCCGGTCCCAGAGAGCTGACCTTCCAGGACTTAGCCAAAACTTCCAGAATTTCGAACCACGGGTCGGGACTACCTCCAGGACCCTCTACAAAGAGTAGAAAAGTTCGAAACCAAGTTGAACACTCGAACCTTGCAATTTGCAAAGGTCCAGTGCGTCACAAATAAGCTCTGCAAGTGCTGCATCAATGGTGGGTAGCGGAGATCGATGAAGAAGTTGGCCTCGTAAGGCCTCGAACTCTCGTCGTAGACGCATAATAAATTGAAAAAGGCGCTGCTGATCACGAATTTGCGTTTGTTTGGTAGCACAAGTGCAAGCCAAACAAGTCTTGCATAATGATTCTTCCATGATGGATAGTTGACGCCACCTTGCCTGCATAAAGCTATAAAATTCCTGAATGGAGCGTTCACCTTGATGGGTCGATGTGATCTCTTGGAATTCAGCATATGATTGAGCATGGCTGGATTGCTCATACAGTTTTTTAAGATGATCCCACATTTGCTGAGCCGTAGTGAAACTCACCAACTGCATTCTGATGTCAATTTCCATAGACGTGGATATAATTCCACGTACGTTAGCATTATTCCACTCTTTGAGTTTCTTTTCATCGACAGGAGGGCTAGTGTCATTAATATGATCTGTTAAATCTAGGGCATCAAGTAAAAGTTTTACAGACACCGACCACTCCCGGTAATTAGAACCGGATAATTTGACATCTAATTGAGGAAATTGATTGGTAGAAGATGTCATAACTTAAATAAATAAAGAAAAGAGATAGAATGAACAAATATGAAGAAGTGACTTGGTCAGACGTATGTCGAGGTACGATGCGCAGCCACACGGACGTGATGATGACGATCGCAGCCTCAATTGACCACTCGAGCCGGATCGTGTCGGCCTTGGGCATGGTGCTGATCTGGACAGACAATTCGCTTTCGAGGAGATGAGCAAAATGTCGTCGAAAGAGAATAAAACCCTAGAAGGTCTCTGATACCATGAAACACGAGAATTGAGAAATATTTTCTGTGTATTATTCATCTAAATACATTCTCTTATATAGAGAAGGAAAAACACTTTACATGGAAGTATAGGATTGTATCCTGTTATACAAAGAAATAATCAAAAGGAAATAATACTATCCTAATAAGAAAACAATATATATAGTAATATATACAATATAAATGGTAGTATATATATATTATATATGGTAACATATATAATATAGGGATAATTGCCTATATACCCCTCATGCGTCTGAAAATATCCGATCTACCCCTACTTTTTTTTTTCTTTCTAAAATGCCCCTCATACGTTTTACCGTTATTGCAAAATACCCCCGCAGTTATCTCCTGTTAAGTTAATCTTGGTTAAACGTGAGTTAAATATCTACCACAGTTAAAAAAAATTAAAATACCAATTTTGCCCTCAACTTAAGGGCAAATAAGAAAGGTTGGTGACGGTAGAGTATTGGAAAAAAACCAAAAGTCAAAAATCTTTTGTGCCATAAGGGCAAATAAGAAAAGAGCGATGATGGTAGAAGGGTATATTTGAAAAGGCGAAATAGTAATTTTACGGATATAACGAGTTCTTATGATTTTAACTACAAGGGTATATTAGAAATAGGTTGGAGCGTAGGAGGGTATTTTTGATATTAGCGCCCTTAAGAGGGTAAATCGGAAAATCGAAAACTTTTCAGGGGTATATAAGCAATTGCCCCTATAATATATATACGGTATGAAATATATATGGTAACATAGCTATCCAACACCCAAAGCTGAGTGTTTTGTGACAACAAGGATGGTTGGATGAAACTCGAAGTGTTTTGAAACACTTCATGGCTGAATCATACCCTAAAACACGAAAATTGGGCTATTCCGAGCCCGAAATCGTGTCACGCGGATTGTTACTATTTGCAACAATGATTGGGCCTTATTGATTGGTCATATGGTGAGGTTCGATGCCTCTGAGGTCAGGGTAAGAGGGCTGCGGGTGGTTCCGATACCGAAAGAGACATTTGGGGAGTCAAATTGATGATTTTTCATGTTTTAAATTTTTCGTTTTTTGTGCACCTTTTGTGCGGGCATCGCAACCGCATAAAATTGGTGTTTCAGATAGCGGGTCTTCTGCCGAGACTCATCGCCGCACGTGCATTCCACGTGCCAATGGTGCTGGCTCCTGTGGAACTCCACGAGTGAGGAGGGACGGACAACTCTCGAGTCTCGACCGCGACGCAGATGGGGAAGCGCGGGAAGAAGCAAAGAGACAATCACAGACCCCGCCGACTTCTCCCTCGAGACGACGAAGACGGCGCCGACTCCTTGCCCTCCTCTGCCTACGACATCCATTCTCTAAAAAAACAGCAAGACGAAGCCGACGCCGGATTTAAAGAAGACGAAGACGAAGACGAAGACGAAGGCCAAGGCGACAGAGAAGAGGAGGAGGAGCAATGGCGCGTCGAAGGATCCCCATCGAAGTTCCATCTCTACCAGATATCGGTTCAGGTACTCAAAAAGCTTCAGCTTCTTATAGTTCTTCCCCTCCCAAAAGCCCAAAGACTAGGGGCTTTTTATAGAAGCTAGGGTTTTATTCGTGCTGTGCTTCGTGTAGTCGCCGAAAGGGGACATTAGCTATTTGCAGAAGTTCTTTTTGATGTACGTCGGGGGGAGATTCCCGCTGCACTTGCAAGAGGATTTCTGCGGCACCGGGCTTCTCAGGTTCTTCTTCCTTTTGATTACTGTAGTTCATTTTTTGGGTATAGTTTGGATTTTTCTCTCTTTTTTTTTTTCGTAAGATTCCTTGTTTGCTTGTTTTCTGTTATGTTGGCAAGAAATCTTGATTTTTTTGTGCATAAATGGTTCATGAATAGCTTGATCTAGATATTTATGTTAGCGAGACTATTATGTTTGATTAACTGCGTCAAAGAAACTTGGTTGGGCCTGTTGCAGGATGTAGAGCTGTTCGATGAACTACTGTTTGAGTAGTGTTAAGTAATGTGCTTAAGTCTTTCTAACGGTTTCTTCCTGCATTAGAACCAGAAGCATCAAATTCGAATTGAAGCTTCCACTTTTGATGCTTGGACTATCATTTCACCCTCTCGTTAAAGTAGAAGCACTGAACTTTTCTGTTCAGCAAACATTCTATTGAGTGGCAGAAGTCGAAAGAAGCCAAATAGGCATTTTTGGGCAGAGAGAAAAGTATTTTAGTTTCCTCACGAAGTCAGTATGGTAAATATAGATAATTACAAACGCGCTTGTTCACCTAGATGATATCTCAATAAGAGAAATAGGACTGTTTCATCATATATCCTATATGCTAAGTTGGTAAGAAGACAACTATCAGTATAGTCTCCTTTGATGCAATACAAGAGGAAGAACATGTTCTGCGACCAATTTGGTTCAAGCCTATGAAGGATACAATTATGAGATATTATTCTTGAGACTTATGTACAAATCATTCTTGAGTAGCATGGTCAGGAAATTTATGTTTAGGGATGATATTTTGTTTGATTATTTGTCATAAAGAGCCTTAGGATGAGAAAAATGATGCCCTTCTTCACCTCAATGAGGTCTCAATATGAGAGAGAACACTATTTAGTGAAATATTGAAACTATTAAATTTAGTTCAGTTTGAGGTAGCATGAGAGAAAGAATTTGCTCAATGCTGATTTGATGCTAGCTTATGAAGTATAGATTTCTAGCTTTGGGATCTTTTGTGTGTGCTTACAATGGATAAAACATTTGATGTTGTCCTCTGCTTTAGCTGGGAAAAAACATGCTTTTCAATTTTTTCAATGTGGGAAAGCATGGTATGTTTTGGAATTGGTAAAAAGTTGCATTGGGCAATGGTACTGTAGAAGCTCTCCTTAGTCCTTCCCAATCTTCTGTGGTATGGAAAAAAGCGGAATGCAATTTTTTCGTATTAAGTGTATTTTTGAAAGGACAAAATTATCCCTAACAATCCTAAAAAATTCTTACCCTATCCTCAACTTCATATCACTGTTAAAATTGACTCTCTCTCCTATCCCTCCTAACCCTAGAGCAATACCAGGTACTCTCTCTCTCTCTCTCGCTCTCGTTCAAGGTGGCACCATACTGTGGGTTTTGGTGGGAGGGGGGGTGGTTGCCACGCATTTGGTGGTCGAGGGCGCAGCGCTGGTGACTAGGTGACTTGTGGGGGTGAAGGGGGTTGGTGCGGTGGTGAAGTACTCGGGTGGGATGGGGAGGTCTGACGGTGAAGCAGTAGGGTGGCAAGGCCACGGGGGTGTCAAGTGGCGTGGGTGATCTGCAAGGGTGGTGTGGCGATGCAGCCCGAGTGGTGGGGGGAGCGGTGGGCTCAGAGTGACGTGGCATGTGAAATGGCACTGTGCACAGGCTGCATGGGCGGGGATGGGTAGTGCAGAGGAGGACAATAGCAAAGGCGGGGTGGTCGGGGATGGGTAGTGCAGAGGAGGACAATAGCAAAGGCGGGGTGGTCGAATAGTGTGTGGGACAGCAACAAGATTTCCAGATAAAAGAAAATTTTTAATTAATTGTTTTTTAAAAAATAAATATAGAAATGGAGGAAGGAAAGAAAATAATTGTGGTTTGATTATGACTTTCCTTAGAGGATTGGATACCAACAAGAAAAGAGAAAAAATATGGTGTTCTCTTATTTTGAAATAATTTTGAATTGTTTTTCGAAATAAAGAGGTCCTAAGATCACTATAAATTGGACCACGGGATTCAAGGAAAAAAAATAAAAAAAGAAAAAGGAGAGAATATAAAAAAGGAGGAAGGATTTAAAAAAATAAAAGAAAAAGAAAATAAAGAGAGAGAAGGTGAAATCTTTGAAATGTCAAGCGGGAGGCCATTCTCGTTCGTACACAAAGAGAAAAGGAGTTGGTGTCTCTCTTTCCAACCAACCAAAAAAAAGGGCGATGGTGACAACGATAAGGACACGTGAAGGTTACGCAATTCACTTCTTCTCCAACGATGACAATAGTGCGCGAGGAGGCCTCATGGCCTCTTCTTTCTTATTCGATTGTGGTGATGATGGCGACTCCAAGACTACCCTGCCACCATAACGACGATAGGTTAGTGTATACACGCAAACGGTATTATGGTGATCCTTTTGTTAGTTTAATCACACATCTGTCTTCTTGATAGGCTCGACTGATCAAATCCAACATTGGATTGTTACTATGTCATGCACGCGTATTCACTAAGCGTCCATCTCCCCAATATTGCTTTCGCTGTCATGATCAAAAGATCAATATGTGCACGTGAACGACGTGATGACAATTCTCTTACTGGTTTGATCGTGCGACCGCCTTCTTGATAGGCTTGACGTGATCAAATCCTTATTCAAAAAATAAAATAAAATAAAATAAAAACAAAATAATAAAATAAATATTTTCCTTGGATCCCTGTCTTCGTGATAGGCCTGATCCAATTCGGCTTAAACCAAATCGCCATCTTCGTGATAGGCTTGATCTGATTAGTTCAAACCAAATCTCCATCTTTGTGATAGGCTTGATCCGGTTTGGCTTAAACCAAATTTCTGTCTTCGTGATAAACTTGATTTGGGTTCGCTATCACCAAATTGTCATCTTCGTGATAGGCTTCATCTGGTTCGGTAAAATCAAATCATCCTCTTTCTGATAGGCTTGATTTGGGTTCGGTTAAACCAAAGTTACTGTCTTCGTGATAGGTATGGCTCAAACGTCTTCGTGATAGGTTTGATTTTGAGTTATGCTGAACCAAAATCGCCATCTTCGTGATAGACATGGTTTGATCCAATTGCTGTCTTTATGATAAGCTTGATTTGGGTCGGTTAAACCAAAACCGCCATCTTCGTGATAGGCGCATTTCGGTTCGCGCATGTCATTAACCACAACTTGATGTGCACTAAGATTTGATATAATGCTGACTTCTTAGTAAAATATTGAAAAAAATTGTACTAAGCCAAAAGGTCTCTTGAACTCGACATAGGTTCTAATCCAAATCAACTGCATAAATGGTTGGGTTTGAATCGAGCCCAACATAAGTAATAAATTCAATTTGAACTTAATAAAAAAAAAGGGACAAAAATGTTGGAGCCGAGTTTAAGTCAAACCGGCTTCAACCTAAACTCAAATTGAACCAAATCCAAGTCGACAACGGGTCTATGATAAAGAATAAACTACACGCAAGTTGGTGAACCAAACATAAGATGGTAAACTGAACTCCTAATGATGAAGCAAGCCCAAATATCAACATTGAACTGGACTCAAGATGGTGTAGCGAAGATCAAATCCAACACGGTGAATCACAACCACTGCGTTGAACCAAAGATAAATCGAATCTAAGACGTTGAACTAAACCTATGGTGGTAAACCGAACTGATGATGATGAATTAAATCCAAATAGTGGACCAAAGCTTGAACCTATAACGGTGAACGAGACATCGAGTGGTGAACCATATGCAAAATGGTTGAATCAATCCAAAATGAACCTAGGATAGCGAGTTGAACCTAAGCCGACGGAACGCTGTGCTGACAATGGATCAAAGAGGGACTGGGCCCAAGATGTAGAATCAAACCATAAGTCGGTTTGGCGCTAATCCAAACAATAAGTCGGTGCAATCTAAAACCAAACCATAAAGGATTCAACTTGAGCCGAAGCCAGTTCAACCCGAATTGATACAATTTGGATCAAATCATAAGTTGGTACAATCCAAGGAAGTTCGAGCTAAGCCAAATTGAACCAGAAGTCGATTCGACTTAAACAGAGTCATAAAAGCTTCAACTTGAATTGAACTAGAGGCCATTTCAACTCAAATGGAACGACAGGAGGTCTGAGCTGAGTCGAACTGAACAGAAGTCGGTTCTACCTAAACTGAGCTGTAAAGGATTCAACTTGAATCGAATCATAAGTTGCTACAACCTGAATGAAACTACAGGAGGTTTGAGCCAAGCCAAACCAAACTATTAAGATAGTTCGACATAAACCAAGCTATAAAGGGTATAACCAAGCTGACCTAAACCCAAATTGAAATACACAATGTTTGAACCGAATCAAACCATGAAACAGTTCGACCCATCGAACTACAATTGGTCAATGAAACCATAAGGATTTGACTGCATGAAATTCGAGGAGACTCAGACTAAACTATAAGGGTTCGATCCAAATCAAATCGAACCTCAAAGGGTCTCGAGCCAAACCATGAGGGTTTTGACTCAAATCAAACTCAAAGAGGTTCAAGCTGAGTCAAATTATAAGGGTTCAACTTAAATTAACTTCAAAGAGGTTTCAAGCTAGGCCATGCCAAGGGCTTGACCTAAACCAAGTTGAAAAGGATTCTAAATTGAGCAAAAGCATGGAGTACAACCCATATCAAACTCGAAAGGTCTTGAACCGAACTGGTTCGAGCCAAGCCAAACCCAAACTGCTTTGATTTAAACCAAACCATATGTCAGTTCAACCCAAATTGAACTATAAGCCGGTTTGACTTAAACCAAACAATAAAGGATTCCACTTGAACCAAAGTGGGTCAACGTAAACTGAATTACTGGGAGCCAAGTCGAACCGAATTACAAGTTGATTCAACCTAAACCGAACCATAAAGAATTCAATTTAGTTCAACTTGAACTAAATCACAGATGGTTTGAGCGAAGTCAAACCTAACTACAAGCAGGTTCAACTTTAATCGAACTACAAAGGATTCAACTTTAATCGAAGCCGGTTCAACCCAAACAGAGCTACGGGAGGCCCGATCGAGCAAAACTGAAGTACAAGCCTGTTTGATCCGAATCGAACCACAAGAGGTTTGAGTTACAAGCCGGTTCAACCCAAATTGAACCACACGAGGTTCTAGATGAACCTAATCAAATTACAAGTTGGTTCGACTTAAACCGAACCATAAAGCATTCAACTTGAACTACAAACCGGTAACCCAATCTGAACCATAGAAGGAGCGAACCGAGTCAAACGAAACCATAAGCACATTCAACCTAAATTGAATATGGACCGAAACATATGTTGGTTCAACTCAAAGTAAACAACTTGAGCCAAACCATGAACTATTTCGACTCAAATCAAAAATCAAAGAGCTCTCAACTGAACAACAAAGTGTTCAACTCAAATCAAACTCAAAGACGTCTTAAATCAAACCGCACAGGTTTGATCCAAACCAAATGTAAAAGGGTTCCAAGCTGAGCTGATCCATAAGAGCTCAACTCGGATCAAACTAAAACGAATCTTGTACCAAACCATAAGTGTTTGACCCGAACCAAACTGAGCTATAAGAGGGTCCAAGTTGAGGCGAATCATAAGGGTCGACCGAAATCAAATTTAAAGGGGGTCTCGAATTAAGTTATAAGGGTTGGATTTAAACCAAGTCTCAACGGATCCAACTGTTAACAGATCTTGAACCAAAGCATAAGAGTTTGACCTTAACCAAATTCAAAAGGGCCAAATCAAGCGAAAGCCTATGACGGCTCAACCTATATCTAATACCAAAGATTCAAACCATGTCAAACTGAACTCAACCTAAACAAAAGTTCCGACCAAACTTTAGGGATGATCAGAATCAAGGAAATCGGCTCCGCCCGAACTGAAGCAAATCAAGGATTCAAACCGAGTTGAATTCAAATAAATCGGCTAAGTCAACTTAATTGACTCACAAGCTAGAATCAAACAGACCGTCACATTGTTAAATTGAGCTGTCACGCCCCGCGACTGCTACCAATTTGGTCCGGTCCGGGCACGTCAAACAGACGCCGAACGGACAGCACCTCCCCTGTCCGCCCAAGACTCGACAACATGTCATGTACAAGAATTTCTCGGGAAGAATTCAATATGCATACATGACAAGAAACGAAGCACCACTAGTGCTTACAAGTAATAGCAAGATACAAGTATACTATACAAGTAAATAAAGAGAGAAACATCTAGCTATTACATCCACTTTCGACATTCACATAATAATTTACACTTTTCTTTCTCTTTTCATCTCTCAAATGAATACACTTTTGATCTCTCAATGAATACATTTTTCATCTGTCAAATGAATACACATATACTTATCATGTACATGAGGGTACACTAATGCATCATAGAAGCCGCTAGCTACTAGGGCGCTGTGCCCCAACCTCGGTCCTCTGCCGGTACGCTCTCGCTAGACCCTGTAATAGTGGTGGGGTGAGAACTAAGTTCCTTAGTTCCCAGTGGGTTCGGCCGCCGACTCCACCGATCTCCCCACTAGGTCCATATGGCATAAGCATATAACAGATAGATATTTATATGGAAAGCTGTAAATCATGCTATTGATATTTCTACTATGCCAAACAACAAGTAAGCATGCTCAATATAGTACAAAGTAAACTACCATGCTACTATGCTCAAAAGAAACTATGTTTTTTACTTTATCAAATCTCTCGGCTTACCCTCAAGGTTCGCCACGACTCACTCTAGTCTCCGGGTAAGAGGTACTGGTCACTCGTCTACCCGAGACCGTCTGCGGGACCCCATAAGGCTATCCCTCGGGACCCCATAAGGCTATCCCTCGGGACCCCATAAGGCTATCCCTATCGTGTGACAACTCCGGAGTGCACGCTTGTGCGGAGCGACCGCCTACAAGCTCTGAACAGACACGTGAGTATGATCCAAGAGTCACTACTAGCCATTTGCTAGTGCCACTTGGCTCTCTACCTGCTCCAGCAGGCACCACGCTTTCTCAATGCAAGCATGCCCAGGTGTCTCCACTTACCCGTCACTAGGTCCCTACTATAACGATGTATCAATAGTAGCAACAGACCACTTAATGAATGCATGCAACGCATCGACTTATAATCATGCAAAAGTATATGCTTGCCTTAGCGAAACCATACCTGCTAGGTCCTCACCAGCAGCCACAGGTTCTTCAACCTGGGTCGCACATCCATAGCCACCTGGCGCTTGCTGCGAACCCTTCGGTTGCTTGACTATCTCATCTCGCTCTCCAGACCGTGCCAAAGGCTGCACGTCCACAAGTTGCCTCGGAGAGGGGAAGGTCGTCACCAACGCCAAGGTCTGGTCATCCCAAACGATTCTGGAGTCTAAGTAGCAAAACTCTAGATGTATGCCATTAGCAAGCTTAAGAGCTTAACTCTAAAAGCTTCTCTCCACTCGAGGAAGAAGATGAAGACCTTACTCCTCCAAGCCTTTCCTTCCACTAAGGCTATTTGCACTTTAGCCCCTTCTTTTCCTTCTATCACCCAAGAAAGAGAAGGAGAAGCCTTTTTCCCTTTGCTTAGGCTGCAAGAAATGAGGGGAAGAAGAGAGTGGTCAAATACAAATAACTCTCCTGGTGTCCATATTACCAAAATACCCCTCAACTTAGCCCTCCCAAACAGCCCTACTCTGGGCAATTTCCGGCACAAGGTCCGGACATCCCCCTAGGGTCCGGACATCACTCCTTGTCCCGAACCCGAGAGCACACTTCTCGCGCAAAGTCCATGCGCTCCGGACCTCACCACCAAGACCGGTCCTCAGGGTCCATGCACCAAATTTTCGGCTTACGGGATCCGGACACTCCCACATGTCCAGTCTCGGGGGTCTTTTGGGATTCGGTCTCCACATGTGGGGATGGGTCCTCTGGCACATAATCTGCATTTTTGCAGATTATTTACCAGGTCGATCTCGGAGGTCCACGTCGACACACTTTCGACTTAGTTAATGCTTCCGACCTCACTAAAGCATCCCAAACTCGACTTTGATCAATTTGAATCATAGTCCAGTTTCTCGATTCGCAGTTTCGAGTCCTCACAACGAGGTTCCACTTCATCACATGCACAACCTTGGAAATATCCGGCCGAAGTCTCCGCACAACAAATCGGCCACATCCTCGTCATCCCGTATCACATTCAGGACGCAACTCCCGATACGGAAAATTCTCATTCGTATTCCTTCAAGGTGTTGTCTCCTTGCCGCAGCTTTCAGAACCTCTCCTGAAGCTTTCTTTCTACGCTATCGGGGAATTATGTAGAGGATATCAATCCCCGAATCTCGTCTCAAGTCACAGGAGGGATACTAGGCGATCAAATCCTCTTGACGCTTATCCACCACACTCTCGCCGATTGTTTCAGACAACGTACGACTAGGTGTACCTTGTCCCGCTACACCGCGCATAGACCCTCAAAGAGAGCCTCCATGGAGTCCATCCAACACTCCACGATACATGGATCCGTATCCTCTTGGCGCATGACATCCTCTTGCTGTCATTGCACCAACTCGGCTCGTTGCCTCGCCACTCCCACAAGAATGGCCAACTGCTCGCGAAGTTCTAAGTCTCCGCTCGCACGTCGAAACGCTCAGGGACATCACTTGTCCCCCTCCCGCGCCGATCTAAACAAAGATCGCCTACGCGGTAACATCGTCCCTCGAACCGCGACAACACGATCAATCTCGACCCTCTATGTCAAGCACGCAACAACTAACATCGACTCAACTCAAATCAGGCGAAAGTCATGCAAGAGCGTTTATTCTTGTCCCTCGATTTCATGTTGTCGTACGCCCAACATGAACACACTTGGTCGAGAATAAACCACATCTTGAGTCAACCTCTAACATCCATCTTAGAGGTTTCAATACTTAACCCAATCGATTCAACTTCCGCCGCCACAATAGGTTCACGTTCCACTCACGCACCTATTTCCTTAAGGTTTACCGTCCTAGGGTCTCCTAGGTCAATCCTAGACTCTCTCTTTACTTGCTCTTAGCTTGCTCTGATACCATTTTAACCTGCCACGCCCCGCAACCGCTACCAATTTGGTCCGGTTCGGGCACATCAAACAGACGCCGAACGGACAGCACCTCCCCTGTCTGCCCAAGGCTCGACAACATGTCATGTACAAGAATTTCCCAGGAAGAATTCAATATGCATACATGACAAGAAACGAAGCACCACTAGTGCTTACAAGTAAGAGCAAGATACAAGTATACTATACAAGTAAATAAAGAGAGAAACATCTAGCTATTACATCCACTTTCGACATTCACATAATAATTTACACTTTTCTTTCTCTTTTCATCTCTCAAATGAATACACTTTGGATCTCTCAATGAATATATTTTTCATCTCTCAAATGAATACACATATACTTATCATGTACACGAGGGTACACTAATGCATCATGGAAGCCGCTAGCTACTGTGGCGCCGTGCCCCAACCTCGGTTCTTCACGCACGCTCTCGCTAGACCCCGTAATAGTGGGGTGAGAACTAAGTTCCTTAGTTCCCAGTGGGTTCGGCCGCCGACTCCACCGATCTCCCCACTAGGTCCATATGGCATAAGCATATAACAGATAGATATTTATATGGAAAGCTGTAAATCATGCTATTGATATTTCTACTATAGCCAAACAACAAGCATGCTCAATATAGTACAAAGTAAACTACCATGCTACTATGCTCAAAAGAAACTATATTTTTTACTTTATCAAATCTCTCGGCTTACCCTCAAGGTTCGCCATGACTCACTCTAGTCTCCAGGTAAGAGGTACTGGTCACTCATCTACCCGAGACCGTCTGCGGGACCCCATAAGGCTATCCCTCGGGACCCCATAAGGCTATCCCTATCGTGTGACAACTCCGGAGTGCACGCTTGTGCGGAGCGACCGCCTAGTATGATCCAATCCTCACTCTCGAGGATACCCTGTCAACTAGGAGTGCAATCTCTCAAAGCTATCATCTCTAGCTCAATATGCACAGTGTACATCTACACACTAGTTCGACCAGTTCTTGACAATGTTCTTGTTTACTAGATGCCACTCGATCTAGGTTATCATTCATCTAGATGCCACTCGATCTATATTGTCATTGTTCAATGTTCTCATTGTTTACTCTAGGGTTTCCAGATTCTCATTCACCTTTAATCATGTATTCTACCCTAGTGTCAAGCCTATCTCGCTACACTAGCTTGAATACATGCACTTAAAGGAATTATCTTTATCCTACTTGTTCTTGACAATTCACACTAGATCGACACTATACACTTGTATACATATATGCACAAACAGACATAGGGTCATTCTTCTGGATGCCACTCGATCTATATTGTCATTGTTCTTTGTTTTGCTACTCATGCAAGTTCTTTACCTTAGGGTTTCAATGTTACCATTCGCCTTTATTCCTGTATTCTATCCTAGTGTCGAGCTCAACTCGCTACACTAGCTAGGATACATGCCAATAAAGGAATGTCTCAACCCCGTCATGTTCTCGACAATATACTATAGATCGCTAATATATACATATACACATACAGACATAGGGAGCAGCCCAGCTGCTTCGGGATGGACACCCCCCACCTTTTATAGTGTTCCGATTGCTCGTCGTCACTTGCACGCCTCGCGCGCACGCCGCGACCCAACTCACGCGCGTCCACCAAACGACCTCCGATCCACGATCCGGAAATTAAGGGTCTTCGGTTTCTTACTACGATGCTCGAAGTCGAATCTCGTGATTTATGGACGTCGTCTCGACTCCTCGGGTCAATACGAAGCTTCAGGCCTCCGTTTTGCTCGGATCTCTCAAACCGCTCGTCGGATCGACGAATCGTCGCCTCCAACGCGTTCAGGTGCCTAACAATATGTTAAATATGCGATCACATTAGATCAAAACCCACTATTTACAAAAACCCTATTTTTGGAGCCCTAGATGCCATTAGCCTTAAATACCCCAAATCGATCCGAGATTTGGGTAATAGTCATTTCATTAGCATCCTAGGATTCCAAAAATATCACTTCTAGAGATCAAAACCCATGATCTGCCAAGAAAACCCATTCAAACCCTAGCATGAGCATATTCCCCAAACAACCATAAAACTCATGGAGAAGCATGCATTTAATTGTCTAGGGATCATGAGAACACTAAGCATCAAGGATTAAACTAAATCCCAAAAGCTTACCCGATTGCGAACGCCGAGACTAAGCTCGTCGCTCAAACGGGCGCACGAGGGCTCGAACCGTCGCCTCCCACGCGTTCGCAACGTCGCTCTCCACCAACCCTCCAATTTCTAGATATGGATTTAGAGAGAGGAGAGAGTATTCTAGAGAGAAGGAGGAGCTTCTCTCACTACCTCTCTAATGGTGTGTGTGTGTGTGTGTGTTGTAGGCTGTGGGAAAAAGGAGGAAGAAGAAGAAAGGGGATGACCCCTTTATTAGTCAACCCTCCACCAACATATTACAAGTTTGCCACTCAAACTGTGCATTTTCGGGCCTCTGAGACCGGTCTCCACCTCCCGAGACCGGACCCCATAAGTCCAGAATTTCAGCACTTTCCAGACTTAGCCAAAATTTCAGCATTTTCAGCTTTTGGGTCCGTTTTCGCTCGTTTGACCTCCGATTCTTTTCAAATCGAACTGAGACTCTCCAAACATGTTTTCGAGCGTATTTACATCATCTTTTCATCCACGCTAATGCCGGATTTAGCGCATAATCCAACATAGCCTTTCGGCTTCCGTTTTCGCGCCTATGCGCATCGAAGCGCCCGAATGCTCCCGAACTTCGCCAGACTTCATCGTGACCATTCAAATAGCTTCCTAACCAAATGCACACCGTAACCTCATGATTTTAGAAGTCCGGTACCTTACATTAGCAATTCGACTTAAACTGTTGTTAAACTGAGCGCAGAGCGCCTAAATTTCAAACCATCTCCTAAATTGAACACCTCAACTTCGAACGACCGCCACGTTGTTAAACTTAGCATCTCAAGTTTAAACCAACTGCCATTATTAAACTGAGCATCTCAAATTCAAACTAACCAACACGTCGTTAAATTGAGCAACTCAACTTTAGGCCGACCGCCATGTCGTTAAAACTGAGCAACTCAACTTCAGGCCGACCGCCATGTCGTTAAATTGAGCACTACAACTTCAACTGCCATGTCGTTAAACAGAGCACTTCAACTTCAAACTGATCGTCATGTTATTTAACTAAGCACATCAACTTAAAAACAACTATTAAGTCGTTAAACTGAGCACCTCAACTTCAAACCGATTGTGAGTCGTTAAACTGAGCAGCTCAACTTCAAACCGACCGCTATGTCGTTAAAGTGAGCTTCTCGACTTCGAATTGATCACTATGTTATTAAACTGAGCAAATCAAGTTTAAACTCGACTTCAACCAACCTCTATGTCATTAAACTGGGCATGCCAAACTCAAACAATTGTGAAGTTGTTAAACTAAATGAATCCAACTTGATTGGCAAGCCACCAAACTAAGCAAATCAAGTTTAAACTCAATCCAACTTGATCGCCAAATCATTAAATTGAGCAAACTAAGTTCAAAATCAAACTCAACCCAACTTGACAATTGAGTAGTTAGACTGAGTAAATCAAATTCAACCTCAACTCGAATCGACTGTCATTTTATTAAGGGCATGTCTGTGTCACGCCGCGGGGTCTCTTTATAGTTAAAACATAGCGGAATTTTTTTTTTTTTTTTGAAAACCTGACCCCCAGGGTATGCCAGATCCGCCACAAATACAGGGAATCCACTGTTCACACGGACAGAGTCTCCCCTGTATTTGCACGGCGTCGCACAAGTATAAGACATATAACCAGGATACAACCAGCATAAGGAATATATAAACATTCATACATTCCTACACCATTCACAACAGATTTACATTTAGAGTTTAATCATAAATCCACGAAAACCTTTTTCTTTCTAAAGCACGCTACCACGTGCGTAAAAACTATTTTCATTTTACAAACAAATTTTAACTTCTTTCAAACCATTTCCAATCTTTTACATGAAAACCACGAGTATTTTAAATAACTTCACAAAATCATGTGTATAAATGTCCAAGTAAACAAAACCAACTGAACTATTGTAATATACCGAACTTCTAGAGTTATGAAGCTACGGTGTATGTTAGTTTCAAAGGCCGTGAGAATGGTTCCGGCGAAGTTCGGGAGCGTTCGGGTGCTTCGGTGCGCACAGGGCGCGAAAACGGAACCCGAAAGGCTATGAGTGGACCTTTGCCGAAATCCGGCAAGGCGTGGATGAAAAGATGGTTTAAATACGCTCGAAAACATGTTTTGAGTGTCTCGGTCCGATTTGAAATGAATCGGAGGTCAAACGAGCAAAAACGAGCGAAAACGGAGTTAAAACGGTAAAAGGCTGAAAATTTGGCTTAGTCTGGAAGTGCTGGTTTTTCTGGACCTATGGAGACCGGTCTCCAGGTCCAGAGACCGGTCTCAGAGACCCGAAAATGCCCAGTTTGAGCTGGGTCAATGTGTTAAACATAGAGGGGTGTGAGGGGTTAAGTGCAATTGTGTGTATATGAGTTTATATGTTGGAGAGATGAGGTTTAGCCCTCATTTCTCTCCTCTCCAACAACATGAGAGCTCTCTTCCTCTCTCTAGATTTCTCTCTCTCTCTCCTTGGAGGTGCTCTAAAGGTGGAGTTATGGTGGAGAAGAGGTGGTTTGATGTTGAAGCAACCCTCCCTTGCAAGCCTAGCATGAAGAGAGCTTCTATTTGAGATAAGTACTCTAGGTTTTGAGGGTTTTATGGTTTTAATGTTAGAGCTTGGTTAATCTCTTCTAGTTATTGAATTTAGAAGATGCTATGGTGAAATTAGACATGGATTTCCATGTTCTATGGGGCTAATTCATAAAGATGTTAACCTTAGGGTTAAATTTGGGATTTTTGAAAATAATGGATATTGATCTAATTTGATCGCATATCTAACATGTCGTTAGGTGCGTGATTGCGTAGGAAGCGACGGTTCGTCGATCCGACGAGCGGTTTGAGTGATCCGAGCCAAACGAAGGCCGGAAGCTTCGTAGCAGCCCGAAGAGTTAAAGTGGTGATTGGAGGCGACGGTTCGAACCCTCGTGCGCCCATCGAGCGGCGTGCTTCCGTCTTGGTGTTCGGATTTCAGTGAGCTTTTGGGATTTTGTGTAATCCTTGATGCTTAGTGTTCTAATGATCCCTAGGCTATTAAATGCATGTTTCTCCATGAGTTTTAAGATTGTTTGGGGAATATGCTTATGCTAGGGTTTAGAAATGGGGTTTTGCAAAGTATAGGGTTTTGATCTAAATTAATCCTATGTAAACCTAATTGATAGGTATGTGAACGCGTTGGTGCGCTCGGTTTGGCGATACGACGAGCGTACGCGAAGAAATTGAAGAAAGAAGCCGAATTGGTACAAGTTGCCGCAGCTCGCCGCGTAGGTGTCTAAAAATCATGAAAATGGAATCGGAGCTTCTCGGCATTCCTACAAGGTGGGGGGTGCTTCCACTAACTCTGAACTTCTCTTTATGTCTATGTGTCACTCATTGAGCATATATGTTTATAGCTTCCTTCTATGCATAATAGGGTAATTGAGCTAATGAGTTGCATGCTTAGAGTTAAGATGCAGATAAAAGAATTGTGAACAAAGAAAAAGAACTAAACCCTATGTATGCATGTGTTGAGACAAAGAACCTAGTGGTTAAAGAACAAGAATATTGTGACATATAGATCGAGTGACATTAGAGAATTGTAAAGAACACTAATACGCATGTGTTGAGACAAAGAACCTAGTGGTTAAAGAACCTAGTGGTTAAAGAATCTAATGGTTAAAGAACCTAGTGGTTAAAGAACCTAGTGGTTAAAGAACCTAGTGGTTAAAGAACAAAGAATGCAAAGAATAAGAATAAGAATAAGAACAAAGAATGCAAAGAATAAGAATAAGAATGCTTGAGGACAAGAACACTAGAGTTAGTGTTAAGACATGGTCATGATCTCAAAGAACAAGAATGCAAAGTATAAAGAGTATGAACAAATGACAAAAACCTTATAGTTAAGGGTCATTGTGCAATAAGGAACGGATTTGGATTACATCCTTGGAGCAAGGATTTGATCATACTCGCCTATAAGTCCTTGCTCGGGGGCGGTTGCTCCCCCTCGAGCGGTGCGCTCCGGAGTAGGTCACCACTGGGATGAGCGTCCCAGAGGACGGTCCCGTCGGGTCGTAGTAGTCTCCCCGATACTGGGATTTGAGTTGGTGAGTTCTTGAGCGGCGAAACCTACGGCCAGCTGCGCGAGATTGGGTATCGAGATTGAGATATTGCATTCGTCATATTTATTATGTTGAACATAAGCATTCTTATTATTGTTCAGGCATATTAGTTGTATGCATTTTAGTTTGGCTAATATCTGCTTATCCTTTCAAATTATGCCTGAGATAGACAGACCTAGTGGGAAAGTCGGTGCGATTGGGGGCCGAACCCACTTGGAACTTTGCTGTAGTTCTCATCCCACTAACCATGCAGGTTCTAGCGCGAGCGGGGCGATCGTGCTCGTGGTATGGTTATCGTGCTCTAGGTAGTGTTCTACCCTTGTGTATAGAGACACCATTTGTATAATTCATCTATTATGTTGATGAAAGGAAATGTAATAAAATCATGTGAAAGATGAAAGTGTAATAAAATCATTTGAGAGATGAAAATGTATATTGGATGAATGAATGTAAAGAAAGTGTATAAGCTTTGTATTTGGTTTAAAGTAATCAAGATACAATGTATGAATGGTTTAGTTAGTTTACTTTCACTTGTGCTTATGTTGCTTGCTCTCGTGCAAGCCATGTATATTGAAATGTTATCCTGGGAATTGTTTATTTTCTTTGTACATGTATTCGTTGTTGTTGAGCCTTGGGCAGACAGGGGAGGCTCTGTCCGTTCGGCGTCTGTTGGCGTGTCCGAACCGACCAAATTGGCGGTCCCGAGGCGTGACAACCATATTTCTAAGAGATATCACCTGAAGTAAATAGGGTAGTAACTAAACCAATAACCTGGGTCGGAAGCTCTATCGACTGCTACAAATGTGTCTCACGTCTCGTCTCAACTCTCAGGTGAGAACATGTAAACATGTCTCCCCTCCCAGTGGGTACCGCAAGCCGACGAAGGCGAGGAGTACTCACCGGATCAGGAAGAGATAAACAACAACAAGGATAGATATACTAAATACAGTAGCTATAATAATACATGAACAAGATGTATAAGAACAACTACCGCTACTGTAAAGCATACATGAGTATCAAAACTATAGTAGCAAGACAACTGTAAACAAAGAACTGTAAGTATGCATGCAACAACCGCTACTATAGTCATATGCGTCAACCGGACGACAAATCCAAAGTATACCTAATCTAACCTGCTATATCGGTCCGCAGACCTCAAGCGTGTGCCCACTGCCACTCTACCTGCGTATAACCCAGTCCTGACCGCTGGGCTCACGGGCTGTCACATCCAACCACTTTTTCGGAAAAGAACACTCTTGCGGTGGCCAAATCGCTGGTGATCGTGAAATGCGAACGAGTCTCGGGCGATCAATGCTGATATGCTCAAAAGCCAACCGTCGGCAACCAGCCGACAATCCTGCCCCTCAGGGCATATCGACCGTATAGGTCATCGGACTGTATGGAAACACAAGTACCGACCACTCAGGTCAACTAGGATGCAACAACTCAACATCCTACCGAAGGTGTACAAGTACTGACTACTCAAGTCAACTGGGATGGAACAACTCAACATTCTACCGAAGGTATGCACGTACCGACTACTCAAGTCAACTAACATATACTCAAGAACAGACCAATAGGTCACACGAATGTCACATCATGTATTACTAGAATCCAGAACTACCGTCAGCCACTAGCCGACAATTCAACCCCTCAGGGTACACCGATCTGAACAGTCATCGACGACAGAAGTCAAGGAACTGACCGAATAGGTCACAGATATGAGATACAACAACCGACCGATCAGGTCACGGAATAGATGCAATGTACGGACCGACTAGGTCACAATCTCATAGATAGTCACGAAACCGCTCTACTATAAACATGATACAAGATATGTAGAACAAGCAAGTAGAGCAACAAGGAAACATGGTATCACATACAGATAATCTACTCTACTCCTACACATGATACTGAGCATGGAAACATTTGAGTAGAGAATAATGGAATAATATCGGTGCAAGGCTCAATATGTATATATGCAATAAAAACCACGAGAGAGTAAGGGTAAGAAACCATCACCGAGCGTGCACCACTTTACTGACTTTGGATCGAAGTACCCACCTGTACAAACTTGGTGTAGGCCTTCCAACTGCAAAGGAAGAATCAATCGGACCTATGAAGGGTCCACCGGGTTAGCATTTAACCCACAAAAACAAAACACTAACCCACAACCTCACAAACAATCCCACGATGATAGGTTTCCCAAAAACGACTACCGTAACTTGCCGGAAGTTCCAAAAATCGTACCGGGACTCCGCCGGGACCCACGAATTATCCCGGAACGCACCGACTCGTGATACGAGTCACCTGCTGATGCTAAACACTTAATTTAGTGTGACTTGGCAGCAAAACACTAACTCACTCCGAAACGATTATCGTCGGATAATCGTTCCGATCCGGGTTCCCGGAAGTGTCAATTTCGACACCGGAACCCTACCGTCGCCCACCCGTCGTTTCCGAACCCTCGAAACGACACGGTTGACCAGCCAACAAGGCTTAGCGACACAACAAATCGTCCGAAACATCGTCGGAAGAAATCCGAACCAAACCCGCGTTCCGTCAGCGGATTTCGCCGAGAAACGCGCCGAAAATCACCTTCCGACTTTCGCAAAGGCCTGGGGCCTTGGACAATCAGTCCAAAGATTACCCACAGCACGCACATGTTGCCACAGCAGCCACCACCAACACAATTGCATAAAAGCCCTCCCGAATACCCAAAATCACATTATTTCATGTGATTTGGGCGCTTTTATGGTCCGACTACACAAACCAGAAGTCATTCAGCCAAACCGTGACACCCGCTGAGAGGTCTCGGCGTGCCGGAGGCCGTGCTCACCTTTCGGAGCACTGCCGACCACTGGAGAGCACGGGAGCGACTCGAAGATCTGCAAACTGCGCGCACAGCACGAAAAGTATGCTTATCTCGCTAACCAGGGGTTCTCTGACCCCAACGAAGGTGGCCACGATGATTGTCATTGAACAAGGATCATCATGCTCACCTTCAGAAGTATCGGAGTGCCCTGACGCCGAAAAACGCGCGCAAACCCGAAACAAGAGCCCAAAAAGGCTCAAACGGAGCTACATCGTCGAACAATGGACGGATCGGACCTTTCCGATCGAAACCAAGGTGAGCACGATGATCGCCGATGGGTCACGATCATCGTGCTCCCTTCCGTATGGATCGGGAGGCCCGGAAGCTCGGAACAGGAAACTACCCAAGTAAAGCCCTATTGCGGGCTTGGCCGGAGCAAGCCGACCGGCTTCCGGCGGCACGGAGGCATGGGAGGCAGCCAGGGATGGGTGCGGGGGAGGTGAGGAACACGATGCTCACCTCAGTCGGCGGCTGGGAGCGGTGGCGGCGGCGGTGGAACAAACCCAAGCCCGCATGAGATCCGGCTCGGGTTCCAAGGCAGCTGCGGCCATGGCGGCGGCGAACACGTCGGGGACGACGGCGTCGATCACCGGAGGGTCGCCGGAGGTCCGGCGGGCGGCAAGTCCGTCGGTGGGCGGCGGCGGTGCGCGCGGAGGGCTTGTGCGCACGGACTCGGCCCGATTTGGCCGCGAGTGGCCGCAGGGCCAAAACGGCGCCGGCGGCTCACGGACCGGCGGGCCGGCGGTGACGACGCCGTGGAAGGCGCATAGTCGTCCAAAGGCGACGGCGGCCCGCGGAGGCGCGGGGAACAGACTCGGCCCGAGCTAGGTCCGCTCGCCGCAGGCGCGTCTGGACGCGACGGCGGCAAGACAGTGGACGGCGGCGCCGCACGACGGGTCGACGAAGGTCGTGGCCGCACAGAGGTGTTGCTCGAGGGTTATGGTCACTCGATCGGTTCCACTACAGGACGGTTGGGAAAGGATGGAGTGGTGGTCGGTTCTAGTTTTCCGGCCGTCGGACACCCACGGTGGCTCGGTGCTCGCATGGGTTGGACAGGGACCTGTTAAAGCTAGTTAGGGCATAGTTGGAGGACAAGGTCGGCCTGATCTAGGGTTTCGTGCAAAAAAACCCTAGATGCTAATTATATACAAGTGGACTATTTGCAGAAAACCCCTCCAATACAGAATATTTAAACCTCGCCCTCGCTGCATGCAACTTGCGCGTACATACCTCCACGTCCAATCTCACGCGATTCGACATAAAATGTCGCGCTTTTCGCGAATTTCCGAATTGCCACCTTCGATCCCATAGCGAACTTCATGTAATATCCGGCGATTCGTTCGTCGGATTTTCGAACGGACCGCACCAGTGGGATCAGCACGACGGAGACAACTAACCTACGATTTTGGCTCATCTCGATCGATCACGGATTCACGATAAAACCCATCCGCTCTCCAACGTTCCAAATATTACACATAAACCAATGTGTAAACCCACGAAACCTAAATTTCTCATCTGAATTTGACTTACCTACCGTTAGTAGGGACCCGAAACATCCTTCACCCTACTCCAGATCACAAGCACGGAGCACGAGGAGCTTTAAAATACATGGATAGGAAAGAGCGGAAACTCTTTTCGACAAAACTCCTTTTTCTCGAAAATCGTGCACCAGATCTGAAATCCGTCAGTGCCATTAGTTCCAGAATAGCCGAACCGATCAAAACGAGCTATTGGACCGCTATGAACTGAGTTCGATACGCACCAAAAGCCAACTCTACTCCGTGGCTTTTCCGAAAAACCGGAGTTACTATTCACTTAAATGAAAACTAATAATAGCATATCTTTTCCATTTTAGCTCATTTTTTCCTGAAACTTGACAAGTGCTTATGTAATTAAATTACACACAGGAACATCGTCAACAAAGAGTTTAGTTGCAATCGTCAAAATCTCACTTACAGTTTGGTTGCCCGAAATTGGTTGATGTGAAAAAAGTTACTTTCGCAAAAGTGACTTTTACAAAAGTGACTTTTCAATTCGATTGTTTGGTTGGCTATAATGTGGATCATGAAAAACTATAGTTTTGTAATTTTGATTCTTTAATTATACATAAAGAGGTGAAAATATAAACAAACGACTTACACTCGCAATTTAATTTAAATTTAAATTTAAATTTTGAATTCAAAATTATATTTTAAAAGTTAAATTTAAACTTAAATCTGAGTTAAATTTATAATTAAAATTTAAGAGATTAATTAAATTTGCTATTTGAATTTAAAGTTTAAGTTATAACTCATAACTAAAATTAAATTCTAAAATAAAAGTTCAACATAGAAATTACAACATTTGTTCAAATTTGAATTTATAATTTGAATCATATTTTAATTTACACTTTGATCTTAAATTCTCAATTTAAATACGAATTCACAATTTGAATTGATATTTAAATTAAAATTAAAATTTGAGTTTTAATCACAATTCAAGCTGAATATTTGAATTCAAAATTCAAACTGAAATACAATTTAAATTAAATGTAAGTAGCAAATTTAAATTTGAATTTGAATTTAAACTTAAAAATTGAATTTTAAATTCAAATTTCCATCAATAATTTGAATTTATGGTTAAAATAATTTGAATTCAAAGTACAAACTGATATACTCAGCAAAATATAATTAGATTAAAATATAAATTTCAAATTTTAAACATAAATTCTAGAATTCAAATTTAAATAAAAATTCCAAGAAAATTAAATTTAAATATAAATATAAAGTCACAAATCTGATTTTAAAAATTTTATGTTGAATTTGAATTTACAAATAAAATTTATAATGTGATCATGATTTTAATTAAAATTTAAAGTGAAATTCAACTTTAAAAATAATTTGAAAGATTAAAGTTAAGACCAAATATTACCTCTTAACTAATTCTTCACTTTTGGAGACTGTCACGCCCCCGCCCCGAAAACCGCTACCAATTTGGTCTGGTTCGGGCGCGCCGAGCGGACACCGGATGGACAGCACTTCTCCTGTTTGCCCTAGGCTCAACAACATGAATGTGTACAAGAATTTACCCAGGAAAACTAAACTCTAGACATACACATCCAACGGGGCACAAACAGTGCCAACAACTATGAGCAAGTAACACAAGTATAATACAAGTGAAATAAAGAGAGATACACCTAGCTATTACATCACATTTGCTTTAGTTTTACAAATTACATATTTTTCTCAAAATGGATACATGATCATCCAAGATACATAGCTCTCAAAATCCTCACCTACATGAATCTCTCTCAAATACATAGGTGTGTTAATGCAAAAAGCAAAGCTACTACTTTACCAGATCCTCACTGGACGGGCGCGATGCCCTTGCCGCGGTCCTCACCCGGCAAACCTGTACCTAGCACTGGAAATAGAGTGGGGTGAGAACTATCTTCCATAGTTCCCAGCGGGCTCGGCCGCCTACTCCGCCGATCTCCCCACTAGGTCGAAGTGGGCACAAGCAACAAGAACTAAATATGTAGATAGATATCTGAAAACTATAACTGCATAATAGGAAAACTATGCTACTATGCCCATAATCATGTAAAATGAATGCATGCATCATATAGTAAGGGTTTACTATCATGCTAATAAGTTTTCTCTATGTTCAATAACCAAGTGCTCAATGACATTGTTATTTATCCATTTACCCAATCTGTGGCAAAACCCTTAGGTTTGCCTACGCCTCACATAAGAATCCCTTTTTGGATAGGAGGCTCTATGTGCACTCAAACCCGGGATCGTCTGTGGACCTCCATGTGGTCCCGATCGTGCGACACTCCGGAGTACTTGACGACATGGATGGCTATACCATCCTAGATACAGACCGTGAGCTTGATCTATCCTCTCCACGTGAGGATACCCTATGAACTAGGGCCAACATTTCTCTCGGAACTCATCTATTCCGACCAACATATACATGTGCTTAACTTTATTAAGTTCAATGTTCACGAGTCATTTTTATCTAGGGATTTCACCTATCCCTATGTCTATAGACCTCTAGTGTCAAATACACTATATTAATGCCACTTGTCATATTCTTTAACATTATATGCCACTTGATCTATGTCACTAAATAACCATCGAGTTCATCTCTCTCTTTTAGCACTATAGAATCCGATGTCTTGACCCAATCCTCACCTATCTATTCACCTAGCATTCCATGTATACTAGGTTTATATTTAGAAGCATAAGGAAGGAATTATACATGCAAATCTACAATGCAACATGCAAGAGATGAAAATCATGTATTTCTAAGACAGAAAGGAGTTCAATGATTTTGGTACGACACACCCCACCTTTCGAAGAAGTTTTATGATGTGGAGGCCCTAAGAAGACTTCGCACTTGCTTCGATACTTTCTACGCTTAGGTCGAAACGAAGCCTCGACGAACTTGTTTTGCCTCTAACTTTTTATCCGTTCGATGAACGTCAATCCGTCTTCGCCAACGCGTTTATGCTCCTAGCAATTAGGTTTATACACCCTCAATTGAGATCAAACCTCATTATTTAGGAAATCCCCAAAATGGAGCCCTAGGTTTGCACCTATAGCAAACCACTCCATCCAATCCTAGATTCTAGCTTTAATCCACCATTAATGGTGCTAGAGGTCTCTTTGACCTCATCTCAAAAGCTAAAAACGCAAAACCCTAAGTTTTACTAGGCTAGGGTTCAAGAGCTTACCTCTAGGTTAGCTCCAATGGTGAGGAGAGGAAGAGGAAGATGCTCCAAGCCTTTTCTAGCTTGACCTTCTCCTTCCTTTCTTCCTTCTCTTTTATTCTTCTCCTTTATTTCTTCCTTCTCTTTTCCTTCTAGAGAGAGAGAGGGAATGTGAGAGAGAGAGTGAGGGAAATGAGAGAGGGAGAGGGGTTCACACCCCTCTTTCATCTCCCACTTATGCAACAATTGCTATAGGGCCCCTCAACTTTACTCTTCTCAACTTGCCCAGACTAGGCAGTTTTCGCACAGAGGGACCGGTTCCTCTATGGGAGGACCGGCCCCCGAGAGCACCCTCCCGGGGTTGAGCTCGTCGCCCACTTTTTGCGTACGGAACCGGTCCATCCTCGAGGACCGGTCCCATCCGAGACCGGCCCCCGAGAGCTTGCTCCCGTGGGACGCGTACGGAACCGGTCTTGTAAGGACTCGAAATCGCGGCGTGAAACTGGACTTTGATTCAAATGATCAAAGTCGAGTTTAGAGTGCTTTAGAGAGGCCAAAAGCATTAAATAAGTCGAAAATGTATCGACGTGGGCCTGCGAGAACGAACTGGTGGGTAATCTGCGAAGGTGCAGATTATGTACCTGGAGACCGGTCCCCACATGTGAGGACCGGATCCCAAAGTTGGGAAGCTTGGCGGAAAATTTACTAAGTGCTGGTTTGCTCTCGGGTTCGGGACTTGAAGGTGGAGACCGGACCCCAGAGACCGGACTTGAAGATGGAGTCTGGATCCCGTACCCGAAAATATCCAGAATTGTGCTGTTCCTTGGGGTATAAGTGAAGGGGTATTTTGGTAATTTCAGATACAAGAGGCCTATTTAGACTTGGCTTCTTCTCCTCTTCCCATTTCTTGCAGCCTAAGGCAAAGGAAAAGGCTCCTCTCTCTCTCTCTTGGGTGATAGAAGGAAAAGAAGGAGAAGAAGAAGAAAAGGAGAAGTGGAGAAAGAGCTTTGGAGAGTGGGATTTCTCTCCTTTGGGCTATCTTCTTCATCAAGAGAAGAATTTCTCAAGGTAGGCTTTGGTTTTCGAAGGCTTTGATTTCTAGGGTTTTGTTGTTTAACCTTAGAAATGGATTTTGGTGAGCTCTTGTGTTCTAGCTAGTTGCTAGAAACATGAAACTAGGGAGGGTTGCGGCTATTTTCGCCGTAGTTGCGAGCTAGGGCTCCAAATGCGATTTTGCTAACGGTTAGGGTTTGATCTAGTTTAACCCTATGTTTGTGATGGTTTTAGGCTCACGAGCACCCCCGCGAAAACTGTTAGCGATTCTGACGAGCGAGTGCGGAGAAATTGAGCCGGGAGCCTAATTAGGCTCAAATTGCCGTAGAGCGCGGCGAGGTTTTCGGAAAGTCGGCGAAACGCGCCGGTGGGGTCGACACAAGATTGTGGGGGTGTCCATCCCGACACTGGCCGTCTCCCTATGTCTGTATGTGTATATGTATATATTTATCGATCTAGTGTAAATTGTCAAGAACAAGTAGGGTAAAGATAATTCCTTTATTGCATGTGATTCTAGCTAGTGTAGCGAGATAGCTTGACACTAGGGTAGAATACATGAATAGAGGCGGATAATGACATAGAAACCCTAGAGTAAGAATGACAAGAACAAATGACAAGAACAAATGACAATATAGATCGAGTGGCATCTAGAAATGAATGACAACCTAGATCGAGTGGCATCTAGTAAACTGAGAACATTGGACAATTACATGTTGAACTAGAGTGTAGGTGAACTCTATACATGTTGAACTAGAGGTGATAGTTCTGAGTGTTGTTAACCCTAGTTGGTAGGGTATCCTCTGAGAGGATTGGATCTTACGCACACCGTTAGAGCTGGAGGTCGCTCCTCACAAGCGTGCACTCCGGAGTATAGCACACGGGACAAGTTGATGTCCTGGGGCGAGTGGATGCCCCGCTGACCGTCTCGGGTTCGCGAGTGCCCCGTACCTCGGCACCCTTGAGACCTTTGTGAGTTGTGGTGAACCTTGAGGGTAAGCCAAGAGATTGAGTAAAGAAAAGAATATGTTTCCTGTTAAACATAGTAATGTGATAGTTTCTTTTATGCTATACTTAGCATGTTTACTTATGTTGTTGAGCATAGTAGAGATATTGATAGCATGCTTTACTGCTTTTCGTATAAATATCTATGTGTTGCATACCTATGCCCGTATGGACCTAGTGGGGAGATCGGTGGAGTCAGCGGCCGAACCCACTGGGAACTATTCGTAGTTCTCACTCCACCACTGTTGCAGGGCCTAGCGCGAGTATTCCGGGCGAGGAGCGTGGTAAGGGCATAGCGCCCTAGTCCGAGGTAGCGGCCACCTATTGCATTAGAGCCACCGACCTGTATATGAGTGTAGATGATGTATAGGTGTAGGCTGTGAGGTGTATATGTTTATTTTGCAAGTTAAAGTTTAAACTTGTTGTAAATGATAAACGTCTAATGAATGAGTAGTTAAGTATTTCTCTCTTTTATACTTGTATGACATTACTTGTATCGCTTGCTCTTGTATGGTTGGCACTTTTCGTGCTTCGTTTGGTCATGTATGAAATGCTTTATCTCTTAGAACTATGCTTGTACATGACTGCTTGTCGAGCCGTGCATGACAGGGGAAGTGCTGTCCGTCCGGCGTTTGTTTGACGTGCCCGTGCCGACTAAATTGGCTGTCGCGGGGCGTGACAGATAAGATGGTATCAGAGCCATAAGAGCAAGTAAAGAGAGAGTCTAGGATGACCTAGGAGATCCTAGGATGGAAACCTAAGGCGATAGGTGCGTGAGTGGAATGTGGACCTATTGCGGTGGCGGAGGTTAAAGGATTGGGTCAATATGTTTATAGGTCTCTAGTAGTTACTAGAGATGGACTCGAGTGGTACTGATTCTTGACTCGAGGTGATTATGTCGGCGGCCGACGACATAATATACGATTGTTTATTGCGTAAATGTTGTAGGTTTTAGTTGTTAACCAATTTATTGCGTTTCAGGAGCTAATGGCACCCAAGAGACGCTATGTGCGTAGGACCGCTCCGGTACCACCCCCAGCGGTGCCTGAGCAAGCTGAGTTGCCCGGGCAGGGTGAGCCGCCCGAGCATGGCGGGTTACCCGACCAAGCTGGAACGAGTATGGTGCAGGAGCTGCAGGCTCAAATGGTGGCGCTTGTCGGAGCAATGCAACAACAAGAGGTTCGACTTGGGCAGCTCCAAGCGCTAATGGAACGCCAAGCGGCGGCGACGGTTGCTACGACGGCGCGGGCGTGATCCGCTCGCACCTTCTGCATGACAAGTACCCGCTGCGCTCGAGGCGAGGGATTGCGGCGGCGCCGGCGGTGGCACCTTCCCATCGGCGAGTGCTCTCGACTCGCATCGGGTTCCACTACACTTGACGCGGCGCCGAGAGCGGAGCGAGAACGTGGTTACACCCGCGCTCACGGTTCACGGTTTCGCCTCCGACGTTTGATGGCGAGGTGATTGATCCTTGGATCGTGGAAAACTGGTTGGCCACGATAGAGGCATTATTTGAGAACACCTACGCCTTGGAAGAGATAAAGGCCAGTTAGCCGCTCATTGCTTCGACAAGACGGCTCGGCTTTGGTGGAGGGGAGTTAAGCGAGATAGATCCCCCGATCTTTCGCCGATTGATTGGGAGGAGTTTCAGCGACTTATGTTCGCGGAGTATTTTCCCGATAGCGACAAGAGAAAGATACGGGAGGATTTCGAGAAGGCGCGGGCGTACGTTCGGAATACGAGCGGAGTTCACCCACTATGTGAACTGTGTCCCTGATGTTGCGAGGACGGACCAGGAGCGGGCCGAATGCTTTGTACGGGGACTCCGACCCGATGTGTTCCGAATGGTCCACGCTTTCAAGTTTTTGTCCTTCGCTCACGTGCTTGACCGTGCCCTATGGGTCGAGCACGGCAATGTTTGCGTTCGGGAAGAGCGTGAGGCCTTTGATAAAGAAAAGGGAAAGAAGCGACCGGTGGGTAGTTCGCGAGGACAGTCAAGTTTCAAGAAGCCCCCGAAGTATCCGCGGACGCAGAGCAAGGGTCGTGGAGCATAACGGTGCGTGATCTGTGGAGGAGGCCACTCGGCGACACAGTGATCGCCGCGAGAAAGTGCTACAAGTGCGGCGGGACGGACATTTTGCTCGTAACTTTCCGGACGGGGCTTCGCCTGCCCTATCTGTTGCGTCGGCCCCAGCATCGCCGGCACACTATGGAGGGATTCCACCTGCAGCAGCCTCTGCTGGACGCGCTATGGCGCCGCGTCAGTTGGAGATGACGCGATCGGCCCCGAGCGGACGGGTATTCGCCGCTCAGGTTGAGGAGCCGGTGGAAGCTGAGGATCGTCATGTGGTGGCAGGTATAATTCTAATCAATGGAATTCGCTCTAGAGCAATGTTTGATACGGGTGCCACACACTCATTTATAAGTTGGCCATTCGCACAAATGCATGATATAGAGTTTGGTCTAAGTGAGAGTACTTGGCGTGTGTCGGGCCCCGGGCGGGACTTTGTAATCCGCAAGGAGTGTAAGTCGTGCCCAGTACAAATTGGAGACTGGGTGATGCCAATTAGGATGTTGATCCTTAAGAGGCTCAAAGAGTACGACGTCATATTGGGCATGGATTGGTTGTCAAAGTACTATGTGACGATCGATTGTAAAAGCAGGCTACTTACTTTTCGTGAGCCGGGATAAGAAGAGTTCACGTATAAAGCCTGTGGGAGCTCGTGCTTCGCCGCGACGGTGTCGGTGACGAGGGCGAGGAAATTGGTGAACAGCGGTTGTGTGGCCTACTTGGCGACCGGTGTGGAAGTAGAGCGGACGGCTCCGGTGCTCGGGGAGTTATCCGTGGTTCGGGAGTTTCCCGATGTATTTCCCGCAGAGTTGCCGTGAGATCACGATCGGTAATCGAGTTTGTGATAGACTTGGTTCCCGGGACCGCGCCTGTTTCTAAGGCTCCGTATCGAATGGCACCGGCTGAATTAAAGGAGTTGAGAGCACAGTTGCAAGATCTCCTGGATAAAGAATTCATTAGGCCGAGTGTGTCACCTTGGGGAGCTCCGGTATTATTTGTACAAAAAAAGGACGGCTCGTTTCGACTTTGCGTCGATTATTGTGAGTTGAACAAGGTCACGATTAAGAACAAATATCGGCTACCCCGGATTGATGACTTGTTCGATCAGTTGCAGGGGTCGGGCGTGTACTCAAAGATTGACCTCTAGTCAGGCTATCATCAATTAAAGATTAAGCCGGAGGATGTTCAAAAGACCGCTTTCCGCACGCTGTATGGACATTATGAATTCACTGCTATGCCGTTTGGGCTCACAAACGCCCATGCTTCATGGATCTTATGAACCGTGTCTTCAAGGCTTGCTTGGACCAATTTGTCGTAGTCTTTATTGACGACATTTTGGTGTACTCGCGAAGTGTCGAAGAGCATGCCGAGCACCTGAGAGTGGTACTTCGAATCCTTCGGGAGGAGAAGTTGTATGCCAAGTTAAAAAAGTGCGACTTTTGGTTGCGTGAAGTTGCATTTCTTGGGTATGTTATTTCTGAGGGCGGGGTTTCAGTTGATCCGAGGAAAGTGGAAGGAATCAAAGATTGGCCGCGCCCGACGAATGTTACATAAGTCCGGAGCTTTGTTGGCTTAGCGGGCTATTACCGACGGTTTGTGGAGGGTTTCTCGAAGATCGTGATTCCACTTACCTGTCTGACGCAGAAAGGCACCAGATTCATTTGGAGTGACGAGTGTGACCGGAGTTTCAAGGAGTTGAAAGAGAAATTGACCTTGACTCCGGTACTCGCTTTGCCAGTCCAGGGCGAGGATTTTGTGGTCTATAGCGACGCATCATATTCGGGACTTGGGTGTGTTCTGATGCAATGCGGGAAGGTGATAGCTTATGCATCCCGGCAGCTGAAGAGTTATGAGAAGAACTACCCAATTCATGATTTGGAGTTAGCCGCGGTAGTGTTTGCTCTCAAGTTGTGGAGGCATTACCTATACGGCGCGTGTTGTGAGGTATACACTGACCACAAAAGCCTCAAATACTTGTTTACGCAGAAAGAGCTTAATATGCGACGGCGCGGTGGTTGGAGTTGCTAAAGGATTATGATATTACTATCCTTTACCACCCCGGAAGGCAAATGTGGTCGCCGATGCTCTTAGTCGAAGTCGGCGAAAAACTCGCACTTTGGGTCACTAAACAAGTGCTATTGTGGAAAGAGATGGATCGACTAGATCTTGAGGTTGTAGCGTCGGGGATTCCAGCTATGTTGTCGACTCTCGTCGTCCAACCGACCTCTTTGGAGCAGATAAAGGAATTGCAGTCTACAGATCCGGCTCTCCAAAAGGTTCGGCGTGATATGGAGAGTGGACGTGTCAGCGATTTTCATGTGGACGCCGACGGTACGCTTCGGTTTCGAAACCCGATGTGTGCCGAAAAGTCAGGAGATCTGCAAGCTGATTTTGGAGGAAGCTCATTGGTCTCCTTATAGTGATCACCCTGGCGGCACCAAGATGTATCAGGATTTGAAACAACATTATTGGTGGCCGGGTATGAAAGCCGATGTGGGACGCTTCGTGGCGAAGTGTCTAGTATGCCAACAGTGAAGGCGAACGTCGATTTCCGCCGGCAACCGCAAAGTTTGCGTATTCCCGTGTGGAAGTGGGAAGACGTGTCGATGGATTTCGTGGTCGGTTTGCCTCGTACCACGGGCGGCCACGATGCGATTTGGGTAGCGGTGGATCGCTTGACCAAGTCGGCTCACTTTTTGCCGATCCACACTACGTGGTCAGGTGACCGTTTGGCGCAGGTCTATCTTGATGAGATTGTGCGTTTGCACGGGGTTCCGAGGTCTATAGTGTCGGACCGTGATCCCCGGTTTACTTCGCACTTCTCGAAGAACCTGCAGGATGCGCTTGGCACGCGGCTCGAGTTTAGTACCGCTTTTCATCCTCGTACGTACGGGCCGAGAGACTACGATCCCGGAGGATATGTTGCGCGTGCCATTGATTTTGGGGCGCTTGGTATAGCCATTTGTCGACGACCGAGTTCGCCACAACAACAGCTTATCGTGCTAGCATCGGACGGCACCGTTCGAGGCTCTTACGGGGCGGAAGTGCCGATCCCCGATCCATTGGAGTGATGCGGGCGAGCGTTCGGTTTTGGCCCCAACGTGTTGCGAGAGGCGGAAGAAAAGTCCGCTGGTGCGCCGTAAATTGCTCACGGCGTAGTCTCGACAGCGGAGCTATGCGAATAAACGCCGTCGGAACTTGGAATTCGCGGTAGGTGATCGCGTTTTTCTTAAGGTATCACCGATGAGAGGTGTAAAGCGGTTTGGGGTGCGAGGAAAGCTAAGTCCTCGTTATATTGGACCCTACGAGGTTTTGGAGCGGATTGGAGCGGTAGCTTACCGGCTTGCGTTGCCACCGAAGTTGGCGGACATTCATAACGTATTCCACGTCTCCAACCTTCGTAAGTATATTCACGACCCCGGACACGCGTTGGTGTATGAGCCACCGGAATTGCGAGATGACATGACCTATGAAGAGGTCCCGGTGTCCATTGTTGCACGAGAAGTGCGCAAATTGAGAAATCGCGAGATCCCCTACGTGAAGGTTCGGTGGAGCAATCACGATGATCGTGAAGCCACGTGGGAGCTCGAGGAATTGATGAAAGTGCATCATCCCTACCTCTTCGCGGATTGAGAGGTACGAGTTAAGTTTAAAATTAAGTTGAGTTGATTTAGTTTAGTTTCGAGGACGAAACTCCTTTTAAGGAGGGGAGGATGTAAGGACTCGAAACTGCGAAGCGTGAAACTGGACTTTGATTCAAATGATCAAAGTCGAGTTTAGAGTGCTTTAGAGAGGCCAAAAACATTAAATAAGTCGAAAGTGTATCGACGTGGGCCTCCGAGAACGAACTGGTGGGTAATCTGCGAAGGTGCAGATTATGTACCTGGAGACCGGTCCCCACAGGTGAGGACCGGATCCCAAAGCTGCGAAGCTTGGCGGAAAATTTACTAAGTGCTGGTTTGCTCTCGGGTTCGGGACTTGAAGGTGGAGACCGGACCCCAGAGACCGGACTTGAAGATGGAGTCCGGATCCCGTACCTGAAAATATCCAGAATTTTGCTGTTCCTTGGGGTATAAGTGAAGGGGTATTTTGGTAATTTTAGATACAAGAAGCCTATTTAGACTTGGCTTCTTCTCTTCCTCCTATTTCTTGCAGCCCAAGGCAAAGGAAAAGGCTCCTCTCTCTCTCTCTTGGGTGATAGAAGGAAAAAAAGGAGAAGAAGAAGAAAAGGAGAAGTGGAGAAAGAGCTTTGGAGAGTGGGATTTCTCTCCTTTGGGCTATCTTCTTCATCAAGAGAAGAATTTCTCAAGGTAGGCTTTGATTTCTAGGGTTTTGTTGTTTAACCTTAGAAATGGATTTTGGTGAGCTCTAGTGTTCTAGCTAGTTGCTAGAAACATGAAACTAGGGTGGGTTGCGGCTATTTTCGCCGTAGTTGCGAGCTAGGGCTCCAAATGCGATTTTGCTAACGGTTAGGGTTTGATCTAGTTTAACCCTATGTTGGTGATGGTTTTAGGCTCATGAGCACCCCCGCGAAAACAGTTAGCGATTCCGACGAGCGAGTGCGGAGAAATTGAGCCGGGAGCCTAATTGGGCTTAAATTGCCTAGAGCGCGGCGAGGTTTTCGGAAAGTCGGCGAAACGCGCCGGTGGGGTCGACACAGTATTAGAAAGTGGGGGGTGTCCATCCCGAAGCAGCTGGGCTGCTCCCTATGTCTGTATGTGTATATGTATATATTTATCGATCTAGTGTAAATTGTCAAGAACAAGTAGGGTAAAGATAATTCCTTTATTGCATGTGATTCTAGCTAGTGTAGCGAGATAGCTTGACACTAGGGTAGAATACATGAATAGAGGCGGATAATGACATAGAAACCCTAGAGTAAGAATGACAAGAACAAATGACAATATAGATCGAGTGGCATCTAGAAATGAATGACAACCTAGATCGAGTGGCATCTAGTAAACTGAGAACATTGGACAATTACATGTTGAACTAGAGTGTAGGTGAACTCTATACATGTCGCCCCGCGACCGCCAATTTGGTTGGCACGGGCACGTCGAATGACGCTGACGGACAAAGACTCTCCCCGTACCGTCCCAGGCTCAACCACATGTCATGTACAAGAAATTCCATAGAGATAAAACATTTCATACATGACCAACCAGGGCACAAAAAGTGCAACCATACAAGAGCAAGCGATGCATGTAACTTCTTCATACAAGTATAAAAGAGAGAATACTTAACTATTACATTCACATTTCATTTCTCTTTGATCATTTACAACAAGTTCCTTTATACATCCTCAAAATAGATATGTACAACATCTCACACCTATACATCATCTATACTTGCCAACTCGGGTGCCTCTAATGCGATAGGTGGCCACTACCTCGGTCTAGGGCGCTATGCCCTTGCCACGCTCCTCGCCCGGGGTACTCGCGCTAGGCCCTGCAACAGTGGTGGGGTGAGAACTACGAATAGTTCCCAGTGGGTTTGGCCGCCGACTCCACCGATCTCCCAATAGGTCCATACGGGCATAGGTATGCAACAGATAGATATTTATATGGAAAGCTGTAAATCATGCTATAGATATTTCTACTATACTTAACAGCATAAACAAGCATGCTCAATATAGTGTAAAGGACTATCATGCTACTTTAAAGAACTCTCAGCTACTGTGTCCAACAAGAAACATGTTCTTCTCACTGTCCAATCTCTTGGCTTACCCTCAAGGTTCGCCACAACTCACTAAGGTCTCAAGGGTGCCGAGGTACGGGGCACTCGCGAACCCGAGACGGTCTGCGGGGCATCCACTCGCCCCTGGACATCAACTTGTCCCGTGTGCTATACTCCGGAGTGCACGCTGCAGTGAGCGACCTCTACAAGCTCAAACAGACTGTGAGTAAGATCCAATCCTCTCAACTTGAGGATACCCTACCAACAAGGGCTAACAACACTCAGAACTATCACCTCTAGTTCAACATGTATAGAGTTCATTGTTCTCAACTACTAGATGGCACTCGATCTAGGTTGTCATTCATTTCTAGATTGTCATTCATTTCTAGATGCCACTCGATCTATATTGTCATTCATATCTTGTTATTCTTACTCTAGGGTTTCTATGTCATTGTTTGCCTTTATTCATGTATTCTACCCTAGTGTCAAGCTTATCTCGCTACACTAGCTAGAATAACATGCAAATAAAAGAACGTCTCACCCTAACTTGTTCTTGACAATTTACACTAGATCGATACTATATACATATACACATACAGACATAGGGAGCAGCCCAGCTGCTTCGGGATGGACACCACCCACCTTCTGAAGTCACGTCGACTCCACCGGCACGTTTCGCCGAATTTCCGAAAGCTTCGCCGCACTCTACGGCAATTTGAGCCAAATCAGGCTTGTGGCTCGATTTCTCCGCACTTGGCGGAACCGCTAACTGATTTCGCGGGGGTACTCCCGAGCCTAAAACCATCACAAACATAGGGTTAAACTAGATCAAACCCTAACCGTTAGCAAAATCGCATTTGGAGCCCTACCGGCAACTTCAAGAAAAACGGCCGCAACGAACTCTAGATTTAGGTCTCTAGCAACTGGCTAGTATCCTAGAGTTCATCAAAATCCCATTTCTAAGGCTAAAACAACAAACCCTAGAAAATCCAAGCTTTAGAAAACCAAAGCTTACCTCAAGAAGCTCTCTACTTGATGAAGAGGAAGGCTAGAGAGGGAAACCTCACTCCTCCAAGCTTTTCCCTTCAACTTCTCCTTCTTTTCTTCCTTCTCTTCTACTTTTTCTCCTTTTCCTTAGAGAGAGAAAGATAAGCCCTCTTTTCTTGCTTTGGCTGCAAGAAATGAGAGAAGGGGAAGAAGCCAAGTCTATTTAGCCTTCTTGCATCCATAATTACCAAAATGCCCCTCCACTTAACCCTCTCAAGGCAGCCCAATTTTGGGCATTTTCGTGCACAGAGACCGGTCCCCATCACCCGAGATCGGTCCCAGAGAGCGAAACACAGAAAATGGCCTCCTTACCATTTTTACCCATCCCTGAACCGGTTCTGCATTTGGACCTGGTCCCCAAGCGCGAATCGGGACTTAGCCAATTTCCGTCAAACTTCCGGCTTCGGAACCGGTCCTCACATTTGGGGAATCGGTCCCCAAGAGCATAATCTGCACCTATGCAGATTCATCTCCAACTCGCTCTCGGAGGCCCACGTAGAAGCACTTTCGACCAATTTAATGCTTTTGACCTCTCTAAAGCACTCTAAACTCGACTTTGATCAATTTGAATCACAGTCTAGTTTCACGCTTCGCAGTTTCGAGTCCTTACAATACATGTTGAACTAGAGGTGATAGTTCGAGTGTTGTTAACCCTAGTTGGTAGGGTATCCTCGAGCGAGAGGATTGGATCTTACTCACAATCTGTTAGAGCTCATGGAGGTCCCTCCTCACAAGCGTGCACTCCGAGTATAGCACACAGACAAGTTGATGTCCTGGGGCGAGTGGATGCCCCGCAGACTGTCTCGGGTTCGCGAGTGCCCCGTACCTCGGCACCCTTGAGACCTTTGTGCGTTGTGGCGAACCTTGAGGGTAAGCCAAGAGATTGAGTAAAGAAAAGAATGTGTTTCCTGTTAAACATAGTAATGTTATAGTTTCTTTTATGCTATACTTAGCATGTTTACTTATGTTGTTGAGCATAGTAGAGATATTGATAGCATGCTTTACTGCTTTTCGTATAAATATCTATGTGTTGCATACCTATGCCCGTATGGACCTAGTGGGGAGATCGGTGGAGTCGGCGGCCGAACCCACTGGGAACTATTCGTAGTTCTCACTCCACCACTGTTGCAGGGCCTAGCGCGAGTACCCCGGGCGAGGAGCGTGGTAAGGGCATAGCGCCCTAGTCCGAGGTAGCGACCACCTATTGTATTAAAGCCACCGACCTGTATATCAGTGTAGATGATGTATAGGTGTGAGGCTGTGAGGTGTATATGTTTATTTTGCAAGTTAAAGTTTAAACTTGTTGTAAATGATAAACGTCTAATGAATGAGTAGTTAAGTATTTCTCTTTTATACTTGTATGACATTACTTGTATCGCTTGCTCTTGTATGGTTGGCACTTTTCGTGCTTCGTTTGGTCATGTATGAAATGCTTTATCTCTTAGAACTATGCTTGTACACGACTCGTTTGTTGAGCTGTGGGCGGACAGGGGAAGTGCTGTCCGTCCGGCGTTTGTTTGACATGCCCGTGCCGACCAAATTGGCGGTCGCGGGGCGTGACAGGTCTCCCCTTTGGAGACCGGTCCCCACAGGGACTTCCCTAATGCTTACGGGGACCGGTCCTCGAGAGCAACATTGGTGCGCAGAGGGTTTTCCCTGCGCACCAAGCTTACGGGAACCGGTCCCTCTTACCAGGGACCGGTCCCCGAGAGCAGAATCTGCATAAGTGCAGTTTCTTGCACTTTGCTCTCGTGGACTCTAATTCCGATGCACTTTTTGGGTTTTAGATGCCTTCGGCCTTTTCGAAGCATACCCACTCGACAATTAGTCGATTTTGGACGAAGTTTAACTCTCGAATTTCGAAAATTCACTTCCTTACATCCGAATTTTTTAAGCCAAAGTCAAAAGAGTGAAATTTAGTTATAACTCACTTTATCAGCCTACTTTGCTGAAGTGACTTTCATATTCACTTTCGCAAACCAAACAACCGATAAGGCGTCAGTTTTCAAAAGTGTCACTTTCAGCATGTCACTTTCGGCCAATAAAAAATGCCCTAAACTGAGCATGGCAACATCAAACGACCGCCACTTCATTAAACTAAGCAATTTAATTCAACTTCAAACCAATCGCCATATCGTTAAACTGAATAACTCAATTCCAAATCGATTGCTATATTGTAAAACTTAACAATCCAACTTCAATTTAACCGCGATGTCCATAAACTGAGGATTTCACTCATGTACAGTGGAGATATGCCTTTGCTTAAGCCATGTAGCAAAATTTTTATCCATAAAAGTTCATCTTTAGTCTCTAGTCTCTTTATATTATCAATATTAAATTTGGTCTCTTAATCGAGGGTTCCTTAACACTGTGATTGTGGGGTAATTTACTGTAGATTCTTGAATTTGCTGGAAGTCATGAACTTATAAATGTGATTTCAAATTAGAACTTAAACAAATTTGATCTATACTATGAATAATGCTGGGTTGGGTCGTTTCGTGGCGGACATTAGGCAAAGATGGACGAGTGTGTCACACTGGCAGGCCTTCCCGTGTTGCCTGCACCCGCCATATGTCATCACATACAAGGCGTCTACTAAAATACAGCGGAATTAAAACAATAAAAGGCTAGAACTATAGATATCAGAGCAACATACAGCTAGTCCTATCAAGTAATAGAGAATAGGAAGACTAGATAAATAATAAAGGAAACTAACAACATAACCCTAAAACATAAGGTTAATACAATATCCATCTCAAAAAGTGGTCTCTCTAAACACGGGTACAACTCTCATCCTCTCTAAATAAAATACTAGAGAGGTAACCACCTATCGATTACCCTCGTCGAATGCCGCTAACCCGAAGCAACACCCTTGCCGCGGTCCCGAGCCTCCCCCGATGCGGAAGGCACTAAAAGAAAACAGAAACAGAGGGCGTGAGAACTATAATTTATAATTCCTAGTGGGCAATTACTGACCTCAACCATTGCACCACTAGGCCCAAAAGAAAAAAGAGTAAGTAAGCGATAAATAAACTTGTAATAAAAGCATAAAGAAATGCTACCGAATATGTTACAATAAACATGTTCATAAATAGATGTCATAATCCTCTGCTCCAACATATAAGAAATATGATCTACTATAACCAACAAGTATACTATATAACCCAGGTAATGCCCTAAGCATGTCCACATAATCAAACTACTAAGTCCTATCAAGTAGTGATTGTCTTATATTGTTGAATGTCCAAGTTTAATTCTCTTTTGGGATCTACACAAGGTAATCCCGCTTGTGCCACCTAAGTGTCGTGGTAGCCTCAACACCCCCCGTAAGGAATGAGTTTAACCAATTCGGCCCCATAGGTTTCTCAATACCGCACGAGCGAACGAATCGCGAAGGCCAACTTCGGAGTGCCGGCTTGTAGGGAGCGACCCTCACAAGCATGTGCGAAAGAGCACAAATGGCAACAAGCACAGTCAAGTCTCAAGTCCAAACCTCATGTCTCAACACAGAAATAGTAACTAGTAACCCTAAGGTCTAGTTCAAATACTCTCATGACACTAGATTTTCTATGTCAAAGTTCATTACGAGCCTAATGCCGCTTGATGATATTAGCTCACTATTCTACAAGTAGATGCCAAGCCTAATGCCGCTTTATGACATTAGCTTTTCTCCTATATCTTGCATAGTTCTAAGTCCAATATTACCATATTACATGTCACTTTCACTAAGTCCAACATGATCTCAAACTTCTAATAGAATGCTATAACATGCATAATACCACCATGACTAATCTCTACCACATAGAGGTCAAAATTTACATTGTACATAAGAGGTATGTTTTAACCATTCTAAAATTCACAAATAAATCATATATCATGGAAATGCATGATTTTCTAATTAACCATAAGTAATTAAGCACCAATGAGAATTTCTCATTGTGCTAAAGTGAGGCCAAACCCACCGTCGCTCCAAGCGTCAAGCTCCGAACCGCTAACGAAGTTTTCGATTCCTACTCCTAGCACCCTACAAAGTAAATCCTAGGAGTTACAACCTCTAAAGTTGAACCATGAGTTCAATCTTTAAGCTTCTATACTAGAGAGCAAGAAAACTCACCTCAAGTGTAGAAATCCCACTCCAAACTTCAAATGGAAGTTAGATCCTTCCCAAGGCAACCTAAACAAAGGTTCTAAACCATTCAAAAGAAATCTAAAAGCTTCTAATCAAAAAGCCCCAAATAAAACCCTAATTCCCAAAATCTAGGGTTTCATCTAGTAGAAAGCTCCAAAACGTGAATCTAAAGGAAAAGAGATGTTTTCCTACCTCTTTGAAGCTTCAAACCAAGTCCACAACCCTCTAGAAGTGAAGATCCTCCTCCAAATGAGCTCCAAGCCTTTACCAAGAAGACAATGGCTCTAGGAGACAAAAAGAGAAAGAAAGAGAGATCAATCTCTTAAAAATCCAACAAAAACCCAAGGGAATCAAAGGAGTAGAGGGAGGGGCTCCCTTACCTCCTTTGTCAGAGGAGGCTCAAAAGAAGCCTTAGGGCGTGGGGTACTCTAACAAGGCCACAAATGCAAAACCCCCTCGCAGTCACAAGTAGCTCGTAACCCGCAAATTTTGTACCAAGACAAATCCGATTTTGTAGCAGACAAACCTCGCGAACACCCAAACCCGAGCCTCGGTTTGCTAAGTTCCGCCCATTTATACCGTATAAATCTTGGTTTGTACCAGATAGCCATCATGGTCAGACTCTAAGATAGACACCATTTTGTACCGATACAAAGGCATAGAACTCCAACCCGAGAGCCACCCAAAGTCCAGTTTCTTGGACTTTGGTGCCAAGATCTAATCCTCAAACCTCGGGACACGTACCATAGGTCGGAACACAGTCAACGACCCTCCAGAAAATCTGGAAAAGCTCAGATCTCACAACCGACACTCGAACCTTGCAATTTGCGAAAGTTCAGTGCGTCATAGAGCGGCACTGGAACAAAGCGGGGAAGCTTAGCGCCTTCGCATTCTGCACCGATCTTCTCTCTATTGACTCATCCACCGAATCGCAATATTATTAATTATTTTTTTCTACACTAATAATTTTCTATTTTGTTGTTGTTCTTTTTCACTATTATTACAACCCATTCTACACTAATAATATATTTTGGATATTGGGATAATATCTAACATACCCTTCAAAACATTAAAAATATCTAATATACCTCTGGTTGACCAAAATGCCTATATTGATTTCCAAAAATTCCTTTAAGTATCCCAAAACTAGGGTTTACTAATGAGATTTGGGTTTTAGAAGGGTATTTTGGGAATTTCAGAGTAAATATGAAAATTTTGAATAGTAGTTGAGGGGTAAATAAGCAAAAGCCCCTTTGATATTTAACTTATTAAAAAAATAATTCCGAGTTAAGAAGAATATATTTAAATATATTTTTTTAATAAAATATTAAAAATAATGTTTTGGTAGTGTTTTATTGATTTATGATATTTACAACACTTTTCAGATGAATGTTAGCTAAACAACATTCAATTGCAAACAACACTTATATGACAGATTATTAAACACTTTTACAGCTTTTTTAAATGCTGCATCTTTAATCTACAGTACTTCTACAATTGCAGTATTTTCTACAACTTGGCCAAACAGGCCCTTTATCTGAGAGAGGTGAGATCTCAGTGATTTGAAATCATAGGTGTTGTATTTGCATTAAAAACCCAAAGGAGAAGGAAATGAGAGTCTTTAAAAGGTGAAAGGGAAATATAAGGGATGACATAAGAACACCTAAGGCTAAAAGAGCTCATCATTCGTGTGTGTTCACCGAGCAATGACATTGTCACGCTCCGCTATCCGCCTCTTTGGTCGGGTTCGGGCCACGTCAACAGACACCGAACGGACAGGGCCTCCTCTGTCCGCCCAAGGCTCTAACAACAAGTATAATTAAGCTAACAATCAAAGAGATTTGCAATTATACAAGGCTTGCACGAGGGCAAGCAACAACAGAAGCGAAAGCTCTAAAGTAAACATGCAACCATACATGATATTTGATTAGATTTAAACCAAATACAAGTAAACTAAATCTATTACATTCTTTTTCCCTTTGATCATCATATCTTTTTACATTTAACCATTCTACCAAAAATACATGATTGTTCTCAACTTAAACATCTATAGATCAACAAAATAAAAGTTGATACATGTATACCAAAAGGGAATGACTAATGAAAAACTCCGGTGGCCACTAGCTATGGCGCTAAACCCTTGCCACGGTCCTTCGCCGCCCCGCTCGCGCTAGGACCTGTAGGGTTAGTGGTGTGAGAACTACAACGAAGTTCCCAGTGGGCTCGGCAACCGACCCCGCCGACTTACCCACTAGGTCTATTTAGGCATAAGTATTTCAAGAAAAATAAAATAGTAACCATACTAAATGCTAATACTATGCCTGCAAGGAAACTGTCAACTGATAGATAATCGAATGTAAATGATTATGCATGCATGCTCTTTACTTTACTTTACCTTGGCTCCTTATCCAATCTTACTGGTTAACAATGTTAACCCCAATAACTCATAACCCAAAATTTCTTTTTGTTCGTGGAGGCTCTAAGCCTGCAAGACCCGAGGGACCGTTCTCGGAGCCACGATCCCAGTGGTGACTGTTCTAGAACACACCGCTCGAGAGGGAGCTACTTCCCTCAAGCCAAGACTTATTATGAGTATGGATCTAATCCTCTACTTGAGGATTCATAGCCGCTAGTCACAATGCCACCATGTCAATGATAGGTTTCTACCTTATCATAATATTGTCACTCTTTATCATAATGCCACTAGGGTTAAACCATGTTTAACTATTGTCATCTCGATGCCAATCTTGTCTCTATGTTCAATGTCACCTTTCTTTACTATAATTATAGTCCAATCTCACATTCACAGAAGTATAGGGTTCAAGTTCACATGTCTCTAATGGTTCCGTTTCAATCACTAAGTTCAACTACGTCAGAAGCATAGTATTGAGGTTCAACCATTATACAAATACCAACTACCCTATCATACATGAATATTCTATACAATAATATGCTCAACAAAAGTGAAACAGACATAGAAGGGAATCCAACGATACCGGAATGCACCCCCCACCTCTTAAATATTGTAGTGGAGTTGCTGTTCGAGTCTTGCGACTATCTGTCACCTATCTTGCGACCTGTACTCTAAACAGAGCCCAAATCAGGCCATTTTATTAAGTAACTCTACTTAGATATTTTCGTTTCGACAAACGGAGTTGTCCCACGCGTCGAGAATACTCCCAATTAGGTTTCTACAAGGTCAATTTGCCTCGGAAACGAACTAGGGCAAAAGCCCCAATTTTGAAACCCTAACAATGCTATATTAGGATTTCTCCTAGATTGATTTTATCCATAAGCAATAGATAGCTTAGAATCACCTAGGAAGCATCCTACTACCATTCTTAAGCCACTAGAACCATCTATATGGCATCTTGAGTAAACCCTAGAAATCCACCATGAGAGCACTTGAGCTCCCATGGGTTTTCATGGTGTTTATAGCTTCTACTAGGTTCCTAACACTAGAAACAAGCTAGAAACTTCAAAACCTAGGATAAAACCCAAACCCTAGAACTCTACTTGCATAACAACTCACCTTTGTCCAAGCTCTACCAAGATCTTCTTGTTGGAGAGCTCCTAATACCACCAACTCCACCAAGTCCACCTTCTTCAAGCCTCCAAGCCTTCTCTCCTTGCCCTAGACCAAGCTTTCTAGAGAGAGAAAGAGAGGAATGAGGTGGAGAGGGTGAAATGAGTGTTGGCTGTGAAGGGAGGAAGAGTAGGGTATATAACATGTAGCTACAATTGCAACTAAACCCTCCGAAATTGCATATTTGCAATCTGCCAGATTAGGCAGATTTCGGGTGTGGGGACCGGTCTCCCCGTGCAGGGACCGGTTCCCGTAGGGTGTCCGCCGGGGACTTAGCCAAATTCCCACCTTTCTGGCTGGCCGCGCAAGCGGGGACCGATCTCTGCTTCACGGACCGGACCCTGGGAGACCGGTCTCCCTGTCGAGGACCGGTTCCCGTAAGCCCGATTTCAGGACTTAGCTGATTTCTCGGCCTCCACATCAGTTACGCGTGTGGGGGCCGGTCTCTCCTTCAGGGATCGGTCCCCGAGAGTTCCAAGTCTGGAACTTCACCAGACTTGCAACTTCGGTCTCTCGGGTCCCGTTTTCACTACACTCAGGTTCTAATGTACCTAGAACCCATTGTCACTTGTTCCACTCCGCGTTCCGCTCGTTTCGACGGAACTCGGCACGTTCTCCGAGGAAGTAGTATGTTACAGACATTCTCTTTTTTCCTTGTTGACTGCGCTTCTTATTTTCATGGAGCAAACATGATCCACTCGAACTCTCTCACAGATGGGTTGTGTTTAATTCTGACCTTCTCTTCGCAGATGAGTTGTGTTTAATTCTGACCTTCTCTTCGCATAGTCTTATCCAATCCTAATCTTGTAGCTATCCTTTTAAATCCAGATTATTCTATTTTTCAATTGTATTTTGTGAATGTCTGTTGGACGAATCATGTGAAAGTAGGAATGGTCTGTTTTGTTGAGCGGTTTCCTTCCATCGTTCGGCATTTGCAATCTGTAGGATGCTTTCTATGTTTCTGATGCTCAATCAATTGAAGTCAAATATGCTCTCAATTTGATCGATTGACATGTGTTTTAGAGTATAAAGTTATTTTCTTTGTGGCATATTATAGTTTTGAGGGGGAATTCAACATACAAAATGTAAATGTATTTCAGACTCAACCTAATAGGTATTAAAAGGAATCATGTGATTCATGTTATAATTTTGTATTCTTTGCTTAGCAAATTGATGCAGCAAATAAACCTCATTTTATTTTTGAATGCAATTTTCTTTTATTTTGTAGGTTCGTGTTTGATTCGAACTTAAATCATTTGGTTTTAGTTGATTTGGTTAACCCAAATCCTTTTCTCCAATAAATAAAGAAACTTTCCCAAGAAGACCTTTAGAATTCTCCAAAAACAAAGACCTTTGAAATTCTCAAAATTACTTCGTTTTCTATGCTTGACTCTTGGGTGACCGTGTTGTGTTGAAAACGAAAAGACAATGATTTATTATCAAAGGGCTCTCAACACTATAAATATATGGTTCTTGAAGCCTTAGGGGATATATTTGGATGAATGGAAAATTCTACTCTCACTCTTTATCCTTGGTGTTCTACTTTCCGGTGAGATCATCGACGCTTCTTCCTCGCGCCGAGATCGTCTTCTTCCTCAACTTGATCGTTGTCGCTTCTTCCTCGTGACAAGATCGGCTTCTACTTCTACCCATTCTCTTCTTTCGAGTTACTACCTCATATACTTCTTCTCCGTTGCCCAAGTTCTACTCGTGGTGTACCGCCTTCGTCGATCGTGGATCCCTCGAAATCGGGTGAACGGTGCACTTTTTATATCTCTCATATCTTGATATCCTATTATCCCCTTTTAATCTAGACTTCCACCATTACCAACCATATTTGCCAAACAACCAAACCTAAACCTTTAAGTTCGATAAAACTGAATTTACCTTTTGGAACTATTATATGTATTTTCAGATGGTTGTTATTATCTCATATATTGAAGGTTTATCATAGATTTCTAAGGCGGAGTTGCGCTAACTTTGAGAGGACTTATATCAGAGATATCAGGATGCCATCTCGACGGAGTCGAGATTTTCCCAACTCGAGGGGGACTGATGCAGCAAATAAACCTCATTTTATTTTTGAATGCAATTTTCTTTTATTTTGTAGGTTCGTGTTTGATTCGGACTTAAATCATTTGGTTTTAGTTGATTTGGTTAACCCAAACCCTTTTCTCCAATAAACAAAGAAACTTTCCCAAGAAGACCTTTGGAATTCCCCAAAAACAAAGACCTTTGAAATTCCCCAAATTGCTTCGTTTTCTATGCTTGACTCTTGGGTGACCGTGTTGTGTTGAAAACGAACAGACAATGATTTATTATCAAAGGGCTCTCAACACTATAAATACATGGTTCTTGAAGCCTTAAGGGATATATTTGGATGAATAAAAAATTCTACTCTCACTTTTTATCCTTGGTGTTCTACTTCCCGGTGAGATCATCGACGCTTCTTCCTCGCGCCGAGATCGTCTTCTTCCTCAACTTGATCGTTGTCGCTTCTTCCTCGTGACAAGATCGGCTTCTACTTCTATCCCTCCTCTTTTTCCGAGTCACTACCTCATCTTCTTCTTCCCCGTTGCCGAAGTTCTATCCGTGGTGTACCGCCCTCCTCGTCGATCATGGATCACCCGCAATCGTGTGAACGGTGCACTTTTTGTATCTCTCATCACCTAATATCCTATTATTCCTTTTTAATCTAGCCTTCAACCATTACCAACCATATTTGCCAAACAATCGAACCTAAAGCTTTAAGTTCGATAAAACCGAATTTACCTTTCGGAACTATTATATGTATTTTCAGTTGGTTGTTATTATCTCATATATTGAAGGTTTATCATCATCTTAGTATTACTTCAATTCGATTTTAATTTTTGTCTTGCTGAAATTTTTGCTTCCTTAAAGTTCATCGGAATTGATAAATTGAATCTCGTTTTACCTTTAAACAAAAGCAAACTTGAAAATTCAATTTTGGCAACCTCTCGGTTTGCATCACAAATGAAAGTTGTTTGTAACCTATTTTTGCATCTAATAATTAGACAGTTCGTCTCAGTTAAATATCAATGTTTTGAAAACCGAACCAGTCATCAAATTGGAAAAAGAAAGTTTTGAGGGTCAGAGGTTCAACCGGAGTTGATCTGGGGTCAAACTGTAAAAACATATGAATATAAGAATTTATATATGTAAATTTATTTTTACATTTAACTCATTTAACTGCTTAAGCTGTAACACTTTTACATTTTTTATCACGCCTGTTGCCTAGACTTGGTAGAGTCAATGGAGGGGTAATAATCAATTGTAAGTTCAATTCTCCATATCATTAATATGTTTAAAGTAAATAACTAAATTTGCATGTTTATTTAAACCGGATTTGAACCGGCCGGTTTGGTTTTTTCACAGTTTACCAGCCAATTCATCTGGTCTAGGCCGGTTCAATCTGGTTTCTCCTCTCTAACAGGTTTTATACCTGGGCTGGACTGAACCAGCCATCGGACCGATTTGTGGTCAACCCAGTTTGACCGGATGGTATGGTTCGGTTTTCAGATTCTTGGTAAATATAAGGATGATTAGTATTTCTTAACATGCTTTTCTTCCTTTTGAATATATTGATAAAATTTATAGGGCTAAACTTATTTTCTTGTATGTTTTGCAGTGTTGAATGGCTGCGGAGTGACCCAAGAAGAACAGCAGTGGGTCTAGATTTGGATCTCGAGGCACTAAACTGGTGCCTCGAAAATAATGTAGTGAAAGTCGGGGCCGATGGATATTCGCGAATAAATCTTTTTCATGGTAATGTTTTGCAGCCAAGTAGAGCCTGCCTAGTTAAGCATAAAGTCGAAGATCTCGTGAACGGTGTAATTTTAGACGAGAAAGATGATTTGTCTAAATTTGTAGATCTTGCTGCGCCAACAAACTCAACCAGTGCAACTATAGTAGGGGCTGTGTTGCCCAATAGAGACATTGTATGTGCATTCAACTACAGCTGTTGTTGCCTCCAAAAACGTAGAGACTTAGTTTTGTACTTTAAGCATGCTTTAGATGCCTTGTCTAAGAATGGCGGCATATTTGTTATGGATTTATATGGAGGTACGTCCTCAGAATGCAAGCTACGTCTCCAGAGGAGATTCTCCAACTTTACTGTAAGTATTGTAGAATTATATGGCCAGCTAGTAGTTTACATTAAAATGTTAATAATTACAGTTAAATAGACATTTTAGATATTTGCATAGAAAAGACATGCTACTGTACATCGTGGTCTGATATTCATTTGTCTTAAGCTTGATACTGATTTTTTGTTTTGTAAGATTGATAGTTGCTTCCAATTGAAGTTTGTCATAGGATACCATAGCTGGTAAAATTACAAAGAGAAGAGTAAACAACTAAAATTGTTGGAAATTTCATGCAATGCTATGATATAGTATTAGAACTACTGAATATTCTTTGTAACCTGACATCTTTGTGGTGTAAATTTGCAGCTTGTACATAGTTGTTTTGCATTATTTTTTCGTATTATTTGCTGTTTGTGCAGTATATTTGGGAGCAAGCGGAGTTTGATGTAGTACATCGTCGAACAAGAATCAGTCTTCATTTTCATCTGGGAAAGAAGCAGGCACTACGGCATGCATTCTCATATGATTGGCGCTTGTAAGTTGCATCAAGCATATGGATTTATATACCTCCACCATGAACTAATGCTCAGTTATTGTATATCTGATTGTTTGTATGCTATTTTGTTCAAATGAAAAATGAATAAATTAATTGTTCAAAATCCTTGTTCTTGCAGATGGTCATTACCAGAAATCAAGGACTGTTTAGAGGAGGCCGGATTCAAATCCATACATATCTGGATAAGGAAGATGCCAAACACACAGGAAATTGAAAATACAGAAGAATATAATGCTGGCGCCGACATCAAGTATGAAGAATTTTCAGCTTTCCAACAGCAAGATGCCTGGAATGCATACATAGTTGGCGTAGCAAATGTCTAGTTGGTTGTCGAAGGTACAATAACCTCTACTGGTTACTGGTTTCGCATGTGCATCATTCAGATTTCATGGAGGTCTTTTTTTTCTTTTTCAGTTCTACAGAAATTGACAATTTGCTAGAAACGCTCCTCCATTTGATGATGAATAATTATATGGCCTAGCAATGAATGAATAAGATACTTTTTGGATTTAGTTTCTAATAAACTTTGTGCATATTTGAATTTTCATCAACAATTCTTAGCTTCTTGGCTGACTTGTTACATCACAAATGAAACTTCAACATCAGCATCAAATTGTTGTATGGATAGAGTTGATATAGTTATCCTCTTCTCACAATAGAGAGATGTGTTGTTGAATTTTCTTCAGTGAGTTGTTCGTATTGGACGGTGACCGCCTCACCTTCATCGTTTTTCTGCGTTTTATTCCAGCCTCTCTCTGCTGTAGATAGTAAGAACATTGAGACTGATTAAATTCAAATGCTTGTAAGACAGCTTTATTTGATTTTTCATATTTATTACACTTGTCCAATATGAAATGAAAGTATTTGTGTGGGCACCTACTTCACTGGACAGATAGTCAGCTAGTAGTCAGCCCAATGACGACACCACCAAATGCTAGAAAGCATAACCGATATCCACCTGTAATGGATTCTAAGCTCGGTGAGGCTCAACAATGTTACACTATTAATGCGCAGTTTGAATCTCTGAGACAGAAATTTTACCTGTTGACGGTCAAAGAAGATGCAGATGAGCACTGCCCACATATGCTAAGGATCTCCTTACTCTAATATTTTGTTAGATCGCCATTTTCTAAAAGCCTGAGCTACTGGTCAATGGTGTATTTAATATTTATTTTCAGCACTACAGTTACAAGTATCCCAGTGATGAAATTATTACAGAAACCTATATATGCTAATCTAATCATGATGACAGAAATATTTTAAGCCGGAATGAGAATCTTACAAGTTATGTCAGGAATGGAATCTCAAGAAATTTACGAGTTATGTTTGCTTTGTTTCCACATCGTTATATCTTCTTTAATTCAATAAAAATATCCAACTATATATGTACTATTTTTTTCTATTAATGTCTATCTTCGCAAAATAATTGCTTTTGGGACAAATAACGGATTGTTGAGTTGAGCTTGTGCGGATGAGATGGTGCGCAACTAGAAAATTTCCGTGGGCATCATCGGCTCCTTAGCAATGAGAGTTGGATGTTCAGTTGTTTGACCTAAAAAGAGCTAAATGATCATGTATTCACATCTGGTATCTGATTTTGCTGGAATGGAGTCTATAGAGGGAATCCTTTTTTTGCATCAAACTCTTCCCTGCTTTGTATTTTACATCTAACTTTCTCTAACTCTCAATTATATTACTATAACTTAACACAAGGATTATTACTCCTTGTATAGCCTTTCGAAAGGAAAAAAATAAAGAATAAAAGAAAGAAGAGAGAAGAGGACGTGCAAGGGAGAGATATCTGAGAAGCACGTACCATTGTGGGGCGACCACTTCACCTCTTGGAGATCTTTTCTTTCAAAAATAGTCAAAGAGAGTTAATGGAGTTATGACTCAACTATCGAATTCATAAACAAATATACTATTTCCCACGATATTTATAGCACGAAACAGTAAATCTACAAAAAGAAGAAGAAAAGAAAGATTAAATAAAAAATTATATCAGTACTAAGAATTATTGATATGAGTAAGCATACAAATCATTTTAAAGTACTCGAGGGATACATCTCAGTTGCGCAGACCAACAACCCAAAAACCCCAAGCATTGCGGTGACTTCAACTCGATCTTTTTTTTTTACACACAATTCCTGCATAATCAGTAAAAGAAGGTTTTTAACATTGAAATGGATAATACATCATACGAGTCCGGCTGTGATATTGTAATATATCAAAACCTCGGTAGAGATTATCGAACTTTAGCCAAATTAGTTAGGGTGTCGAGAGAAATGATTGGACAAGTTCTATTTAGCATTCCAACAAGGTATTTAGCATTCCAACAAGGTTGGAAGGGCTAAAGATGAGTTCAAAAAAATTAGAAAGATTTTAGCGTTGTTCGGTGTGAAGTAGAATCGAAACGACGTAAAAAACTACAGTATGGGCAAAGTGTACCGGTACAACATCGATGTTGTACCGGTACAACCATTGCTGACCGAGGGAAGAAGCTCTCAGGTTTGAGATTGACTGAAAGTGTACCGGTACAAAAATATTTTGTACCGGTACTAATCCTGCGAACCCGAGAAACTTGCTCTCGTGTTTGCCTCTGCGCGATCGTGTTACCGGTGACAGGATGAAGTGTACCGGTACTTTGGTCTAACAGCAAGAAAATAGCCTGCTGCAAATTTGAGAAAAAGGAGGGCTTTTTGGCTATTGTTACAACATGTTATAACCCTAACACTCCCTCTCTTTCTCTCCGACAGCCATTTCATCTCCTCTCTCATTTTCTCTCCCTTTCTCTTTCTCTCTCTAGAAACTCTCTCCTAGGACAAGGAGAAGCTCAAGAGGTGGATTTTGGGGGGAGTTTTGGAGGATTTGAAGGTTTTAGAAGCTCGCCAACAAGGAGGACTTGGAGGAGCTTGAGGTGAGTTTTATGCAATAATAGGTCTAGGGTTTTGGATTTATACCTTAGATCTTTGAGTTTTGATCTTATTGCAAGGTTAGAAACCCTCTTGAGGCTATGAACACCATGAAATCTATGGTTGCTTCATGCGTTCACATGGTGAACTTCTAGGGTTCATGTAAGATGCCCTATGAATGGTTTGAATGGCTTAGAAATGGGTTTAGAGAGCTTCCTAGATGATTCTAAGCTAGCATTTGCTTACATACAAGATCAATCTAGGAGAAATCTATATATGGCATTATTAGGGCATAGAATTTGGGGCTTTTGCCTCCGATGGTTTTTGAGATAAATTGACCTCATGGAAACCTAATTAGGGGTATTCCCGACGCAATGGAAAACTCGGTTCGACAATACGAAAATGTCTAAGTGGAGATATTGAACAAAAAGCCTAATTTGGCTCTATTTTGGGTACAGATTGCGGGATAAGCATCCTAAAATCACCAAATTCGAACCACAACTCCTCTTCTACTATTTGAGGTGGGGGGGGGGGTGTATTCCGGAATCGTTGGATTTCCTTCTATGTCTATTTCACCTTTTTATTGAGCATATGTCAATAGTTATTCATGCATGATAGGGTAGTTCACATGTGAATGTTGGTTGGATTTCGATTATATGCTTCTAACGTAGATGAACATAATAATTGATATGAACCATAGAGGACATGTATGTTGGACCCTATACTTGTGTGAATGTGAGACCGAGACTATGATAATAGTAAACAAAGGTGACATTGACAATAGAGACAAGATTAATATCGAGAAAAGGATAGTTAAACAAGGTTTAACCATTAGTGGCATTGTGACAAGAGTAATTAGAAAGTGGCATGAATAACAAGTTAGAAACCTGTTATGATAGTGACATTGTGACTAGTAGCTATGCATTCCCAATTTGGGAATTGGATCGATACTCACGATAAATCTTGGCTTGAGGGAGGTAGCTCCCCCTCAAGCGGTGCGCTCTGGAGTCGGTCACCACGGGGATAGTGGCCCCGAAGACGGTCCCTCGAGTCTTGCAGTGCTTAGAGCCTCCCCGAACAAAAGAGATTTCGGGTTGTGAGTCATTGGGGTTAACAAGGTTAACCGGTAAGATTGGGTAAAAGCCAAGGTAAAATTTTGGAAAGAGCATGCATGCATAATCATTCTTATTTGATTATATATCCACTGACAGCTTTCTTGCAGGCATAGTATTAGCATTAGCATTGGTTACTATTTCCTTTCTTTGAAATACTTATGCCTGAATAGACCTAGTGGGTAAGTGGGCGAGGTCGGTTGCCGAACCTACTAGGAACTTCGTTGTAGTTCTCACCCTACAGATTTGAGCGCGAGTGGGGCGGCGGAGGATCGAGGCAAGGGTATTGCGCCATATCTAGTGGCCACTGGAGTACTTGCATTTTAGTCATTCCCATTTTGTTCATGTATCAACTTTCTTTTGTTGATCTAGAATTGTAAAGTTGTAAACAATCATGTATTTTGGGGAGAATGATTAAGATGTAAAAGATATTATGAATGAAGTAAAATGAATGTAATAGTTTTAGTTTACTAGTATTTGGTTTAAATGTAATCAAATATTATGTATGGTTGTATGTTGTAACTTAGAGCTTTCGCTTACGTTGGTGCTTGCCCTCATGCAAGCCTTGTATAATTACAAATCTCTTTATTTGATTGCTTAATTATACTTGTTGCTAGAGCATTTGGGCGGGCAGGGGAGGCCCTGCCCGTTTGGCGTTTGTTGACGTCGCCTGAATCCGACCAAATAGGCGGGGAGGGGGTGTGATAGATACTATCGATAGCACCAAGGACTTGGTGCTATCGAGTTTTTCACCGTTAGATTTAACCTTTTGATTATTTTTACTCGTCAGATTATACTATTCAACCAACCACCTACTCAACTCTAGGGGGCCCACATCATCCTAACTGCACATTTCTCAATTTAAGGGCTAAAAAAATGATAGCACAAATAGCTTGGTACTATTAATAGTATTGTAGCCTAGTTCATACATCAAATGCTAAATATTAGTTCCCATGGAAATCGAACATACTCTAGCATATTTTAGCTTGGGGTTCTATTTGCCTCTCCAACATAGCTGAATGCAAAACATACTGTCCCTGCAATAACAAGTGCATCACCTAGCAGAGGTTTCTTTCCACCTGCATGGCAAACTCAATTTGTCACTGTTTTTTTTCCCTTCATGCATTCTGCCATTGCTAACTTCTTATTCGATCAAGATTCTAGGATGACTTCTCTACTTTGAGAAGCAGTAGATGACGCCTAGAGATTTTGTTGAGATAAGAAAATCGCCCCAAAAATAGGAGCTTCAATTAGAAACTTTTGATTCTGCTATATCAGACAATTGTTAGAAAATATTTGTCAAGAGAAGGAATGCTTTTGGGAATCATGGTGACAAAGTACACAAATCTACTTAATCAGGACTTTTCCTATCACGCCCCAGGCGCAGGAAGCATTCATTTGGCATGTGTACTGACCTATCAAATAGTTACAACTTTTCATATCTATCCAAGGCGTGACAAACTATATATATACATCACATTCCAAATAAGAATAATATACATGTACTGCAAAAGGAGAATATCAATTGACATAAAGTAAAAACTACTTTCTATTGCATCTTTTATCTCATTTATATTACATTTTCCAAAATACAATCCAAAATAGGCTTTACAAATTTTACTTTTCTCTTTCCTTATATTTTCCAAAAAACGATACATCTATGTTGAGCAGCAAATTGGAAAGGACACTATTTACTGTGTTACGTCCTTCCCTCATTTCGCCGCATCGCTTGCGGATGGACATAAAAAATATGAGTGTGAGAACTATAAATATAGTTCCCAGTTGGTACGACTGCTTAAGAAAAAAGCTCGACACCCTCCAAATCCAAAAGAGGTAATATAAGCATATGTAAGTGTACAACATATAATCTTGTAAGTGTATAAATCTCTACTATATGTATAAAAATAATCATACTTGTGTCTCTACTCATGCGATAATGAAATTCATACATGTCACCTGACTCAGGTCATGACTCAATTGGTAGCGGATACACCATTTTCATCCTAGCATTAGGTGGCGAAATTGTCGTTCACCTCCGGCCATAAGTCCATAGCTAGTGAAGTCACCTTTTACAATAGGCGTAGCTGTAGGTGCACAGTTTGCCATATTAAATGTAACATATCGAACTTCTAAAGTCTTGAAGTTTCGAGGTATGTTGGCTTGGAGGGCCGCTGGAATGGTTCCGGTGAAGTCCGGAGGCTTTCGGGTGTTTTTAGTACACGAGGTGCGAAAATGAGACCCGAAAGGCTATATTGGGCCGCGAGCTAAATTCGGCATTAGTGCGGATGAAATGATGATGTAGACATGACCTAAATCATGTGTGGGGAGTCTCGGTTCGATTTGAAAGGAATCGGAGGCCAAACGACCCAAAAGTGAGTTGGAACGGAGAAGAAACGGGCCAAAGTTGAAATTTTGGCTAAGTCCTTGGAGTGGGCTGGAGGTCCCTATGGGGACCGGTCCCTATAAAGGGAGACCGGTCCCTGAAGGCTGTCCCGCGAGAGCAGGCTCTCTGGGACCGGTCCCTTGAGGGAGAGACCGGTCCCCATGTGTGCAGTGTGGAGTAGGGCTCTCTGGGACCGGTCCTTGGCTTGGGAGACCGGTCCCTGAGCCCGAAAATGCCCAGTTTGGGCTGTTTCAAATATTGCAGAGTTGAGGGGTTTGTTTGCAATTGTGCAGGGGATTAAGTGATTAGAGATGGTTAAAACCCTCTTTCTCTCTCTCTCTCACCCTCAGATCTCTCTCCTTCCCTCTCTCTGTTCGATCGCAAGAAGAAAAGAGGGAAAGAAAGAAAGAGAGAAAGAGAGAAGAGAAGAAGAAGAAGTAAAGGAAGAAGAAGATGAAGGAGATCGAGGTGAGGATCTCCATGGTCCTCTCCTTCCTCTTCCTCGGGCTTGGAGCAAGCTTGTAGAGGTGAGCTCCCTTACCTCTCTCATGGTAGATCTTCTAGTAGTGGGTTTCTAAACCCTAAACCTAGGATTTTGATCTCTCTACAAGTGTAGAAACGTAGTAGTAGCCGAAGAACTCATGAAAACCATGTGTTCTTCAAGGAGCTCTAATGGTGGATTTCTAGGGTTTGCTCTAAGCACCCTATGGATGGTTCTAGCACTCTTAGATGAGTTCCTAGAAGTTGAACAAGCTCCCTTTTGCTTGTTTTAGATATCGAAATGGCGGGATTGCATAGATGCAAACCTAGGGCTCCAAAATGGGGTTTTTGTAAATTGAGGGGATTGATCTCATTTGACCCCATGTAAACCTAATTGGGGGCCTAACGAACACGTTGGCGCGCTCGGTTCGGTGATCCGACGAGCGAGTACAAAGATATTAATAAAATAATATATTCTTACCAGATGTCCGCAGCACGTAAGATAGAAGTCCTAAATTCATGAAATTGGATCTGGGGCATCGTGAAGACGTGGGGGTAACGCCACAAAGTCTCGGATCGCAATTCGAAGATCGTTCGGTTGGTCGCGCAAGAGTCGAGCCGAACCGGGTCACGGGTGCCTTGGGCGGCCGATTGCGAGTGTCGACGAACAATCGGAGAGCGAAACAGGTGGGTTGTGCTGACCGAAGCGACTAGGTCGCCTGTATGTCTAAGAGTTACATAACTCATGTTGATGCATGTTCAATAACGCATAAGAAGAAATTCATGCTAGTGATATATAATAAAATGCTAAGTAGATGCATGTAAATGAATGAGGTATATGATAGTAGCATAAAGTATAATGCTAGAAGAGTAAATGAATACATGCTTAGCATAGTGAACACTCGATGAACATGACCATAGCATAATATAGAGATGCTAGTGGATAAGTAAGCATGAGGTAAACGATGAAGCCAAGAATGCTAAGTAAAGAATGTTGCAAGAACATAGAAACATGCATGTAAATGAACTGGCAAACATAAGAGAGCCAAGTGAAGAATGCTAAATAAAGAATGTGAGTCATGAACTAAATACACATATAGATCGAGTGGCATCTAACCTAGTGTAAAGAACATACGTTATAGTAAACCTAGAGTCAATGGACCTAGGAGTGTGGCAACTTAACCTAGTGTAATGAACATAGGTTATAGCAACCTAGAGTCATATGGATCTAGGTAGAGAACAGTGAACCTAGTGTCAAGGACATAGGTCGAACAACGATGAGAACGAACCTAGTGTGAGTAAACATAGGTCGAGATGAAATGACATTGAACCTAGAGTTAAGTCAACCTAGGTTATGTGACAGGAAATGAGCCCTAGTGTCAATGGACCTAGGAGGTAAAGAGCAAAGGACCTAGAGGGTCGACACTTGAGGGTCAAGGCCAACCCTCGAGCAAAGTCGAATGGATTCCGGAATCCCAGTAATTGTGAGCTCGATAGTTCTGGTTCCGCGGGTGTATGCGGCATGTTCCTCTCCCACCGGAAGAACTTCGAGGATTGTGATTAAGCAAGAACAAAGTGAGCGCTAGGGTGTATGCGGCATGTTCCTCTCCCTATCGGGGAATCTTAGCTATGGGTGTATGCGGCATGTTCCTCTCCCAGTAGCGGATCCCTGACCACGATGCACGGACCTTCGGGCGGACCGTTGGGCGAAGTGGTTCTTGGCTTGCAGGCTGAGGTGCATGTGACAGGGTCCTTCACCTCGAGCCAGGCAAAGTGCGGATTATCCGCTATTGATTGACTCGTGGCCGAGTTGGGTGGCTAGCTGGAATCAGGTAGGAAGAACCTTGAGGGCTAGCGATATGTATGGTGAACCTAAGGTAATAGACACCTTAGAAGCAAGTTGGACTTGAGATGGAAACCTAGGGTTATAGAAACCTTAGAAGTTAGTGACATGAGCTAAGGTAAAGCCTGGCAAAAAGGTAAAGAAAAGCTAAGAGCTAAGTAATAATTTGCATAGTGCATTTATGAGGCATGTTTTTATGTTAGTTGCAAGTTATATATCTATATATGTTTTTGGACTAACATATTTGCAGTGCCTCCTTGGACCTATTGGTCGAGCTTTTCTCTTGGGTGCCGTACCCACTGAGAACTATGGACAATAGTTCTCACCCCCGTGTTGTTTTTGGGGGTACAGGTATACACGTGAGCGGCGCAGCAGCAGCGCGAGGCAAGGGCGTAGCTCAGTAGATAGCGCCCTACCAGGAGACTGAGATAGAAGTACCCCAGTCGGCATAGCTAGGGGTATAGCAAGGAAAGAAAGGCAACATGTAAACAAAATAATCCAATTAAATTGTAATAACTAGATTGTAATAGGAAGTTGTAATATGAATGTAAAAGTTAAAACTGAGATGAATGGTTGTAATAGCAAGTAGCTAATTTTATGTTTATGATACTTCCTTATGCAATCTGATTGTGATATCTGTTTCTGTTTGGAACCTTCTTGAAATTGTATCGATTGCGACGCCTTGAACGTACAGGGAAAACTCTGTCCGTTCGGCAGCCTGTCGGCACGCCCGAATCCGACCGAATTTGGCGGGCTCGGGGCGTGACATTAAATCTTTCTAGAACTTTTCAATGTAGGCTTCTTGAGATAGACCCAAAATCCTTCGAGATCTATTTCTGTGAATTTTTATGCCAATGACATAAGAAGCTTCACCCATGTCCCTCATCTTAAAGTTATTAGAAAGAAAATCTTTAGTTTCTTTAAGAAAACTTAAATCACTACTTGCAAGTAGAATGTCATCCACATACAGACTATGAAAATATACTTAGGCTTAGTTTGGTATTGAGGTGGATCTAATGCTATTAGATATAATGGAGTTGAGAAAAAACATATAGGGATATGCTTCTGCGTTCTTCGATGGGACCACAGAAAATATATCGTAACCGACTAACCGCAATATGCGGAACGCAATATTACGTACGGAAACAAATAGGGTATTTTCCCATTGTTGTTTCTCACCGCACGTAACGTAATCTCCCCGCAATCCCAAACGAAGCCTTACTCCCACTAACCTTATGCATTGGTCCATAATAGTTTCTATGAAACCGAATGTAGTAATTAAATTATAGAACTTGATATACCACTGACGGTAAGTCTATTTAAGTCCGTATATAGACATCTTTAGTCTGCAAACAAGGTGATTATTTTCATCTATGCTAAAACCTTCGGGCTGCTGCATATAGACTATCTCTTCTATATCCCCATTTAGAAATGCAGTTTTCACATCTATCTGATGCAGCTCTAAATCAAAATAGGCTACCAAAGTCATGATAATTCTTTATGAATCCTTCTTAGATACCGGAGAGAAGGTTTCATGATAATCAATGCCTTTCTTCTGAGTGAAACCTTTGGCAACAAGTTTAGCCTTATATCGTTCTATGTTACGTAACGAGTCTCTTTTGGTTTTGAAGATCTATTTATAGCCAACGGCTTTGACTCCTTGTGGTAGATCAACGAGATCCCAAAACTTTATTATCCGCCATAGATTTTGTCTCTTCCTTCATAGCATCATACCATAAGGAGGATTTATTTCTCTGCATGGCCTCTGAAAACGTCCATGGGTCTTTATGTTGTACGACATCAAAGTCAAACTTCTGGAAATAGACTACACAATCATTAGGAATTGCCGATCTCTTTTGTCTTAAGGATCTTCTTAAGCCAACCTCTTCCTACAGATTTTTATTATTTTGTGCAGCTGGCTCTATAATTGTTTGTTCCTTTTGGGACAGCTCTTCATGGAGAGGTTCAACTGGTTCAGTATCTTCATGCTCCAAGATTAGTTGGTCCCCATTATGGTCAAATTGACCTTCTGGATGAGAGTAACTAAATTATGTTGATGGATAACTAGTTGAATCCCTTATTTCCTCAAAATTCATCTTTTTAGAAATAACACTCCCACTAGCTTAAGAATCCTTAAGAAATTTGGCATTCTTGGCCTCAACTATCTTAGATGAGTGATTTGATCAATAGAACCTGAATTCTTTGAAGTTTACCGTATAGCTAATGATATATCCACAGACTGTTCGGAAATCCAACTTCTTTATATGTGTGTTATAAACCATCATCTCAGCTGGCATTCCTGGCCTCAACTATCTTAGATGAGTGATTTGGACAATAGAACCTGAATCTTTGGATCGAGTTTATCGCATAGCAAATGAAATATCCACTGACTGTTTGGAAATCTAAATTCTTTATATGTGAGTTATAAACCCCCACCTCAGCTGGACATTCCCATACATGCAGGTGATTTAAACTAGGTTTCCATCATTTCCATAACTCAAAGGGAGGTTTGGAAATAGCCTTCGATCGAATCCTATTGAAAACATACACCACTGTTTTTAGTGCTTCACTTCGAAGAGAAGATGAAAGACAATAGCTGCTAATCATGCTCCTTACCATGCCCATGAGTGTTCTATTTCTCTTTTTGGCAATGCTAATTTGTTGGGGTGTGCCAGTGTAATGTACAGAATTTTTATATAAAGATAAATATAAATAAAAATAGTGTGAGATACTATTTTATTGGATTTAGAGAAATAAAGCATAAGTTAGAAATGACTTGTGCTAATATCGGAACGGAAACAGAAGATTTATAATTTTCTGTAAAGAACAGGGCTAATATTTTAGCAGAAAATTCACAATGTCAGAAAATTACGAAAATTGGAGAATATATCAGAATTATTTTTATGAGACTAGATTTAAAGTTTCATGTCATTCTAACACCCGGAAGGTGAAAAATAAAATCTGATTACTATCTGTTAGAGATTTCAGTTCGGTAGAGCTTTTGGTGACCAAAAATGGTCGAAACTGAAAGATTAAGATTTTGTTCTTCTTGTTAATTTAAACCGAGCCTGATTGTCAAATTTGAGCGCAAACGGACATTCAGAAGGGCTCCGGCAAAAAGTATCAAATTCTGAAAAGAAATTTCAGCTTTGTGGAGGGGGTTTTCAGCAATTGTTGGACTTATCCTTTAAACCCAGCCCTCCACCAGCTTGCTGTGTACAAGGACTTCATTTCCTTCCTTCTTCTTATCTCTTTCACTCTCTCTCTATCTCTCTAAAGCCTATGGTGAGGGGTTTTGAAGGAGAAGTTGGATAAGATTAAGTTGGAGAGGAGTAGCTTGAAGGTCAAGCCATCATCTTCTTCTTCCCTTGCTTGAGGAGAGCTTGTTGAGGTAAGCTCTTTGAGCTCTAATGGCAAGTAGCTAGGGTTTGGTTTATAAACTCTAGAATTGGTTTGTCACGCCTCGAGCCCGCCAATTTGGTCAGTTTCGAGCATGTCGACAGATCGCCGAACGGACAGAGTTTTTCCTGTACATCCAAGGCGTCACAATCAATACAATTACAAGCGGTTCCAAACAGGAACACATATCAATCAAAGATTGCATAAGAAAGTATCAAAAATATAAATACAACTACTGTTATTACAAGCATTCATCTGAGTTTACCATTTTACATTTACATTCAACTTCCAAATGCAATTAAGTTATTACAAAGTTTAATACATCTTGTTCTTTTCATTTTTCTCTACCCCTAGGCTATGCCGACTCGGGGTACCTCTATCTCCGGTCACTGGGGTAGGGCGCTACCTACGGAGCTACGCCCTTGCCTCGCGCCGCCGCACCGCTCACGTGCGAACTTGTAACACCCCAAAATAACGTGGGGTGAGAACCAACTTCATAGTTCCCAGTGGGTACGGCCACCCAGGGGAAAAGCTCGACCAATAGGTCCAAGGAGGCATTGCAATCATGTTAGTCCAAAAACATCTACAGATATGTAATTATGCAACTAACGAATAACATGCCTCACAATATGCAACATGAAAATATGCAGCAACTAGTAGATCTATTGATTCTACTCTCAACTTTGCTATCTTTAGCCCAGGTCATTCTATTCTAAGGTTTCTATTACCTTAGTTCCATAACGCAAGCTCTACTTGCCTCTAAGGTCACCATTACCTTAGCTCTTGCCTCTGTCACTAGCTTATAAGGTTTCTGCTACCTTACCCAAGCTATCTACTTGACTCGGCTTCGAGTCAATCATTTGCGAACTATCACGTACGGCTGCTCAACAGCCTACCGTCCACCGTAACTTAGCCCCATAGCGGCGAAATCGTCGCACACGCTGAACATGCTCAAGTCACCTGGCGGTCTGATCCTCAATCGGCTTAACCATCTGGCGGCGAAATCGTCGCACTCGCCCTAGCCTTGATACCGAGGTCATCTCAAGTCCTGGGATTCCGAAATCCACTTCTACAGGTCAAGGGTCAATAGCCAACCCTGCAGTGTCGACCTATCTAGGTTCGACCAAACATCCTAGTGGCTACTACCACTATGCTCAACAACCTAGGTTTCACACCACTCTAGGTTTTCTACATGTCTTAACCTAGGTTCAACCGCTAGGTTCCATGTCATCTCTACCTAGATCACAACCTCTTAGGTTTACTTGTTCAACCTATGTTTACTAGCACTAGGTTGGATGCCACTCGCCTAGATCCATTTGACTCTAGGTTTACTACAACCTATGTTCTTTAACACTAGGTTAGATGCCACTCGATTTATTCGACTTCCTGGTAGTCCAGTCGAGCATCTCATATTACTATCCTCACAATGCTATTTATGCATTTATACAATTATCTAGCATTTATACAACATGCTTAACATGTATTCTAGGAGTATCATTGCCTAGCATTTATCTTCTACACTATGTCATTAACATGCATTTTCTACACATGCATCATCTAGCATTTTCATGCATCAACATGAATTTACATTTCTCTTAGGCATAACGACGACCTAGTCGCTTCGGTAAACACAACCCACCTTAACTTACTTTTCGATTGCTCATAGTCACTTGCAATCGGCCGCTCGCGGCACCCGTGACCCGGTTCGGCCCAAACTCTCGCACGACCACCCGAATGGCCACCAATCCGCGATCCGAAAATTCTAGGTCCTCGGTTATGCGTCACGGCGCTCCGAATCCATTTTCACAACATTCCGACGCCGCCTCGGCCCTCTAGGCAGAAACGAATCTCTATTTAAACCGTATCTTCGCGTAGGTTCGACGGGTCGCCGAACTGACTTCGCCAACGCGTTCGTACACCTAACGATTAGGTTTACATGGGGTTAAAAGAGATCAAACCCACCTATTAACAAAAACCCCATTTGGAGCCCAAGAGCACAACTATGCAAGAATCCATGTTTCTACTCCTAGATTCAAGCATAATCTAACCTCTAGGCATGCTAGGGTTCCATTTAATACCATTTCTAGAGCTTAATCATCAAAACCCTAGAATCTACCATGAGAGAGCATCAAGGCTTACCTCTCCAACAAGCTCCAAGCTCAAGGAAGAAGAAGAAGATGGCGATGGTGATCTCCTTCTTGATCTTCCCCATTTTCTCCTTCTTTCTCTTCTTTTTCTTCTTCTCTTTCTTTTCTTTCTTTTCCTTCGGTAGAGAGAGGGAGGGAGAGATGCAAGTGGGAGAGAGTGTAACAACCCACTTCCTCGTAGAGTGTGCCGAGTTTCGTCGAAATGAAGGAAACCCGGAGTGGAGTGAGTATTGATGGGTTCTAAGTGTATTGGAACCTATGGGAAGTGAAAACGGGACCCGAGAAGACGAAACTACAAGTCTGAAAAAAGTTCCAGACTTGGAGCTCACCGAGACCAGTCCTCACAGGAGGAGACCGGACCTCACGCGCGTGTGGGCCGAGCAAAATGAAAAATTGGCTAAGTCCTGGAAGTTCCCTCTGCGGGATCCGGTCTTGAAACGGAGACCGGTCTTCTCAAGACCGGTCCCCATGACCGAGACCGGTCTTCCCGAGACCGGTCTCTGCTCGCGTAACCAGTGAAAAATTGGCTAAGTCCCGGAGGGGCACCCTACGGGATCCGGACTCCATGACCGAGACCGGTCTCTGAGCTCGAAAAGTGCCCAGTCTGGGCAGATTGTAAATTTTCAAAATGGAGAGGTTTATTTGCATTGTAACAACACTATATGCAGCCCACACCCTCCTCTTTCACAGCCATTTCTCTCCCAACACTTCACCCTCTCATTTCCCTCTCATTTTCCTCTTTCTCTCTCTAGAACTCCTCTCCTAGAGCTTGGAGAAGAAGGAAAAGAAGCTTGGAGAAGGTGGATTTGGAGGCTTTGGTGGTTCTAGGAGCTCTCCAACAAGGGGAACTTGGGATAGCTTAGGCCAAGGTATGGTTTTATGGAAAACCTAGGCTAGGGTTTGGGTTTTTAGACCTAGAAAACTAGGTTTTAGCCTTGGAGTAGAAGACCTTGATGGAGCTTGGAGCTCCATCAATGCCATGGGAGCTCAAGTGCTCTCATGGTGGATCACTAGGGTTCACCATAGAGGCCCTAGAAATGGTTTAGATGGCCTAAGATCATCTCTAAGATGCTTAACAAGCTTTCTTTTGCTTGCTTTAGGGATCAAAACCTAGGGTTTCACATAGGGCTTTTGCCCATGGGGGTTCCAAGGTCAAATTGACCTTGTAGAAACCTAATTGGGAGTATCCCCGACGCGTGGGACAACTCCGTTTGTTTAAACGAAAAGCCTATCTATGAGCTACCATGTAAACTGGCCTGATTTAGGCTCTGTTTAACGCGCAGGTTGCAAGATAGGTGTCGGTTAACCACGAGACGCGAACCGCAAGCCATCTACAATATTTAGAGATGGGTGGTGCATATCAAGGACATCGAACTTCTCTTTATGTCTAAGTGTCTGTGACGCACTGAACTTTGCAAATAGCAAGGTTCGAGTGTTGGATGTGAGATCTGAGCTTTTCTAGATTTTCTGGAGGGTCGTTGACTGTGTTCCGACCTATGGCACGAGTACCGAGGTTAGTGGATGAGTTCCAAGCTCTAAAGTCCAAAACGTTGGATTTTAGGTTGCTCTCGGGTTGGATTTCTATGCTCTTGTACCGCACAAAATTGTTGCTATACCTAAGATGGCCTTGATGGCTATACCGCATGCACCGAGATTTATACCTAGATAGAAGTGCATCGAGCCAACCGAGCCTCGGTTTGGTCGTGGGGTTTGTACCGCACAAAATTGGCTTGTACGAGATACTGGCTAAAATCCGAAACTGCAGGGGCTTGTTAGCATTTTGTTGCTTCTATTTGTAACCCCTCAGCCCCCTTAGGGTCTTTTTGTGCTGAGACCAGAGAGAGAGAGAGAGGTAGGAGCTTCTCAAACCCTTCCCTCTCTATTTCTTGATTTTGGTTGGTTGTTTTTAAGAGATTGATCTTCTCTTTTTCTCCTTTTTGCTTCTTGGTGCATTTTCCACCATGGGTGAAGCTTGGAACTTGGATTTGAAGCTTGAGGGAGGATAGATCTTCAAGCTTTGAGGGTTTTGAGCCTTGTTTGGAGCTCCTAGAAGGTAAGCAACTCATCTCCTTCCCCTAGATTTGAGTTTGGTTGCTTCTTTATAGATGAAACCCTAGATTTGGCATATTAGGGTTTATTTTGGGGTTTGCAACCTAGGGCTTTTAGAGTCCAATTGATTGGTTTAGAACCTTGATTTAGGTTGCTTTGGAAGGGATTTACACTCCATTTGAGGATTGGAGAAGGATTCTTGCACTAAGGTGAGTTTTTCCTTATTCTTTGTATAGAAGTTTAAAGATTGAACACATGGTTCATCTTTAGAGGTTGTAACTCCTAGGATTTACTTTGTAGGGTACTAGGAGTAGGAATCGAAGCTTCGTTAGCGGTTCGGAGCGACGCTTGGAGCGACGGTGGGTTTGGCCACACCTAGCACAATGAGAAATTCTCATTGGAGCTTATATGCTTACGGTTAATTGGGAAATCATGTGTTTTCATGTTTCATATATTATTTGTGAATTTTAGAATGCTTAAGATACATATGTTATGTATAGTGCAATTTTCCTCTATATAGTAGAGATGCATGCTTGTGAGAGCTGAGGGGTGGTAGCATTCTATTTGAGAACTTGAACTAAATTGTTATAGTTAGTTTGACATGTGTTTGAGAGCAGAGAACTATGCATAACATAGGAGAAAAGCTAATGTCATTAAGCGACATTAGACTTGGCATCGGTTTGTGAACTAGTGAGCTAATGTCATCAAGCGGCATTAGGCTCGGATTCGAACTTTGACATAGAAATTCTAGTGTCATGTGAACTATTGTACTAGGCCTTAAGGGTTACTAGTGACATTTGCCATAAGGGTGACATGAGGTTTTGGACACTTGAGACTTGGACAGTGCTTGTTGCCATTTGTGCTCTTCGCACATGCTTGTGAGGGTCGCTCACAAGCCTAAGACTCGGAGTTAGCCTTTGTGATTCGTTCGCGCGTGCGATGTGAGAAGCCTACGGGACCGTTTGGGGATGCACTCATTCCTTTCGGGGATGTTGGGGCTACCACGGTACTTAGGCACAAGATGTTCGGACTACACTTGTGTAGATCCTAGAAAGAGAATTGAACAGTGACATATAATAGAAAATTGACATCACTACTAGATAGGACTTAGTAGTTGGATACTCTGACATACCGTGGCATAGTATTGGACATGGGTAGTATACTTGATAGGACAACATTTCCATTATGGTATACTTGAGAGCTTATTAGAATGTACTTGTTTAAAGTGGGCATTTCAGGTTTAATAAAGCATGTAGCATATTTACTTTGGGTTAATTATTCAGCTTTACAGTTGTGCTCTATTTACCGTTATGCTTTATTTACAGTTGTTTACTTCTGTACTATTTCTTCTTTTGGGTCTAGTGGTACAACCTGTGCAGGTCAGTAATTGCCCACTGGGAACTATATTTTTATAGTTCTCACGCCCTCTATTTTCTGACGTGTTTCAGCGCCTTCAGCGGGGGAGGCCAGGGATCGCGGCAAGGGTGTCGCTTTGGCTAGCGACGGGGAGTCTCGCTAGGTGGTTCATCTATCCTTTGTTTTAGTTGGAGAGGATGAATGTGTGTACCTGTATTTTGGTAGAGGCTACCCTTATGTACCTAGAGCTACACGGTTGTGTTTACTTTTTACTACTAGCAGTTTTAGTACTCTCTTTCCTTCCTAACTGTTTATTGATCCTACTTGCCGATGTGGATAGCTGTATGTGGCTCTGATATTCTTAGTTGTAGCCTATTATTGTTTTAATTCCGCTGTTTTTATTTAGACGCCTTATATGTGTTGGCATATGGCGGGTCTGGACACAGTTGCGCGTTAACAGTTTAACTTTGGAAACAGTACTTTTTCTCATTCAATCGAACAAAGAGTAAAACCTAATTATTTTGTTCTATTTTTCCGCGAGAGTGTAAATTCGCAACGTATCGTTGCCAACGTTCACAAGAATCAAAATCGGACCAACATTAGACTACTCAGTTGTGCCCTAACAGTATAACTTTGGAAACAGTACTTTTTCTTATTCAATCGATGAAAGAGTAAAACCTAATTATATTGTTCTATTATGCCCCGAGAGTGTAAATTTGCAACGTATCGATGCCAACGTTCACAAGAACCAAAACCGGACCAAATTAGACTACTCAGTTGCGCGTTAACAGTTTATCTTTTGGAAACAGTACTTTTTCTCATTTAATCGAACAAAGTGTAAAATCTAATTATATTGTTCTATTATGCCCCGAGAGTGTAAATTCACAACGTATCGATGCTAACGTTCACAGGAACAACAACCGGACAAACATTAGAATACTCGCGCTGCTAACGCTTTAACTTTGGAAACAAGATTTTTCTCATTCAATCGAACAAAAAGTAAAACCTAATTATTTTGTTCTATTTTTCCCAGAGAGTGTAAATTCACAACGTATCGATGCCAACGTTCACAAGAACCAAAACCGGACTAACATTAGACTACTCAGTTGCGCGTTAACAGTTTAACTTTGGAAACAGTACTTTTTCTCATTCAATCGAACAAAGAGTAAAACCTAATTATTTTGCTCTATTTTTCCCCGAGAGTGTAAATTCACAACGTATCGTTGCCAACGTTCACAAGAATTAAAATCGGACCAAATTAGACTACTCAGTTGCGCGTTAACAGTTTATCTTTGGAAACAGTACTTTTTCTCATTCAATCGAACAAAGAGTAAAACCTAATTATATTGTTCTAATATGCCCCGAGAGTGTAAATTCACAACGTACCGATGCTAACGTTCACAGGAACAACAACCGACAAACATTAGAATACTCATGCTGCTAACGCTTAACTTTGGAAACAGTACTTTTTCTCATTCAATCGAACAAAAAGTAAAAACTAATTATTTTGTTCTATTTTTCCACGAGAGTGTAAATTCACAACGTATCGATGCCAACGTTCACAAGAACCAAAACCGGACCAACATTAGAAAACTCAGTTGCGCGTTAACAGTTTAACTTTGGAAAGAGTACTTTTTCTCATTCAATTGAACAAAAAGTAAAACCTAATTATTTTGTTCTATTTTTCCCCGAGAGTGTAAATTCGCAACGTATCGTTTCCAACGTTCACAAGAATCAAAATCGGACCAACATTAGACTACTCAGTTGTGCCCTAACAGTATAACTTTGGAAACAGTACTTTTTCTCATTCAATCGATCAAAGAGTAAAACCTAATTATATTGTTCTATTATGCCCCGAGAGTGTAAATTTGCAACGTATCGATGCCAACGTTCACAAGAACCAAAACCGGACCAAATTAGACTACTCAGTTGCGCGTTAACAGTTTAACTTTGGAAACAGTATTTTTTCTTATTCAAACGAACAAAGAGTAAAACCTAATTATATTGTTCTATTATGCCCTGAGAGTGTAAATTCACAACGTATCGATGCTAACGTTCACAGGAACAACAACCGGACAAACAGTAGAATACTCAGTTGCGCATTAACAGTTTAACTTTGGAAACAGTACTTTTTCTCATTCAATCGAACAAAAAGTAAAACCGAATTATTTTGTTCTATTTTTCCCCGAGAGTGTAAATTCACAACGTATCGATGCAAACGTTCACAACAACCAAAACCGGACCAACATTAGACTACTCAGTTGCGCGTTAACAGTTTAACTTTGGAAAGTGTACTTTTTCTGATTCAATCGAACAAAGAGTAAAACCTAATTATTTTGTTCTATTTTTCCGCGAGAGTGTAAATTCGCAACGTATCGTTGCCAACGTTCACAAGAATCAAAATCGGACCAACATTAGACTACTCAGTTGTGCCCTAACAGTATAACTTTGGAAACAGTACTTTTTCTCATTCAATCGATCAAAGAGTAAAACCTAATTATATTGTTCCATTATGCCCCGAGAGTGTAAATTCACAACGTATCGATGCTAACGTTCACAGGAACAACAACCGAACAAACATTAGAATACTCAATTGCGCGTTAACAGTTTAACTTTGGAAACAGTACTTTTTCTCATTCAATCGAACAAAGAGTAAAACCTAATTATTTTGTTCTATTTTTCCGCGAGAGTGTAAATTCACAACGTATCGTTGCCAACGTTCACAAGAATCAAAATCGGACCAACATTACACTACTCAGTTTTGCCCTAACAGTATAACTTTGGAAACAGTACTTTTTCTCATTCAATCGATCAAAGAGTAAAACATAATTATATTGTTCTATTATGCCCCGAGAGTGTAAATTCGCCACGTATCGATGCCAACGTTCACAAGAACCAATACCGGAGCAAATTAGTCAACAACAGCTTTATCTTTGGAAATAGTACTTTTTCTCATTCAATCGAAAAAGAGTAAAACCTAATTATACCGTTCTATTATGCCCCGAGAGTGTAAATTCACAACGTATCGATGCTAACGTTCACAGAACAACAACCAGGACAAACATTAGAATACTCAATTGCGCTGCTAACGCTTTAACTTTGGAAATAGTACTTTTTCTCATTAAATCGAACAAAGAGTAAAACCTAATTATATTGTTCTATTACGCCCCGAGAGTGTATATTCGCAACGTATCCATGCCAACGTTCACAAGAACCAAAACCGGACCAACATTACACTACTCAGTTTGCCCTAACGATAACTTTGGAAACAGTACTTTTTCTCATTCAATCGATCAAAGAGTAAAACATAATTATATTGTTCTATTATGCCCCGAGAGTGTAAATTCGCCACGTATCGATGCCAACGTTCACAAGAACCAATACCGGAGAAAATTAGACTACTCAGTTGCGCGTCAACAGTTTATCTTTGGAAATAGTACTTTTTCTCATTCAATCGAACAAAGAGTAAAACCTAATTATACTGTTCTATTATGCCCCGAGAGTGTAACTTCAGAACGTATCGATGCTAACGTTCACAGGAACAACAACCGGACAAACATTAGAATACTCAGTTGCACGTTAACAGTTTAACTTTGGAAACAGTACTTTTTCTCATTCAATCGAACAAAAAGTAAAACCTAATTATTTTGTTCTATTTTTCCCCGAGAGTGTAAATTCACAACGTATCGATGCCAACGTTCACAAGAACCAAAACCGGACCAACATTAGACTACTCAGTTGCGCGTTAACAGTTTAACTTTGGAACAGTACTTTTTCTCATTCAATCGAACAAAGAGTAAAACCTAATTATTTTGTTCTATTTTTCCCCGAGAGTGTAAACTCGCAACGTATCGTTGCCAACGTTCACAAGAATCAAAATCGGACCAAAATTAGACTACTCCGTTGTGCCCTAACAGTATAACCTTGGAAACAGTACTTTTTCTCATTCAATCGATCAAAGAGTAAATCCTAATTATATTGTTCTATTATACCCCGAGAGTGTAAATTTGCAACGTATCGATGCCAACGTTCACAAGAACCAAAACCGGACCAAATTAGACTACTCATGCTGCAACGCTTTATCTTTTGGAAACAGTACTTTTTCTCATTTAATCGAACAAAGAGTAAAACCTAATTATATTGTTCTATTATGCCCCGAGAGTGTAAATTTGCAACGTATCAATGCCAACGTTCACAAGAACCAAAACCGGACCAAATTAGACTACTCAGTTGCGCGTTAACAGTTTATCTTTTGGAAACAGTACTTTTTCTCATTTAATCGAACAAAGAGTAAAACCTAATTATTTTGTTCTATTATGCCCCGAGAGTGTAAATTCACAACATATCGATGCTAACGTTCACAGGAACAACAACCGGACAAACATTAGAATACTCAGTTGCGCGTTAACAGTTTAACTTTGGAAACAGTACTTTTTCTCATTCAATCGAACAAAAAGTAAAACCTAATTATTTTGTTCTATTTTTCCCAGAGAGTGTAAATTCACAACGTATCGATGCCAACGTTCACAAGAACCAAAACCGGACTAACATTAGACTACTCAGTTGCGCGTTAACAGTTTAACTTTGGAAACAGTACTTTTTCTCATTCAATCGAACAAAGAGTAAAACCTAATTATTTTGTTCTATTTTTCCCCGAGAGTGTAAATTCCCAACGTATCGTTGCCAACGTTCACAAGAATTAAAATCGGACCAAATTAGACTACTCAGTTGCGCGTTAACAGTTTATCTTTGGAAACAGTACTTTTTCTCATTCAATCGAACAAAGAGTAAAACCTAATTATATTGTTCTATTATGCCCCGAGAGTGTAAATTCACAACGTATCGATGCAAACGTTCACAGGAACAACAACCGGACAAACATTAGAATACTCAGTTGCGCGTTAACAGTTTAACTTTGGAAACAGTACTTTTTCTCATTCAATTGAACAAAGAGTAAAACCTAATTATTTTGTTCTATTTTTCCCCGAGAGTGTAAATTCGCAACGTATCGTTGCCAACGTTCACAAGAATCAAAATCGGACCAACATTAGACTACTCAGTTGTGCCCTAACAGTATAACTTTGGAAACAGCACTTTTTCTCACTCAATCGATCAAAGAGTAAAACCTAATTATATTGTTCTATTATGCCCCGAGAGTGTAAATTTGCAACGTATCGATGCCAACGTTCACAAGAACCAAAACCGGACCAAATTAGACTACTCATTGCGCTGCTAATCAGCTTATCTTTTGGAAACAGTACTTTTTCTCATTTAATCGAACAAAGAGTAAAACCTAATTATTTTGTTCTATTATGCCCCGAGAGTGTAAATTCACAACGTATCGATGCTAACGTTCACAGGAACAACAACCGGACAAACATTAGAATACTCGGTTGCTGCTTAACGCTTAACTTTGGAAACAGTACTTTTTCTCATTCAATCGAACAAAAAGTAAAACCTAATTATTTTGTTCTATTTTTCCCAGAGAGTGTAAATTCACAACGTATCGATGCCAACGTTCACAAGAACCAAAATCGGACTAACATTAGACTACTCAGTTGCGCGTTAACAGTTTAACTTTGGAAACAGTACTTTTTCTCATTCAATCGAACAAAGAGTAAAACCTAATTATTTTGTTCTATTTTTCCCCGAGAGTGTAAATTCGCAACGTATCGTTGCCAACGTTCACAAGAATTAAATTCGGACCAAATTAGACTACTCAGTTGCGCGTTAACAGTTTATCTTTGGAAACAATACTTTTTCTCATTCAATCGAACAAAGAGTAAAACCTAATTATTTTGTTCTATTTTTCCCCGAGAGTGTAAATTCGCAACGTATCGTTGCCAACGTTCACAAGAATTAAAATCGGACCAAATTAGACTACTCAGTTGCGCGTTAACAGTTTATCTTTGGAAACAGTACTTTTTCTCATTCAATCGAACAAAGAGTAAAACCTAATTATTTTGTTCTATTTTTCCCCGAGAGTGTAAATTCGCCACGTATCGTTGCCAACGTTCACAAGAATTAAAATCGGACCAAATTAGACTACTCAGTTGCGCGTTAACAGTTTATCTTTGGAAACAGTACTTTTTCTCATTCAATCGAACTAAGAGTAAAACCTAATTATATTGTTCTATTATGCCCCGAGAGTGTAAATTCACAACGTATCGATGCAAACGTTCACAGGAACAACAACCGGACAAACATTAGAATACTCAGTTGCGCGTTAACAGTTTAACTTTGGAAACAGTACTTTTTCTCATTCAATCGAACAAAAAGAAAAAACTAATTATTTTGTTCTATTTTTCCACGAGAGTGTAAATTCACAACGTATCGATGCCAACGTTCACAAGAACCAAAACCGGACCAACATTAGACTACTCAGTTGCGCGTTAACAGTTTAACTTTGGAAACAGTACTTTTTCTCATTCAATTGAACAAAGAGTAAAACCTAATTATTTTGTTCTATTTTTCCCCGAGAGTGTAAATTCGCAACGTATCGTTGCCAACGTTCACAAGAATCAAAATCGGACCAACATTAGACTACTCAGTTGTGCCCAACAGTATAACTTTGGAAACAGTACTTTTTCTCATTCAATCGATCAAAGAGTAAAACCTAATTATACTGTTCTATTATGCCCCGAGAGTGTAAATTTGCAACGTATCGATGCCAACGTTCACAAGAACCAAAACCCGACCAAATTAGACTACTCTTGCGCTAATGCTTTAACTTTGGAAACAAAGATTTTTCTTATTCAAACGAACAAAGAGTAAAACCTAATTATATTGTTCTATTATGCCCCGAGAGTGTAAATTCACAACGTATCGATGCAAACGTTCACAGGAACAACAACCGGACAAACATTAGAATACTCTGCGCTGCTAACGCTTAACTTTGGAAACAAGATTTTTCTCATTCAATCGAACAAAAAGTAAAACCTAATTATTTTGTTCTATTTTTCCCCGAGAGTGTAAATTCACAACGTATCGATGCAAACGTTCACAACAACCAAAACCGGACCAACATTAGACTACTCGGCGTTGTCACTAATGTGCTTAACTTTTGAAAGTGTACTTTTTGATTCAATCGAACAAAGAGTAAAACCTAATTATTTTGTTCTATTTTTCCGCGAGAGTGTAAATTCGCAACGTATCGTTGCCAACGTTCACAAGAATCAAAATCGGACCAACATTAGACTACTCAGTTGTGCCCTAACAAGATAACTTTAGAAATGATTTTTCTCATTCAATCGATCAAAGAGTAAAACCTAATTATATTGTTCTATTATGCCCCGAGAGTGTAAATTTGCAACGTAGCGATGCCAACGTTCACAAGAACCAAAACCGGACCAAATTAGATTACTCAGTTGCGCGTTAACAGTTTAACATTGGAAACAGTACTTTTTCTCATTCAATCGAACAAAGAGTAAAACCTAATTATATTGTTCCATTATGCCCCGAGAGTGTAAATTCACAACGTATCGATGCTAACGTTCACATTAACAACAACCGGACAAACATTAGAATACTCAATTGCGCGTTAACAGTTTAACTTTGGAAACAGTACTTTTTCTCATTCAATCGAACAAAGAGTAAAACCTAATTATTTTGTTCTATTTTTCCGCGATAGTGTAAATTCGCAACGTATCGTTGCCAACGTTCACAAGAATCAAAATCGGACCAACATTAGACTACTCAGTTGTGCCCTAACAGTATAACTTTGGAAACAGTACTTTTTCTCATTCAATCGATCAAAGAGTAAAACCTAATTATATTGTTCTATTATGCCCCGAGAGTGTAAATTTGCAACGTATTGATACCAACGTTCACAAGAACCAAAACCGGACCAAATTAGACTACTCAGTTGCGCGTTAACAGTTTAACATTGGAAACAGTACTTTTTCTCATTCAATCGAACAAAGAGTAAAACCTAATTATATTGTTCTATTATGCCCCGAGAGTGTAAATTCACAACGTACCGATGCTAACGTTCACAGGAACAACAACCGGACAAACATTAGAATACTCAGTTGCGCGTTAACAGTTTAACTTTGGAAACAGTCGTTTTTCTCATTCAATCGATAAAAAGAGTAAAACCTAATATTGTTCTATTATGCCCCGAGAGTGTAAATTTGCAACGTATCGATGCCAACGTTCACAAGAACCAAAACCGGACCAACATTAGACTACTCAGTTGCGCGATAACAGTTTAACTTTGGAAAGAGTACTTTTTCTCATTCAATCGAACAAAGAGTAAAACCTAAATATTTTGTTCTATTTTTCCGCGAGAGTGTAAATTCGTAACGTATCGTTGCCAACGTTCACAAGAATCAAAATCGGACCAACATTAGACTACTCAGTTGTGCCCTAACAGTATAACTTTGGAAATAGTACTTTCTCTCATTCATTCGATCAAAGAGTAAAACCTAATTATATTGTTCTATTATGCCCCGAGAGTGTAAATTTGCAACGTATCGCTGCCAACGTTCACAAGAACCAAAACCGGACCAAAATAGACTACTCAAATAATGCTGCTAACGCTTAACATTGGAAATGATTTTTTCTCATTCAATCGAACAAAGAGTAAAACCTAATTATATTGTTCTATTATGCCCCGAGAGTGTAAATTCACAACGTATCGATGCTAACGTTCAAAGGAACAACAACCGGACAAACATTAGAATACTCAGTTGCGCGTTAACAGTTTAGCTTTGGAAATTGTACTTTTTCTCATTCAATCGAACAAAGAGTGAAACCTAATTATTTTGTTCTATTTTTCCGCGAGAGTGTAAATTCGCAACGTATCGTTGCCAACGTTCACAAGAATCAAAATCGGACCAACATTGCACTACTTAGTTTTGCCCTAACAGTATAACTTTGGAAACAGTACTTTTTCTCATTCAATCGATCAAAGAGTAAAACATAATTATATTGTTCTATTATGCCCCGAGAGTATAAATTTGCAACGTATCGATGCCAACGTTCACAAGAACCAAAACCGGAGAAAATTAGACTACTCAGTTGCGCGTTAACAGTTTATCTTTGGAAATAGTACTTTTTCTCATTCAATCAAACAAAGTGTAAAACCTAATTATACTGTTCTATTATGCCCCGAGAGTGTAAATTCACAACGTATCGATGCTAACGTTCACAGGAACAACAACCGGACAAACATTAGAATACTCAATTGCGCGTTAACAGTTTAACTTTGGAAACAGTACTTTTTCTCATTCAATCGAACAAAAAGTAAAACCTAATTATTTTGTTCTATTTTTCCCCGAGAGTGTAAATTTGCAACGTATCGATGCCAACGTTCACAAGAACCAAAACCGGACCAACATTAGACTACTCGCCATGCTGCTAATGCTTTAACTTTGGAACAAGATTTCTTTTTCTCATTCAATCGAACAAAGAGTAAAACCTAATTATTTTTTTCTATTTTTCCCCGAGAGTGTAAACTCGCAATGTATCGTTGCCAACGTTCACAAGAATCAAAATCGGACCAAAATTAGACTACTCAGTTGTGCCCTAACAGTATAACCTTGGAAACAGTACTTTTTCTCATTCAATCGATCAAAGAGTAAATCCTAATTATATTGGTCTATTATACCCCGAGAGTGTAAATTTGCAACGTATCGATGCCAACGTTCACAAGAAGCAAAACCGGACCAAATTCGACTACTCAGTTGTGCGTTAACAGTTTAACTTTGGAAACAGTATTTTTTCTTATTCAATCGAACAAAGAGTAAAACCTAATTATATTGTTCTATTATGCCCCGAGAGTGTAAATTCACAACGTATCGATGCTAACGTTCACAGGAACAACAACCGGACAAACATTAGAATACTCAGTTGCGCGTTAACAGTTTAACTTTGGAAACAGTACTTTTTCTCATTCAATCGAACAAAAAGTAAAACCTAATTATTTTATTCTATTTTTCCCCGAGAGTGTAAATTCACAACGTATCGATGCCAACGTTCACAACAACCAAAACCGGACCAACATTAGACTACTTAGTTGCGCGTTAACAGTTTAACTTTGGAAAGAGTACTTTTTCTGATTCAATCGAACAAAGAGTAAAACCTAATTATTTTGTTCTATTTTTCCCCGAGAGTGTAAATTCGCAACGTATCGTTGCCAACGTTCACAAGAATCAAAATCGGACCAACATTAGACTACTCAGTTGTGCCCTAACAGTATAACTTTGGGTAAATTTGCAACGTATCGTTGCCAACGTTCACAAGAACCAAAACCGGACCAAATTAGACTACTCAGTTGCACGTTAACAGTTTATCTTTGGAAACATCACTTTTTCTTATTCAATCGAACAAAGAGGAAAACCTAATTATATTGTTCTATTATGCCCCGAGAGTGTAAATTCACAACGTATCGATGCCAACGTTCACAAGAACCAAAACCGGACCAACATTAGAATACTCAGTTGCGCGTTAACAGTTTAACTTTGGAAACAGTACTTTTTCTCATTCAATCGAACAAAAAGTAAAACCTAATTATTTTATTCTATTTTTCCCCGAGAGTGTAAATTCAGAACGTATCTGTCACGCCCCGAGCCCGCCAATTCGGTCGGATTCGGGCGCGCCGACAGACCGCCGAACGGACAGAGTTTCCCCTGTACGTTCAAGGCGTCGCAATCAATACAATTACAAGGAGGTTCCAAACAGGAACAGATATCTCAATCAGATTGCATAAGGAAGTATCATAAACATAAAACAGCTACTTGCTATTACATCCATTCAACCCAGATTACAATATTTACATTTTACATTCATATTAAAACTTCCTAACACAATCTAGTTATTACAAATTTGTTTCCCATTTATTACAACTTGTTCTCCCCTGTTATACCCCTAAGCTCTGTCAACTGGGGTACTTCTATCTCTGGTCTCCTGTTAGGGCGCTATCTACTGAGCTACGCCCTTGCCTCGCGCTGCTGCCGCCGCGCCGCTCACGTGTATACCTGTACCCCCAAAACGCAACACGGGGGTGAGAACTATTGTCCATAGTTCTCGTGGGTACAGTCACCCAAGAGAAAAGCTCGACCAATAGGTCCAAGGAGGCACTGCAGATATGTTAGTCCAAAAACATATATAGATATATAACTTGCAACTAACATAAAAACCTGCCTCACAATATGCAATATGCAAAATTACCCTTTAGCTCTTAGCTTCTCTTTACTTTATCGCTATTCTTTACTTTAGCCTTTCCATTCATTCCTAGCTATTTACAAGCTTAGCTATTACCAGCACTATCCATTAGCTATTTACAACTTTAGCTAGTCTTTACGTTCTTTACCTTTTGGCACTTATGCTACTTAGCAATTTAATTCTAAGGTCACTCTACCTCAGCTCACTAAGCCACCCGACTCGGTCTTGAGTCAATCCATTGCGGATAATCCGCCCATTGCCTAGCCCGAGGTGTTGGACGTCTCGCAACGAACACTGTCGCCTCTCGTGACTCAAACCTCATCGCGGCGAAATCGTCGCACACGCGGAACCCAGCTGTCACTTGACATAACCATTCTGGTGGCGATCGCGGCGGACTTACCCAGCGAGGACCCAAGTCATGACTTAACCATCTGGCGGCGAACTAATCGCACCTCACCCAACAATGGTTTGAGTCACTCTTTCGCCTCCCGGCGCGCCCGTATCGTACTTACCCAAAGAATGGTGCCCCAAACACAGGTGTCAACACATGGCGATCCGATCCTCACCCGCTTAACCGCAGATCGAACACATTTCGGCTCACCCACCCGGCGGCGAAATCGTCGCACAACGCCACGACGGTGGTATAGCCCCGGACGGCGAAATCGTCGCACACGCCCGACACCAACTTAGGTGTCCCAAATCTCGGATTCCATGAATCCGTTCCACTTAGCTTGAGGGTTAGCTAGGCCCTCAAGAGACGACCCTCTAGGTCCATTGTCTTTACCTCCTAGGTCTACTTGACACTAGGGTTTATTCTTTGTCACATAACCTAGGTTTTCTAACTCTAGGTCCAATGTCATTCCAACTCGACCTATGTTTATTCATACTAGGTCCACTGTCGTCTTTATCCAACCTATGTCCATGACACTAGGTTCATTGTTCTTTACCTAGATCCACACGACTCTAGGTTTACTACAACCTATGTTCTTGACACTAGGTTAATTCCCACACTCCTAGGTCCACTGACTCTAGGTTTACTATAACCTATGTTCATTAACAACACTAGGTTAGATGTCATTCTCCTAGGTCCACATGACTCTAGGTTTACTACAACTTATGTTCTTTACACTAAGTTGGATGCCACCCGATCTATATGTGTATTAGTCCGTGACTTACATTCTTACTTAGCATTCTCATACTTAACATTCATATACTTGGCATTCATATACTTAACATTCTTATGTTAACCATCCCATTTACATGCACATAATTATATCTAGCATGTACTCATTATGCTAAGCATGCATTTATTCATACATTTCATTTACATGCATATTTCTATTATGCTAAGCCTATGTTCTTGCAACATTCTTTACTTAGCATTCCTTGCCTCATTATTTACCTCATGCTTATTCATTTCCTAGCATTTCTATATCATGCTCATTCTTAGCATTTCACACTAGGTTCTTTAGCATGCATCTCTACTTATGCATTTTACACTATGTTCTCTAACATGCAATTTCTATACATGGATCACATGCATCAAGTTGAAACCTTTACTCTTAGACATATTTAGGCGACCTAGTCGCTTCGGTAAACACAACCCACCTTATTATGCTCTCCGATTGCTCGTCGACACTCGCAATCGGCCCCCCGTGGCACTCTTGACCCGGTTTGGCTCGAACTCTTGCACGACCACCCGAATGATCTCCGATTCCCGATCTGAGACCTTGTGCCGTTGCCCCACGCCTTCAAGTTGCCCCGGTTCCGTTTTCATGAATTTTGGGCTCCTATCTTGCGTGCTGCGGACATCTGGTTTGAATATATTAAATAATTAATATCTTTGTACTCGCTCGTCGGATCACCGAACCGAGCGCGCCAACGCGTTCGCACCCCCAATTAGGTTTCTATGGGGTCAAATGAGATCAAACTCATCTATTTCCAAAAACCCCCTTTTTAACCCTAGGTTTTGCACTTTTGCAAAACCCACCGATTTGAACCCTAGAACAAGCAATAGAGAGCTTGTCTAACCTCTAGGTACTCATCTAAGAGCACTAGAGCCATCCATAGGGTGTTTAAAACAAACCCTAGAAATCCACCATTAGAGCACCTTGAAGAACACATGATTTTCATGAGTTTCCAAGTCTCTACTAGGTTCTAAAGCTTGCAAGAAGATCAAAACTCTATATCTAGGGTTTAGAAACCCATTATCTAAGGATCTACCATGAGGGGAGGCTAGAGCTTACCTCTACAAGCTTGCCCCGAGCTCATGGGAGAGGAGGAAGATGACCAAGAGGACCTCCATCATCATCTTCTTCATCATCTTCATCTTCTCCTTCTTCTTTCTCTTCTTTTCCTTCTCTTTCTTTCCTTCTCTTTCTTTCTTCTTTTCTTGCTGTCGACAGAGAGAGGGAGAGAGAGAGAGATCAGAGGGAGTGAGAGAGAAAGAGAGTGTATTTTACCTCTCTAATCACTTAACCCCTCGCACAAAATGCTATAAGGCCCCTCAACTTCTTTTATTTCGAAGTCCAAAATCGTCCGGACCCCATCCGTCTGCAGACAACGGGTTTCAGACTGGTATGGGATGCTCGAGGCAAACCCGAGAGTCGCCTCGCGGTTTCGTAGCATTTGTACCGGTATAAATCCACTTTGTACCGCAGGTACACCAAAATCTCAAACCCGAGAGCCGCCCTCTCGGTAAAAGTTATACCAGACAAAGAACTTTGCTTGTCTCAGACAAAGTTGCCCAGACTTGTGCTTCTCACGTCGTTTCGACTCTAATTCGCGCCGAACAACGCCAAAACCTTTCTAACTCTTTTAGATCCTCTCTTAACCCTTCCAAGCATTTTGGAATGGTTAATGGAACTTGTCCAATTACTCGTTCGCGCACTTTAGCCAATTTGGTTAAAGTTCGGGTTGCTACAGTATCGATGCCAACGTTCACAAGAACCAAAACCAGACCAACATTAGACTACTCTGTTGCGCGTTAACAGTTTAACTTTGGAAACAGTACTTTTTCTCATTCAATCGAATAAAGAGTAAAACCTAATTATTTTGTTCTATTTTTCCCCGAGAGCGTAAATTCGCAACGTATCGTTTCCAACGTTCACAAGAATCAAAATCGGACCAACATTAGACTACTCAGTTGTGCCCTAACAGTATAACTTTGGAAACAGTACTTTTTCTCATTCAATCGATCAAAGAGTAAAACCTAATTATATTGTTCTATTATGCCCCGAGAGTGTAAATTTGCAACGTATCGATGCCAACGTTCACAAGAACCAAAACCAGACCAAATTAGACTCCTCAGTTGCGCGTTAACAGTTTAACTTTGGAAACAGTATTTTTTCTTATTCAATCGAACAAAGAGTAAAACCTAATTATATTGTTCTATTATGCCCTTAGAGTGTAAATTCACAATGTATCGATGCTAACGTTCACAGGAACAACAACCGGACAAACATTAGAATACTCAGTTGCGTGTTAACAGTTTAACTTTGGAAACAGTACTTTTTCTCATTCAATCGAATAAAAAGTAAAACTTAATTATTTTGTTCTATTTTTCCCCGAGAGTGTAAATTCACAACGTATCGATGCCAACGTTCACAAGAATCAAAACCGGACCAACATTAGACTACACAGTTGCGCCCTAACAGTATAACTTTGGAAACAGTACTTTTTCTCATTCAATCGATCAAAGAGTAAAACCTAATTATATTGTTCTATTATGCCCCGAGAGTGTAAATTTGCAACGTATCGATGCCAACGTTCACAAGAACCAAAACCGGACCAAATTAGACTACTCAGTTGCGCGTTAACAGTTTAACATTGGAAAGATTTTTCTCATTCAATCGAACAAAGAGTAAAACCTAATTATATTGTTCTATTATGCCCCGAGAGTGTAAATTCACAACGTATCGATGCTAACGTTCACAGGAACAACAACCGGACAAACATTAGAATACTCAGTTGCGCGTTAACAGTTTAACTTTGGAAACAGTACTTTTTCTCATTCAATCGAACAAAAAGTAAAACCTAATTATTTTGTTCTATTTTTCCCCGAGAGTGTAAATTCACAACGTATCGATGCCAACGTTCACAAGAACCAAAACCGGACCAACATTAGACTACTCGCCACGCTTAACTTTGGAAACAAGATTTTTTTCTCATTCAATCGAACAAAGAGTAAAACCTAATTATTTTGTTCTATTTTTCCCCGAGAGTGTAAATTCGCAACGTATCGTTGCCAACGTTCACAAGAATCAAAATCGGACCAACATTAGACTACATAGTTTTGCCCTAACAGTATAACTTTGGAAACAGTACTTTTTCTCATTCAATCGATCAAAGAGTAAAACCTAATTATATTGTTCTATTATGCCACGAGAGTATAAATTTGCAACGTATCGATGCCAACGTTCACAAGAACCAAAACCGGACCAAATTAGACTACTCAGTTGCGCGTTAACAGTTTAACTTTGGAAACAGTATTTTTTCTTATTCAATCGAACAAAGAGTAAAACGTAATTATATTGTTCTATTATGCCCCGAGATTGTATATTCGCAGCGTATCGATGCTAACGTTCACAGGAACAACAACCGGACAAACATTAGAATACTCAGCTGCGCGTTATCAATTTAACTTTGGAAACAGTACTCTTTCTCATTCAATCGAACAAATAGTAAAACCTAATTATTTTGTTCTATTTTTCCGCGAGAGTGTAAATTCGCAACGTATCGTTGCCAACGTTCACAAGAATCAAAATCGGACCAACATTAGACTACTCAGTTGTGCCCTAACAGTATAACTTTGGAAACAGTACTTTTTCTCATTCAATCGATCAAAGAGTAAAACCTAATTATATTGTTCTATTTGCCCCGAGAGTGTAAACTTGCAACGTATCGTTGCCAACGTTCACAAGAACCAAAACCGGACCAAATTAGACTACTCAGTTGCACGTTAACAGTTTATCTTTGAAAACATCACTTTTTCTCATTCAATCGAACAAAGAGGAAAACCTAATTATATTGTTCTATTATGTCCCGAGAGTGTAAATTCACAACGTATCGATGCCAACGTTCACAAGAACCAAAACCGGACCAACATTAGAATACTCAGTTGCGCGTTAACAGTTTAACTTTGGAAATAGTACTTTTTCTCATTCAATCGAACAAAAAGTAAAACCTAATTATTTTGTTCTATTTTTCCCCGAGAGTGTAACTTCACAACGTATCGACGCCAACGTTCACAAGAACCAAAACCAGACCAACATTAGACTACTCTGTTGCGCGTTAACAGTTTAACTTTGGAAACAGTACTTTTTCTCATTCAATCGAACAAAGAGTAAAACCTATTTATTTTGTTCTATTTTTCCCCGAGAGCGTAAATTCGCAACGTATCGTTTCCAACGTCCACAAGAATCAAAATCGGACCAACATTAGACTACTCACTTGTGCCCTAACAGTATAACTTTGGAAGCAGTACTTTTTCTCATTCAATCGATCAAAGAGTAAAACCTAATTATATTGTTCTATTATGCCCCGAGAGTGTAAATTTGCAACGTATCGATGCCAACGTTCACAAGAACCAAAACCGGACCAAATTAGACTCCTCAGTTGCGCGTTAACATTTTAACTTTGGAAACAGTATTTTTTCTTATTCAATCGAACAAAGAGTAAAACCTAATTATATTGTTCTATTATGCCCTAAGAGTGTAAATTCACAACGTATCGATGCTAACGTTCACATGAACAACAACCGGACAAACATTAGAATACTCAGTTGCGTGTAAACAGTTTAACTTTGGAAACAGTACTTTTTCTCATTCAATCGAATAAAAAGTAAAACCTAATTATTTTGTTCTATTTTTCCCCGAGAGTGTAAATTCACAACGTATCGATGCCAACGTTCACAACAACCAAAACCGGACCAACATTAGACTACTCAGTTGCGCGTTAACAGTTTAACTTTGGAAAGTGTACTTTTTCTGATTCAATCGAACAAAGAGTAAAACCAAATTATTTTGTTCTATTTTTCCGCGAGAGTGTAAATTCGCAACGTATCGTTGCCAACGTTCACAAGAATCAAAATCGGACCAACATTAGACTACTAAGTTGTGCCCTAACAGTATAACTTTGGAAACAGTACTTTTTCTCGTTCAATCGATCAAAGAGTAAAACCTAATTATATTGTTCTATTTTGCCCCGAGAGTGTAAATTTGCAACGTATCGAATCCAACGTTCACAAGAACCAAAACCGGACCAAATTAGACTACTCAGTTGCGCGTAAACTGTTTAACATTGGAAACAGTACTTTTTCTCATTCAATTGAACAAAGAGTAAAACCTAATTTTATTGTTCTATTATGCCCCGAGAGTGTAAATTCACAACGTATCGATGCTAACGTTCACAGGAACAACAACCGGACAAACATTAGAATACTCAGTTGCGCGTTAACAATTTAACTTTGGAAACAGTACTTTTTCTCATTCAATAGAACAAAAAGTAAAACCTAATTATTTTGTTCTATTTTTCCCAGAGAGTGTAAATTCACAACGGATCGATGCCAACGTTCACAAGAACCAAAACCGGACCAACATTAGACTACTCAGTTGCGCGTTAACAGTTTAACTATGGAAACAGTACTTTTTCTCATTCAATCGAACAAAGAGTAAAACCTAATTATTTTGTTCTATTTTTCCCCGATAGTGTAAATTCGCAACGTATCGTTGCCAACGTTCACAAGAATTAAAATCGGACCAAATTAGACTACTCTATGCGTTAATGCTTTATCTTTGGAAACAAGATTTTTCTCATTCAATCGAACAAAGAGTAAAACCTAATTATATTGTTCTATTATGCCCCGAGAGTGTAAATTTGCAACGTATCGTTGCCAACGTTCACAAGAACCGAAACCGGACCAAATTAGACTACTCAGTTGCACGTTAACAGTTTATCTTTGGAAACATCACTTTTTCTCATTCAATCGAACAAAGAGTAAAACCTAATTATATTGTTCTATTATGCCCCGAGAGTGTAAATTCACAACGTATCGATGCTAACGTTCACAGGAACAACAACCGGACAAATATTAGAATACTCAGTTGCGCGTTAACAGTTTAACTTTGGAAACAGTACTTTTTATCATTCAATCGAACAAAGAGTAAAACCTAATTATTTTGTTCTATTTTTCCCCGAGAGTGTAAATTCGCAACCTATCGTTGCCAACGTTCACAAGAATCAAAATCGGACCAACATTAGACTACTCAGTTGTGCCCTAAAAGTATAACTTTGGAAACAGTACTTTTTCTCATTCAATCGATCAAAGAGTAAAACCTAATTATATTGTTCTATTATGCCCCGAGAGTGTAAATTTGCAACGTATCGATGCCAACGTTCACAAGAACTAAAACCGGACCAAATTAGACTACTTAGTTGCGCGTTAACAGTTTAACTTTGGAAACAGTATTTTTTTTTATTCAATCGAACAAAGTGTAACCTAATTATATAGTTCTATTATGCCCCGAGAGTGTAAATTCACAACGTATCGATGCTAACGTTCACAGGAACAACAACCGGACAAACATTAGAATACTCAGTTGCGCGTTAACAGTTTAACTTTGGAAACAGTACTTTTTCTCATTCAATCTGTAAGAAAGTGAATTCTCAAAATATGAGGATTGTACTTCATCTGGAATCGACTAAGTGTCGTAGTGGTGAGAATCGGAGAGATCGAAGCTGACTCTAAGCCAAAAAGTGCATTAGAGTAGACCCCGACCGCAAATGGTGCAAACTGCTCCATTCTCAGCTTTTGGTTGAAGACCTGGACATCCCATGGAGACCTGGATGCCATAAGGAGCTCGCCGTGCAGTGGGAAGAAATTCGGCTAAGTCCCGAAATACTAGTTTCCTGGATCCTGGACAATGAGGAATGTTCGGACATCCATTGTCCGGACAATCCGTGAAGACCGGATCCCGTACGCTGGAGAAACTGACCTGAGGGTTTTTCGTAAGCCAATACGTGAATTCTCGAAATCCGAGAGTTGCACCATGTTTAGAATCGACTGATTGTCGATTGGATGGACTTCGGAAAGTTCGAAGTTGATCCGAAGGCAAAAAGTGCCCCGGAGTTGCACCAGGTGAAGATCGAAGCCTTCAGGCGTTTTTGTGCGCATAGGCGCGAAAACGGAACCCGAAAAGCTATGTCGGGTCGCGAGCTAAATCCGACATTAGCGTGGATGAAAAGATGATGAAAACGTGTTCGAAAACATGTTTGGAAAGTCTCGGTGCGATTTGAAAAGAATCGGAAGCCAAACGAGCGAAAATGAACAAAAACGAAAAAGAAACGAAAAACGCTGAAATTTGGCTAAGTCCTTAATGTTGTGCTGAGGACACCCACTGGGTCGGGACATTGATCAATGTCCGGACATTGGATGTCCGGACAATGAAGGATGTCCGGACTCAAGTCGTCAAATGGGCAAAAATGGATTTCGCAGCCATTGTCCGGACATTGAGGGGATGTCCGGTCCCTGCAGCCCGAAAATGCCCAGTTTGGTGCAGTTTGAATTGTTGAGGGGGCTTTTGGCATTTTGTTACAATAGAGCCTATAGAGGGCATATCCCTCTCTCAACCCCTCATTTCTCACACACACAAACATAAACTCTCCCTTTCTCTCTCTAGAAAGTGGAGGAGAAGAAGAAGGAGAAGAAGAAGGAGAGGAGATCAAGTGGGGACTTTGGAGGAGGATCAAGCTAGGAGCAAGCCTAGCCTCTTCTTCACCATCCTCTCCACCATTGGAGCTTCTACTTGAGGTAAGCTCTTAAGAGCTCTCATGGTAGCTTCTCTTAGGGTGTTTTATACCTCCTAGAAATAATTTTCTTGGAACCCTAGCATCCTTAAGAGATGGTTTGCACAAGCAATTGGGCTCTAATGTGGGATTTTGCTCGGGGCAAAATCCTAGGGCTCAAATTGGGGCTTTTCTTAGGATGAGGTTTTGATCTCTTTTAACCTCATTTCTAACATATTGTTAGGTCCACGAACGCGTGCGAGGCGACGGTTCGTCGATTCGGCGAACGGTTTAAGCGATCCGAGCCAAACAAAGGCTTTCAGCGTCGATTTTGGCCCGGGGAGTCAAAGTAGGCATTGGAGGCAACGAAAGCAACATTGTTGCTCCTGTGAACATCCCAAAAGGTGGGGGGTGCTTTACCGAAGCCGTTGGGCTCCCTTTTATGTCTAAGTTTCTTATTGGTCATATTGCTTATGTATGTATATATGTGCAGTTTCATGCATAATAGGGTTGGTATAGTGAAATGGTTACTCATGTATACTTCCTTATCGTGCGGAGCTACGGGGTTGCATTAGGACATAGGGGGCATGCTTGCATCCTCCCTTATCGTGCGGCACCGTAGATTTGCATTAGGACATAGGAAGCATAGCAATGAGCAAATGACATTGAACCCTAGAGACAATTTAATTATGCATGATTATCAACTAGAGATACATGAACCAAGTATATAACTTGATGATTAACATTATGACATAGCATAAAGAATACTAGTGACATGTATACCAAGTAGATAACATGATGACTAGTGGCATTGAACTTAGTGTAAAGAACACTAGAGCTACAAGAACCAAGCATAGAACTTGATGAATGACAATGGTATGTGACATAGTGTTAGAGAACACCTATGTATGATTTCCCCTGCGTGGATGCCCTCCAAATGGAGGAGAAGATCATACTCACACTCACACACCGTCAGCCGTGGTTGGTCGCTCCACACGAGTAGTGCGAGTCTCCGGAGGTCTTGGCACGTGATTCGATAGGGATAGCCTATGTGGGGTCCCGAGGGATAGCCTATGTGGGGTCCCGCAGACAACCCATGAGGTTGAATGTGTTGAGTCGTGGGCGTGCCTACGGGCTAGCCAAGGATTGGGTAATAACATAAGAACATAATGAGTATTTCATACATACTTGATTGGAACATAGTAGCATGATAGATATTTCATAACTATATCACGATCTTGTTGTTTCAGGCATAGCAGTAGTTGCATTGTTTATATCATGCTTTACTTACCGCAGTTACAGCTTTAAATTATCTATCTATCTACCTGCTTTTGCCTGCTTAGACCTAGTGGGGAGATCGGTGGGGTCGGTGGCCGAGCCCACTGGGAACTAAGGAAGTTAGTTCTCACCCCACTCTATCACAGGTACTAGCTCACGGGCGGTCGAGGAGGATCGCGGTAAGGGCATCGCGCCCTAGTTGATAGTGGCCACCTACTTGCATTAGAGCCACCCGTGGTATATTTTGGAGTCAAAATTGTATAAAGAAATGATGTAACCTACATTTTGGGAGATGAACATGTATTTATATTTCGAAGTTAAACAATGTAAACGAATGTTGAATGATTGTAATAGTTAGACTCTTCTCTCTTTATATTACTTGTATGGAATACTTGTACCTTCCTCTTATTGTTGTTCGCACCTTTAGGTGCATCTTTTGTCATGTATGGTGTAGAATTTTATTTCCTGGGCAATTCTTTGTACATGACTTGTCGTCGAGCCTTGGGCGGACAGGGGAGGTGCTGTCCGTTCGGCGCCTGATCGGCGTTCTCGAACCGAACCAAATTGGTAGCGGTCTCGGGGCGTGACACAATCGAACAAAAAGTAAAACCTAATTATTTTGTTCTATTTTTCCCCGAGAGTGTAAATTCACAACGTATCGATACCAACGTTCACAACAACCAAAATCGGACCAACATTAGACTACTCAGTTGCGCGTTAACAGTTTAACTTTGGAAACAGTACTTTTTCTCATTCAATCGAACAAAGAGTAAAACCTAATTATTTTGTTCTATTTTTCCGCGAGAGTGTAAATTCGCAATGTATCGTTGCCAACGTTCACTAGAATCAAAATCGGACCAACATTAGACTACTCAGTTGTGCCCTAACAGTATAACTTTGAAAACAGTACTTTTTCTCATTCAATCGATCAAAGAGTAAAACCTAATTATATTGTTCTATTATGCCCCGAGAGTGTAAATTTGCAACGTATTGATGCCAACGTTCACAAAAACCAAAACCGGACCAACATTAGACTACTCAGTTGCGCGTTAACAGTTTAACTTTGCAAACAGTACTTTTTCTCATTCAATCGAACAAAGAGTAAAACCTAATTATATTGTTCTATTATGCCCCGAGAGTGTAAATTCACAACGTATCGATACTAACGTTCACAGAAACAACAACCGGACCAACATTAGACTACTCAGTTGCGCGTTAACAGTTTAACTTTGGAAACAGTACTTTTTCTCATTCAATCGAACAAAGAGTAAAACCTAATTATATTGTTCTATTATGCCCCGAGAGTGTAAATTCACAACGTCTCGATGCTAACGTTCAAAGAAACAACAACCGGACCAACATTAGACTACTAAGTTGCGCGTTAACAGTTTAACTTTGAAAACAGTACTTTTTCTCATTCAATCGAACAAAGAGTAAAACCTAATTATATTGTTCTATTATGCCCCGAGAGTGTAAATTCAAAACGTATCGATGCTAACGTTCACAGAAACAACAACCGGACCAACATTAGACTACTCAGTTGCGCGTTAACAGTTTAACTTTGGAAACAACACTTTTTCTGATTCAATCGAACAAAGAGTAAAACCTAATTATATTGTTCTATTATGCCCCGAGAGTGTAAATTCACAACGTATCGACGCCAACGTTCACAAGAACCAAAACCGGACCAACATTAGACTCGTCAGTTGCGCCCTAACTGTATAACTTTGGAAACAGTACTTTTTCTCACTCAATCGTACAAAGAGTAAAACCTAATTATATTGTTCTATTATGCCCCGAGAGTGTAAATTAACAACGTATCGATGCTAACATTCACACGAACCAAAACCGGACTAACATTAGACTACTCATACTACCAAGATAACTTTGGAAACAAGATTTCTTTTTCTCATTCAATCGAACAAAGAGTAAAACCTAATTATATAGTTCTATTATGCCCCGAGAGTGTAAATTCACAACGTATCGATGCCAACGTTCACAAGAACCAAAACCGGACCAACATTAGACTACTCTGTTGCGCGTTAACAGTTTAACTTTGGAAACAGTAGTTTTTCTCTATCAATCGAACAAAGAGAAAAACCTAATTATATTGTTCTATTATGACCCGAGAGTGTAAATTCACAACGTATCGATGCTAACGTTCACAAGAACCAAAACCGGACCAACATTAGACTACTCAGTTGCGCGTTAACAGTTTAACTTTGGAAACAGTACTTTTTCTCATTCAAGCGAACAAAGAGTAAAACCTAATTATATTGTTCTATTTTGCCCCGAGAGTGTAAATTCACAACGTATCGATACCAACGTTCACAAGAACCAGAACCGGACCAAAATTAGACTAGTCAGTTGCGCCCTAACAGTATAACTTTGGAAACAGTACTTTTTCTCATTTAATCGAACAAAGAGGAAAACCTAATTATATTGTTCTATTATACCCCGAGAGTGTAAATTCACAACGTATCGATGCTACCGTTCACACGAACCAAAACCGGACCAACATTAGACTACTCAGTTGCGCCCTAACAGTATAACTTTGGAAACAGTACTTTTTCTCATTCAATCGAACAAAGAGTAAAACCTAATTATATAGTTCTATTGTGCCCCGAGTGTGTAAATTCACAACGTATCGAAGCCAACGTTCACAAGAACCAAAACCGGACCAACATTAGAATACTCAGTTGCGCGTTAACAGTTTAACTTTGGAAAAAGCACTTTTTCTCATTCAATCGAACTACGAGTAAAACCTAAATATTTTGTTCTATTTTTCCGCGAGAGTGTAAATTCGCAACGTATCGTTGCCAGCGTTCACAAGAATCAAAATCGTTCCAACATTAGACTACTCAGTTGTGCCCTAACAGTATAACTTTGCAAACAGTACTTTTTCTCATTCAATCGATCAAAGAGTAAAACCTAATTATATTGTTCTATTATGCCCCGAGAGTGTAAATTTGCAACGTATCGTTGCCAACGTTCACAAGAACCAAAACCGGACCAAATTAGACTACTCAGTTGCACGTTAAGAGTTTATCTTTGGAAACATCACTTTTTCTCATTCAATCGAACAAAGAGTAAAACCTAATTATATTGTTCAATTATGCCCCGAGAGTGTAAATTCACAACGTATCGATGCTAACGTTCACAGGAACAACAACCGGACGAACATTAGATTACTCAGTTGCGCGTTAACAGTTTAACTTTGGAAACAGTACTTTTTCTCATTCAATCGAACAAAGAATAAAACCTAATTATATTGTTCTATTACGCCCCGAGAGTGTAAATTCACAACGTATCGATGCTAACGTTCACAGAAACAACAACCGGACCAACATTAGACTACTCAGTTGCGCGTAAACAATTTAACATTGGAAACAATACTTTTTCTCATTCAATCAAACAAAGAGTAAGACCTAATTATATTTTCTATTATGCCCCGAGAGTGTAAATTCACAACGTATCGATGCTAACGTTCACAGAAACAACAACCGGACCAACATTAGACTACTCAGTTGCCCGTTAACAGTTTAACTTTGGAAACAGTACTTTTTCTGATTCAATCGAACAAAGAGTAAAACCTAATTATATTGTTCTATTATGCCTCGAGAGTGTAAATTCACAACGTATCGATGCCAACGTTCACAAGAACCAAAACCGGACCAAGATTAGACTCGACAGTTGCGCCCTAACTGTATAACTTTGGAAACAGTACTTTTTCTCACTCAATCGAACAAAGAGTAAAACCTAATTATATTGTTCTATTATGCCCCGAGAGTGTAAATTAACAACGTATCGTTGCTAACGTTCACACGAACCAAAACCGGACCAACATTAGACTACTCAGTTGCGCCCTAACAGTATAACTTTGGAAACAATACTTTTTCTCATTCAATCGAACAAAGAGTAAAACCTAATTATATAGTTCTATTATGCCCCGAGAGTGTAAATTCACAACGTATCGATGCTGTGAGTTACGGGGAAGCCCCAAGGATCTATCTAGATTGTATCCGACACCTAGACGGGGGTGAATAGGTGTACCGGCCAAAAATCACAAATAATCGATGCGTTAAAAGTAAATGCGGAAATTAAAAACACACCGAGATTTACGTGGAAAAACTCCAAACTCGGAGTAAAAAACCCACGGGACCAACACGCGAATCCCAATCCACTAAAAGAAAAGATTACAAGGTGATTACCGACTCCACGGACTTAACCTCTCTAACTCTCTTATGGATCTCCGCGCACTCCACCGAGTTGTCCACGATCACGTCCGAATCCACGAACGCCCACGTTCCGAATCCACGAAACGCCTTGCTTCGAATCCACGAAGTCTTCAATACGCCGAATCCACGACGCCACGCTCCGAGTCCACGAAGTCTTCAATCACGCCGAATCCACGACGCCACCATGAATAGAATCATGAATATGGTGATCCTTCGTTGGAGTATCGATGAAAACCGAAGAAGAAAAACTCCAAACAAATCGTAGATCAAATCGACATATAGAATAAGAATTACTATGTCTCGATTAGAAAATAGGTTTTGAAAGAATTCCTAGCCTCTAGGGTTTCTCAAACATGTATTATGATAAAGTATATCCAGTTAGAGAACCCTAAGAACCTATTTATAGACTTTAGAATCAATTAGATTCGGATTAGAGATTTTTCAGATTTTTACCCATCTGTACCGGTACAAACTTGAACTGGTTACCGGTTCCACAAGGACGGAAGATTATTTTTCGAAGCCTTGGAACCGGTAATGGGATTGATGGTTATACCGGTATAGCAACTTTTCCCATACCGGTACAGCATCTTTTCCCATACCGGTATAATTTTGTATTTTTGCTGATTTTCCATTTTTCGAAAACTACAAAGTTCCGTTACAGTTTCTAATCCGTTATTCAATGATTTTATGATTCTACTGCCTATAACTAAGTATGAATCACCATAAAATGAATTAAAAACTTACCTAGGCATCGTGATTCCCATCGTGAGCTAATTCCTCTTTCTTCGAAGTCTTTGATTCTTCACCGTTCTTCGATCCGCTCCGATCCTTCAAGACTCTGACTCAATTCACGAAACTTGCCAACACAAAATCCTTAACAGATGCCAACGTTCACAAGAACCAATACCGGACCAACATTAGACTACTCTGTTGCGCGTTAACAGTTTAACTTTGGAAACAGTACTTTTTCTCTTTCAATCGAACAAAGAGTAAAACCTAATTATATTGTTCTATTATGACCCGAGAGTGTAAATTCACAACGTATCGATGCTAACGTTCACAAGAACCAAAACCGGACCAACCTTAGACTACTCAGTTGCGCCCTAACAGTATAACTTTGGAAACAGTACTTTTTCTCATTCAAGCGAACAAAGAGTAAAACCTAATTATATTGTTCTATTATGCCCCGAGAGTGTAAATTCACAACGTATCGATACCAACGTTCACAAGAACCAGAATCGGACCAACATTAGACTAGTCAGTTGCGCCCTAACAGTATAACTTTGGAAACAGTACTTTTTCTCATTCAATCGAACAAAGAGGAAAACCTAATTATATTGTTCTATTATACCCCGAGACTGTAAATTCACAACGTATCGATGCTAACGTTCACACGAACCAAAACCGGACCAACATTAGACTACTCAGTTGCGCCCTAACAGTATAACTTTGGAAACAGTACTTTTTCTCATTCAATCGAACAAAGAGTAAAACCTAATTATATTGTTCTATTATGACCCGAGAGTGTAAATTCACAACGTATCGATGCTAACGTTCACAGGAACAACAACCGGACAAATATTAGAATACTCAGTTGCGCATTAACAGTTTAACTTTGGAAACAGTACTTTTTCTCATTCAATCGAACAAAAAGTAAAACCTAATTATTTTGTTCTATTTTTCCCCGAGAGTGTAAATTCACAACGTATCGATGCCAACGTTCACAAGAATCAAAACCGGACCAACATTAGACTACTCAGTTACGCGTTAACAGTTTAACTTTGGAAATAGTACTTTTTATCATTCAATCGAACAAAGAGTAAAACCTAATTATTTTGTTCTATTTTTCCCCGAGAGTGTAATTAATTTGTTCTATATGTTTAATTTTTAAAATTATATGTTTCAAATTTTAAACTTTAATTTTAAAATTTTTAATTCTAAATAAAAAAGGGATTATATATTAATTAGTAATGATGTTTGTTAACAAGTGTCGCTAGTTTATTATATGTAGCGGCATTCACTAATTTATGCTCCTAATTTATCCTATTTTGCCGCCGGCTCGTCAAATGTACGCCGAACGGTCGTAGTTTCCCCGCCTCGCCCAAGGCTCAACACAAGTACAATTCAATAAGATATGAAAAGCACAGGCGAAAGCATAAACACAGGCTTACACGAAGGTAAGCAACAGCCAAGTGAAAGAAAATACTAAACTACACATAATTCCACATTTTCATTCAACGTTCGAAACATCATTTACATTTACATGTTCATTCTTTCCCAAAACATCATTTCTTCTCTTTACATTCGTTGGCATTTAACTTCCATAAATAAAATACACTTGTTCATTTTCAACTTTCCAAAAGACAAATACATGAGTGGTAAGTAGCTACAAAAACACACTCTGCTGTGGCAGTCGCTAGCTCAGGCGCGAGACCCTTACCACGATCGCCAGCTGGCTCGCTGGAGCTCGGCCCTGTAGAAATAGTGGGGTGAGAACTACAACGAAGTTCCCAGTGGCCTCGGCCCCCACTCACACCGACGTTCCCACTAGGTCTATTTCAGGCATAATTTGAAAGAAATAGTAGATAGTAACCAAGCTACATGCAAACTACTAATATGCCTGAACCATAATTAACATGCTTATGTTCATATAATAAGTATGACGAATGCAATCTACTGATCTCGTTACCCAATCTCGATACCCAATCTCTCATGGCTAGCTCGTAGCCGCTCAAGGACTCACCAACTCAAATCCCAGTATCGGGGAGACTACTACGACCCGACGGGACCGTCCTCCGAGCCGCTCATCTCAGTGGTGACCTACTCCGGAGCGCACCGCTCGAGGGGGAGCTACCCGCCCCGAGCAAGGACTTATAGGCGAGTATGATCAAATCCTTGCTCCAAGGATTGAATCCAAATCCGTTCCTTAACTTTTAGGAGACTTTGCACAATGACCCTTAACTTTAAGGCTTTTGTCATTTGTTCTTATTCTTTACATTCTTGTTCTTCGAGATCATGACTGTGTCTTAACACTAACTCTAGTGCTCTTTGTTCTTTAGCATTCTTATTCTTATTCTTGCATTCTTTGCATTCTTTGTTCTTTAGCATTCTTATTCTTTAATCTTTAACATTCCTTACTCTCTAGCGTTCTTTAACCACTAGGTTCTTTAAACACTAGATTCTTTAACCGCTAGGTTCTTTAGTCTTTAACATTCTTGATCATGTCGTTACACCAACTCTAGTGTTCGTTGACAACTTTCACATGCCACTCGATCTATATGTCATTTTTGTTCACATTCTTAAACCACTAGGTTCTTTGTCTCATCTCGTGCATACATAGGGATTAACCACTAGGCTCTTTGTTCTTATCACATGCATATATATATAGTTAACCACTAGGTTCTTTACACATGCAATTCATATTCCTTTACCCTATCATGCACAATAGCACTATCACATATATGCTCAAGAATTGACATATAGACATAAGAGGAATTTCAGAGTTAGTGGAAGCACCCCCCACCTTGTGAGTTCAGTAGGATGCTCTAGTTTAGTTACTGCGATCCTCGATCGCCAATTTCTTGACCTGCGGCAAAAACAAGCCGAATTAGGCTTTTTGCACATAACTTTCTATAGACTTTTCGTTTAAACGAACCGCCGCGAGCGAGCCGCAACGTCCCCAATTACATTTCGTAGGGTCAATTCACTTAGAGAACCCTCACGAGCAAGAACCCCAATTTGGTGCCCTAGCTCAAGAAAACCATCAAAACCTTGGTTTCGATCTCGACGAAACACTCTAGAGAACTCCCTAGCATCGGGAGAGTCCATAAAAACCATTCTCAAACCGTTCTAATCCCTACTTAGGGTTTAATTACAAAAGAGGGAAAAGCCTACCTCAAAGATTTCCTCCTTTCTTGCTCTAGAGGTGAAGGAGAGGGAGCTACTTCACTTCCTCTACTTCCTTTCTCCTTTCTTTTCCTTCTTCTCCTTCTTCTTTGTGAGAGAGAAGATCCTAGAGAGAGAGAGAGAGAAGCTCTCAGTTGGCTTGGGCTTGAAGAAATGAGCAAAGAGCTCATACCCTTTCACTTTTATTACATATAATGCAGAAATGCAAATATGCCCCTCAACTTTCATCTAATTAAATCACCAATCGGGCAAATTTCGGCGCCGAGACCTGCCTCAACACCGAGGTCCTGGCCTCACGTTGTCTTCACCCGGCTCAATCTCGCGTGGCAACCGGCCTCAACCTTGCCGTCCTGGCCTCACGTATGTCCTGCCTCCAACCATTGTCCGATCCCGTACGCAGTGGTTTCCAGTGACTTAGCCAAACTTTCGACCCTCAAAATCATCCGCGCATCGAGACCGGCCTCAACCACATTGTCCGGTCTCTCAAGAAGCTGCACTCGCGTGCACTGTGCATTTCTTCAATTTCCTTTCCGTTTAGCTCTCGAAGGTCACCTACAATGCACTTTTTGCAGTGTAGAGGCCCTCTGCCTTTGCAAAGCCTTTCATCATCGAACTTTGATCATTTTGACTAAAGTTCGACAGTTACTCTTCGTGGTTTCGGTATATTACACTAACAGTATAACTTTGGAAACAGTACTTTTTCTCATTCAATCGAACAAAGAGGAAAACCTAATTATATTGTTCTATTATACCCCGAGAGTGTAAATTCACAACGTATCGATGCCAACGTTCACAAGAACCAAAACCGGACCAACATTAGACTACTCAGTTGCGCGTTAACAGTTTAACTTTGGAAATAGTACTTTTTATCATTCAATCGAACAAAGAGTAAAACCTAATTATTTTGTTCTATTTTTCCCCGAGAGTGTAAATTCGCAACGTGTCGTTGCCAACGTTCACAAGAATCAAAATCGGACCAACATTAGACTACTCAGTTGGGCCCTAAAAGTATAACTTTGGAAAAGTAATTTTTTTCATTCAATCGAACAAAGAGTAAAACCTAATTATATTGTTCTATTATGCCCCGAGAGTGTAAATTTGCAACGTATCGATGCCAACGTTCACAAGAACTAAAACTGGACCAAATTAGACTACTCAGTTGCGCGTTAACAGTTTAACTTTGGAAACAGTATTTTTTCTTATTCAATCGAACAAAGAGTAAAACCACTAGTATAAAAGTAGTCATTAGCGGCATTTATTTATGCTGCTAAATGATCAACAAATGCTGCTAAAAGTTTCAGCGGCATATGACACTAAATGCTGTCTATGCCATTGTTGCTAAAAGTATTAGCAGCATTTATTATAAATGTCGCCAATATAAATCAATTAGCGTCATTAGGAATATGCCACTAAAAAGGATTAAATGCTAATTTTAAATTGTTTATTAGTGGCACATAAATAAATGCCGCTAATACAAATATTTGATTTTAGAAATTAAAATTTTAAAATTTTAATTTTATTTTATATTTAATTTTTTGAGATGCTACACGCCTCATTTATTTCTTTTTGTCATTAACAAGAATTCGATCCTGAGACCTCGAGTACCAACAACCAAGCCCCTTGCCACTTGCGCTAGCGACTATTAATTATGTATATTTTAATTTTTTATATTTTAAGCCTTCGATTTTAAAATTTTAAATTTTAAAATTTTAAATTTTAAAATTTAGATACTAAATTTGAATTTTTAATTATGAAATATGAAATTTTAAGTTTCGAAATTAATAGTTTTAAATTTAAAATTTGAAATTTAAAATAAATTAAAAAATTTATTTTTTAAAATTAAAAATAATAGAATTTTTAATTTAAAATATAAATTTTAGAATTTTAAAATTTAAAATATATGTTTAATTTTTAAAATTATATGTTTCAAATTTTAAACTTTAATTTTAAAATTTTTAATTCTAAATAAAAAAGGGATTATATATTAATTAGTAATGATGTTTGGTAACAAGTGCTGCTAGTTTATTATATGTAGCGGCATTCACTAATTTATGCTCCTAATTTATCCTATTTTGCCGGCCCGGGCCCGTCAAACAGACGCCGAACGGTCAGAGTTTCCCCTGCCCGCCCAAGGCTCAACACAAGTACAATTCAATAAGATATGAAAAGCACAGGCGAAAGCATAAACATAGGCTTACACGAAGGTAAGCAACAGCCAAGTGAAAGAAAATACTAAACTACACATAATTCCACATTTTCATTCAACGTTCGAAACATCATTTACATTTACATGTTCATTCTTTCCCAAAACATCATTTCTTCTCTTTACATTCATTGGCATTTAACTTCCATAAATAAAATACACTTGTTCATTTTCAACTTTCCAAAAGACAAATACATGAGTGGTAAGTAGCTACAAAAACACACTCTGCTGTGGCAGTCGCTAGCTAAGGCGCGAGACCCTTACCACGATCGCCACGATCGCCGTGGCTCGTGGGGTGAGAACTACAACGAAGTTCCCAGTGGGCTCGGCCCCCAATCACACCGACGTTCCCACTAGGTCTATTTCAGGCATAATTTGAAAGAAATAGCAGATAGTAACCAAGCTACATGCAAACTACTAATATGCCTGAACCATAATTAACATGCTTATGTTCATATAATAAGTATGACGAATGCAATCTACTGATCTCGTTACCCAATCTCGATACCCAATCTCTCATGGCTAGCTCGTAGCCGCTCAAGGACTCACCAACTCAAATCCCAGTATCGGGGAGACTACTGTGACCCGACGGGACCGTCCTCTGAGACGCTCATCTCAGTGGTGACCTACTCCGGAGCGCACCGCTCGAGGGGGAGCTACCCGCCCCGAGCAAGGACTTATAGGCGAGTATGATCAAATCCTTGCTCCAAGGATTGAATCCAAATCCGTTCCTTAACTTTAAGGAAGACTTTGCACAATGACCCTTAACTTTAAGGCTTTTGTCATTTGTTCTTATTCTTTACATTCTTGTTCTTCGAGATCATGACCAGGTCTTAACACTAACTCTAGTGCTCTTTGTTCTTTAGCATTCTTATTCTTATTCTTGCATTCTTTGCATTCTTTGTTCTTTAGCATTCTTATTCTTTAATCTTTAACATTCCTTACTCTCTAGCGTTCTTTAACCACTAGGTTCTTTAAACACTAGATTCTTTAACCGCTAGGTTCTTTAGTCTTTAACATTCTTGATCATGTCGTTACACCAACTCTAGTGTTCGTTGACAACTTTCACATGCCACTCGATCTATATGTCATTTTTGTTCACATTCTTAAACCACTAGGTTCTTTGTCTCATCTCGTGCATACATAGGGATTAACCACTAGGCTCTTTGTTCTTATCACATGCATATATATATAGTTAACCACTAGGTTCTTTACACATGCAATTCATATTCCTTTACCCTATCATGCACAATAGCACTATCACATATATGCTCAAGAATTGACATATAGACATAAGAGGAATTTCAGAATTAGTGGAAGCACCCCCCACCTTGTGAGTTCAGTAGGATGCTCTAGTTTAGTTACTGCGATCCTCGATCGCCAATTTCTTGACCTGCGGCAAAAACAAGCCGAATTAGGCTTTTTGCATATAACTTTCTATAGACTTTTCGTTTAAACGAACCGCTCGCTCGAGCGAGTCAGTAACGTCCCCAATTACATTTCTGTAGGGTCAATTCACTTAGAAAGCCCTCACGAGCAAGAACCCCAATTTGGTGCCCTAGCTCGGCAAAACCATCAAAACCTTGGTTTCGATCTCGACGAAACACTCTAGAGAACTCCCTAGCATCAGGAGAGTCCATAAAAACCATTCTCAAACCGTTCTAATCCCTACTTAGGGTTTAATTACAAAAGAGGGAAAAGCCTACCTCAAAGATTTCCTCCTTTCTTGCTCTAGAGGTGAAGGAGAGGGAGCTACTTCACTTCCTCTACTTCCTTTCTCCTTTCTTCTCCTTCTTCTCCTTCTTCTTTGTGAGAGAGAAGATCCTAGAGAGAGAGAGAGAGAGAAGCTCTCAGTTGGCTTGGGCTTGAAGAAATGAGCAAAGAGCTCATACACTTTCACTTTTATTACATATAATGCAGAAATGCAAATAAGCCCCTCAACTTTCACCTAATTAAATCAGCCTGAACTGGGCAAATTTCGGGTGCTGAGACCGGTCTCAACACTGAGGTCCGGTCTCACAGTGTCTTCACCCGGTTCAATCTCGCGTGGCAACCTGGTCTCAACCTTGTCGTCCGGTCTCACGTATGTCCTGCCTCCAACCATTGTCCGATCCCGTACGCAGGTTTCCAGACTTAGCCAAACTTTCGACCCTCAAAATCATCTCACGCGTCTTCGAGACCTGCCTCAACCACATTGTCCGGTCTCAAGAAGGCACTCGTGCACTGCGCATTTCTTCAATTTCCTTTCCGTTTAGCTCTCGAAGGTCACCTACAATGCACTTTTTGCATTGTAGAGGCCTTCGGCCTTTACAAAGCCTTTCATCATCGAACTTTGATCATTTTGACTAAAGTTCGACAGTTACTCTTCGTGGTTTCGGTATATTACACTAACAGTATAACTTTGGAAACAGTACTTTTTCTCATTCAATCGAACAAAGAGGAAAACCTAATTATATTGTTCTATTATACCCCGAGAGTGTAAATTCACAACGTATCGATGCCAACGTTCACAAGAACCAAAACCGGACCAACATTAGACTACTCAGTTGCGCGTTAACAGTTTAACTTTGGAAATAGTACTTTTTATCATTCAATCGAACAAAGAGTAAAACCTAATTATTTTGTTCTATTTTTCCCCGAGAGTGTAAATTCGCAACGTGTCGTTGCCAACGTTCACAAGAATCAAAATCGGACCAACATTAGACTACTCAGTTGTGCCCTAAAAGTATAACTTTGGAAACAGTACTTTTTCTCATTCAATCGATCAAAGAGTAAAACCTAATTATATTGTTCTATTATGCCCCGAGAGTGTAAATTTGCAACGTATCGATGCCAACGTTCACAAGAACCAAAACCGGACCAAATTAGACTACTCAGTTGCGCGTTAACAGTTTAACTTTGGAAACAGTATTTTTTCTTATTCAATCGAACAAAGAGTAAAACCACTAGTATAAAAGTAGTCATTAGCGGCATTTATTTATGCTGCTAAATGATCAACAAATGCTGCTAAAAGTTTCAGCAGCATATGACACTAAATGCTGTCTATGCCATTGTTGCTAAAAGTATTAGCAGCATTTATTATAAATGTCGCCAATATAAATCAATTAGCGTCATTAGGAATATGCCACTAAAAAGGATTAAATGCTAATTTTAAATTGTTTATTAGTGGCACATACATAAATGCCGCTAATAGAAATATTTGATTTTAGAAATTAAACTTTAAAAATTTTAATTTTATTTTATATTTAATTTTTTGAGATGCTACCTGCCTCATTTATTTCTTTTTGTCATTAACAAGAATTCGATCCTGAGACCTCGAGTACCAACAACCAAGCCCTTGCCACTTGCGCTAGCGACTATTAATTATGTATATTTTAATTTTTTATATTTTAAGCCTTCGATTTTAAAATTTTAAATTTTAAAATTTTAAATTTTAAAATTTAGATACTAAATTTGAATTTTTAATTATGAAATATGAAATTTTAAGTTTCGAAATTAATAGTTTTAAATTTAAAATTTGAAATTTAAAATAAATTAAAAAATTTATTTTTTAAAATTAAAAATAATAGAATTTTTAATTTAAAATATAAATTTTAGAATTTTAAAATTTAAAATATATGTTTAATTTTTAAAATTATATGTTTCAAATTTTAAACTTTAATTTTAAAATTTTTAATTCTAAATAAAAAAGGGATTATATATTAATTAGTAATGATGTTTGGTAACAAGTGCTGCTAGTTTATTATATGTAGCGGCATTCACTAATTTATGCTCCTAATTTATCCTATTTTGCCGGCCCGGGCCCGTCAAACAGACGCCGAACGGTCAGAGTTTCCCCTGCCCGCCCAAGGCTCAACACAAGTACAATTCAATAAGATATGAAAAGCACAGGCGAAAGCATAAACATAGGCTTACACGAAGGTAAGCAATAGCCAAGTGAAAGAAAATACTAAACTACACATAATTCCACATTTTCATTCAACGTTCGAAACATCATTTACATTTACATGTTCATTCTTTCCCAAAACATCATTTCTTCTCTTTACATTCATTGGCATTTAACTTCCATAAATAAAATACACTTGTTCATTTTCAACTTTCCAAAAGACAAATACATGAGTGGTAAGTAGCTACAAAAACACACTCTGCTGTGGCAGTCGCTAGCTAAGGCGCGAGACCCTTACCACGATCGCCAGCTGGCTCGCTGGAGCTCGGCCCTGTAGAAATAGTGGGGTGAGAACTACAACGAAGTTCCCATGGGCTCGGCCCCCAATCACACCGACGTTCCCACTAGGTCTATTTCTGCATAATTTGAAAGAAATAGCAGATAGTAACCAAGCTACATGCAAACTACTAATATGCCTGAACCATAATTAACATGCTTATGTTCATATAATAAGTATGACGAATGCAATCTACTGATCTCGTTACCCAATCTCGATACCCAATCTCTCATGGCTAGCTCGTAGCCGCTCAAGGACTCACCAACTCAAATCCCAGTATCGGGGAGACTACTGTGACCCGACGGGACCGTCCTCTGAGACGCTCATCTCAGTGGTGACCTACTCCGGAGCGCACCGCTCGAGGGGGAGCTACCCGCCCCGAGCAAGGACTTATAGGCGAGTATGATCAAATCCTTGCTCCAAGGATTGAATCCAAATCCGTTCCTTAACTTTAAGGGAGACTTTGCACAATGACCCTTAACTTTAAGGCTTTTGTCATTTGTTCTTATTCTTTACATTCTTGTTCTTCGAGATCATGACCAGGTCTTAACACTAACTCTAGTGCTCTTTGTTCTTTAGCATTCTTATTCTTATTCTTGCATTCTTTGCATTCTTTGTTCTTTAGCATTCTTATTCTTTAATCTTTAACATTCCTTACTCTCTAGCGTTCTTTAACCACTAGGTTCTTTAAACACTAGATTCTTTAACCGCTAGGTTCTTTAGTCTTTAACATTCTTGATCATGTCGTTACACTAACTCTAGTGTTCGTTGACAACTTTCACATGCCACTCGATCTATATGTCATTTTTGTTCACATTCTTAAACCACTAGGTTCTTTGTCTCATCTCGTGCATACATAGGGATTAACCACTAGGCTCTTTGTTCTTATCACATGCATATATATATAGTTAACCACTAGGTTCTTTACACATGCAATTCATATTCCTTTACCCTATCATGCACAATAGCACTATCACATATATGCTCAAGAATTGACATATAGACATAAGAGGAATTTCAGAGTTAGTGGAAGCACCCCCCACCTTGTGAGTTCAGTAGGATGCTCTAGTTCAGTTACTGCGATCCTCGATCGCCAATTTCTTGACCTGCGGCAAAAACAAGCCGAATTAGGCTTTTTGCACATAACTTTCTATAGACTTTTCGTTTAAACGAACCGCTCGCTCGAGCGAGTCAGTAACGTCCCCAATTACATTTCTGTAGGGTCAATTCACTTAGAGAACCCTCACGAGCAAGAACCCCAATTTGGTGCCCTAGCTCGGCAAAACCATCAAAACCTTGGTTTCGATCTCGACGAAACACTCTAGAGAACTCCCTAGCATCAAGAGAGTCCATAAAAACCATTCTCAAACCGTTCTAATCCCTACTTAGGGTTTAATTACAAAAGAGGGAAAAGCCTACCTCAAAGATTTCCTCCTTTCTTGCTCTAGAGGTGAAGGAGAGGGAGCTACTTCACTTCCTCTACTTCCTTTCTCCTTTCTTTTCCTTCTTCTCCTTCTTCTTTGTGAGAGAGAAGATCCTAGAGAGAGAGAGAGAGAAGCTCTCAGTTGGCTTGGGCTTGAAGAAATGAGCAAAGAGCTCATACCCTTTCACTTTTATTACATATAATGCAGAAATGCAAATAAGCCCCTCAACTTTCACCTAATTAAATCAGCCTGAACTGGGCAAATTTCGGGTGCTGAGACCGGTCTCAACACTGAGGTCCGGTCTCACAGTGTCTTCACCCGGTTCAATCTCGCGTGGCAACCGGTCTCAACCTTGCTGTCCGGTCTCACAGATGTCCGGTCTCCAACCATTGTCCGGATCCCGTACGCAGGGTTTCCAGGACTTAGCCAAACTTTCGACCCTCAAAATCATCCGCGCGTACTGAGACCGGTCTCAACCACATTGTCCGGTCTCAGCAAGCAGAATTCTGCAGAATTGCAGATTTCTTCGATTTCCTTTCCGTTTAGCTCTCGAAGGTCACCTACAATGCACTTTTTGCATTGTAGAGGCCTTCGGCCTTTACAAAGCCTTTCATCATCGAACTTTGATCATTTTGACTAAAGTTCGACAGTTACTCTTCGTGGTTTCGGTATATTACACTAACAGTATAACTTTGGAAACAGTACTTTTTCTCATTCAATCGAACAAAGAGGAAAACCTAATTATATTGTTCTATTATACCCCGAGAGTGTAAATTCACAACGTATCGATGCTAACGTTCACACGAACCAAAACCGGACCAACATTAGACTACTCAGTTGCGCCCTAACAGTATAACTTTGGAAACAGTACTTTTCCTCATTCAATCGAACAAAGAGTAAAACCTAATTATATAGTTCTATTGTGCCCCGAGTGTGTAAATTCACAACGTATCGAAGCCAACGTTCACAAGAACCAAAACCGAACCAACATTAGAATACTCAGTTGCGCGTTAACAGTTTAACTTTGGAAAGAGCACTTTTTCTCATTCAATCGAACAAAGAGTAAAACGTAAATATTTTGTTCTATTTTTCAGCGAGAGTGTAAATTCGCAACGTATCGTTGCCAACGTTCACAAGAATCAAAATCGTTCCAACATTAGACTACTCAGTTGTGCCCTAACAGTATAACTTTGGAAACAGCAATTTTTCTCATTCAATCGATCAAAGAGTAAAACCTAATTATATTGTTCTATTATGCCCCGAGAGTGTAAATTTGCAACGTATCGTTGCCAACGTTCACAAGAACCAAAACCGGACCAAATTAGACAACTCAGTTGCACGTTAACAGTTTATCTTTGGAAACATCACTTTTTCTCATTCAATCGAACAAAGAGTAAAACCTAATTATATTGTTCTATTATGCCCCGAGAGTGTAAATTCACAACGTATCGATGCTAACGTTCACAGGAACAACAACCGACAAACACTAGACTACTCGTTGCTGCGTTAACGTTTAACTTTGGAAACAAGATTTTTTCTCATTCAATCGAACAAAGAGTAAAACCTAATTATATTGTTCTATTACGCCCCGAGAGTGTAAATTCACAACGTATCGATGCTAACGTTCACAGAAACAACAACCGGACCAACATTAGACTACTCAGTTGCGCGTAAACAATTTAACATTGGAAACAATACTTTTTCTCATTCAATCGAACAAAGAGTAAGACCTAATTATATTTTCTATTATGTCCCGAGAGTGTAAATTCACAACGTATCGATGCTAACGTTCACAGAAACAACAACCGGACCAACATTAGATTACTCAGTTGCGCGTTAACAGTTTAACTTTGGAAACAGTACTTTTTCTGATTCAATCGAACAAAGAGTAAAACCTAATTATATTGTTCTATTATACCTCGAGAGTGTAAATTCACAACGTATCGATGCCAACGTTCACAAGAACCAAAACCGGACCAACATTAGACTCGACAGTTGCGCCCTAACTGTATAACTTTGGAAACAGTACTTTTTCTCACTCAATCGAACAAAGAGTAAAACCTAATTATATTGTTCTATTATGCCCCGAGAGTATAAATTTTCAAAGTATCGATGCTAACGTTCACACGAACCAAAACCGGATGAACATTAGACTACTCAATTGCGCCCTATCAGAATAACTTTGGAAACAGTACTTTTTCTCATTCAATCGAACAAAGAGTAAAACCTAATTATATAGTTCTATTATGCCCCGAGAGTGTAAATTCACAACGTATCGATGCCAACGTTCACAAGAACCAAAACCGGACCAACATTAGACTACTCATTTGCGCCCTAACAGTATAACTTTGGAAACAGTACTTTTTCTCATTCAATCGAACAAAGAGTAAAACCTAATTATATTGTTCTATTATGACCCGAGAGTGTAAATTCACAACGTATCGATGCTAACGTTCACAAGAACCAAAACCGGACCAACCTTAGACTACTCAGTTGCGCGTTAACAGTTTTACTATGGAAACAGTACTTTTTCTCATTCAAGCGAACAAAGAGTAAAACCTAATTATATTGTTCTATTATGCCCCGAGAGTGTAAATTCACAACGTATCGATACCAACGTTCACAAGAACCAGAATCGGACCAACATTAGACTAGTCAGTTGCGCCCTAACAGTATAACTTTGGAAACAGTACTTTTTCTCATTCAATCGAACAAAGAGGAAAACCTAATTATATTGTTCTATTATACCCCGAGAGTGTAAATTCACAACGTATCGATGCTAACGTTCACACGAACCAAAACCGGACCAACATTAGACTACTCAGTTGCGCCCTAACAGTATAACTTTGGAAACAGTACTTTTTCTCATTCAATCGAACAAAGAGTAAAACCTAATTATATTGTTCTATTATGACCCGAGAGTGTAAATTCACAACGTATCGATGCTAACGTTCCCAAGAACCAAAACCGGACAAACATTAGAATACTCAGTTGCGCGTTAATAGTTTAACTTTGGAAATAGTACTTTTTCTCATTCAATCGGACAAAAAGTAAAACCTAATTATTTTGTTCTATTATCCCCCGAGAGTGTAAATTCACAACGTATCGATGCCAACGTTCACAAGAACCAAAACCGGACCAACATTAGACTACTCAGTTGCGCGTTAACAGTTTAACTTTGGAAATAGTACTTTTTCTCATTCAATCGAACAAAGAGTAAAACCTAATTATTTTGTTCTTTTTTTCCCCGAGAGTGTAAATTCGCAACGTATCGTGCCAACGTTCAGAAGAATCAAAATCGGACCAACATTAGACTACTCAGTTGTGCCCTAACAGTATAACTTTGGAAACAGTACTTTTTCTCATTCAATCGATCAAAGAGTAAAACCTAATTATATTGTTCTATTATGCCCCGAGAGTATAAATTTGCAACGTATCGATGCCAACGTTCACAAGAACCAAAACCGGACCAAATTAGACTACTCAGTTGCGCATTAACAGTTTAACTTTGGAAACAGTATTTTTTCTTATTCAATCGAACAAAGAGTAAAACCTAATTATATTGTTCTATTATGCCCCGAGAGTGTAAATTCACAACGTATCGATGCTAACGTTCACAGGAACAACAACCGGACAAACATTAGAATACTCAGTTGCGCGTTAACAGTTTAACTTTGGAAACAGTACTTTTTCTCATTCAATCGAACAAAAAGTAAAACCTAATTATTTTGTTCTATTTTTCCCTGAGAGTGTAAATTCACAACGTATCGATGCCAACGTTCAGAACAACCAAAACCGGACCAACATTAGACTACTCAGTTGCGCGTTAACAGTTTAACTTTGGAAAGAGTACTTTTTCTGATTCAATCGAACAAAGAGTAAAATCTAATTATTTTGTTCTATTTTTCCGCGAGAGTGTAAATTCGCAACGTATCGTTGCCAACGTTCACAAGAATCAAAATCGGTCCAACATTAGTGTCACGCCCCGAGACCGCTACCAATTCGGTTCGGTTCGGGGACGCCGATCAGGCGCCGAACGACAACAGACTCCCTCCTCAACAACAAGTCATGTACAAAAAATCGCCCAGGAAATTTAATTCTATATCATACATGATAAGAAGATGCACCTAAAGGTGCGAACGTCAACAAGAGCAAGATACAAGTATTTTATACAAGTAATATAAAGAGAGAAGAATCTATCTATTACAATCATTCAACATTTGTTTACATCTCTTTACATTCTTTCACCAAAATGAATATACATGTTCTTTTCCCCAAAACACATAAGTCATTACATATCCAAAATATACATTCTTTTCTTGTTCATAAGACTATACCAAAATGATATCGGGAAGGTTCTAATGCAAATGGCGGCCTCTATCAACTAGGGCGCGATGCCCTTACCGCGGTCCTCACCAGCAGCCCGCGAACTAGCACCTGTAATAGAGTGGGGTGAGAACTAACTTCCTTAGTTCCCAGTGGGCTCGGCCACCGACCCCACCGATCTCCCCACTAGGTCTAAGCAGGCAATAGCAGATAGATATTTATCTTAAAGCTGTAAATACGGTAAGTAAAGCATAATAGAAGAAATGCAATAACTACTTTGCAGTAACAATAAGGTAAGAGTAATGCTCTAGCCATGTAACCACCAACATGCTAATAGAACTCTATCAAGTAAATTGCAATTCTATCATGCTCAATATGTACTTTTGTACCCAATCTCATAACTCTTTGGAGTTTGTTACCCAATTCATGGCTAGCCCGTAGGCACGCCCACGACTCATCACATTCAACTTCATGGGTTGTCTGCGGGACCCCACATAGGCTATCCCTCGGGACCCCACATAGGCTATCCCTATCGAATCACGTGCCAAGACCTCCGGAGACTCGCACTACTCGTGTGGAGCGACCACGTCACGAGCGCTGAGCAGACTGTGTGAGTATGATCTTCTCCTCCAATTTGGAGGGCATCTAACACAGGGGAACTAGTAACCATCTCCTCCACTTTGGAGGGCATCCACACAGGGGAATTAATAATCATCAAGTTCTATACTTGGTTCACATATCTCTAGTGTTCTTTACACTATGTCATTATACAACAATATTCATCAAGTTGTCTACTTGGTTTTCATAGCTCTAGTGTCCTTTACACTAAGTTACAATGTCACAATGTCATAATGTCATATTGCCAATCATCAAGCTCTATACTTGGTTCATATATCTCTAGTTGATAATCATGCATAATTAAATTGTCTCTAGGGTTCAGTGTCACAATATTCATCCTGATGCTTCCTATGTCCAAATGCAAGCCTATGGTGACGCACGATAAGGGAAGTGTGCAAGCAGACTCCCTATGTCCTAATGCGACGCCCATAGCTCCGCACGATAAGAAAGCATGCATGGAAAGTCATCTAACCATACCAACCCTATCATGCATTAAAACTATACATATGCACATATATACGCAATATGACCAATAATTTACTTAGACATAAAAGGGAGCCCAGCGGCTTCGGTAAAGCAGCCCCCACCTTTTGGGATGTTCCTTGAAGCAACAACGCCGCTTTCGTTGCCGCAAATCTCAACTTTGACTCTCGGGCCAAAATCAACACTGTAAGCCAATGTTCGGCTCGGATCACTTAATCCGTCAGTCGGGTCGACGAACCGTCGCCTCGCACGCGTTCGTGGACCTAACAACATGTTAGAAACGAGGTTAAAAGAGATCAAAACCTCACGTTTAGAAAACCCCCAATTTGAGCCCTAGAAATTGCCACGAGCAAAATCTCGCGTTAGAGCTCGAATCGACCGTGTAGATCACTTCTTAGTGATGCTAGGGCTCCAAGAAAATTATTTCTAAGAGGTACAAAACACCCTAAGAGAAGCTACCATGAGAGCTCTCAAGAGCTTACCTCAAGTAGGAGCTTCAATGGTGGAGAAGATGAGGAAGATGATGCTAGGCTTGCTCCTAGCTTGATCCTCCACCAAGATCTCCACTCCTTCTCCTCCTCCTTCTTCTTCTTCTTCTTCTTCTTTCTAGAGAGAGAAAGAGAGCTTGTGTGTGTGAGGGAGAGGGAATGACAGTGTGAGAGGGAGGGAGAGTCCCTCTATAGCATCTATTGTAACGAGATGCTAAAAGGCCCTTCAACTATGCAACCGCACCAAACCGGGCATTTTTCGGGCTCGGGGACCGGTCTCCTAACCCAGACCGGTCCCGAGAGCCTTGCTCCACTCTGCACTGGGACCGGTCTCCCCCTTAAGAGACCGGTCCCAGAGAGCCTGCTCTCGCGGACAGCCTTCCGGGACCGGTCTCCCTTTTCAGGACCGGTCCCCCCAGGGACCATCAGCCTACTCCAAGGACTTAGCCAAATTTTCAGCTTTTCGTCGTTTCTTCTCCGTTTTCGCTCGTTTGGCATCCGATTCTTTTCAAATCCAACCGAGACTTTGCAAACATGTTTTCGAATACGTTTTCATTATCTTTTCATCCACGCTAACGCCGGATTTAGTTCACGACCCAACATAGCTTTTCGGGTTCCGTTTTCGCGCCTACGCGCACAAAAACGCCCGAAAGCTTCCGAACTTCACCGGGAGCAACTCCGATGCACTTTTTGCCTTCGGATCAACTTCGAACTTTCCGAAGTCCATCCACTCGACAATTAGTCGATTATAAACGTGATGCAACTCTCGGATTTCGAGAATTCACATCCTTACATCCTCCCCGCCTTAAAAAGAGTTTCGTCCTCGAAACGAACCCTTAAATCAAACTTAAACTTAAACTTAAATTCATACCTCACTCCTCGAATAAATGAGGATAATGCATCTTCATCTCACTCTCGAGCTCCCAAGTGGCTTCACGATCGTCGTGATTACTCCACCGAACTCGGACATAAGGAATTTCGCGATTCCGCAATTTGCGCACCTCCCGAGCAATAATTGCCACCGGAAACTCTTCGTAGCTCAAGTCCTCTTGAAGCTCCGGCGGTTCAAACATCATGGCATGTTCGGGATTGTGAACATATTTCCGAAGGTTGGAAATGTGAAATACGTTGTGAACGTCCGCTAGGTGCGGCGGCAATGCAATCCGATATGCTACCGCTCCAATGCGCTCCAACACCTCGAACGGTCCACTCAACTTTCCTCGAACTCCAAACCGCCTTACGCCTCTCATAGGCGAAACCTTCAAGAACACGCGGTCTCCAACCGCGAATTCCAAGTCTCTCCGGCGCTTATTCGCATAACTTCGCTGTCTCGATTGCGCCGTAAGCATCCGTTGGCGAGCGAGGCGAACTTTCTCTTCGGCCTCTCGCAACACTTCAGGACCAACCACAGCCCGTTCACCCACATCACCCCAGTGTACAGGAGATCGGCACTTCGTCCGTAAAGGACTTCAAATGGTGCCATCTCCACACTAGCTTGGTAGCTGTTGTTGTAGGCGAACTCGGCCATTGGCAAATATTTGGCCCAACTTCCTTTATAGTCAATGACACACGCCCGCAACATATCCTCCAGAATCTGAATAGTCCTCTCTGACTGTCCATCTGTCTGAGGGTGAAACGCGGTACTGAACTCGAGTCGTGTGCCAAGTGCTTCCTGTAGGCTCTTCCAGAAATGTGAGGTGAATCGGGGATCTCGATCTGATACAATCGACTTCGGTACCCCGTGTTGTCTGACCACCTCATCGAGATATACCTGTGCCAGTTTTTCGCCCGACCAGGTAGTGTGGATCGGTAAAAAGTGTGCCGACTTTGACATACGGTCCACAATCACCGAAATCGCGTCGTGGCCGCCAATCGAACGAGGTAATCCGACCACGAAATCCATCGCAATATCTTCCCACTTCCAAACTGGGATAGGTAGGCTTTGAAGCTTTCCCGCTGGGTATTGGCACTCCGCTTTCACTTGCTGACACACCAAGCACTGTGCCACATAGCGCCCAATGTCAGCCTTCATCCCTGCCCACCAGTACTGCATCTTCAAGTCTTTGTACATTTTGGTGCCGCCCGGGTGAATACTATAAGGAGTCCGATGTGCTTCTTCTAATATCAACTTTCGGACCTCTTCATTCTCGGGTACACACCACCGGTTACGGAACCGGATTGCACCCGCGGCATCTATGGTGAAATCGCCACCGTGTCCGCTCTCAATGTCGCGCCGCACCTTTTGGAGATTAGGGTCTGCAGATTGAAGACTCTTGATCCGCTCCAACAAGGTCGGTGTAACAATAAGAGCCGCTAACATAGCCGGTACTTCTGGAGCTACTACCTCAAGATCTAGCCGTTTCATCTCCAAGCATAATTGATCCTGAGCCGTAACCTTCAACGCAAGATTCTCTACCGACTTTCGCTAAGAGCATCGGCGACTACATTCGCTTTCCGGGGTGGTAAAGGATCGAGACATCATAATCCTTTAATAACTCCAACCACCGCCGTTGGCGCATATTCAGCTCTTTCTGCGTAAAGAAATACTTCAGACTTTTGTGGTCCGTGTATATTTTGCAACGCGCGCCATACAAGTAGTGCCTCCACAACTTAAGAGCAAATACCACAGCGGCTAGCTCTAAGTCATGGATAGGGTAGTTCTTCTCGTAGGTCTTCAACTGACGGGACGCATATGCGATTACCTTCCCGCCCTGCATCAGAACACACCCCAAGCCTGAATAAGAAGCGTCGCTATAAACCACGAAGTCTTCGCCTTGCACCGGCAACGCGAGCACCGGAGTCGAAGTCAATCTATCCTTCAACTCTTGGAAACTCCGGTCGCACTCGTCGCTCCAAACGAACTTGGTGCCTTTCTTCGTTAGACGGGTAAGTGGAATTACAATTTTTGAGAAACCTTCCACGAACCGCCTATAATAGCCCGCTAAGCCCACAAAGCTTCGGACTTCCGTGACATTGGTAGGGCGCGGCCAATCCTTGATTGCCTCTATTTTCCTCGGGTCAACAGAAATTCCGCCCTCGGAAATAACATGCCCCAGAAATGCAACTTCCCTCAGCCAAAAGTCGCACTTCTTCAATTTGGCATATAACTTCTCCTGCCGAAGGATTTGAAGTACTAAGCGTAAATGCTCCGCATGTTCCTCGTCACTGCGGGAATAGACCAGTATGTCATCTATGAAGACTACCACAAACTGATCTAAATACTTTCTGAAGACACGGTTCATTAAGTCCATGAACGCTGCCGGGGCATTCGTGAGCCCAAACGGCATCACCGTGAATTCATAGTGTCCATACCGCGTGCGGAATGCGGTTTTCTGAACATCCTCCGGCTTAATCCTCAACTGATGATAGCCCGATTGGAGGTCAATCTTGGAATAGACACTCCACCCCTGCAATTGATCAAACAAGTCATCGATTCGAGGCAGCGGATACTTGTTCTTGATCGTGACCTTGTTCAATTCGCGATAGTCCACGCAGAGTCGGAATGTCCCATCATTCTTTCGCACAAACAACACGAGGGCTCCCCACGGCGATACACTCGGCCGGATGAACTCCTTATCAAGAAGATCCAACAACTGAGCCCTCAACTCTTTTAATTCCGTCGGCGCCATCCGATATGGAGCCTTCGAAATCGGCGCGGTTCCGGGAACCAAGTCGATTACAAACTCGATTTCCCGCTCTGGCGGTATTCCCGGTAATTCGGTAGGAAATACGTCGGGGAATTCCTGAACTACCGACAACTCCTCGAGTGTCGGGGTCACTCGCTCAACTTCTACAACGGTCGCCATATAGGCGGCGCAACCGCTGCTAACAAGCTTCCTCGCTCTCGTCGCTGACACTGTCGCGGCGAAGCAGGAACTCTTACATGCTTTGTAGACTAGTTCCTCCTGTCCTGGCTCACGAAATGTGATCACTTTCTCCTTATAGTATATCAACGCGTAATATTTTGAGAGCCAGTCCATGCCCAAAATCACGTCGAAATCCTTCAACCCTTTGAGCACTAAGGTTCGGATTGGCATTATCCAGTCACCTATCTGCACTGGACATGCAGGGCATTCCTTATAAATATGGATTACCGAACCAGGGCTATCCATTCGCCACACCTTTTCACAAGCCTTTACATCTATACCATGAGCTCGTGCAAATGATTTACTTATAATCGAATTAGTGGCACCTGTATCAAACAAAGCTCTGGAGCGAACTCCGTTAATTAAAACCATACCTGCCACAGTTTCACGCGGCTCAGCTTCAGCAGGTTCCTCGACTTGGGCTAGAGTGGCGAATACCCGTCCGCTCGGCGCTGGTCGTGTCAACTCGGGCTGACGCGGAGCCATCACGCGTCCAGCCGACATGGCAGCAAGTGGAGCTCCTCCATAGTAAACCGGTGTCGATGGAGTCGATGCAACTGACGGGGCCGACGGGACCTTCGCTGGACAGTTGCGGCTGATGTGCCCTTCTTGTCCACAGTTGTAGCACTTGCCCAGCCGCTGTCTACATTGATGTGCTCGGTGATTCCCGCCGCCACATATAGTACACTGCTGCGGTCCGCGACTCCACGACTGCGTCCGCGGGTTCTTCGGGGGTTTCTTGGAACTCGATTGTCCCCCCGAAGGACCACCCGATCGCTTCTTTCCTTTATCTTTGGACGCCGCCATAAGCTCACGTTCCTCGCGCACATGAGCGTCACCGTGCTCCGCCCATAATGCACGATCAAATATCTCAGCATAAGTAGTGAGCTTCAATATCTGCACCGCCCGATATATGCTCGGCCTAAGTCCTCGCAAGAACCAGTCCGCTCGGTCTCGGTCATCACGTACAACTTCCGAAACACAGTCTATAATATGGGAGAATTCCTGCTCGAACTCCGCTACAGAGCGGTCTCCCTGCCTCAAAATTCTGAACTTCTCCTGCAACTTTCGCTTCACCGTGTCCGGGAAGTAGTTGGCGTACATTTCCCTCTTGAACTCCTCCCAGGTGATAGGTGGGAGATCAGAAGGCCTATCTCGCTTCAATCGCTTCCACCAAACCTTCGCTGTCTTCTCGAGACAATGAGTGGCGAAGTAAACCTTGTCTCTATCCGAGGTGCGAAAGTCCTCGAACATCGTTTCCATCGAGTCAATCCATGACTCCACTACCTCCGGCTCCACTTGTCCGCCTTCAAAGATTGGTGGGTGGAACTTCATGAATCGAATAAGGGCCGTCAACAGTCGCCCTTGTTCCGTCCCCTCGGCCGAAGCATCGGGGGTTGCCGAACCCGACGCCGCCGGAAGTGCACTTGCCGGCGGAGGACAAGCCGCCACCGGAACTGCTGCCACACCCTCGCCTTCAGCCGCCTCAGGTACGCGTACTGGGGGCGCGGGCGGCGTACGATTCTCGGCCGTCTGCGCGTCGCCGCACCGCCGCTCCATCGCCTCCTGGAGCCGATCAAAACGACCCGTCAACGCGGTCATCTGCGTCGTAACTCCCGCACCTCGCTAGGGCCCGTCGACTCGGCGCCAAAGGAGGTCCCGGGTAGATCCGGGTCTCCCGACGATGATGCCGGACCCGACCTACGCGTGTAGCGTCTCGGAGGTATTAGTTCCTGAAACGCAATAACCGGGTCAGTTATCTTAACCCGTCGAATCACTCTCGATTAACAGTCTACAAGACTCAACATTTAAAATTAGGCGGAAGCACACAAGTGTACTTATTCTAGACTCTCGGTGTCATGTTGTCGGCCGCCCAACACAAACACTTCAAGCCAAGAACTAATACCCTTGAATCCATCTCTATTCACAACTAGAGACATCTCAACCGTTACTTCGACCCAATCGAATTAACTTCCGCCACATGGCATAGGTCTACGTTTCGCTCACGCACCTATAGCCTTAGGGTTCACCGTCCTAGGGTTTCCTAGGTCCATCCTGGACTCTCTCTTTACTTGCTCTTACTGCTCTGATACCAAAAGAATACATCACGCCCGAGACCGCTACCAATTCGGTTCGGTTCGGGGACGCCGATCAGCGCCGAACAGACGACACCTCTCCCGTCCGCTCCAAGGCTCAACAACAAGTCATGTACAAAGAATCGCCCAGGAAATTTAATTCTATATCATACATGACAAGAAGATGCACCTAAATGTGCGAACGACAACAAGAGCAAGATACAAGTATTTTATACAAGTAATATAAAGAGAGAAGAATCTATCTATTACAATCATTCAACATTTGTTTACATCTCTTTACATTCTTTCACCAAAATGAATATACATGTTCTTTTCCCCAAAACACATAAGTCATTACATATCCAAAATATACATTCTTTTCTTGTTCATAAGACTATACCAAAATGATATCGGGAAGGTTCTAATGCAAATGGCGGCCTCTATCAACTAGGGCGCGATGCCCTCACCGCGGTCCTCACCAGCCGCCCGCGAACTTGCACCTGTAATAGAGTGGGGTGAGAACTAACTTCCTTAGTTCCCAGTGGGCTCGGCCACCGACCCCACCGATCTCCCCACTAGGTCTAAGCAGGCAATAGCAGATAGATATTTATCTTAAAGCTGTAAATACGGTAAGTAAAGCATAATAGAAGAAATGCAATAACTACTTTGCCTGTAACAATAAGGTAAGAGAAATGCTCTAGCCATGTAACCACCAACATGCTAATAGAACTCTATCAAGTAAATTGCAATTCTATCATGCTCAATATGTACTTTTGTACCCAATCTCATAACTCTTTGGAGTTTGTTACCCAATTCATGGCTAGCCCGTAGGCACGCCCACGACTCAACACATTCAACTTCATGGGTTGTCTCATGGGACCCCACATAGGCTATCCCTCGGGACCCCACATAGGCTATCCCTATCGAATCACGTGCCAAGACCTCCGGAGACTCGCACTACTCGTGTGGAGCGACCACGTCACGAGCGCTGAGCAGACTGTGTGAGTATGATCTTCTCCTCCAATTTGGAGGGCATCTAACACAGGGGAACTAGTAACCATCTCCTCCACTTTGGAGGGCATCCACACAGGGGAATTAATAATCATCAAGTTCTATACTTGGTTCACATATCTCTAGTGTTCTTTACACTATGTCATTATACAACAATATTCATCAAGTTGTCTACTTGGTTTTCGTAGCTCTAGTGTCCTTTACACTAAGTTACAATGTCACAATGTCATAATGTCATATTGCTAATCATCAAGCTCTATACTTGGTTCATATATCTCTAGTTGATAATCATGCATAATTAAATTGTCTCTAGGGTTCAGGGTCACAATATTCATCCTGATGCTTCCTATGTCCAAATGCAAGCCTATGGTGATGCACGATAAGGAAGCGTGAAAGCAGACTCCCTATGTCCTAATGCGACGCCCATAGCTCCGCACGATAAGAAAGCATGCAAGGAAAGTCATCTAACCATACCAACCCTATCATGCATTAAAACTATACATATGCACATATTATGCCCCGAGAGTGTAAATTTGCAACCTATCGATGCCAACATTCACAAGAATCAAAACCGAACAAACATTAGACTACTCAGTTGCGCGTTAACAGTTTAACTTTGGAAACAGTACTTTTTCTCATTCAGTCGAACAAAGATTAAAACCTAATTATATTGTTCTATTATGCCCCGAGAGTGTAAATTCACAACGTATCGATGCTAACGTTCACACGAACCAAAGCCGGACCAACATTAGATTACTCAGTTGCGCCCTAACAGTATATCTTTTGAAACGATTTTTCTCATTCACGAACAAAGATTAAAACCTAATTATATTGTTCTATTATGCCCCGAGAGTGTAAATTCACAACGTATCGATGCTAACGTTCACACGAACCAAAGCCGGACCAACATTAGATTACTCGGCTTGCGCCTAACAAGATATCTTTTGAAACAGTACTTTTTCTCATTCAATCGAACAAAGTGCAAAACCTAATTATATTGTTCTATTATGCCTCGAGAGTGTAAAGCCACAACGTATCGATGCCAACGTTCACAAGAACCAAAACCGGGACAACATTAGACTTCGCAGTTGCGCCCTAACAGTATATCTTTTGAAACAGTACTTTTTCTCATTCAATCGAACAAAGTGCAAAACCTAATAATATTTTTCTATTATGCCCTGAGAGTGTAAATTCACAACGTATCGATGCCAACGTTCACAAGAACCAAAACCGGGCCCAACATTAGACTACTCAGTTGCGCCCTAACAGTATAACTTTGGAAACAGTACTTTTTCTCTTTCAAACGAACAAAGAGTAAAACCTAATTATATTGTTCTATTATGCCCCGAGAGTGTAAATTTGCAACCTATCGATGCCAACATTCACAAGAATCAAAACCGAACCAACATTAGACTACTCAGTTGCGCGTTAACAGTTTAACTTTGGAAACAGTACTTTTTCTCATTCAATCGAATAAAGAGTAAAACCTAATTATATTATTCTATTATGCCCCGAGAGTGTAAATTCACAACGTATCGATGCTAACATTCACACGAACCAAAACCGGACCAACATTAGACTACTCAGTTGCGCCCTAACAGTATATCTTTTGAAACAAGATTTTTCTTATACAATTGAACAAAGTGTAAAACCTAATTATATTGTTCTATTATGCCCCGAGAGTGTAAATTCACAACGGATCGATGCCAACGTTCACAAGAACCAAAACCGGGCCAACATTAGACTACTCGGTTGCGCCTAACAAGATAACTTTGGAAACAAGATTTTTTTCTCATTCAATCGAAGAAAGAGTAAAACCTAATTATTTTGTTCTATTTTTCCCCGAGAGAGTAAATTCGCACCGTATCGTTGCCAACGTTCACAAGAACCAAAACCGGACCAACGTTAGACTATTCAGTTGCGCCCTAATAGTATAACTTTGGAAACAGTACTTTTTCTCATTCAGTCGAACAAAGATTAAAACCTAATTACATTGTTCTATTATGCCCCGAGAGTGTAAATTCACAACGTATCGATGCCAACGTTCACAAGAACCAAAACCGGGCCAACATTAGACTACTCAGTTGCGCCCTAACAGTATAACTTTGGAAACAGATTTTTCTCTTTCAATCGAAGAAAGAGTAAAACCTAATTATATTGTTCAATTATGCCCCGAGAGTGTAAATTTGCAACCAATCGATGCCAACAAACACAAGAATCAATACCGAACCAACATTAGACTACTCAGTTGCGCGTTAACAGTTTAACTTTGGAAACAGTACTTTTTCTCATTCAATCGAACAAAGAGTAAAACCTAATTATTTTGTTCTATTTTTCCCCGAGAGAGTAAATTCGCACCGTATCGTTGCCAACGTTCACAAGAACCAAAACCGGACCAACATTAGACTACTCAGTTGCTCCCTAACAGTATAACTTTGGAAACAGTACTTTTTCTCATTCAGTCGAACAAAGATTAAAACCTAATTATATTATTCTATTATGCCCCGAGAGTATAATTCACAACGTATCGATGCCAACGTTCACAAGAACCAAAACCGGGCCAACATTAGACTACTCAGTTGCGCCCTAACAGTATAACTTTGGAAACAGTACTTTTTCTCTTTCAATCGAAGAAAGAGTAAAACCTATTTATATTGTTCAATTATGCCCCGAGAGTGTAAATTTGCAACCAATCGATGCCAACATACACAAGAATCAAAACCGAACCAACGTTAGACTACTCGCGCTAACGCTTAACTTTGGAAACAAGATTTTTCTCATTCAATCGAACAAAGAGTAAAACCTAATTATTTTGTTCTATTTTTCCCCGAGAGAGTAAATTCGCACCGTATCGTTGCCAACGTTCACAAGAACTAAAACCGGAACAACATTAGACTACTCGCCGCCTAACAAGATAACTTTGGAAAGATTTTTCTCATTCAATCGAACAAAGATTAAAACCTAATTATGTTGTTCTATTTTGCCCCGAGAGTGTAAATTCACAACGTATCGATGCCAACGTTCACAAGAACCAAAACCGGGCCAACATTAGACTAATCAGTTGCGCCCTAACAGTATAACTATGGAAACAGTATTTTTTCTCTTTCAATCGAAAGAGTAGAACCTAATTATATTGTTAATTTATTTGCCCAAAGTGCAAATTTGCAACCAATCGATTACAACATACACAAGAATCAAAACCGAACCAACATTAGACTACTCAGTTGCGCGATAACAGTTTAACTTTGGAAACAGTACTTTTTCTCATTCAATCGAACAAAGAGTAAAACCAAATTATTTTGTTCTATTTTTCCCCGAGAGCGTAAATTCGCACCGTATCGTTGCCAACGTTCACAAGAACCAAAACCGGACCAACATTAGACTACTCAGTTGCGCCCTAACAGTATTACTTTGGAAACAGTACTTTTTCTCATTCAGTCGAACAAAGATTAAAACCTAATTATATTGTTCTATTATGCCCGAGAGTGTAAATTCACAACGTATCGATGCTAACGTTCACACGAACCAAAACCGACCAACATTAGACTACTCGGTTGCGCCCTAACAGATATCTTTTGAAAAAGATTTTTCTCATTCAATCGAACAAAGTGCAAAATCTAATTATATTGTTCTATTATGCCCCGAGAGTGTAAAGTCACAACGTATCGATGCCAACGTTCACAAGAACCAAAACCGGGATAACACTAGACTTCGCAGTTGCGCCATAACAGTATATCTTTTGAAACAGTACTTTTTCTCATTCAATCGAACAAAGTGCAAAACCTAATAATATTTTTTTATTATGCCCAGAGTGTAAATTCACAACGTATCGATGCCAACGTTCACAAGAACCAAAACCGGACCAACATTAGACTACTCAGTTGCGCCCTAACAGTATAACTTTGGAAACAGTATTTTTTCTCTTCCAATCGAACAAAGAGTAAAACCTAATTATATTGTTCTATTCTGCCCCGAGAGTGTAAATTTGCAACCTATCGATGCCAACATTCACAAGAATCAAAACCGAACCAACATTAGACTACTCAGTTGCGCGTTAACAGTTTAACTTTGGAAACAGGACTTTTTCTCATTCAATCGAACAAAGAGTAAAAACTAATTATATTGTTCTATTATGCCCCGAGAGCGTAAATTCACAACGTATCGATGCTAACGTTCACAAGAACCAAAACCGGACCAACATTCGACTACTCAGTTGCGCCCTAACAGTATAACTTTAGAAACAATACTTTTTCTTATTCAATCGAACAAAGTGTAAAACCTAATTATATTGTTCTATTATGCCCCGAGAGTGTAAATTTGCAACCTATCGATGCCAACATTCACAAGAATCAAAACCGAACCAACATTAGACTACTCGCCATGCGCGTTAACGCTTAACTTTGCAGACGTACTTTTTCTCATTCAATCGAACAAAGAGTAAAACCTAATTATATTGTTCTATTATGCCCGAGAGTGTAAATTCACAACGTATCGATGCCAACGTTCACAAGAACCAAAACCGGCCAACATTAGACTACACAATTGCGCCCTAACGGATATCTTTGGAAACAAAGATTTTTTCTCATTCAATAGAACAAAGTGTAAAACCTAATTATATTGTTCTATTATGCCCCGAGAGTGTAAATTCACAACGTATCGATGCCAACGTTCACAAGAACCAAAACCGGGCCAAATTAGACAACTCAGTTGCGCCCTAACAGTATAACTTTGGAAACAGTACTTTTTCTCTTTCAATCGAACAAAGAGTAAAACCTAATTATATTGTTCTATTATGCCCCGAGAGTGCAAATTTGCAACCTATCGATGCCAACATTCACAAGAATCAAAACCGAACCAACATTAGACTACTCAGTTGCGCGTTAACAGTTTAACTTTGGAAACAGTACTTTTTCTCATTTAATCGAACAAAGAGTAAAACCTAATTATATTGTTCTATTATGCCTTGAGAGTGTAAATTCACAACGTATCGATGCTAACGTTCACACGAACCAAAACCGGACCAACATTAGACTACTCAGTTGCGCCTAACAAGATATCTTTTGAAACAAGATTTTTCTCATTCAATCGAACAAAGTGCAAAATCTAATTATATTGTTCTATTATGCCCCGAGAGTGTAAAGTCACAACGTATCGATGCCAACGTTCACAAGAACCAAAACCGGGACAACACTAGACTACTCAGTTGCGCCCTAACAAAGATATCTTTTGAAACAAGATTTTTCTCATTCAATCGAACAAATTGCAAAACCTAATAATATTTTTCTATTATGCCCAGAGTGTAAATTCACAACGTATCGATGCCAACGTTCACAAGAACCAAAACCGGGCCAACATTAGACTACTCGATTGCGCCCTAACGGATAACTTTGGAAACAGATTTTTCTTATTCAATCGAACAAAGAGTAAAACCTAATTATATTGTTCTATTATGCCCCGAGAGTGTAAATTTGCAACCTATCGATGCCAACATTCACAAGAATCAAAACCGAACCAACATTAGACTAAGTTGCGCGTTAACAGTTTAACTTTGGAAACAGTACTTTTTCTCATTCAATCGAACAAAGAGTAAAACCTAATTATATTGTTCTATTATGCCCCGAGAGTGTAAATTCACAACGTATCGATGCTAACGTTCACACGAACCAAAACCGGGCCAACATTAGACTACTCAGTTGCGCCCTAACAGTATAACTTTGGAAACAGTACTTTTTCTCTTTCAATCGAACAAAGAGTAAAAACTAATTATATTGTTCTATTATTCCCCGAGAGTGTAAATTTGCAACCTATCGATGCCAACATTCACAAGAATCAAAACCGAACCAACATTAGACTACTCGCAGCTGCGTTAACGCTCAACTTTGGAAACAAGATTTTTCTCATTTAATCGAACAAAGAGTAAAACCTCATTATATTGTCCTATTATGCCCCGAGAGTGTAAATTCACAACGTATCAATGCTAACGTTCACACGAACCAAAACCGGACCAACATTAGACTACTCAGTTGCGCCCTAACAGTATAACTTTAGAAACAGTACTTTTTCTCATTCAATCGAACAAAGAGTAAAACCTAATTATATTGTTCTATTGTGCCCCGAGAGTGTAAATATGCAACGTATCGATGCCAACGTTCACAAGAACCAAAACCGGGCCAACATTAGACTACTCAGTTGTGCCCTAACAGTATAACTTTGGAAACAGTACATTTTCTCTTTCAATCGAAGAAAGAGTAAAACATAATTATATTGTTCAATTATGACCCGAGAGAGTAAATTTGCAAAAAATCGATGCCAACATACAAAAGAAACAAAACCGAACCAACATTAGACTACTCGGTTGCGCGTTAACGGTTTAACTTTGGAAACGATTTTTCTCATTCTATCGATCAAAGAGTAAAACCTAATTATATTATTATATTATGCCCCGAGAGTGTAAATTCACAACGTATCTATGCTTACGTTCACACGAACCAAAAACGTACCAACATTAGACTACTCAGTTGCGCCTAACAAAGATAACTTTGGAAACGATTTTTCACTTTCATTCGAAGAAAGAGTAAAACCTAATTATTTTGTTCTATTTTTCCCCGAGAGAGTAAATTCGCACCGTATCGTTGCCAACGTTCACAAGAACGAAAACCGGACCAACATTAGACTATTCAATTGCGCCTAACAAGATAACTTTGGAAACAAGATTTTTCTCATTCAATCGAACAAAGTGCAAAACCTAATTATATTGTTGTATTATGCCCCGAGAGTGTAAATTCACAACGTATCGATGCCAACGTTCACAAGAACCAAAACCGGGCCAACATTAGACTACTCGATTGCCTAACAAAGATAACTTTGGAAACGTGATTTTTCTCTTTCAATCGAATAAAGAGTAAAACCTAATTATATTGTTCGATTATGCCCCGAGAGCGTAAATTTGCAACCAATCGATGCCAACATACACAAGAATCAAAACCGAACCAACATTAGACTACTCAGTTGCGCGTTAACAGTATAACTTTGGAAACAGTACTTTTTCTCATTCAATCGAACAATGTGCAAAACCTAATTATATTGTTCTATTATACCCCGAGAGTGTAAATTCACAACGTATCGATGCCAACGTTCACAAGAACGAAACCGGCCAACATTAGACTTCGCAGCTTGCGCCTAACCGTATATCTTTTGAAACAAGATTTTTCTCATTCAATAGAACAAAGTGCAAAACCTAATGATATTGTTCTATTATGCCCGAGAGTGTAAATTCACAACGTATCGATGCCAACGTTCACAAGAACCAAAACCGGCAAACATTAGACTACTCATTGCGCCTAACGTATAACTTTGGAAACAGTACATTTTCTCTTTCAATCGAACAAAGAGTAAAACCTAATTATATTGTTCTATTATGCACCGAGAGTGTAAATTTGCAACCTATCGATGCCAACATTCACAAGAATCAAAACCGAACCAACATTAGACTACTCGATTGCGTTAACGGTTTAACTTTGGAAACAAGACTTTTTCTCATTCAATCGAACAAAGAGTAAAACCTAATTATATTGTTCTATTATGCCCGAGAGTGTAAATTCACAACGTATCGATGCTAACGTTCGCACGAACCAAAAACCGACCAACATTAGACTACTCGATTCGCTAACGGTATAACTTTACAAACAAGATTTTTCTTATTCAATCGAACAAAGTGTAAAACCTAATTATATTGTTCTATTATGCCCGAGAGTGTAAATTTGCAACCTATCGATGCCAACATTCACAAGAATCAAAACCGAACCAACATTAGACTACTCGGTTAACGCGTTAACGGTTTAACTTTGGAAACGATACTTGTTCTCATTCGATCGAACAAAGAGTAAAACCTAATTATATTGTTCTATTATGCCCCGAGAGTGTAAATTCACAACGTATCGATGCCGGCGTTCACAAGAACCAAAACCGGGCCAACATTAGACTACACAAATATGCGCCCCGACAAGATATCTTTTGAAACAAGATTTTTCTCATTCAATCGAACAAAGTGCAAAACCTAATTATATTGTTCTATTATGCCCCGAGAGTGTAAATTCACAACGTATCGATGCCCACGTTCACAAGAACCAAAAACGGGCCAACATTAGACTACTCAGTTGCGCCCTAACAGTATAACTTTGGAAACAGTACTTTTTCTCTTTCAATCGAACAAAGAGTAAAACCTAATTATATTGTTCTATTATGCCCCCAGAGTGTAAATTTGCAACCTATCGATGCCAACATTCACAAGAATCAGAATCGAACCAACATTAGACTACTCGATTCTTGCGTTAACGGTTTAACTTTGGAAAGCGATTACTTTTTCTCATTCAATCGAACAAAGAGTAAACCCTAATTATATTGTTCTATTATGCCCCGAGAGCGTAAATTCACAACTTATCTATGCCAACGTTCACACGAACCAAAAGCGGGACCAACATTAGACTACTCGTTGCGCCACTAACGGTATAACTTTAGAAGCAGTACTTTTTCTCATTCAATCGAACAAAGAGTAAAACCTAATTATTTTGTTCTATTATGCCCCGCGAGTGTAAATTCACAACGTATCGATGCCAACGTTCATAAGAAACAAAACCGGGCCAACATTAGACTACTCAGTTGCGCCCTAACAGTATAACTTTGGAAACAGTATATTTTCTCTTTCAATCGAAGAAAGAGTAAAACCTAATTATATTGTTCAATTATGCCCCGAGAGTGTAAATTTGCAACCAATCGATGCAAACATACACAAGAATCAAAACCGAACCAACATTAGACTACTCAGTTGCGCGTTAACAGTTTAACTTTGGAAACAGTACTTTTTCTCATTCAATCGAAGAAAGAGTAAAACCTAATTATATTATTCTAGTATGCCCCGAGAGTGTAAATTCAAAACGTATCGATGCTAACGTTCACACGAACCAAAACCGGACCAACATTAGACTACTCAGTTGCGCCCTAACAGTATAACTTTAGAAACAGTACTTTTTCTTATTCAATCGAACAAAGTGTAAAACCTAATTATATTGTTCTATTATGCCCCGAGAGTGTAAATTCACAACGTATCGATGCCAACGTACACAAGAACCAAAACCGGGCCAACATTAGACTACTCAGTTGCGCCCTAACAGTATAACTTTGGAAACAGTAATTTTTCTCTTTCAATCGAAGAAAGAGTAAAACCTAATTATTTTGTTCTATTTTTCCCCGAGAGGGTAAATTCGCACCGTATCGTTGCCAACGTTCACAAGAACCAAAACCGGACCAACATTAGACTACTCAGTTGCGCCCTAACAGTATAACTTTGGAAACAGTACTTTTTCTCATTCAATCGAACAAAGAGTAAAACCTAATTATAATGTTCTATTATGCCCGAGAGTGTAAATTCACAACGTATCGATGCCAACGTTCACAAGAACCAAAACCGGGCCAACATTAGACTACTCGATTGCGCCTAACGATAACTTTGGAAACGATTTTTCTCTTTCAATCGAAGAAAGAGTAAAACCTAATTATATTGTTCAATTATGCCCCGAGAGTGTAAATTTGCAACCAATCGATGCCAACATACACAAGAATCAAAACTGAACCATCATAAGACTACTCAGTTGCGCGTTAACAGTTTAACATTGGAAACAGTACTTTTCCTCATTCAATCGAACAAAGTGTAAAACCTAATTATTTTGTTCTATTTTTCCCCGAGAGAGTAAATTTGCACCGTATCGTTGCCAACGTTCCCAAGAACCAAAACCGGACCAACATTAGACTACTCAGTTGCGCCCTAACAGTATAACTTTGGAAACAGTACTTTTTCTCATTCAATCGAACAAAGATTAAAACCTAATTATTTTGTTCTATTATGCCCCGAGAGTATAAATTTGCAACGTATCGATGCCAACGTTCATAAGAACCAAAACCGAACCAACATTAGACTACTCAGTTGCGCCTAACGGTATATCTTTTGAAAGCAGATTTTTCTCATTCAATCGAACAAAGTGCAAAACCTAATTATATTGTTCTATTATGCCCCGAGAGTGTAAATTCACAACGTATCGATGCCAACGTTCACAAGAACCAAAACCGGGCCAACATTAGACTTTGCAGTTGCGCCCTAACAGTATATCTTTTGAAATAGTACTTTTTCTCATTCAATCGAACAAAGTGTAAAACCTATTGATATTGTTCTATTATGCCCCGAGAGTGTAAATTCACAACGTATCGATGCCAACGTTCACAAGAACCAAAACCGGGCCAACATTAGACTACTCAGTTGCGCCCTAACAGTATAACTTTGGAAACAGTACTTTTTCTCTTTCAATCGAACAAAGAGTAAAACCTAATTATATTGTTCTATTATGCCCCGAGAGTGTAAATTTGCAACCTATCGATGCCAACATTCACAAGAATCAAAACCGAACCAACATTAGACTACTCAGTTGCGCGTTAGCAGTTTAACTTTGGAAACAGTACTTTTTCTCATTCGATCGAACAAAGAGTAAAACCTAATTATATTGTTCTATTTTGCCTCGACGGTGTAAATTCACAACGTATCGATGCCAACGTTCACAAGAACCAAAACCGGGCCAACATTAGACTACTCAGTTGCACCCTAACAGTATAACTTTAGAAACAGTACTTTTTCTCATTCAATCGAAGAAAGAGTAAAACCTAATTGTATTGTTCTATTATGCCCCGAGAGTGTAAATTCACAACGTATCGATGCCAACGTTGACAAGAACCAAAACCGGGCCAACATTAGACTACTAGGTTGCGCCCTAACAGTATAACTTTGGAAACAGTACTTTTTCTCTTTCAATCGAACAAAGAGTAAAACCTAATTATATTGTTCTTTTATGCCCCGAGAGTGTAAATTTGCAACCTATCGATGCCAACATTCACAAGAATCAAAACCGAACCAACATTCGACTACTCAGTTGCGCGATAACAGTTTAACTTTGGAAACAGTACTTTTTCTCATTTAATCGAACAAAGAGTAAAACCTCATTATATTGTTCTATTATGCCCCGAGAGTTTAAATTCACAACGTATCAATGCTAACGTACACACGAACCAAAACCGGACCAACATTAGACTACTCAGTTGCGCCCTAACAGTATAACTTTAGAAACAGTACTTTTTCTTATTCAATCGAACAAAGTGTAAAACCTAATTATATTGTTCTATTATGCCCCGAGAGTGTAAATTCACAACATATCGATGCCAACGTTCACAAGAACCAAAACCGGGCCAACATTAGACTACTCAGTTGCGCCCTAACAGTATAACTTTGGAAACAGTACATTTTCTCTTTCAATCGAAGAAAGAGTTAAACCTAATTATATTGTTCAATTATGCCCCGAGAGTGTAAATTTGCAACCAATCGATGCCAACATACACAAGAATCAAAACCGAACCAACATTAGACTACTTAGTTGCGCGTTAACAGTTTAACTTTGGAAACAGTACTTTTTCTCATTCAATCGAACAAAGAGTAAAACCTAATTATATTGTTTTATTATGCCCCGAGAGTGTAAATTCACAACGTATCGATGCTAACGTTCACACGAACCAAAACCGGACCAACATTAGACTACTCGGTTGCGCTCTAACGGTATAACTTTAGAAACGATTACTTTTTCTTATTCAATCGAACAAAGTGTAAAACCTAATTATATTGTTCTATTATGCCCCGAGAGTGCAAATTTCCAACGTATCGATGCCAACGTTCACAAGAACCAAATCCGGACCAACATTAGACTCCTCTGTTGCGCCCTAACAGTATATCTTTTGAAACAGTACTTTTTCTCATTCAATCGAACAAAGTGAAAAACCTAATTATATTGTTCTATTATGCCCCGAGAGTGTAAATTCACAGCGTATCGATGCCAACGTTCACAAGAGCCAAAACCGGGCCAACATTAGACTACTCAGTTGTGCCCTAACAGTATAACTTTGGAAACAGTACTTTTTCTCATTCAGTCGAACAAAGATTAAAACCTAATTATATTGTTGTATTATGCCCCGAGAGTGTAAATTCACAACGTATCGATGCCAACGTTCACAAGAACCAAAACCGGGCCAACATTAGACTACTCAGTCGCGCCATAACGGATAACTTTGGAAAGCTGTACTTTTTCTCTTTCAATCGAAGAAAGAGTAAAACCTAATTATATTGTTCAATTATGCCCAGAGTGTAAATTTGCAACCAATCGATGCCAACATACACAAGAATCAAAAACCGAACCAACATTAGACTACTCGGTTGCGCGTTAACAGTTTAACTTTGGAAACAGTACTTTTTCTCATTCAATCGAACAAAGAGTAAAACCTAATTATTTTGTTCTATTTTTCTCCGAGAGAGTAAATTCGCACCGTATCGTTGACAAAGTTCACAAGAACCAAAACCGGACCAACATTAGACTATTCAGTTGCGCCCTAACAGTAAAACTTTGGAAACAGTACTTTTTCTCATTCGGTCGAACAAAGATTAAAACCTAATTATATTGTTCTATTATGCCCCGAGAGTGTAAATTCACAACGTATCGATGCCAACGTTCACAAGAACCAAAACCGGGCCAACATTAGACTTCGCAGCTTGCGCCCTAACAAAGATATCTTTTGAAACAAGTACTTTTCTCATTCAATCGAACAAAGTGCAAAACCTAATGATATTGTTCTATTATGCCCCGGGAGTGTAAATTCACAACGTATCGATGCCAACGTTCACAAGAACCAAAACCGGGCCAACATTATACTACTCAGTTGTGCCCTAATAGTATAACTTTGGAAACAGTACATTTCCTCTTTCAATCGAAGAAAGAGTAAAACCTAATTATATTGTTCAATTATGCCCCGAGAGTGTAAATTCGCAACCAATCGATGCCAACATACACAAAAATCAAAACCGAACCAACATTAGACTACTCAGTTGCGCGTTAACAGTTTAACTTTGGAAACAGTACTTTTTCTCATTCAATCGAACAAAGAGTAAAACCTAATTATATTATTCTATTATGCCCCGAGAGTGTAAATTCACAACGTATCGATGCCAACGTTCATAAGAACCAAAACCGGACCAACATTAGACTACTCAGTTGCGCCCTAAAAGTATAAATTTAGAAATAGTACTTTTTCTTATTCAATCGAACAAAGTGTAAAACCAAATTATATTGTTCTATTATGCCCCGAGAGTGCAAATTCACAACGTATCGATGCCAACGTTCATAAGAACCAAAACCGGGCCAACATTAGACTACTCAGTTGCGCCCTAACAGTATAACTTTGGAAACGATTTTTCACTTTCAATCGAAGAAAGAGTAAAACCTAATTATTTTGTTCTATTTTTCCCCGAGAGAGTAAATTCGCACCGTATCGTTGCCAACGTTCACAAGAACCAAAACCGACCAACATTAGACTATTCGGTTAGCCCTAACGGTATAACTTTGGAAACAAGTACTTTTTCTCATTCATCGAACAAAGATTAAAACCTAATTATATTGTTGTATTATGCCCGAGTGTAAATTCACAACGTATCGATGCCAACGTTCACAAGAACCAAAACCGGCCAACATTGGACTACTCGGTTGCGCCCTAACGGTATAACTTTGGAAACAAGATTTTTCTCTTTCTATCGAAGAAAGAGTAAAACCTAATTATATTGTTCAATTATGCCCGAGAGTGTAAATTTGCAACCAATCGATGCCAACATACACAAGAATCAAAACCGAACCAACATTAGACTACTCAGTTGCGCGTTAACAGTTTAACTTTGGAAACAGTACTTTTTCTCATTCAATCGAACAAAGAGTAAAACCTAATTATTTTGTTCTATTTTTCCCCGAGAGAGTAAATTCGCACCGTATCGTTGCCAACGTTCACAAGAACCAAAACCGGACCAACATTCGACTACTCGATTGCGCCTAACGATAACTTTGGAAACGATTTTTTCTCATTCACGAACAAAGATTAAAACCTAATTATATTGTTCTATTATGCCCCGAGAGTGTAAATTCACAACGTATCGATGCTAACGTTCGCACGAACCAAAACCGGACCAACATTAGATTACTCAGTTGCGCGTTAACAGTTTAACTTTGGAAACAGTACTTGTTCTCATTCGATCGAACAAATAGTAAAACCTAATTATATTGTTCTATTATGCCCCGAGAGTGTAAATTCACAACGTATTGATGCCAACGTTCAAAAGAACCAAAACCGGGCCAACATTAGACTACTCAGGTGCGCCCTAAAAGTATATCTTTTGAAACAGTACTTTTTCTCATTCAATCGAACAAAGTGCAAAACCTAATTATATTGTTCTATTATACCCCGAGAGTGTAAATTCACAACGTATTGATGCCAACGAGAACAGGAACCAAAACAGCGCCAACATTAGACTTCGCAGTTGCGCCCTAACTGTATATCTTTTGAAACAGTACTTTTTCTCATCCAATCGAACAAAGTGCAAAACCTAATTATATTGTTCTATTATGCCCCGAGAGTGTAAATTCACAACGTATCGATGCCAATGTTCACAAGAACCAAAACCGGGCCAACATTAGACTACTCAGTCGCGCCCTAACAGTATAACTTTGGAAACAGTACTTTTTCTCATTCAATCGAACAAAGAGTAAAACCTAATTATATTGTTCTATTATGCCCCGAGAGTGTAAATTTGCAACCTATCGATGCCAACATTCACAAGAATCAAAACCGAACCAACATTAGACTACCGAGTTGCGCGTTAACGGTTTAACTTTGGAAACAAAGATTTTTCTCATTCAATCGAACAAAGAGTAAAACCTAATTATATTGTTCTATTATGCCCCGAGAGTGTAAATTCACAACGTATCGATGCTAACGTTCACACGAACAAAAACCGGACCAACATTAGACTCCTCAGTTGCGCCCTAACAGTATAACTTTACAAACAGTACTTTTTCTTATTCAATCGAACAAAGTGTAAAACCTAATTATATTGTTCTATTATGCCCCGAGAGTGTAAATTTGCAACCTATCGATGCCAACATTCACAAGAATCAAAACCGAACCAACATTAGATTACTCAGTTGCGCGTTAACAGTTTAACTTTGGAAACAGTACTTGTTCTCATTCGATCGAACAAATAGTAAAACCTAATTATATTGTTCTATTATGCCCCGAGAGTGTAAATTCACAACGTATCGATGCCAACGTTCAAAAGAACCAAAACCGGGCCAACATTAGACTACTCAGTTGCGCTCTAACAGTATAACTTTGGAAACAGTACTTTTTCACTTTCAATCGAACAAAGAGTAAAACCTAATTATATTGTTCTATTACGCCCCGAGAGTGTAAATTCGCAACGTATCGATGCCAACGTTCACAAGAACCAAAACCGGACCAACATTAGACTACTCAGTTGCGCGCTAACAGTATAACTTTGGAAACAGTACTTTTTCTCATTCAGTCGAACAAAGAGTAAAACCTCATTATATTGTTCTATTATGCCCCGAGAGTGTAAATTCACAACTTATCAATGCTAACGTACACACGAACCAAATCCGGACCAACATTAGACTACTCAGTTGCGCCCTAACAGTATAACTTTAGAAACAGTACTTTTTCTTATTCAATCGAACAAAGTGTAAAACCTAATTATATTGTTCTATTATGCCCCGAGAGTGTAAATTCACAGCGTATCGATGCCAACGTTCACAAGAACCAAAACAGGGCCAACATTAGACTACTCAGCTGTGCCCTGACAGTATAACTTTGGAAACAGTGCATTTTCTCTTTCAATCGAAGAAAGAGTAAAACCTAATTATATTGTTCAATTATGCCCCGAGAGCGTAAATTTGCAACCAATCGATGCCAACATACACAAGAATCAAAACCGAACCAACATTAGACTACTCAGTTACGCGTTAACAGTTTAACTTTGGAAACAGTACTTTTTCTCATTCAATCGAACAAAGAGTAAAACCTAATTATATTGTTTTATTATGCCCCGAGTGTGTAAATTCACAACGTATCGATGCAAACGTTCACACGAACCAAAACCGGACCAACATTAGACTACTCAGTTGCGCCCTAACAGTATAACTTTCGAAACAGTACTTTTTCTTATTCAATCGAACAAAGTGTAAAACCTAATTATATTGTTCTATTATGCGCCGAGAGTGTAAATTCACAACGTATCGATGCCAACGTTCACAAGAACCAAATCCGGGCCAACATTAGACTACTCGATTGCGCCTAACAAGTATAACTTTGGAAACGATTTTTCTCATTCAATCGAAGAAAGAGTAAAACCAAATTATACTGTTCAATTACGCCCCGAGAGTGTAAATTTGCAACCAATCGATGCCAACATACACAAGAATCAAAACCGAACCAACATTAGACTACTCGATTCTGCGTTAACGAGTTTAACTTTGGAAACAAGACTTTTCTCATTCAATCGAACAAAGAGAAAAACCTAATTATATTGTTCTATTATGCCCCGAGAGTGTAAATTCACAACGTATCGATGCCAACGTTCACAAGAACCAAAACCGGGCCAACATTAGACTACTCAGTTGCGCCCTAACAGTATAACTTTCGAAACAGTACTTTTTCTCCTTCAATCGAACAAAGAGTAAAACCTAATTATATTGTTCTTTTATGCCCCGAGAGTGTAAATTTGCAACCTATCGATGCCAACATTCACCAGAATCAAAACCGAACCAACATTAGACTACTCAGTTGCGCGATAACAGTTTAACTTTGGAAACAGTACTTTTTCTCATTTAATCGAACAAAGAGTAAAACCTCATTATATTGTTCTATTATGCCCCGAGAGTGTAAATTTGCAACCTATCGATGCCAACATTCACAAGAATCAAAACCGAACCAACATTAGACTACTCAGTTGCGCGTTAATAGTTTAACTTTGGAAACAGTACTTTTTCTTCTTCAATCGGACAAAGAGTAAAACCTAATTATATTGTTCTATTATGCCCCGAGAGTGTAAATTTGCACCGTATCGTTGCCAACGTTCACAAGAACCAAAACCGGACCAACATTAGACTACTCAGTTGCGCCCTAACAGTATAACTTTGGAAACAGTACTTTTTCTCATTCAGTCGAACAAAGAGTAAAACCTCATTATATTGCTCTATTATGCCCCGAGAGTGTAAATTCACAACGTATCAATGCTAACGTACACACGAACCAAAACCGGACCAACATTAGACTACTCAGTTGCGCCCTAACAGTATAACTTTAGAAACAGTACTTTTTCTTATTCAATCGAACAAAGTGTAAAACATAATTATATTGTTGTATTATACCCCGAGAGTGTAAATTCACAGCGTATCGATGCCAACGTTCACAAGAACCAAAACCGGGCCAACATTAGACTACTTAGTTGTGACCTAACAGTATAACTTTGGAAACAGTACATTTTCTCTTTCAATCGAAGAAAGAGTAAAACCTAATTATATTGTTCAATTATGCCCCGAGAGTGTAAATTTGCAACCAATCGATGCCAACATACACAAGAATCAAAACCGAACCAACATTAGACTACTCAGTTGCGCGTTAACAGTTTAACTTTGGAAACAGTACTTTTTCTCATTCAATCGAACAAAGAGTAAAACCTAATTATATTATTCTATTATGCCCGAGAGTGTAAATTCACAACGTATCGATGCTAACGTTCACACGAACCAAAACCGAGCCAACATTAGACTACTCAGTTGCGCCCTAACAGTATAACTTTAGAAACAGTACTTTTTCTTATTCAATCGAACAAAGTGTAAAACCTAATTATATTGTTCTATTATGCCCCGAGAGTGCAAATTCACAACGTATCGATGCCAACGTTCACAAGAACCAAAACCGGGCCAACATTAGACTACTCAGTTGCGCCCTAACAGTATAACTTTGGAAACAGTACTTTTTCTCTTTCAATCGAAGAAAGAGTAAAACCTAATTATTTTGTTCTATTTTTCCCCGAGAGAGTAAATTCGCACCGTATCGTTGCCAACGTTCCCAAGAACCAAAATCGGACCAACATTAGACTACTCAGTTGCGCCCTAACAGTATATCTTTTGAAACAGTACTTTTTCTCATTCAATCGAACAAAGAGCAAAACCTAATTATATTGTTCTATTATGCCCCGAGAGTGTAAATTCACAACGTATCGATGCCAACGTTCACAAGAACCAAAACCGGGCCAACATTAGACTACTCAGTTGCGCCCTAACAGTATAACTTTGGAAACAGTACTTTTTCACTTTCAATCGAACAAAGAGTAAAACCTAATTATATTGTTCTATTATGCCCCGAGAGTGTAAATTTGCAACCTATCGATGCCAACATTCACAAGAAGCAAAAACCGGACCAACATTAGACTACTCGATTGCGCGTTAACAGTTTAACTTTGGAAACAGTACTTTTTCTCATTCGATCGAACAAAGAGTAAAACCAAATTATATTGTTCTATTATGCCCCGAGAGTGTAAATTCACAACGTATCGATGCCAACGTTCACAAGAACCAAAACCGGGCCAACATTAGACTACACAGTAGCGACCTAACAGTATATCTTTTGAAACATTACTTTTTCTCATTCAATCGAACAAAGTGCAAAACCTAATTATATTGTTCTATTATGCCCCGAGAGTGTAAATTCACAACGTATCGATGCCAACGTTCACAAGAACCAAAACCGGCCAACATTAGACTACTCAGTTGCGCCCTAACAGTATAACTTTGGAAACGATTACTTTTCTCTTTCAATCGAACAAAGAGTAAAACCTAATTATATTGTTCTATTATGCCCCGAGAGTGTAAATTTTCAACCTATCGATGCCAACATTCACAAGAATCAAAACCGAACCAACATTAGACTACTCAGTTGCGCGTTAACAGTTTAACTTTGGAAACAGTACTTTTTCTCATTCAATCGAACAAAGAGGAAAACCTAATTATTTTGTTCTATTTTTCCCCGAGAGAGTAAATTCTCACCGTATCGTTGCCAACGTTCATAAGAACCAAAACCGGACCAACATTAGACTACTCAGTTGCGCCCTAACAGTATAACTTTGGAAACAGTACTTTTTCTCATTTAGTCGAACAAAGAGTAAAACCTCATTATATTGATCTATTATGCCCAGAGTGTAAATTCACAACGTATCAATGCTAACGTACACACGAACCAAAACCGGACCAACATTAGACTACTCAGTTGCGCCCTAACAGTATAACTTTAGGAACAGTACTTTTTCTTATTCAATCGAACAAAGTGTAAAACCTAATTATATTGTTCTATTATGCCCCGAGAGTGTAAATTCACAACGTATCGATGCCAACGTTCACAAGAACCAAAACCGGGCCAACATTAGACTACTCAGTTGTGCCCTGACAGTATAACTTTGGAAACAGTACATTTTCTCTTTCAATCGAAGAAAGAGTAAAACCTAATTATATTGTTCAATTATGCCCCGAGAGCGTAAATTTGCAACCAATCGATGCCAACATACACAAGAATCAAAACCGAACCAAAATTAGACTACTCAGTTGCGCGTTAACAGTTTAATTTTGGAAACGATCTTTTCTCATTCAATCGAACAAAGAGTAAAACCTAATTATATTGTTCTATTACGCCCCAAGAGTGTAAATTTGCAACGTATCGATGCCAACGTTCACACGAACCAAAACCGGACCAACATTAGACTACTCATCTTGCGCCTAACAAAGTATAACTTTCGAAAGATTTTTTCTTATTCAATCGAACAAAGTGTAAAACCTAATTATATTGTTCTATTATGCCCAGAGTGTAAATTCACAACGTATCGATGCCAACGTTCACAAGAACCAAATCAGGGCCAACATTAGACTACTCGGTTGCGCCAACAAGATAACTTTGGAAACAGTACTTTTTCTCTTTCAATCGAAGAAAGAGTAAAACCTAATTATATTGTTCAATTACGCCCCGAAAGTGTAAATTTGCAACCAATCGATGCCAACATACACAAGAATCAAAACCGAACCAACATTAGACTACTCAGTTACGCGTTAACAGTTTAACTTTGGAAACAGTACTTTTTCTCATTCGATCGAACAAAGAGTAAAACCTAATTATTTTGTTCTATTATGCCCCGAGAGTGTAAATTCACAACGTATCGATGCCAACGTTCACAAGAACCAAAACCGGGCCAACATTAGACTACTCAGTTGCGCCCTAACAGTATAACTTTGGAAACAGTACTTTTTCTCTTTCAATCGAACAAAGAGTAAAACCTAATTATATTGTTCTATTATGCCCCGAGAGTGTAAATTTGCAACCTATCGATGCCAACATTCACACGAATCAAAACCGAACCAACATTAGACTACTCAGTTGCGCGATAACAGTTTAACTTTGGAAACAGTACTTTTTCTCATTTAATCGAACAAAGAGTAAACCTCATTATATTGTTCTAGTATGCCCCGAGAGTGTAAATTTGCAACCTATCGATGCCAACATTCACAAGAATCAAAACCGAACCAACATTAGACTACTCAGTTGCGCGTTAACAGTTTAACTTTGGAAACAGTACTTTTTCTCATTCAATCGAACAAAGAGTAAAACCTAATTATTTTGTTCTATTTTTCACCGAGAGAGTAAATTCTCACCGTATCGTTGCCAACGTTCACAAGAACCAAAACCGGACCAACATTAGACTACTCAGTTGCGCGCTAACAGTATAACTTTGGAAACAGTACTTTTTCTCATTCAGTCGAACAAAGAGTAAAACCTCATTATATTGTTCTATTATGCCCCGAGAGTGTAAATTCACAACGTATCAATGCTAACGTACACACGAACCAAAACCGGACCAACATTAGACTACTCAGTTGTGCCCTAACAGTATAACTTTGGAAACAGTACATTTTCACTTTCAATCGAAGAAAGAGTAAAACCTAATTATATTGTTCAATTATGCCCCTAGAGCGTAAATTTGCAACCAATCGATGCCAACATACACAAGAATCAAAACCGAACCAAAATTAGACTACTCAGTTGCGCGTTAACAGTTTAACTTTGGAAACAGTACTTTTTCTCATTCAATCGAACAAAGAGTAAAACCTAATTATATTGTTCTATTACGCCCCGAGAGTGTAAATTTGCAACGTATCGATGCAAACGTTCACACGAACCAAAACCGACCAACATTAGACTACTCGGTTGCGCCTAACGGTATAACTTTCGAAAGCAGATTTTTCTTATTCAATCGAACAAAGTGTAAAACCTAATTATATTGTTCTATTATGCCCCGAGAGTGTAAATTCACAACGTATCGATGCCAACGTTCACAAGAACCAAATCCGGGCCAACATTAGACTACTCAGTTGCGCCCTAACAGTATAACTTTGGAAACAGTACTTTTTCTCTTTCAATCGAAGAAAGAGTAAAACCAAATTACATTGTTCAATTATGCCCCGAGAGCGTAAATTTGCAACCAATCGATGCCAACATACACAAGAATCAAAACCGAACCAAAATTAGGCTACTCAGTTGCGCGTTAACAGTTTAACTTTGGAAACAGTACTTTTTCTCATTCAATCGAACAAAGAGTAAAACCTAATTATATTGTTTTATTATGCCCCGAGTGTGTAAATTCACAACGTATCGATGCAAACGTTCACACGAACCAAAACCGGACCAACATTAGACTACTCAGTTGCGCCCTAACAGTATAACTTTCGAAACAGTACTTTTTCTTATTCAATCGAACAAAGTGTAAAACCTAATTATATTGTTCTATTATGCCCCGAGAGTGTAAATTCACAACGTATCGATGCCAACGTTCACAAGAACCAAATCCGGGCCAACATTAGACTACTCAGTTGCGCCCTAACAGTATAACTTTGGAAACAGTACTTTTTCTCTTTCAATCGAAGAAAGAGTAAAACCAAATTATATTGTTCAATTACGCCCCGAGAGTGTAAATTTGCAACCAATCGATGCCAACATACACAAGAATCAAAACCGAACCAACATTAGACTACTCAGTTATGCGTTAACAGTTTAACTTTGGAAACAGTACTTTTTCTCTTTCAATCGAACAAAGAGTAAAACCTAATTATATTGTTCTATTATGCCCCGAGAGTGTAAATTTGCAACCTATCGATGCCAACATTCACCAGAATCAAAACCGAACCAACATTAGACTACTCAGTTGCGCGATAACAGTTTAACTTTGGAAACAGTACTTTTTCTCATTTAATCGAACAAAGAGTAAAACCTCATTATATTGTTCTAGTATGCCCCGAGAGTGTAAATTTGCAACCTATCGATGCCAACATTCACAAGAATCAAAACCGAACCAACATTAGACTACTCAGTTGCGCGTTAACTGTTTAACTTTGGAAACAGTACTTTTTCTCATTCAATCGAACAAAGAGTAAAACCTAATTATTTTGTTCTATTTTTCCCCGAGAGAGTAATTTCTCACCGTATCGTTGCCAACGTTCACAAGAACCAAAACCGGACCAACATTAGACTACTCAATTGCGCCCTAACAGTATAACTTTGGAAACAGTACTTTTTCTCATTCAGTCGAACAAAGAGTAAAACCACATTATATTGCTCTATTATGCCCCGAGAGTGTAAATTCACAACGTATCAATGCTAACGTACACACGAACCAAAACCGGACCAACATTAGACTACTCAGTTGCGCCCTAACAGTATAACTTTAGAAACAGTACTTTTTCTTATTCAATCGAACAAAGTGTAAAACCTAATTATATTGTTGTATTATGCCCCGAGAGTGTAAATTCACAGCGTATCGATGCCAACGTTCACAAGAACCAAAACCGGGCCAACATTAGACTACTTAGTTGTGACCTAACAGTATAACTTTGGAAACAGTACATTTTCTCTTTCAATCGAAGAAAGAGTAAAACCTAATTATATTGTTCAATTATGCCCCGAGAGTGTAAATTTGCAACCAATCGATGCCAACATACACAAGAATCAAAACCGAACCAACATTAGACTCCTCATTTGGGCGTTAAAAGTTTAACTTTGGAAACAGAACTTTTTCTCATTCAATCGAACAAAGAGTAAACCCAATTTATATTATTCTAGTATGCCCGTGAGTGTAAATTCACAACGTATCGATGCTAACGTTCACACGAACCAAAACCGGACCAACATTAGACTACTCAGTTGCGCCCTAACAGTATAACTTTAGAAACAGTACTTTTTCTTATTCAATCGAACAAAGTGTAAAACCTAATTATATTGTTCTATTATGCCCCGAGAGTGTAAATTCACAACGTATCGATGCCAACGTTCACAAGAACCAAAACCGGGCCAACATTAGACTACTCAGTTGCGCCCTAACAGTATAACTTTGGAAACAGTACTTTTTCTCTTTCAAGCAAAGAAAGAGTAAAACCTAATTATTTTGTTCTATTTTTCCCCGAGAGAGTAAATTCGCACCGTATCGTTGCCAACGTTCCCAAGAACCAAAATCGGACCAACATTAGACTACTCAGTTGCGCCCTAACAGTATATCTTTTGAAACAGTACTTTTTCTCATTCAATCGAACAAAGAGCAAAACCTAATTATATTGTTCTATTATGCCCCGAGAGTGTAAATTCACAACGTATCGATGCCAACGTTCACAAGAACCAAAACCGGGCCAACATTAGACTTCGCAGTTGCGCCCTAACAGTATATCTTTTGAAACAGTACATTTTCTCATTCAATCGAACAAAGTGCAAAACCTATTGATATTGTTCTATTATGCCCCGAGAGTGTAAATTCACAACGTATCGATGCCAACGTTCAAAAGAACCAAAACCGGGCCAACATTAGACTACTCAGTTGCGCCCTAACAGTATAACTTTGGAAACAGTACTTTTTCTCTTTCAATCGAACAAAGAGTAAAACCTAATTATATTGTTCTATTATGCCCCGAGAGTGTAAATTTGCAACCTATCGATGCCAACATTCACAAGAAGCAAAACCGAACCAACATTATACTACTCAGTTGCGCGTTAACAGTTTAACTTTGGAAACAGTACTTTTTCTCATTCGATCGAACAAAGAGTAAATCCAAATTATATTGTTCTATTATGCCCCGAGAGTGTAAATTCACAACGTATCGATGCCAACGTTCACAGGAACCAAAACCGGGCCAACATTAGACTACACAGTAGCGACCTAACAGTATATCTTTTGAAACATTACTTTTTCTCATTCAATCGAACAAAGTGCAAAACCTAATTATATTGTTCTATTACGCCCCGAGAGTGTAAATTTGCAACCTATCGATGCCAACGTTCACAAGAACCAAAACCGGCCAACATTAGACTACTCGATTTGCGCCTAACAGTATAACTTTGGAAACAATACTTTTTCTCTTTCAATCGAACAAAGAGTAAAACCTAATTATATTGTTCTATTATGCCCCGAGAGTGTAAATTTTCAACCTATCGATGCCAACATTCACAAGAACCAAAACCGAGCCAACATTAGACTACTCAGTTGCGCGTTAACAGTTTAACTTTGGAAACAGTACTCTTTCTCATTCAATCGAACAAAGAGTAAAACCTAATTATTTTGTTCTATTTTTCCCCGAGAGAGTAAATTCTCACCGTATAGTTGCCAACGTTCACAAGAACCAAAACCGGACCAACATTAGACTACTCAGTTGCGCCCTAACAGTATAACTTTGGAAACAGTACTTTTTCTCATTCAATCGAACAAAGAGTAAAACCTCATTATATTGTTCTATTATGCCCCGAGAGTGTAAATTCACAACGTATCAATGCTAACGTACACACGAACCAAAGCCGGACCAACATTAGACTACTCGGTTGCGCCACTAACGGTATAACTTTAGAAAGCATTTTTCTTATTCAATCGAACAAAGTGTAAAACCTAATTATATTGTTCTATTATGCCCCGAGAGTGTAAATTCACAGCGTATCGATGCCAACCTTCACAAGAACCAAAACCGGGCCAACATTAGACTACTCAGTTGTGCCCTGACAGTATAACTTTGGAAACAGTACATTTTCTCTTTCAATCGAAGAAAGAGTAAAACCTAATTATATTGTTCAATTATGCCCCGAGAGCGTAAATTTGCAACCAATCGATGCCAACATACACAAGAATCAAAACCGAACCAAAATTAGACTACTCGATTCTTGCGCGTTAACGGTTTAACGTTGGAAACGATTTTTTCTCATTCAATCGAACAAAGAGTAAAACCTAATTATATTGTTTTATTATGCCCCGAGTGTGTAAATTCACAACGTATCGATGCAAACGTTCACACGAACCAAAACCGGACCAACATTAGACTACTCAGTTGCGCCCTAACAGTATAACTTTCGAAACAGTACTTTTTCTTATTCAATCGTACAAAGTGTAAAACCTAATTATATTGTTCTATTATGCCCCGAGAGAGTAAATTCACAACGTATCGATGCCAACGTTCACAAGAACCAAATCCGGCCAACATTAGACTACTCGATTGCGCCCTAACAGTATAACTTTGGAAACAGTACTTTTTCTCTTTCAATCGAACAAAGAGTAAAACCTAATTATATTGTTCTATTATGCCCCGAGAGTGTAAATTTGCAACCAATCGATGCCAACATACACAAGAATCAAAACCGAACCAACATTAGACTACTCAGTTACGCGTTAACAGTTTAACTTTGGAAACAGTACTTTTTCTCATTCGATCGAACAAAGAGTAAAACCTAATTATATTGTTCTATTATGCCCCGAGAGTGTAAATTCACAACGTATCGATGCCAACGTTCACAAGAACCAAAACCGGGCCAACATTAGACTACTCAGTTGCGCCCTAACAGTATAACTTTGGAAACAGTACTTTTTCTCTTTCAATCGAACAAATAGTAAAACCTAATTATATTGTTCTATTATGCCCCGAGAGTGTAAATTTGCAACCTATCGATGCCAACATTCACCAGAATCAAAACCGAACCAACATTAGACTACTCAGTTGCGCGATAACAGTTTAACTTTGGAAACAGTACTTTTTCTCATTTAATCGAACAAAGAGTAAAACCTCATTATATTGTTCTAGTATGCCCCGAGAGTGTAAATTTGCAACCTATCGATGCCAACATTCACGAGAATCAAAACCGAACCAACATTCGACTACTCAGTTGCGCGTTAACAGTTTAACTTTGGAAACAGTACTTTTTCTCATTCAATTGAACAAAGAGTAAAACCTAATTATTTTGTTCTATTTTTCCCCGAGAGAGTAAATTCACAACGTATCGATGCCAACGTTCACAAGAACCAAAACCGGACCAACATTAGACTACTCAGTTGCGCGCTAACAGTATAACTTTGGAAACAGTACTTTTTCTCATTCAGTCGAACAAAGAGTAAAACCTAATTATATTGTTCTATTATGCCCCGAGAGTGTAAATTCACAACGTATCGATGCTAACGTACACACGAACCAAAACCGGACCAACATTAGACTACTCAGTTGCGCCCTAACAGTATAACTTTAGAAACAGTACTTTTTCTTATTCAATCGAACAAAGTGTAAAACCTAATTATATTGTTCTATTATGCCCCGAGAGTGTAAATTTGCAACCTATCGATGCCAACATTCACAAGAACCAAAACCGGGCCAACATTAGACTACTCAGTTGTGCCCTGACAGTATAACTTTGGAAACAGTACATTTTCTCTTTCAATCGAAGAAAGAGTAAAACCTAATTATATTGTTCAATTATGCCCCGAGAGCGTAAATTTGCAACCAATCGATGCCAACATACACAAGAATCCAAACCGAACCAAAATTAGACTACTCAGTTGCGCGTTAACAGTTTAACTTTGGAAACAGTACTTTTTCTCATTCAATCAAACAAAGAGTAAAACCTAATTATATTGTTTTATTATGCCCCGAGTGTGTAAATTCACAACGTATCGATGCAAACGTTCGCACGAACCAAAACCGGACCAACATTAGACTACTCAGTTGCTCCCTAACAGTATAACTTTCGAAACAGTACTTTTTCTTATTCAATCGAACAAAGAGTAAAACCTAATTATATTGTTCTATTATGCCCCGAGAGTGTAAATTTGCAACGTATCGATGCCCACGTACACAAGAACCAAAACCGGGCCAACATTAGACTACTCAGTTGCGCCCTAACAGTATAACTTTGGAAACAGTACTTTTTCTCTTTCAATCGAAGAAAGAGTAAAACCAAATTATATTGTTCAATTATGCCCCGAGAGCGTAAATTTGCAACCAATCGATGCCAACATACACAAGAATCAAAACCGAACCAAAATTAGACTACTCAGTTGCGCGTTAACAGTTTAACTTTGGAAACAGTACTTTTTCTCATTCAATCGAACAAAGAGTAAAACCTAATTATATTGTTTTATTATGCCCCGAGTGTGTAAATTCACAACGTATCGATGCAAACGTTCACAAGAACCAAAACCGGACCAACATTAGACTACTCAGTTGCGGCCTAACAGTATAACTTTCGAAACAAGATTTTTCTTATTCAATCGAACAAAGTGTAAAACCTAATTATATTGTTCTATTATGCCCCGAGAGTGTAAATTCACAACGTATCCATGCCAACGTTCACAAGAACCAAACCGGGCCAACATTAGACTACTCAGTTGCGCCCTAACAGTATAACTTTGGAAACAGTACTTTTTCTCTTTCAATCGAAGAAAGAGTAAAACCTAATTATTTTGTTCTATTTTTCCCCGAGAGAATAAATTCGCACCGTATCGTTGCCAACGTTCCGAAGAACCAAAATCGGACCAACATTAGACTACTCAGTTGCGCCCTAACAGTATATCTTTTGAAACAGTACTTTTTCTCATTCAATCGAACAAAGAGCAAAACCTAATTATATTTTTCTATTATGCCCCGAGAGTGTAAATTCACAACGTATCGATGCCAACGTTCACAAGAACCAAAACCGAACCAACATTAGTCTTAATAGTTGCGCCCTAACAGTATATCTTTTGAAACAGTACTTTTTCTCATTCAATCGAACAAAGAGTAAAACCTAATTATATTGTTCTATTATGCCCCGAGAGTGTAAATTTTCAACCTATCGATGCCAACATTCACAAGAATCAAAACCGAACCAACATTAGACTACTCAGTTGCGCGTTAACAGTTTAACTTTGGAAACAGTACTTTTTCTCATTCAATCGAACAAAGAGTAAAACCTAATTATTTTGTTCTATTTTGCCCCGAGAGAGTAAATTCTCACCGTATCGTTGCCAACGTTCACAAGAACCAAAACCGGACCAACATTAGACTACTCAGTTGCGCCCTAACAGTATAACTTTGGAAACAAGATTTTTCTCATTCAACGAACAAAGAGTAAAACCTCATTATATTGCTCTATTATGCCCCGAGAGTGTAAATTCACAACGTATCAATGCTAACGTACACACGAACCAAAACCGGACCAACATTAGACTACTCAGTTGCGCCATAACAGTATAACTTTAGAGACAGTACTTTTTCTTATTCAATCGAACAAAGTGTAAAACCTAATTATATTTTTGTATTATGCCCCGAGAGTGTAAATTCACAGCGTATCGATGCCAACGTTCACAAGAATCAAAACCGGGCCAACATTAGACTACTCAGTTGCGACCTAACAGTATAACTTTGGAAACAGTACATTTTCTCTTTCAATCGAAGAAAGAGTAAAACCTAATTATATTGTTTTATTATGCCCCGAGTGTGTAAATTCACAACGTATCGATGCAAACGTTCACACGAACCAAAACCGGACCAACAATAGACTACTCAGTTGCGCCCTAACAGTATAACTTTAGAAACAGTACTTTTTCTTATTCAATCGAACAAAGTGTAAAACCTAATTATATTGTTCTATTATGCCCCGAGAGTGTAAATTCACAACGTATCGATGCCAACGTTCACAAGAACCAAATCCGGGCCAACATTAGACTACTCAGTTGCGCCCTAACAGTATAACTTTGGAAACAGTACTTTTTCTCTTTCAATCGAAGAAAGAGTAAATCCTAATTATTTTGTTCTATTTTTCCCCGAGAGAGTAAATTCGCACCGTATCGTTGCCAACGTTCCCAAGAACCAAAACCGGACCAATATTAGACTACTCAGTTGCGCCCTAACAGTATATCTTTTGCAACAGTACTTTTTCTCATTCAATCGAACAAAGAGCAAAACCTAATTATATTTTTCTATTATGCCCCGAGAGTGTAAATTCACAACGTATCGATGCCAACGTTCACAAGAACCAAAACCGGGCCAACATTAGACTTCGCAGTTGCGCCCTAACAGTATATCTTTTGAAACAGTACTTTTTCTCATTCAATCGAACAAAGTGCAAAACCTATTGATATTGTTCTATTATGCCCCGAGAGTGTAAATTCACAACGTATCGATGCCAACGTTCACAAGAACCAAAACCGGGCCAACATTAGACTACTCAGTTGCGCCCTAACAGTATAACTTTGGAAACAGTACTTTTTCACTTTCAATCGAACAAAGAGTAAAACCTAATTATATTGTTCTATTATGCCCCGAGAGTGTAAATTTGCAACCTATCGATGCCAACATTCACAAGAATCAAAACCGAACCAACATTAGACTACTCAGTTGCGCGTTAACAGTTTAACTTTGGAAACAGTACTTTTTCTCATTCAATCGAACAAAGAGTAAAACCTAATTATATTGTTCTATTATGCCCCGAGAGTGTAAATTCACAACGTATCGATGCCAACGTTCACAAGAACCAAAACCGGGCCAACATTAGACTACACAGTAGCGCCCTAACAGTATATCTTTTGAAACATTACTTTTTCTCATTCAATCGAACAAAGTGCAAAACCTAATTATATTGTTCTATTATGCCCCGAGAGTGTAAATTCACAACGTATCGATGCCAACGTTCACAAGAACCAAAACCGGGCCAACATTAGACTACTCAGTTGCGCCCTAACAGTATAACTTTGGAAACAGTACTTTTTCTCTTTCAATCGAACAAAGAGTAAAACCTAATTATATTGTTCTATTATGCCCCGAGAGTGTAAATTTTCAACCTATCGATGCCAACATTCACAAAAATCAAAACCGAACCAACATTAGACTACTCAGTTGCGCGTTAACAGTTTAACTTTGGAAACAGTACTTTTTCTCATTCAATCGAACAAAGAGTAAAACCTAATTATTTTGTTCTATTTTTCCCAGAGAGTAAATTCTCACCGTATCGTTGCCAACGTTCACAAGAACCAAAACCGGACCAACATTAGACTACTCAGTTGCGCCCTAACAGTATAACTTTGGAAACAGTACTTTTTCTCATTCAGTCGAACAAAGAGTAAAACCTCATTATATTGCTCTATTATGCCCCGAGAGTGTAAATTCACAACGTATCAATGCTAACGTACACACGAACCAAAACCGGACCAACATTAGACTACTCAGTTGCGCCCTAACAGTATAACTTTCGAAACAGTACTTTTTCTTATTCAATCGAACAAAGTGTAAAACCTAATTATTTTGTTCTATTATGCCCCGAGAGTGTAAATTCACAACGTATCGATGCCAACGTTCACAAGAACCAAATCCGGGCCAACATTAGACTACTCAGTTGCGCCCTAACAGTATAACTTTGGAAACAGTACTTTTTCTCTTTCAATCGAAGAAAGAGTAAAACCTAATTATTTTGTTCTATTTTTCCCCGAGAGAGTAAATTCGCACCGTATCGTTGCCAACGTTCCCAAGAACCAAAATCGGACCAACATTAGACTACTCGGTTACTCTAACAAGTATATCTTTTGAAACTTTTCTCATTCAATCGAACAAACAGCAAAACCTAATTATATTTTTCTATTATGCCCGAGAGTGTAAATTCACAACGTATCGATGCCAACGTTCACAAGAACCAAAACCGGCCAACATTAGACTTCGCGATTTGCGCCTAACAAGATATCTTTTGAAACAGTACTTTTTCTCATTCAATCGAACAAAGTGCAAAACCTATTGATATTGTTCTATTATGCCCCGAGAGTGTAAATTCACAACGTATCGATGCCAACGTTCACAAGAACCAAAACCGGGCCAACATTAGACTACTCGATTGCGCCTAACAGTATAACTTTGGAAACAGTACTTTTTCACTTTCAATCGAACAAAGAGTAAAACCTAATTATATTGTTCTATTATGCCCCGAGAGTGTAAATTTGCAACCTATCGATGCCAACATTCACAAGAATCAAAACCGAACCAACATTAGACTACTCAGTTGCGCGTTAACAGTTTAACTTTGGAAACAGTACTTTTTCTCATTCAATCGAACAAAGAGTAAAACCAAATTATATTGTTCTATTATGCCCTGAGAGTGTAAATTCACAACGTATCGATGCCAACGTTCACAAGAACCAAAACCGGACCAACATTAGACTACACAAGAGCGACCTAACGATATCTTTTGAAACATTACTTTTTCTCATTCAATCGAACAAAGTGCAAAACCTAATTATATTGTTCTATTATGCCCGAGAGTGTAAATTCACAACGTATCGATGCCAACGTTCACAAGAACCAAAACCGGCCAACATTAGACTACTCGGTTGCGCCTAACGGTATAACTTTGGAAACGACTTTTTCTCTTTCAATCGAAGAAAGAGTAAAACCTAATTATTTTGTTCTATTTTTCCCCGAGAGAGTAAATTCGCACCGTATCGTTGCCAACGTTCCCAAGAACCAAAATCGGACCAACATTAGACTACTCAGTTGCGCCCTAACAGTATATCTTTTGACACGATGCTTTATCTCATTCAATCGAACAAAGTGCAAAACCTAATTATATTGTTCTATTATGCCCGAGAGTGTAAATTCACAACGTATCGATGCCAATGTTCACAAGAACCAAAACCGGGCCAAAATTAGACTACTCGGTTGCGCCACTAACGGTATAACTTTGGAAACAAACTTTTCTCTTTCAATCGAACAAAGAGTAAAACCTAATTATATTGTTCTATTATGCCCGAGAGTGTAAATTTGCAACCTATCGATGCCAACATTCACAAAAATCAAAACCGAACCAACATTAGACTACTCAGTTGCGCGTTAACAGTTTAACTTTGGAAACAGTACTTTTTCTCATTCAATCGAACAAAGAGTAAAACCTAATTATTTTGTTCTATTTTTCCCCGAGAGAGTAAATTCTCACCGTATCGTTGCCAACGTTCACAAGAACCAAAACCGGACCAACATTAGACTACTCAGTTGCGCCCTAACAGTATAACTTTGGAAACAGTACTTTTTCTCATTCAGTCGAACAAAGAGTAAAACCTCATTATATTGCTCTATTATGCCCCGAGAGTGTAAATTCACAACGTATCAATGCTAACGTACACACGAAGCAAAACCGACCAACATTAGACTACTCGATTTGCGCCTAACGTATAACTTTCGAAACGATTTTTCTTATTCAATCGAACAAAGTGTAAAACCTAATTATTTTGTTCTATTATGCCCCAGAGTGTAAATTCACAACGTATCGATGCCAACGTTCACAAGAACCAAATCCGGCCAACATTAGACTACTCAGTTGCGCCCTAACAGTATAACTTTGGAAACAGTACTTTTTCTCTTTCAATCGAAGAAAGAGTAAAACCTAATTATTTTGTTCTATTTTTCCCCGAGAGAGTAAATTCGCACCGTATCGTTGCCAACGTTCCCAAGAACCAAAATCGGACCAACATTAGACTACTCAGTTGCGCCCTAACAGTATATCTTTTGAAACAGTACTTTTTCTCATTCAATCGAACAAAGAGCAAAACCTAATTATATTTTTCGATTATGCCCCGAGAGTGTAAATTCACAACGTATCGATGCCAACGTTCACAAGAACCAAAACCGGGCCAACATTAGACTTCGCGATTGCGCCTAACTAACGTATATCTTTTGAAACGACTTTTTCTCATTCAATCGAACAAAGTGCAAAACCTATTGATATTGTTCTATTATGCCCCGAGAGTGTAAATTCACAACGTATCGATGCCAACGTTCACAAGAACCAAAACCGGGCCAACATTAGACTACTCAGTTGCGCCCTAACAGTATAACTTTGGAAACAGTACTTTTTCTCTTTCAATCGAACAAAGGGTAAAACCTAATTATATTGTTCTATTATACCCGAGATTGTAAATTTGCAACCTATCGATGCCAACATTCACAAGAATCAAAACCGAACCAACATTAGACTACTCAGTTGCGCGTTAACAGTTTAACTTTGGAAACAGTACTTTTTCTCATTCGATCGAACAAAGAGTAAAACCAAATTATATTGTTCTATTATGCCCCGAGAGTGTAAATTCACAACGTATCGATGCCAACGTTCACAAGAACCAAAACCGGGCCAACATTAGACTACACAGTAGCGACCTAACAGTATATCTTTTGAAACGTTACTTTTTCTCATTCAATCGAACAAAGTGCAAAACCTAATTATATTGTTCTATTATGCCCCGAGAGTGTAAATTCACAACGTATCGATGCCAACGTTCACAAGAACCAAAACCGGGCCAACATTAGACTACTAGGTTGCGCCTCCTAACGATAACTTTGGAAACGATTTTTCTCTTTCAATCGAACAAAGAGTAAAACCTAATTATATTGTTCTATTATGCCCCGAGAGTGTAAATTTTCAACCTATCGATGCCAACATTCACAAGAATCAAAACCGAACCAACATTAGACTACTCAGTTGCGCGTTAACAGTTTAACTTTGGAAACAGTACTTTTTCTCATTCAATCGAACAAAGAGTAAAACCTAATTATTTTGTTCTCTTTTTCCCCGAGAGAGTAAATTCTCACCGTATCGTTGCCAACGTTCACAAGAACCAAAACCGGACCAACATTAGACTACTCAGTTGCGCCCTAACAGTATAACTTTGGAAACAGTACTTTTTCTCATTCAGTCGAACAAAGAGTAAAACCTCATTATATTGCTCTATTATGCCCCGAGAGTGTAAATTCACAACGTATCATTGCTAACGTACACACGAACCAAAACCGGACCAACATTAGACTACTCAGTTGCGCCCTAACAGTATAACTTTAGAAACAGTACTTTTTCTTATTCAATTGAACAAAGTGTAAAACCTAATTATATTTTTGTATTATGCCCCGAGAGTGTAAATTCACAGCGTATCGATGCCAACGTTCACAAGAACCAAAACCGGGCCAACATTAGACTACTTAGTTGTGACCTAACAGTATAACTTTGGAAACAGTACATTTTCTCTTTCAATCGAAGAGAGAGTAAAACCTAATTATATTGTTTTATTATGCCCCGAGTGTGTAAATTCACAACGTATCGATGCAAACGTTCACACGAACCAAAACCGGACCAACAATAGACTACTCAGTTGCGCCCTAACAGTATAACTTTCGAAACAGTACTTTTTCTTATTCAATCGAACAAAGTGTAAAACCTAATTATATTGTTCTATTATGCCCCGAGAGTGTAAATTCACAACGTATCGATGCCAACGTTCACAAGAACCAAATCCGGGCCAACATTAGACTACTCGGTTGCGCCACTAACGGTATAACTTTGGAAACGTATTTTTCTCTTTCAATCGAAGAAAGAGTAAAACCTAATTATTTTGTTCTATTTTTCCCCGAGAGAGTAAATTCGCACCGTATCGTTGCCAACGTTCCCAAGAACCAAAATCGGACCAACATTAGACTACTCAGTTGCGCCCTAACAGTATATCTTTTGCAACAGTACTTTTTCTCATTCAATCGAACAAAGAGCAAAACCTAATTATATTTTTCTATTATGCCCCGAGAGTGTAAATTCACAACGTATCGATGCCAACGTTCACAAGAACCAAAACCGGGCCAACATTAGACTTCAGCTTGCGCCCTAACGTATATCTTTTGAAACGATTTTTCTCATTCAATCGAACAAAGTGCAAAACCTATTGATATTGTTCTATTATTCCCCGAGAGTGTAAATTCACAACGTATCGATGCCAACGTTCACAAGAACCAAAACCGGGCCAACATTAGACTACTCAGTTGCGCCCTAACAGTATAACTTTGGAAACAGTACTTTTTCACTTTCAATCGAACAAAGAGTAAAACCTAATTATATTGTTCTATTATACCCCGAGAGTGTAAATTTGCAACCTATCGATGCCAACATTCACAAGAATCAAAACCGAACCAACATTAGACTACTCAGTTGCGCGTTAACAGTATAACTTTGGAAACAGTACTTTTTCTCATTCAATCGACCAAAGAGTAAAACCAAATTATATTGTTCTTTTATCCCCCGAGAGTGTAAATTTGCAACGTATCGATGCCAACGTTCACAAGAACCAAAACCGGGCCAACATTAGACTACACAGTAGCGACCTAACAATATATCTTTCGAAACAGTACTTTTTCTCATTCAATCGAACAAAGTGCAAAACCTAATTATATTGTTCTATTATGCCCCGAGAGTGTAAATTCACAACGTATCGATGCCAACGTTCACAAGAACCAAAACCGGGCCAACATTAGACTACTCAGTTGCGCCTAACAGTATACCTTTGGAAACGGATTTTTCTCTTTCAATCGAAGAAAGAGTAAAACCTAATTATTTTGTTCTATTTTTCCCCGAGAGAGTAAATTCGCACCGTATCGTTGCCAACGTTCCCAAGAACCAAAATCGGACCAACATTAGACTACTCGATTTGCGCCTAACGGTATATCTTTTGAAACAGATTTTTCTCATTCAATCGAACAAAGTGCAAAACCTAGTTATATTGTTCTATTATGCCCCGAGAGTGTAAATTCACAACGTATCGATGCCAACGTTCACAAGAACCAAAACCGGGCCAACATTAGACTACTCGATTGCGCCTAACAAGATAACTTTGGAAACGATTTTTCTCTTTCAATCGAACAAAGAGTAAAACCTAATTATATTGTTCTATTATGCCCCGAGAGTGTAAATTTTCAACCTATCGATGCCAACATTCACAAAAATCAAAACCGAACCAACATTAGACTACTCAGTTGCGCGTTAACAGTTTAACTTTGGAAACAGTACTTTTTCTCATTCAATCGAACAAAGAGTAAAACCTAATTATTTTGTTCTATTTTTCCCCGAGAGAGTAAATTCTCACCGTATCGTTGCCAACGTTCACAAGAACCAAAACCGGACCAACATTAGACTACTCAGTTGCGCCCTAACAGTATAACTTTGGAAACATTCAGTCGAACAAAGAGTAAAACCTCATTATATTGCGCTATTATGCCCCGAGAGTGTAAATTCACAACGTATCAATGCCAACGTACACACGAAGCAAAACCGGACCAACATTAGACTACTCAAATTCTAACAAGATAACTTTAGAAATGATTTTTCTTATTCAATCGAACAAAGTGTAAAACCTAATTATATTTTTGTATTATGTCCCGAGAGTGTAAATTCACAGCGTATCGATGCCAACGTTCACAAGAACCAAAACCGGGCCAACATTAGACTATTTAGTTGTGACCTAACAGTATAACTTTGGAAACAGTACATTTTCTCTTTCAATCGAAGAAAGAGTAAAACCTAATTATATTGTTCAATTATTTCCCGAGAGTGTAAATTTGCAACCAATCGATGCCAACATACACAAGAATCAAAACCGAACCAACATTAGACTACTCGATTGCGCGTTAACGGTTTATCTTTGGAAACGATTTTTCTCATTCAATCGAACAAAGAGTAAAACCTAATTATATTATTCTAGTATGCCCGAGAGTGTAAATTCACAACGTATCGATGCTAACGTTCACACGAACCAAAACCGGACCAACATTAGACTACTCGATTTAAAAAATAACTTTAGAAACGGTACTTTTTCTTATTCAATCGAACAAAGTGTAAAACCTAATTATATTGTTCTATTATGCCCCGAGAGTGCAAATTCACAACGTATGGATGCCAACGTTCACAAGAACCAAAACCGGGCCAACATTAGACTACTCAGTTGCGCCCTAACAGTATAACTTTGGAAACAGTACTTTTTCTCTTTCAATCGAAGAAAGAGTAAAACCTAATTATTTTGTTCTATTTTTCCCCGAGAGAGTAAATTCGCACCGTATCGTTGCCAACGTTCCCAAGAACCAAAATCGGACCAACATTAGACTACTCAGTTGCGCCCTAACAGTATATCTTTTGAAACAGTACTTTTTCTCATTCAATCGAACAAAGTGCAAAACCTAATTATATTGTTCTATTATGCCCCGAGAGTGTAAATTCACAACGTATCGATGCCAACGTTCACAAGAACCAAAACCGGGCCAACATTAGACTACTTAGTTGCGCCCTAACAGTATAACTTTGGAAACAGTACTTTTTCTCTTTCAATCGAACAAAGAGTAAAACCTAATTATATTGTTCTATTATGCCCCGAGAGTGTAAATTCACAACGTATCGATGCCAACGTTCACAAGAACCAAAACCGGGCCAACATTAGACTTCGCGATTTGCGCCCTAACGATATCTTTTGAAACAAGATTTTTCTCATTCAATCGAACAAAGTGCAAAACCTATTGATATTGTTCTATTATGCCCCGAGAGTGTAAATTCACAACGTATCGATGCCAACGTTCACAAGAACCAAAACCGGGCCAACATTAGACTACTCAGTTGCGCCCTAACAGTATAACTTTGGAAACAAGATTTTTTTCACTTTCAATCGAACAAAGAGTAAAACCTAATTATATTGTTCTATTATGCCCGAGAGTGTAAATTTGCAACCTATCGATGCCAACATTCACAAGAATCAAAACCGAACCAACATTAGACTACTCAGTTGCGCGTTAACAGTTTAACTTTGGAAACAGTACTTTTTCTCATTCGATCGAACAAAGAGTAAAACCAAATTATATTGTTCTATTATGCCCCGAGAGTGTAAATTCACAACGTATCGATGCCAACGTTCACAAGAACCAAAACCGGACCAACATTAGACTACACAATGAAACATTACTTTTTCTCATTCAATCGAACAAAGTGCAAAACCTAATTATATTGTTCTATTATGCCCGAGAGTGTAAATTCACAACGTATCGATGCCAATGTTCACAAGAACCAAAACCGGGCCAACATTAGACTACTCAGTTGCGCCCTAACAGTATAACTTTGGAAACAGTACTTTTTTCTTTCAATCGAACAAAGAGTAAAACCTAATTATATTGTTCTATTATGCCCCGAGATTGTAAATTTTCAACCTATCGATGCCAACATTCACCAGAATCAAAACCGAACCAACATTAGACTACTCAGTTGCGCGATAACAGTTTAACTTTGGAAACAGTACTTTTTCTCATTTAATCGAACAAAGAGTAAAACCTCATTATATTGTTCTATTATGCCCCGAGAGTGTAAATTCACAACGTATCAATGCTAACGTACACACGAACCAAAACCGGACCAACATTAGACTACTCAGTTGCGCCCTAACAGTATAACTTTAGAAAGAGTACTTTTTCTTATTCAATCGAACAAAGTGTAAAACCTAATTATATTGTTGTATTATGCCCCGAGAGTGTAAATTTACAGCGTATCGATGCCAACATTCACAAGAACCAAAACCGGGCCAACATTAGACTACTCAGTTGTGCCCTAACAGTACAACTTTGGAAACAGTACATTTTCTCTTTCAATCCGAGAAAGAGTAAACCTAATTATATTGTTCAATTATGCCCCGAGAGTGTAAATTTGCAACCAATCGATGCCAACATACACAAGAATCAAAACCGAACCAACATTAGACTACTTGCGCTGCTAATGCTTTAACTTTGGAAACAGTACTTTTTCTCATTCAATCGAACAAAGAGTAAAACCTAATTATATTGTTTTATTATGCCCCGAGAGTGTAAATTCACAACGTATCGATGCTAACGTTCACACGAACCAAAACCGACCAACATTAGACTACTACTAACCGCCTAACAGTATAACTTTAGACACAGTACTTTTTCTTATTCAATCGAACATTGTGTAAAACCTAATCATATTGTTCTATTATGCCCCGAGAGTGTAAATTTGCAACCTATCGATGCCAACATTCACCAGAATCAAAACCGAACCAACATTAGACTACTCAGTTGCGCGATAACAGTTTAACTTTGGAAACAGTACTTTTTCTCATTTAATCGAACAAAGAGTAAAACCTCATTATATTGTTCTAGTATGCCCCGAGAGTGTAAATTTGCAACCTATCGATGCCAACATTCACAAGAATCAAAACCGAACCAACATTAGACTACTCAGTTGCGCTAATGCTTAACTTTGGAAACAAGATTTTTCTCATTCAATCGAACAAAGAGTAAAACCTAATTATTTTGTTCTATTTTTCCCCGAGAGAGTAAATTCTCACCGTATCGTTGCCAACGTTGACAAGAACCAAAACCGGACCAACATTAGACTACTCAGTTGCGCCCTAACAGTATAACTTTGGAAACAGTACTTTTTCTCATTAAGTCGAACAAAGAGTAAAACCTCATTATATTGTTCTATTATGCCCCGAGAGTGTAAATTCGCAACGTATCAATGCTAACGTACACACGAAGCAAAACCGGACCAACATTTGACTACTCAGTTGCGCCCTAACAGTATAACTTTAGAAACAGTACTTTTTCTTATTCAATCGAACAAAGTGTAAAACCTAATTATATTGTTCTATTATGCCCCGAGAGTGCAAATTCACAACGTATCGATGCCAACGTTCACAAGAACCAAAACCGGGCCAACATTAGACTACTCAGTTGCGCCCTAACAGTATAACTTTGGAAACAATACTTTTTCTCTTTCAATCGAAGAAAGAGTAAAACCTAATTATTTTGTTCTATTTTTCCCCGAGAGAGTAAATTCGCACCGTATCGTTGCCAACGTTCCCAAGAACCAAAACCGGACTAACATTAGACTACTCAGTTGCGCCCTAACAGTATATCTTTTGAAACAGTACTTTTTCTCATTCAATCGAACAAAGCGCAAAACCTAATTATATTGTTCTATTATGCCCCGAGAGTGTAAATTCACAACGTATCGATGCCAACGTTCACAAGAACCAAAACCGGGCCAACATTAGACCTCGCAGTTGCGCCCTAACAAGATATCTTTTGAAACAAGATTTTTTCTTATTCAATCGAACAAAGTGCAAAACCTATTGATATTGTTCTATTATGCCCCGAGAGTGTAAATTCACAACGTATCGATGCCAACGTTCACAAGAACCAAAACCGGGCAAACATTAGACTACTCAGTTGCGCCCTAACAGTATAACTTTGGAAAAAGTACTTTTTCACTTTCAATCGAAGAAAGAGTAAAACCTAATTATATTGTTCTATTATGCCCCGAGAGTGTAAATTTGCAACCTATCGATGCCAACATTCACAAGAATCAAAACCGAACAAACATTAGACTACTCAGTTGCGCGTTAACAGCTTAACTTTGGAAACAGTACTTTTTCTCATTCGATCGAACAAAGAGTAAAACCTAATCATATTGTTCTATTATGCCCCGAGAGTGTAAATTCACAACGTATCGATGCCAACGTTCACACGAACCAAAACCGGACCAACATTAGACTACTCAGTTGCGCCCGAACAGTATAACTTTAGAAACAGTACTTTTTCTTATTCAATCGAAGAAAGAGTAAACCCTAATTATATTGTTCAATTATGCCCCGAGAGTGTAAATTTGCAACCAATAGATGCCAACATACACAAGAATCAAAGCCGAACCAACATTAGACTACTCAGTTACGCGTTAACAGTTTAACTTTGGAAACAGTACTTTTTCTCATTCGATCGAACAAAGAGTAAAACCTAATCATATTGTTCTATTATGCCCCGAGAGTGTAAATTTGCAACCTATCGACGCCAACATTCACAAGAATTAAAACCGAACCAACATTAGACTACTCAGTTGCGCGTTAACAGTTTATGTTTGGAAACAGTACTTTTTCTCATTCAATCGAACAAAGAGTAAAACCTAATTATATTATTCTAGTATGCCCTGAGAGTGTAAATTCACAATGTATCGATGCTAACGTTCACACGAACCAAAACCGGACCAACATTAGACTACTCAGTTGCGCCCTAAAAGTATAACTTTAGAAACGGTACTTTTTCTTATTCAATCGAACAAAGTGTAAAACCTAATTATATTGTTCTATTATGCCCCGAGAGTGCATATTCACAACGTATCGATGCCAACGTTCACAACAACGAAAACCGGGCCAACATTAGACTACTCGCGCCTAACAAGATAACTTTGGAAACAGTACTTTTTCTCTTTCAATCGAAGAAAGAGTAAAACCAAATTATTTTGTTCTTTTTTTCCCCGAGAGAGTAAATTCGCACCGTATCGTTGCCAACGTTCCCAAGAACCAAAACCGGACCAACATTAGACTACTCAGTTGCGCCCTAACAGTATATCTTTTGAAACAGTACTTTTTCTCATTCAATCGAACAAAGAGCAAAACCTATTGATATTGTTCTATTATGCCCCGAGAGTGTAAATTCACAACGTATCGATGCCAACGTTCACAAGAACCAAAACCGGGCCAACATTAGACTACTCAGTTGCGCCCTAACCGTATAACTTTGGAAACAGTACTTTTTCACTTTCAATCGAACAAAGAGTAAAACCTAATTATATTGTTCTATTATGCCCCGAGAGTGTAAATTTGCAACCTATCGATGCCTACATTCACAAGAATCAAAACCGAACCAACATTAGACTACTCATTGCGCTAACAGCTTTAACTTTGGAAACAAGATTTTTCTCATTCAATCGAACAAAGAGTAAAACCAAATTATATTGTTCTATTATGCCCCGAGAGTGTAAATTCACAACGTATCGATGCCAACGTTCACAAGAACCAAAATCGGGCCAACATTAGACTACACAGTAGCGCCCTAACAGTATATCTTTTGAAACAGTACTTTTTCTCATTCAATCGAACAAAGTGCAAAACCTAATTATATTGTTCTATTATGCCCCGAGAGTGTAAATTCACAACGTATCGATGCCAACGTTCACAAGAACCAAAACCGGGCCAACATTAGACTACTCAGTTGCGCCCTAACGCTTAACTTTGGAAACAAAGACATTTTCTCTTTCAATCGAAGAAAGAGTAAAACCTAATTATATTGTTCAATTATGCCCCGAGAGTGTAAATTTGCAACCAATCGATGCCAACATACACAAGAATCAAAACCGAACCAACATTAGACTACTGAGTTGCGCGTTAACAGTTTAACTTTGGAAACAGTACTTTTTCTCATTCAATCGAACAAAGAGTAAAACCTAATTATATTGTTCTATTATGCCCCGAGTGTGTAAATTCACAACGTATCGATGCTAACGTTCACAAGAACAAAAACCGGGCCAACATTAGACTACTCAGTTGCGCCCTAACAGTATAATTTTGGAAACAGTACTTTTTCTATTTCAATCGAACAAAGAGTAAAACCTAATTATATTGTTCTATTATGCCCCGAGAGTGTAAATTTTCAACCTATCGATGCCAACATTCACCAGAATCAAAACCGAACCAACATTAGACTACTCAGTTGCGCGATAACAGTTTAACTTTGGAAACAGTACTTTTTCTCATTTAATCGAACAAAGAGTAAAACCTCATTATATTGTTCTATTATACCCCGAGAGTGTAAATTCACAACGTATCAATGCTAACGTACACACGAAACAAAACCGGACCAACATTAGACTAATTAGTTGCGCCCTAACAGTATAACTTTAGAAAGAGTACTTTTTCTTATTCAATCGAACAAAGTGTAAAACCTAATTATATTGTTGTATTATGCCCCGAGAGTGTAAATTCACAGCGTATCAATGCCAACATTCACAAGAACCAAAACCGGGCCAACATTAGACTACTCAGTTGTGCCCTAACAGTTTAACTTTGGAAACAGTACTTTTTCTCTTTCAATCGAAGAAAGAGTAAAACCTAATTATATTGTTCAATTATGCCCCGAGTGTATAAATTTGCAACCAATCGATGCCAACATACACAAGAATCAAAACCGAACCAAAATTAGACTACTCAGTTGCGCGTTAACAGTTTAACTTTGGAAACAATACTTTTTCTCATTCAATCGAACAAACAGTAAAACCTAATTATTTTGTTCTATTTTTCCCCGAGAGAGTAAATTCGCACCGTATCGTTGCCAAAGTTCACAAGAACCAAAACCGGACCAACATTAGACTACTCAGTTGCGCCCTAACAGTATAACTTTGGAAACAGTACTTTTTCTCATTCAGTCGAACAAAGATTAAAACCTAATTATATTGTTCTATTATGCCCCGAGAGTGTAAATTCACAACGTATCGATGCTAACGTTCACACGAACCAAAACCGGACCAACATTAGACTACTCGGTGCGCACTAACGGTATATCTTTTGAAACGATTTTTCTCATTCAATCGAAAAAGTGCAAAACCTAATTATATTGTTCTATTATGCCCGAGAGTGTAAATTCACAACGTATCGATGCCAACGTTCACAAGAACCAAAACCAGGGCCAACATTAGACTTCGCAGTTGCGCCCTAACAGTATATCTTTTGAAACAGTACTTTTTCTCATTCAATCGAACAAAGTGCAAAACCTAATGATATTATTCTATTACGCCCCAAGAGTGTAAATTCACAACGTATCGATGCCAACGTTCACAAGAACCAAAACCGGACCAACATTAGACTACTCAGTTGCGCGCTAACAGTTTAACTTTGGAAACAGTACTTTTTCTCATTCAATCGAACAAAGAGTAAAACCTAATTATTTTGTTCTATTTTTCCCCGAGAGAGTAAATTCTCACCGTATGGTTGCCAACGTTCACAAGAACCAAAACCGACAAACATTAGACTACTCGATTTGCGCGCTAACAGTATAACTTTGGAAACAGTAATTTTTCTCATTCGGTCGAACAAAGTTTAAAACCTAATTATATTGTTCTATCATGCCTCGAGAGTGTAAATTCACAACGTGTCAATGCTAACGTTCACAAGAACCAAAACCGGACCAACATTAGACTACTCAGTTGTGCCCCAACAGTATATCTTTGGAAACAGTACTTTTTCTTATTCAATCGAACAAAGTGTAAAACCTAATTATATTGTTCTATTATGCCCCGAGAGTGTAAATTCACAGCGTATCGATGCCAACGTTCACAAGAACCAAAACCGGGCCAACATTAGACTACTCAGTTGCGCCCTAACAGTATAACTTTGGAAACAGTACATTTTCTCTTTCAATCGAAGAAAGAGTAAAACTTAATTATATTGTTCAATTATGCCCCGAGAGTGTAAATTTGCAACCAATCGATGCCAACATACACAAGAATCAAAACCGAACCAACATTAGACTACTCAGTTGCGCGTTAACAGTTTAACTTTGGAAACAGTACTTTTTCTCATTCAATCGAACAAAGAGTAAAACCTAATTATATTGTTTTATTATGCCCCGAGAGTGTAAATTCACAACGTATCGATGCTAACGTTCACACGAACCAAAACCGGACCAACATTAGACTACTCAGTTGCGCCCTAACAGTATAACTTTAGAAACAGTACTTTTTCTTATTCAATCGAACAAAGTGTAAAACCTAATTATATTGTTCTATTATGCCCCGAGAGTGTAAATTCACAACGTATCGATGCCAACGTTCACAAGAACCAAAACCGGGCCAACATTAGACTACTCAGTTGCGCCCTAACAGTATAACTTTGGAAACAGCACCTTTTCTCTTTCAATCGAAGAAAGAGTAAAACCTAATTATATTGTTCAATTATGCCCCGAGTGTATAAATTTGCAACCAATCGATGCCAACATACACAAGAATCAAAACCGAACCAACATTAGACTACTCAGTTGCGCGTTAACAGTTTAACTTTGGAAACAGTACTTTTTCTCATTCAATCGAACAAACAGTAAAACCTAATTATTTTGTTCTATTTTTCCCCGAGAGAGTAAATTCGCACCGTATCGTTGCCAAAGTTCACAAGAACCAAAACCGGACCAACATTAGACTACTTAGTTGCGCCCTAACAGTATAACTTTGGAAACAGTACTTTTTCTCATTCGGTCGAACAAAGATTAAAACCTAATTATATTGTTCTATTATGCCCCGAGAGTGTAAATTCACAACGTATCGATGCTAACGTTCACACGAACCAAAACCGGACCAAATTAGACTACTCAGTTGCGCACTAACAGTATATCTTTTGAAATAGTACATTTTCTCATTCAATCGAACAAAGTGCAAAACCTAATTATATTGTTCTATTATGCCCCGAGAGTGTAAATTCACAACGTATCGATGCCAACGTTCACAAGAACCAAAACCGGGCCAACATTAGACTTCGCGATTGCGCCCAAACAAGATATCTTTTGAAACAAGATTTCTTTTCTCATTCAATCGAACAAAGTGCAAAACCTAATGATATTATTCTATTATGCCCTGAGAGTGTAAATTCACAACGTATCGATGCCAACGTTCACAAGAACCAAAACCGGGCCAACATTAGACTACTCAGTTGTGCCACTAACGGTATAACTTTGGAAACGTACATTTTCTCTTTCAATCGAAGAAAGAGTAAAACCTAATTATATTGTTCAATTATGCCCAGTGTAAATTTGCAACCAATCGATGCCAACATACACAAAAATCAAACCGAACCAACATTAGACTACTCAGTTGCGCGTTAACAGTTTAACTTTGGAAACAGTACTTTTTCTCATTCAATCGAACAAAGAGTAAAACCTAATTATATTATTCTATTATGCCCCGAGAGTGTAAATTCACAACGTATCGATGCTAACGTTCACACGAACCAAAACCGGACCAACATTAGACTACACAGTTGCGCCCTAACAGTATAACTTTAGAAATAGTACTTTTTCTTATTCAATCGAACAAAGTGTAAAACCTAATTATATTGTTCTATTATGCCCCGAGAGTGCAAATTCACAACGTATCGATGCCAACGTTCATAAGAACCAAAACCGGGCCAACATTAGACTACTCAGTTGCGCTCTAACAGTATAACTTTGGAAACAGTACTTTTTCACTTTCAATCGAAGAAAGAGTAAAACCTAATTATTTTTTTCTATTTTTCCCCGAGAGAGTAAATTCGCACCGTATCATTGCCAACGTTCACAAGAACCAAAACCGGACCAACATTAGACTATTCAGTTGCGCCCTAACAGTATAACTTTGGAAACAGTACTTTTTCTCATTCAATCGAACAAAGAGTAAAACCTAATTATATTGTTGTATTATGACCCGAGAGTGTAAATTCACAACGTATTGATGCCAACGTTCACAAGAACCAAAACCGGTCCAACATTAGACTACTCAGTTGCGCCCTAACAGTATAACTTTGGAAACAGTACTTTTTCTCTTTCAATCGAAGAAAGAGTAAAACCTAATTATATTGTTCAATTATGCCCCGAGTGTATAAATTTGCAACCAATCGATGCCAACATACACAAGAATCAAAACCGAACCAAAATTAGACTACTCAGTTGCGCGTTAACAGTTTAACTTTGGAAACAGTACTTTTTCTCATTCAATCGAACAAAGAGTAAAACCTAATTATTTTGTTCTATTACGCCCCGAGAGTGTAAATTTGCAACCTATCGTTGCCAAAGTTCACAAGAACCAAAACAGTACCAACATTAGACTACTCGGTTAGCGCCCTAACGGTATAACTTTGGAAACGGTACTTTTCTCATTCGGTCGAACAAAGATTAAAACCTAATTATATTGTTCTATTATGCCCCGAGAGTGTAAATTCACAACGTATCGATGCTAACGTTCACACGAACCAAAACCGGACCAACATTAGACTACTCAGGTGCGCACTAACAGTATATCTTTTGAAACAGTACTTTTTCTCATTCAATCGAAAAAAGTGCAAAACCTAATTATATTGTTCTATTATGCCCCGAGAGTGTAAATTCACAACGTATCGATGCCAACGTTCACAAGAACCAAAACCGGCAAACATTAGACTTCAGCGATTGCGCCCTAACAGTATATCTTTTGAAACAGTACTTTTTCTCATTCAATCGAACAAAGTGCAAAACCAATGATATTATTCTATTATGCCCCAAGAGTGTAAATTCACAACGTATCGATGCCAACGTTCACAACAACCAAAACCGGACCAACATTAGACTACTCAGTTGCGCGCTAACAGTTTAACTTTGGAAACAGTACTTTTTCTCATTCAATCGAACAAAGAGTAAAACCTAATTATTTTGTTCTATTTTTCCCCGAGAGAGTAAATTCTCACCGTATGGTTGCCAACGTTCACAAGAACCAAAACCGGACCAACATTAGACTACTCAGTTGCGCGCTAACAGTATAACTTTGGAAACAGTACTTTTTCTCATTCAGTCGAACAAAGAGAAAAATCTCATTATATTGTTCTATTATGCCCCGAGAGTGTAAATTCACAACGTGTCAATGCTAACGTACACACGAACCAAAACCGGACCAACATTAGACTACTCAGTTGCGCCCTAACAGTATAAGTTTAGAAACAGTACTTTTTCTTATTCAATCGAACAAAGTGTAAAACCTAATTATATTGTTGTATTATGCCCCGAGAGTGTAAATTCACAACGTATCGATGCCAACGTTCACAAGAACCAAAACCGGGCCAACATTAGACTACTTAGTTGTGCCCTAACAGTATAACTTTGGAAACAGTACATTTTCTCTTTCAATCGAAGAAAGAGTAAAACTTAATTATATTGTTCAATTATGCCCCGAGAGTGTAAATTTGCAACCAATCGATGCCAACATACACAAGAATCAAAACCGAACCAACATTAGACTACTCAGTTGCGCGTTAACGGTTTAATTTGGAAAGCATTTTTCTCATTCAATGGAACAAGGAGTAAAACCTAATTATATTGTTTTATTATGCCCCGAGAGTGTAAATTCACAACGTATCGATGCTAACGTTCACACGAACCAAAACCGGACCAACATTAGACTACTCAGTTGCGCCCTAACAGTATAACTTTAGAAACAGTACTTTTTCTTATTCAATCGAACAAAGTGTAAAACCTAATTATATTGTTCTATTATGCCCCGAGAGTGTAAATTCACAACGTATCGATGCCAACGTTCACAAGAACCAAAACCGGGCCAACATTAGACTACTCAGTTGCGCCCTAACAGTATAACTTTGGAAACAGTACCTTTTCTCTTTCAATCGAAGAAAGAGTAAAACCTAATTATATTGTTCAATTATGCCCCGAGAGTGTAAATTTGCAACCTATCGATGCCAACATTCACAAGAATCAACACCGAACCAACATTAGACTACTCAGTTGCGCGTTAACAGTTTAACTTTGGAAACAGTACTTTTTCTCATTCAATCGAACAAAGAGTAAAACCTAATTATTTTGTTCTATTTTTCCCCGAGAGAGTAAATTCGCACCGTATCGTTGCCAAAGTTCACAAGAACCAAAACCGGACCAACATTAGACTACTCAGTTGCGCCCTAACAGTATAACTTTGGAAACAGTACTTTTTCTCATTCAGTCGAACAAAGATTAAAACCTAATTATATTGTTCTATTATGCCCCGAGAGTGTAAATTCACAACGTATCGATGCTAACGTTCACACGAACCAAACCGACCAACATTAGACTACTCGAGTTGCGCACTAACGGTATATCTTTTGAAACGATTTTTCTCATTCAATCGAACAAAGTGCAAAACCTAATTATATTGTTCTATTATGCCCCGAGAGTGTAAATTCACAACGTATCGATGCCAACGTTCACAAGAACCAAAACCGGGCCAACATTAGACTTCTCAGTTGCGCCCTAACAGTATATCTTTTGAAACAGTACTTTTTCTCATTCAATCGAACAAAGTGCAAAACCTAATGATATTATTCTATTATGCCCCGAGAGTGTAAATTCACAACGTATCGATGCCAACGTTCACAAGAACCAAAACCGGGCCAACATTAGACTACTCAGTTGTGCCCTAACAGTATAACTTTGGAAACGTACATTTTCTCTTTCAATCGAAGAAAGAGTAAAACCTAATTATATTGTTCAATTATGCCCCGAGAGTGTAAATTTGCAACCAATCGATGCCAACATACACAAAAATCAAAACCGAACCAACATTAGACTACTCAGTTGCGCGTTAACAGTTTAACTTTGGAAACAGTACTTTTTCTCATTCAATCGAACAAAGAGTAAAACCTAATTATATTATTCTATTATGCCCCGAGAGTGTTAATTCACAACGTATCGATGCTAACGTTCACAAGAACCAAAACCGGACCAACATTAGACTATTCAGTTGCGCCCTAACAGTATAACTTTGGAAACAGTACTTTTTCTCATTCAGTCGAACAAAGATTAAAACCTAATTATATTGTTGTATTATGACCCGAGAGTGTAAATTCACAACGTATTGATGCCAACGTTCACAAGAACCAAAACCGGTCCAACATTAGACTACTCAGTTGCGCCCTAACAGTATAACTTTGGAAACAGTACTTTTTCTCTTTCAATCGAAGAAAGAGTAAAACCTAATTATATTGTTCAATTATGAGAGTGTAAATTTGCAACCAATCGATGCCAACATAAACAAGAATCAAAACCGAACCAACATTAGACTACTCAGTTGCGCGTTAACAGTTTAACTTTGGAAACAGTACTTTTTCTCATTCAATCGAACAAAGAGTAAAACCTAATTATTTTGTTCTATTTTTCCCCGAGAGAGTAAATTCTCACCGTATGGTTGCCAACGTTCACAAGAACCAAAACCGGACCAACATTAGACTACTCAGTTGCGCCCTAACAGTATAACTTTAGAAACAGTACTTTTTCTTATTCAATCGAACAAAGTGTAAAACCTAATTATATTGTTGTATTATGCCCCGAGAGTGTAAATTCACAACGTATCGATGCCAACGTTCACAAGAACCAAAACCGGGCCAACATTAGACTACTTAGTTGTGCCACTAACGGTATAACTTTGGAAACGGTACATTTTCTCTTTCAATCGAAGAAAGAGTAAAACCTAATTATATTGTTCAATTATGCCCCGAGAGTGTAAATTTGCAACCAATCGATGCCAACAGACACAAGAATCAAAACCGAACCAACATTAGACTACTCAGTTGCGCGTTAACTGTTTAACTTTGGAAACAGTACTTTTTCTCATTCAATCGAACAAAGAGTAAAACCTAATTATATTGTTTTATTATGCCCCGAGAGTGTAAATTCACAACGTATCGATGCTAACGTTCACACGAACCAAAACCGGACCAACATTAGACTACTCAGTTGCGCCCTAACAGTATAACTTTAGAAACAGTACTTTTTCTTATTCAATCGAACAAAGTGTAAAACCTAATTATATTGTTCTATTATGCCCCGAGAGTGTAAATTCACAACGTATCGATGCCAACGTTCACAAGAACCAAAACCAGGACCAACATTAGACTACTCGATTGCGCCCTAACAGTATAACTTTGGAAACAGTACTTTTTCTCATTCGGTCGAACAAAGTGCAAAACCTAATTATATTGTTCTATTATGCCCCGAGAGTGTAAATTCACAACGTATCGATGCTAACGTTCACACGAACCAAAACCGGACCAACATTAGACTACTCAGTTGCGCACTAACAGTATATCTTTAGAAACAGTACTTTTTCTCATTCAATCGAACAAAGTGCAAAACCTAATTATATTGTTCTATTATGCCCCGAGCGTGTAAATTCACAACGTATCGATGCCAGCGTTCACAAGAACCAAAACCGGGCCAACATTAGACTTCGCAGTTGCGCCCTAACAGTATATCTTTTGAAACAGTACTTTTTCTCATTCAATCGAACAAAGTGCAAAACCTAATGATATTGTTCTATTATGCCCCGAGAGTGTAAATTCACAACGTATCGATGCCAACGTTCATAAGAACCAAAACCGGGCCAACATTAGACTACTCAGTTGCGCCCTAACGGTATAACTTTGGAAACAGTACTTTTTCACTTTCAATCGAAGAAAGAGTAAAACCTAATTATTTTGTTCTATTTTTCCCCGAGAGAGTAAATTCGCACCGTATCGTTGCCAACGTTCACAACAACCAAAACCGGACCAACATTAGACTACTCAGTTGCGCCCTAACAGTATAACTTTGGAAACAGTACTTTTTCTCATTCAGTCGAACAAAGATTAAAACCTAATTATATTGTTCTATTATGCCCCGAGAGTGTAAATTCACAACGTATCGATGCCAACGTTCACAAGAACCAAAACCTGGCCAACATTAGACTACTCAGTTGCGCCTTAACAGTATAACTTTGGAAACAGTACTTTTTCTCTTTCAATCGAAGAAAGAGTAAAACCTAATTATATTTTTCAATTATGCCCCGAGAGTGTAAATTTGCAACCAATCGATGCCAACATACACAAGAATCAAAACCGAACCAACATTAGACAACTCAGTTGCGCGTTAACAGTTTAACTTTGGAAACAGTACTTTTTCTCATTCAATCGAACAAAGAGTAAAACCTAATTATTTTGTTCTATTTTTCCCCGAGAGAGTAAATTCTCACCGTATCGTTGCCAACGTTCACAAGAACCAAAACCGGGCCAACATTAGACTACTCAGTTGCGCCCTAACAGTATAACTTTGGAAACAGTACTTTTTCTCTTTCAATCGAAGAAAGAGTAAAACCTAATTATATTGTTCAATTATGCCCCGAGAGTGTAAATTTGCAACCAATCGATGCCAACATACACAAGAATCAAAACCGAACCAACATTAGACTACTCAGTTGCGCGTTAACAGTTTAACTTTGGAAACAGTACTTTTTCTCATTCAATCGAACAAACAGTAAAACCTAATTATTTTGTTCTATTTTTCCCCGAGAGAGTAAATTCGCACCGTATCGTTGCCAAAGTTCACAAGAACCAAAACCGGACCAACATTAGACTACTCAGTTGCGCCCGAACAGTATAACTTTGGAAACAGTACTTTTTCTCATTCAGTCGAACAAAGATTAAAACCTAATTATATTGTTCTATTATGCCCCGAGAGTGTAAATTCACAACGTATCGATGCTAACGTTCACACGAACCAAAACCGGACCAACATTAGACTACACAATTGCGCACTAACAGTATATCTTTTGAAACAGTACTTTTTCTCATTCAATCGAACAAAGTGCAAAACCTAATTATATTGTTCTATTATGCCCCGAGAGTGTAAATTCACAACGTATCGATGCCAACGTTCACAAGAACCAAAACCGGGCCAACATTAGACTTCGCAGTTGCGCCCTAACAGTATATCTTTTGAAACAGTACTTTTTCTCATTCAATCGAACAAAGTGCAAAACCTAATGATATTGTTCTATTATGCCCCGAGAGTGTAAATTCACAACGTATCGATGCCAACGTTCACAAGAACCAAAACCGGGCCAAGATTAGACTACTCAGTTGCGCCCTAACAGTATAACTTTGGAAACAGTACTTTTTCACTTTCAATCGAACAAAGAGTAAAACCTAATTATATTGTTCAATTATGCACCGAGAGTGTAAATTTGCAACCAATCGATGCCAACATACACAAGAATCAAAACCGAACCAACATTAGACTACTCAGTTGCGCGTTAACAGTTTTACTTTGGAAACAGTACTTTTTCTCATTCAATCGAACAAACAGTAAAACCTAATTATTTTGTTCTATTTTTCCCCGAGAGAGAAAATTCGCACCGTATCGTTGCCAAAGTTCACAAGAACCAAAACCGGACCAACATTAGACTACTCAGTTGCGCCCTAACAGTATAACTTTGGAAACAGTACTTTCTCTCATTCGGTCGAACAAAGATTAAAACCTAATTATATTGTTCTATTATGCCCCGAGAGTGTAAATTCACAACGTATCGATGCTAACGTTCACACGAACCAAAACCGGACCAACATTAGACTACTCAGTTGCGCACTAACAGTATATCTTTTGAAACAGTACTTTTTCTCATTCAATCGAACAAAGTGCAAAACCTAATTATATTGTTCTATTATGCCCTGAGAGTGTAAATTCACAACGTATCGATGCCAACGTTCAAAAGAACCAAAACCGGGCCAACATTAGATTTCGCAGTTGCGCCACTAACGGATATCTTTTGAAACAGATTTTTCTCATTCAATCGAACAAAGTGCAAAACCTAATGATATTATTCTATTATGCCCTGAGAGTGTAAATTCACAACGTATCGATGCCAACGTTCACAAGAACCAAAACCGGGCCAACATTAGACTACTCAGTTGTGCCCTAACGGTATAACTTTGGAAACAGTACATTTTCTCTTTCAATCGAAGAAAGAGTAAAACCTAATTATATTGTTTAATTATGCCCCGAGAGTGTAAATTTGCAACCAATCGATGCCAACATACACAAGAATCAAAACCGAACCAACATTAGACTACTCGATTGCGCGTTAACGGTTTAACTTTGGAAAGCAGTACTTTTTCTCATTCAATCGAACAAAGAGTAAAACCTAATTATATTATTCTATTATGCCCCGAGAGTGTTAATTCACAACGTATCGATGCTAACGTTCACACGAACCAAAACCGGACCAACATTAGACTACTCAGTTGCGCCCTAAAAGTATAACTTTAGAAATAGTACTTTTTCTTATTCAATCGAACAAAGTGTAAAACCTAATTATATTTTTCTATTATGCCCCGAGAGTGCAAATTCACAACGTATCGATGCCAACGTTCATAAGAACCAAAACCGGGCCAACATTAGACTACTCAGTTGCGCCCTAACAGTATAACTTTGGAAACAGTACTTTTTCACTTTCAATCGAAGAAAGAGTAAAACCTAATTATTTTGTTCTATTTTTCCCCGAGAGAGTAAATTCGCACCGTATCATTGCCAACGTTCACAAGAACCAAAACCGGACCAACATTAGACTACTCAGTTGCGCCCTAACAGTATAACTTTGGAAGCAGTACCTTTTCTCATTCAATCGAACAAAGAGTAAAACCTAATTATATTGTTCTATTACGCCCCGAGAGTGTAAATTCACAACGTATTGATGCCAACGATCACAAGAACCAAAACCGGGCCAACATTAGACTACTCAGTTGCGCCCTAACAGTATAACTTTGGAAACAGTACTTTTTCTCTTTCAATCGAAGAAAGAGTAAAACCTAATTATATTGTTCAATTATGCCCCGAGAGTGTAAATTTGCAACCAATCGATGCCAACATAAACAAGAATCAAAACCGAACCAACATTAGACTACTCAGTTGCGCGTTAACAGTTTAACTTTGGAAACAGTACTTTTTCTCATTCAATCGAACAAAGAGTAAAACCTAATTATTTTGTTCTATTTTTCCCGAGAGAGTAAATTCTCACCGTATGGTTGCCAACGTTCACAAGAACCAAACCGGACCAACATTAGACTACTCGGTTGCGCTAACAGTATAACTTTGGAAACAGTACTTTTTCTCATTCAGTCGAACAAAGAGTAAAACCTCATTATATTGTTCTATTATGTCCCGAGAGTGTAAATTCACAACGTGTCAATGCTAACGTACACACGAACCAAAACCTGACCAACATTAGACTACTCAGTTGCGCCCTAACAGTATAAGTTTAGAAACGACTTTTTCTTATTCAATCGAACAAAGTGTAAAACCTAATTATATTGTTGTATTATGCCCGAGAGTGTAAATTCACAGTATCGATGCCAACGTTCACAAGAACCAAAAGCGGGCCAACATTAGACTACTTAGTTGTGCCCTAACAAGTATAACTTTGGAAACGATTACATTTTCTCTTTCAATCGAAGAAAGAGTATAACCTAATAATATGGTGCAATTGCGCCCCGAAAGCGTAAATTTGCAATCAATCGATGCCAACATACACGAGAATCAAAACCTACCCAACATTAGACTACTCAGTTACGCGTTAAGCTGTTTAACTTTGGAAACGATACTTTTCTCATTGAATCGAACAAAGAGTAAAACCTAATTATATTGTTTTATTATGCCCGAGAGTGTAAATTCACAACGTATCGATGCTAACGTTCACACGAACCAAAACCGGACCAACATTAGACTACTCAGTTGCGCCCTAACAGTATAACTTTAGAAACAGTACTTTTTCTTATTCAATCGAACAAAGTGTAAAACCTAATTATATTGTTGTATTATGCCCCGAGAGTGTAAATTCACAACGTATCGATGCCAACGTTCACAAGAACCAAAACCGGACCAACATTAGACTACTCAGTTGCGCCCTAACAGTATAACTTTGGAAACAGTACTTTTTCTCATTCGGTCGAACAAAGTGCAAAACCTAATTATATTGTTCTATTATGCCCCGAGAGTGTAAAATCACAACGTATCGATGCTAACGTTCACACGAACCAAAACCGGACCAACATTAGACTACTCAGTTGCGCCCTAACAGTATATCTTTTGAAAGATACTTTTCTCATTCAATCGAACAAAGTGCAAAACCTAATTATATTGTTCTATTATGCCCGAGAGTGTAAATTCACAACGTATCGATGTCAACGTTCAGAAGAGCCAAAACCGGGCCAACATTAGACTTCTCAGTTGCGCCCTAACAGTATATCTTTTGAAACAGTATTTTTTCTCATTCAATCGAACAAAGTGCAAAACCTAATGATATTGTTCTATTATGCCCCGAGAGTGTAAATTCACAACGTATCGATGCCAACGTTCATAAGAACCAAAACCGGGCCAACATTAGACTACTCAGTTGCGCCCTAACAGCATAACTTTGGAAACAGTACTTTTTCTCTTTCAATCGAACAAAGAGTAAAACCTAATTATTTTGTTCTATTTTTCCCCGAGAGAGTAAATTCGCACTGTATCGTTGCCAACGTTCACAAGAACCAAAACCGGACCAACATTAGACTACTCAGTTGCGCCCTAACAGTATAACTTTGGAAACAGTACTTTTTCTCATTCGATCGAACAAAGATTAAAACCTAATTATATTGTTGTATTATTCCCGAGAGTGTAAATTCACAACGTATCGATGCCAACGTTCACAAGAACCAAAACCGGCCAACATTAGACTACTCGGTTGCGCCTAACGGTATAACTTTGGAAACGTATTTTTCTCTTTCAATCGAAGAAAGAGTAAAACCTAATTATATTGTTCAATCATGCCCCGAGAGTGTAAATTTGCAACCAATCGATGCCAACATACACAAGAATCAAAACCGAACCAACATTAGACTACTCAGTTGCGCGTTAACGGTTTAACTTGGAAATAGTACTTTTTCTCATTCAATCGAACAAAGAGTAAAACCTAATTATTTTGTTCTATTATGCCCCGAGAGTGTAAATTTGCAACGTATAGTTGCCAAAGTTCACAAGAACCAAAACCGACCAACATTAGACTACTCGGTTGCGCCTAACGGTATAACTTTGGAAACGATGTACTTTTTCTCATTCGGTCGAACAAAGATTAAAACCTAATTATATTGTTCTATTATGCCCGAGAGTGTAAATTCACAACGTATCGATGCTAACGTTCACACGAACCAAAACCGACCAACATTAGACTACTCGATTGCGCACTAACGTATATTTTTTGAAACAAGTACTTTTTCGATTCAATCGAACAAAGTGCAAAACCTAATTATATTGTTCTATTATGCCCCGAGAGTGTAAATTCACAACGTATCGATGTCAACGTTCACAAGAGCCAAAACCGGGCCAACATTAGACTTCGCGATTGCACTAACAAGATATCTTTTGAAACTTTTTCTCATTCAATCGAACAAAGTGCAAAACCTAATGAAATTATTCTATTATGCCCGAGAGTGTAAATTCACAACGTATCGATGCCAACGTTCACAAGAACCAAACCGGGCCAAGATTAGACTACTCGGTTATTGCCCCTAACGGTATAACTTTGGAAACGGTACATTTTCTCTTTCAATCGAAGAAAGAGTAAAACCTAATTATTTTGTTCTATTATGCCCCGAGAGTGTAAATTTGCAATGTATCGATGCCAACGTTCACAAGAACCAAAACCGGACCAACATTAGACTACTCGATTTGCGTTAACGGTTTAACTTTGGAAACGATTACTTTTCTCATTCAATCGAACAAAGAGTAAAACCTAATTATATTATTCTATTATGCCCGAGAGTGTTAATTCACAACGTATCGATGCTAACGTTCACACGAACCAAACCAGGACCAACATTAGACTACTCGATTTGCGCACTAACGGTATATCTTTTGAAACGATACTTTTTCTCATTCAATCGAACAAAGTGCAAAACCTAATTATATTGTTCTATTATGCCCCGAGAGTGTAAATTCACAACGTATCGATGCCAACGTTCACAAGAACCAAAACCGGGTCAACATTAGACTTCCCGTTTCGCCCCAACAATATCTCTTTTGAAACAGTACTTTTTCTCATTCAATCGAACAAAGAGTAAAACCTAATTATATTGTTCTATTATGCCCCGAGAGTGTAAATTCACAACGTATCGATGCCAACGTTCACAAGAACCAAAACCGAACCAACATTAGACTACTCAGTTGCGCGTTAACAGTTTGACTTTGGAAACAATAATTTTGCTCATACAATCGAACAAAGAGTAAAACCTAATTATATTATTCTATTATGCCCGAGTGTTAATTCACAACGTATCGATGCCAACGTTCACAAGAACAAAAACCGGACCAACATTAGATTACTCAGTTGCGCCCTAACAGTATAACTTTGGAAACAGTACTTTTTCTCATTCGGTCGAACAAAGTGCAAAACCTAATTATATTGTTCTATTATGCCCCGAGAGTGTAAAATCACAACGTATCGATGCTAACGTTCACACGAACCAAAACCTGACCAACATTAGACTACTCAGTTGCGCACTAACAGTATATCTTTTGAAACAGTACTTTTTCTCATTCAATCGAACAAAGTGCAAAACCTAATTATATTGTTCTATTATGCCCCGAGAGTGTAAATTCACAACGTATCGATGCCAACGTTCACAAGAACCAAAACCGGGCCAACATTAGACTACTCAGTTGCGCCCTAACGATATATCTTTTGAAACAGATTTTTCTCATTCAATCGAACAAAGTGCAAAACCTAATAATATTGTTATATTATGCCCGAGAGTGTAAATTCACAACGTATCGATGCCAACGTTCACAAGAACCAAAACCGGGCCAACATTAGACTACTCAGTTGCGCCCTAACAGTATAACTTTGGAAACAGTACTTTTTCTCTTTCAATCGAAGAAAGAGTAAAACCTAATTATATTGTTCAATTATGCCCCGAGAGTGTAAATTTGCAACCAATCGATGCCTACATAAACAAGAATCAAAACCGAACCAACATTAGACTACTCAGTTGCGCGTTAACAGTTTAACTTTGGAAACAGTACTTTTTCTCATTCAATCGAACAAAGAGTAAAACCTAATTATTTTGTTCTATTTTTCCCCGAGAGAGTAAATTCTCACCGTATGGTTGCCAACGTTCACAAGAACCAAAACCGGACCAACATTAGACTACTCAGTTGCGCGCTAACAGTATAACTTTGGAAACAGTACTTTTTCTCATTCAATCGAACAAAGAGTAAAACCTAATTATATTGTTCTATTATGCCCTGAGAGTGTAAATTCACAACGTATCGATGCCAACGTTCACAAGAACCAAAACCGACCAACATTAGATTACTCGGTTGCGCCACTAACGGTATAACTTTGGAAACAGTACTTTTTTTTCTCATTCAGTCGAACAAAGTGCAAAACCTAATTATATTGTTCTATTATGCCCCGAGAGTGTAAAATCACAACGTATCGATGCTAACGTTCACACGAACCAAAACCGGACCAACATTAGACTACTCAGTTGCGCACTAACAGTATATCTTTTGAAACAGTACTTTTTCTCATTCAATCGAACAAAGTGCAAAACCTAATTATATTGTTCTATTATGCCCCGAGAGTCTAAATTCACAACGTATCGATGCCAACGTTCACAAGAACCAAAACCGGGCCAACATTAGACTTCGCGATTTGCGCCTAACTAAGATATCTTTTGAAACTGTACTTTTTCTCATTCAATCGAACAAAGTGCAAAACCTAATGATATTGTTCTATTATGCCCCGAGAGTGTAAATTCACAACGTATCGATGCCAACGTTCACAAGAACCAAAACCGGGCCAACATTAGACTACTCAGTTGCGCGTTAACAGTTTAACTTTGGAAACAGTACTTTTTCACTTTCAATCGAAGAAAGAGTAAAACCTAATTATTTTGTTCTATTTTTCCCCGAGAGAGTAAATTCGCACCGTATCGTTGCCAACGTTCACAAGAACCAAAACCGGACCAACATTAGACTATTCAGTTGCGCCCTAACAGTATAACTTTGGAAACAGTACTTTTTCTCATTCAATCGAACAAAGAGTAAAACCTAATTATATTGTTCTATTATTCCCCGAGAGTGTAAATTTGCAACCTATCGATGCCAACATTCACAAGAATCAAACCGGGCCAACATTAGACTACTCGGTTGCGCCACTAACGTATAACTTTGGAAACGATGCTTTTCTCTTTCAATCGAAGAAAGAGTAAAACCTAATTATATTGTTCAATTATGCCCGAGAGTGTAAATTTGCAACCAATCGATGCCAACATACACAAGAATCAAAACCGAACCAACATTAGACTACTAAGTTGCGCGTTAACAGTTTACTTTGGAAACAGTACTTTTTCTCATTCAATCGAACAAACAGTAAAACCTAATTATTTTGTTCTATTTTCCCCGAGAGAGTAAATTCGCACCGTATCGTTGCCAAAGTTCACAAGAACCAAAACCGGACCAACATTAGACTACTCAGTTGCGCCCTAACAGTATAACTTTGGAAACAGTACTTTTTCTCATTCGGTCGAACAAAGATTAAAACCTAATTATATTGTTCTATTATGCCCCGAGAGTGTAAATTCACAACGTATCGATGCTAACGTTCACACGAACCAAAAGCAGGACCAACATTAGACTACTCGATTTGCGCACTAACGGTATATTTTTTGAAACGTACTTTTTCGATTCAATCGAACAATGTGCAAAACCTAATTATATTGTTCTATTATACCCCGAGAGTGTAAATTCACAACGTATCGATGCCAACGTTCACAAGAACCAAAACCGGGCCAACATTAGACTTCGCAGTTGCGCCCTAACAAGTATATCTTTTGAAACGTACTTTTTCTCATTCAATCGAACAAAGTGCAAAACCTAATGAAATTATTCTATTATGCCCCGAGAGTGTAAATTCACAACAGATCGATGCCAACGTTCACAAGAACCAAAACCGAGCCAAGATTAGACTACTCAGTTGCGCCCTAACAGTATAACTTTGGAAACAGAACTTTTTCTCTTTCAATCGAAGAAAGAGTAAAACCTAATTATATTGTTCAATTATGCCCCGAGAGTGTAAATTTGCAACCAATCGATGCCAACATACACAAAAATCAAAACCGAACCAACATTAGACTACTCAGTTGCGCGTTAACAGTTTAACTTTGGAAACAGTACTTTTTCTCATTCAATCGAACAAAGAGTAAAACCTAATTATATTATTCTATTATGCCCGAGAGTGTTAATTCACAACGTATCGATGCTAACGTTCACACGAACCCGGACCAACATTAGACTACTCGTTGCGCCCTAACAGTATATCTTTGGAAACAGTACTTTTTCTCATTCAATCGAACAAAGTGCAAAACCTAATTATATTGTTCTATTATGCCCCGAGAGTGTAAATTCACAACGTATCGATGCCAACGTTCACAAGAACCAAAACCGGGTCAACATTAGACTTGCCATTGCCGCCCAACAATATATCTTTTCAAACAGTACTTTTTCTCATTCAATCGAACAAAGTGCAAAACCTAATGATATTGTTCAATTATGCCCCGAGAGTGTAAATTCACAACGTATCGATGCCAACGTTCACAAGAACCAAAACCGGGCCAACATTAGACTACTCAGTTGCGTTAATGCTTTAACTTTGGAAACAAGATTTTTCTCATTCAATCGAACAAAGAGTAAAACCTAATTATATTATTCTATTATGCCCCGAGAGTGTTAATTCACAACGTATCGACGCTAACGTTCACACGAACAAAAACCGGACCAACATTAGATTACTCAGTTGCGCCCTAACAGTATAACTTTGGAAACAGTACTTTTTCTCATTCGGTCGAACAAAGTGCAAAACCTAATTATATTGTTCTATTATGCCCGAGAGTGTAAAATCACAACGTATCGATGCTAACGTTCACACGAACCAAAACCGACCAACATTAGACTACTCGATTGCGCACTAACGGTATATCTTTTGAAACAAGATTTTTCTCATTCAATCGAACAAAGTGCAAAACCTAATTATATTGTTCTATTATGCCCCGAGAGTGTAAATTCACAACGTATCGATGCCAACGTTCACAAGAACCAAAACCGGGCCAACATTAGACTTCGCAGTTGCGCCCTAACAAAGATATCTTTTGAAACAAGATTTTTCTCATTCAATCGAACAAAGTGCAAAACCTAATGATATTGTTCTATTATGCCCCGAGAGTGTAAATTCACAACGTATCGATGCCAACGTTCATAAGAACCAAAACCGGGCCAACATTAGACTACTCAGTTGCGCCCTAACAGTATAACTTTGGAAACAGTACTTTTTCTCTTTCAATCGAAGAAAGAGTAAAACCTAATTATATTGTTCAATTACGCCCCGAGAGTGTAAATTTGCAACCAATCGATGCCTACATAAACAAGAATCAAAACCGAACCAACATTAGACTACTCGCCATGCTGCTTAACAGCTTTAACTTTGGAAACAAGATTTTTCTCATTCAATCGAACAAAGAGTAAAACCTAATTATTTTGTTCGTTTTTCCCCGAGAGTAAATTCTCACCGTATTGCCAACGTTCACAAGAACCAAAACCGGACCAACATTAGACTACTCATGCGCGCTAACAAAGATAACTTTGGAAACAAGATTTTTCTCATTCACGAACAAAGAGTAAAACCTCATTATATTGTTCTATTATGCCCCGAGAGTGTAAATTCACAACGTGTCAATGCTAACGTACACACGAACCAAAACCGACCAACATTAGACTACTCATGCGCTAACAAGATAACTTTAGAAACAAGATTTTTCTTATTCAATCGAACAAAGTGTAAAACCTAATTATATTGTTGTATTATGCCCCGAGAGTGTAAATTCACAGCGTATCGATGCCAACGTTCACAAGAACCAAAACCGGGCCAACATTAGACTACTTAGTTGTGCCCTAACAGTATAACTTTGGAAACAGTACATTTTCTCTTTCAATCGAAGAAAAAGTAAAACCTAATTATATTGTTCAATTATGCCCCGAGAGTGTAAATTTGCAACCAATCGATGCCAACATACACAAGAATCAAAACCGAACCAACATTAGACTACTCAATATGCTGCTAACGCTTAACTTTGGAAACAGTACTTTTTCTCATTCAATCGAACAAAGAGTAAAACCTAATTATATTGTTTTATTATGCCCCGAGAGTGTAAATTCACAACGTATCGATGCTAACGTTCACACGAACCAAAACCGGACCAACATTAGACTACTCAGTTGCGCCCTAACAGTATAACTTTAGAAACAGTACTTTTTCTTATTCAATCGAACAAAGTGTAAAACCTAATTATATTGTTCTATTATGCCCCGAGATTGTAAATTCACAACGTATCGATGCTAACGTTCACACGAACCAAAACCGGACCAACATTAGACTACTGCGCACTAACAAGATATCTTTTGAAACAGCTTCTTTTCTCATTCAATCGAACAAAGTGCAAAACCTAATTATATTGTTCTATTATGCCCGAGAGTGTAAATTCACAACGTATCGATGCCAACGTTCACAAGAACCAAAACCGGGCCAACATTAGACTTCGCAGCTTGCGCCTAACAAGATATCTTTTGAAACAAGATTTTTCTCATTCAATCGAACAAAGTGCAAAACCTAATGATATTATTCTATTATGCCCTGAGAGTGTAAATTCACAACGTATCGATGCCAACGTTCACAAGAACCAAAACCGGGCCAACATTAGACTACTCAACAGCTCCCTAACAAGATAACTTTGGAAACAAGACATTTTCTCTTTCAATGGAAGAAACAAAGAAACCTAATTATATTGTTCTATTATGCCCCGAGAGTGTAAATTCACAACGTATCGATGCCAACGTTCACAAGAACCAAAACCGGCCAACATTATATTTCAGCTTGCGCCTAACAAGATATCTTTTGAAACAAGATTTTTCTCATTCAATCGAACAAAGTGCAAAACCTAATGATATTATTCTATTATGCCCCGAGAGTTTAAATTCACAACGTATCGATGCCAACGTTCACAAGAACCAAAACCGGGCCAACATTAGACTAGCTTGTGCCCTAACAAAGATAACTTTGGAAACAAGACATTTTCTCTTTCAATCGAAGAAAGAGTAAAACCTAATTATATTGTTCAATTATGCCCCGAGAGTGTAAATTTGCAACCAATCGATGCCAACATACACAAAAATCAAAACCGAACCAACATTAGACTACTCATGCTGCTACGCTTAACTTTGGAAACAAGATTTTTCTCATTCAATCGAACAAAGAGTAAAACCTAATTATATTATTCTATTATTCCCCGAGAGTGTTAATTCACAACGTATCGATGCTAACGTTCACACGAACCAAAACCGGACCAACATTAGACTACTAGACTACTGCGCCTAAAAGTATAACTTTAGAAATAGTACTTTTTCTTATTCAATCGAACAAAGTGTAAAACCTAATTATATTTTTCTATTATGCCCCGAGAGTGCAAATTCACAACGTATCGATGCCAACGTTCATAAGAACCAAAACCGGGCCAACATTAGACTACTCAGTTGCGCTCTAACAGTATAACTTTGGAAATGATTTTTCACTTTCAATCGAAGAAAGAGTAAAACCTAATTATTTTGTTCTATTTTTCCCCGAGAGAGTAAATTCGCACCGTATCATTGCCAACGTTCACAAGAACCAAAACCGGACCTACATTAGACTATTCAGTTGCGCCCTAACAGTATAACTTTGGAAACAGTACCTTTTCTCATTCAGTCGAACAAAGATTAAAACCTAATTATATTGTTGTATTATGACCCGAGAGTGTAAATTCACAACGTATTGATGCCAACGTTCACAAGAACCAAAACCGGGCCAACATTAGACTACTCAGTTGCGCCCTAACAGTATAACTTTGGAAACAAGATTTTTCTCATTCAATCGAAGAAAGAGTAAAACCTACTTATATTGTTCAATTATGCCCCGAGAGTGTAAATTTGCAACCAATCGATGCCAACATAAACAAGAATCAAAACCGAACCAACATTAGACTACTCACTATGCTGCTAACGCTTAACTTTGGAAACAAGATTTTTCTCATTCAATCGAACAAAGAGTAAAACCTAATTATTTTGTTCTATTTTTCCCCGAGAGAGTATATTCTCACCGTATGGTTGCCAACGTTCACAAGAACCAAAACCGGACCAACATTAGACTACTCTGCGCGCTAACAAAGATAACTTTGGAAACAAGATTTTTCTCATTCAGTCGAACAAAGAGTAAAACCTCATTATATTGTTCTATTATGTCCCGAGAGTGTAAATTCACAACGTGTCAATGCTAACGTACACACGAACCAAAACTTGACCAACATTAGACTACTCAGTTGCGCCCTAACAAAGATAAGTTTAGAAACAAGATTTTTTTCTTATTCAATCGAACAAAGTGTAAAACCTAATTATATTGTTGTATTATGCCCCGAGAGTGTAAATTCACAACGTATCGATGCCAACGTTCACAAGAACCAAAACCGGCCAACATTAGACTACTTAGTTGTGCCCTAACAGTATAATTTTGGAAACAGTACTTTTTCTCTTTCAATCGAACAAAGAGTAAAACCTAATTATATTGTTCTATTATGCCCCGAGAGTGTAAATTTGCAACCTATCGATGCCAACATTCACAAGAATCAAAACCGAACCAACATTAGACTACTTAGTTGGGCGTTAACAGTTTAACTTTGGAAACAGTACTTTTTCTCATTGAATCGAACAAAGAGTAAAACCTAATTATATTGTTTTATTATGCCCCGAGAGTGTAAATTCACAACGTATCGATGCTAACGTTCACACGAACCAAAACCGGACCAACATTAGACTACTCATTGCGCCTAACAAAGATAACTTTAGAAACAAGATTTTTCTTATTCAATCGAACAAAGTGTAAAACCTAATTATATTGTTCTATTATGCCCCGAGAGTGTAAATTCACAACGTATCGATGCCAACGTTCACAAGAACCAAAACCGGACCAACATTAGATTACTCAGTTGCGCCTAACAAAGATAACTTTGGAAACAAGATTTTTCTCATTCTGACGAACAAAGTGCAAAACCTAATTATATTGTTCTATTATGCCCCGAGAGTGTAAAATCACAACGTATCGATGCTAACGTTCACACGAACCAAAACCGGACCAACATTAGACTACTCAGTTGCGCACTAACAGTATATCTTTTGAAACAGTACTTTTTCTCATTCAATCGAACAAAGTGCAAAACCTAATTATATTGTTCTATTATGCCCCGAGAGTGTAAATTCAAAACGTATCGATGCCAACGTTCACAAGAACCAAAACCGGGCCAACATTAGACTTCGCAGTTGCGCCTAACAAGATATCTTTTGAAACAAGATTTTTCTCATTCAATCGAACAAAGTGCAAAACCTAATGATATTGTTCTATTATGCCCCGAGAGTGTAAATTCACAACGTATCGATGCCAACGTTCATAAGAACCAAAACCGGCCAACATTAGACTACTCTGCGCCCTAACAAAGATAACTTTGGAAACAATATTTTTTCTCTTTCTTTCGAAGAAAGAGTAAAACCTAATTATTTTGTTATAGATTTCCCCGAGAGAGTAAATTCGTACCGTATCGTTGCCAACGTTCACAAGAACCAAAACCGACCAACATTAGACTATTCATTGCGCCTAACAAGATAACTTTGGAAACAAGATTTTTCTCATGCAAATAACAAAGATTAAAACCTAATTATATTGTTGTATTATTCCCCGAGAGTGTAAATTCACAACGTATCGATGCCAACGTTCACAAGAACCAAAACCTGGCCAACATTAGACTACTCAGTTGCGCCTTAACAAAGATAACTTTGGAAAAGATTTTTCTCTTTCAATCGAAGAAAGAGTAAAACCTAATTATATTGTTCAATTATGCCCGAGAGTGTAAATTTGCAACCAATCGATGCCAACATACACAAGAATCAAAACCGAACCAACATTAGACTACATGCTGCTAATGCTTTACTTTGGAAACAAGATTTTTCTCATTCAATCGAACAAACAAGAAAACCTAATTATTTTGTTCTATTTTTCCCCGAGAGAGTAAATTCGCACCGTATCGTTGCCAACGTTCACAAGAACCAAAACCGGACCAACATTAGACTACTCAGTTGCGCCCTAACAGTATAACTTTGGAAACAAGATTTTTCTCATTCCGAACAAAGATTAAAACCTAATTATATTGTTCTATTATGCCCCGAGAGTGTATATTGGCAACGTATCGATGCTAACGTTCACACGAACCAAAACCGACCAACATTAGACTACTACTGCGCACTAACAAGATATTTTTTGAAACAAGATTTTTCTCATTCAATCGAACAAAGTGCAAAACCTAATTATATTGTTCGATTATGCCCCGAGAGTGTAAATTCACAACGTATCGATGCCAACGTTCACAAGAACCAAAACCGGGCCAACATTAGACTACTCAGCTTGCGCCTAACAAAGATATCTTTTGAAACAAGATTTTTCTCATTCAATCGAACAAAGTGCAAAACCTAATGAAATTATTCTATTATGCCCCGAGAGTGTAAATTCACAACGTATCGATGCCAACGTTCACAAGAACCAAAACCGGGCCAAGATTAGACTACTCAGTTGTGCCCTAACAGTATAACTTTGGAAACAGTACATTTTCTCTTTCAATCGAAGAAAGAGTAAAACCTAATTATATTGTTCAATTATGCCCCGAGAGTGTAAATTTGCAACCAATCGATGCCAACATACACAAAAATCAAAACCGAACCAACATTAGACTACTCATGCGCTGCTAACGCTTAACTTTGGAAACAAGATTTTTCTCATTCAATCGAACAAAGAGTAAAACCTAATTATATTATTCTATTATGCCCCGAGAGTGTTAATTCACAACGTATCGATGCTAACGTTCACACGAACCAAAACCGGACCAACATTAGACTACTCAGTTGCGCACTAATAGTATATCTTTTGAAACAGTACTTTTTCTCATTCAATCGAACAAAGTGCAAAACCTAATTATATTGTTCTATTATGCCCCGAGAGTGTAAATTCACAACGTATCGATGCCAACGTTCACAAGAACCAAAACCGGTCAACATTAGACTTCAGCTTGCGCCCTAACAAAGATATCTTTTGAAACAAAGATTTTTCTCATTCAATCGAACAAAGTGCAAAACCTAATGATATTATTCAATTATGCCCCGAGAGTGTAAATTCACAACGTATCGATGCCAACGTTCACAAGAACCAAAACCGGGCCAACATTAGACTACTCATGCTGCTAACAGTTTAACTTTGGAAACAGTACTTTTTCTCATTCAATCGAACAAAGAGTAAAACCTAATTATATTATTCTATTATGCCCCGAGAGTGTTAATTCACAACGTATCGACGCTAACGTTCACACGAACAAAAACCGGACCAACATTAGACTACTCAGTTGCGCCCTAAAAGTATAACTTTAAAAATAGTACTTTTTCTTATTCAATCGAACAAAGTGTAAAACCTAATTATATTGTTCTATTATGCCCCGAGAGTGTAAATTTGCAACGTATCGATGCCAACGTTCACAAGAACCAAAACCGGCCAACATTAGACTACTTTGCGCTCTAACAAGATATCTTTTGAAACAAGATTTTTCTCATTCAATCGAACAAAGTGCAAAACCTAATGATATTATTCTATTATGCCCTGAGAGTGTAAATTCACAACGTATCGATGCCAACGTTCACAAGAACCAAAACCGGGCCAACATTAGACTACTCAGTTGTGCCCAAACAGTATAACTTTGGAAACAGTACATTTTCTCTTTCAATCGAAGAAAGAGTAAAACCTAATTATATTGTTCAATTATGCCCCGAGAGTGTAAATTTGCAACCAATCGATGCCAACATACACAAAAATCAAAACCGAACCAACATTAGACTACTCAGTTGCGTGTTAACAGTTTAACTTTGGAAACAGTACTTTTTCTCATTCAATCGAACAAAGAGTAAAACCTAATTATATTATTCTATTATGCCCCGAGAGTGTTAATTCACAACGTATCGACGCTAACGTTCACACGAACAAAAACCGGACCAACATTAGACTACTCAGTTGCGCCCTAAAAGTATAACTTTAGAAATAGTACTTTTTCTTATTCAATCGAACAAAGTGTAAAACCTAATTATATTGTTTTATTATGCCCCGAGAGTGCAAATTCACAACGTATCGATGCCAACGTTCACAAGAACCAAAACCGGACCAACATTAGACTACTCAGTTGCGCTCTAACAGTTTAACTTTGGAAACAGTACTTTTTCTCATTCAATCGAACAAAGAGTAAAACCTAATTATTTTGTTCTATTTTTCCCCGAGAGAGTAAATTCGCACCGTATCGTTGCCAACGTTCACAAGAACCAAAACCGGACCAACATTAGACTATTCAAATTGCGCCGTGACAAGATAACTTTGGAAACAAAGATTTTTCTCATTCAATCGAACAAAGAGTAAAACCTAATTATTTTGTTCTATTATGCCCCGAGAGTGTAAATTTGCAACGTATCGATGCCAACGTTCACAAGAACCGAAACCGGCCAACATTAGACTACTCATTGCGCCTAACAAAGATAACTTTGGAAACAGATTTTTCTCTTTCAATCGAAGAAAGAGTAAAACCTAATTATATTGTTCAATTACGCCCCGAGAGTGTAAATTTGCAACCAATCGATGCCTACATAAACAAGAATCAAAACCGAACCAACATTAGACTACTCAAGCCATGCTGCTTAACGCTTAACTTTGGAAACAAGATTTTTCTCATTCAATCGAACAAAGAGTAAAACCTAATTATTTTGTTCTATTTTTCCCCGAGAGAGTAAATTCTCACCGTATGGTTGCCAACGTTCACAAGAACCAAAACCGGACCAACATTAGACTACTCTGCGCGCTAACAAAGATAACTTTGGAAACAAGATTTTTCTCATTCAGTCGAACAAAGAGTAAAACCTCATTATATTGTTCTATTATGCCCCGAGAGTGTAAATTCACAACGTGTCAATGCTAACGTACACACGAACCAAAACCGGACCAACATTAGACTACTCAGTTGCGCCTAACAAAGATAACTTTAGAAACAAGATTTTTCTTATTCAATCGAACAAAGTGTAAAACCTAATTATATTGTTGTATTATGCCCCGAGAGTGTAAATTCACGTATCGATGCCAACGTTCACAAGAACCAAAACCGGCCAACATTAGACTACTTAGTTGTGCCCTAACAAGATAACTTTGGAAACAAGACATTTTCTTTCAATCGAAGAAAAGTAAAACCTAAGTATATTGTTCAATTATGCCCCGAGAGTGTAAATTTGCAACCAATCGATGCCAACATACACAAGAATCAAAACCGAACCAACATTAGACTACTCGTATGCGCTAACGCTTAACTTTGGAAACAAGATTTTTTTCTCATTCAATCGAACAATGTGTAAAACCTAATTATATTGTTCTATTATGCCCCGAGAGTGTAAATTCACAACGTATCGATGCTAACGTTCACACGAACCAAAACCGGACCAACATTAGACTACTCAGTTGCGCCCTAACAGTATAACTTTAGAAACAGTACTTTTTCTTATTCAATCGAACAAAGTGTAAAACCTAATTATATTGTTCTATTATGCCCCGAGATTGTAAATTCACAACATATCGATGCCAACGTTCACAAGAACCAAAACCGGACCAACATTAGACTACTCAGTTGCGCCCTAACAGTATAACTTTGGAAACAGTACTTTTTCTCATTCGGTCGAACAAAGTGCAAAACCTAATTATATTGTTCTATTATGCCCCGAGAGTGTAAATTCACAACGTATCGATGCTAACGTTCACACGAACCAAAACCGGACCAACATTAGACTACTCAGTTGCGCACTAACAGTATATCTTTTGAAACAGTACTTTTTCTCATTCAATCGAACAAAGTGCAAAACCTAATTATATTGTTCTATTATGCCCCGAGAGTGTAAATTCACAACGTATCGATGCCAACGTTCACAAGAACCAAAACCGAGCCAACATTAGACTTCGCATTGCGCCTAACAAGATATCTTTTGAAACGATTTTTCTCATTCAATCGAACAAAGTGCAAAACCTAATGATATTATTCTATTATGCCCTGAGAGTGTAAATTCACAACGTATCGATGCCAACGTTCACAAGAACCAAAACCGGGCCAACATTAGACTACTCGGTTATTGCCCTAACGGTATAACTTTGGAAACGGACATTTTCTCTTTCAATGGAAGAAACAAGAAACCTAATTATATTGTTCAATTATGCCCCGAGAGTGTAAATTTGCAACCAATCGATGCCAACATACACAAAAATCAAAACCGAACCAACATTAGACTACTCAGTTGCGCGTTAAAGTTTAACTTTGGAAACAGTGCTTTTTCTCATTCAATCGAACAAAGAGTAAAATCTAATTATATTATTCTATTATGCCCCGAGAGTGTTAATTCACAACGTATCGATGCTAACGTTCACACGAACCAAAACGGGACCAACATTAGACTACTCAGTTGCGCACTAACAGTATATCTTTTGAAACAAGATTTTTCTCATTCAATCGAACAAAGTGCAAAACCTAATTATATTGTTCTATTATGCCCCGAGAGTGTAAATTCACAACGTATCGATGCCAACGTTCACAAGAACCAAAACCGGGTCAACATTAGATTTGCAGTTGCGCCCTAACAGTATATCTTTTGAAACAGTACTTTTTCTCATTCAATCGAACAAAGTGCAAAACCTAATGATATTATTCTATTATGCCCCGAGAGTGTAAATTCACAACGTATCGATGCCAACGTTCACAAGAACCAAAACCGGGCCAACATTAGACTACTCAGTTGTGCCCAAACAAGATAACTTTGGAAACAATACTTTTTCTCTTTCAATCGAAGAAAGAGTAAAACCTAATTATATTGTTCAATTATGCCCCGAGAGTGTAAATTTGCAACCAATCGATGCCAACATACACAAAAATCAAAACCGAACCAACATTAGACTACTCAGTTGCGCGTTAACAGTTTAACTTTGGAAACAGTACTTTTTCTCATTCAATCGAACAAAGAGTAAAACCTAATTATATTATTCTATTATGCCCCGAGAGTGTTAATTCACAACGTATCGATGCTAACGTTCACACGAACCAAAACCGGACCAACATTAGACTACTTAGTTGCGCACTAACAGTATATCTTTTGAAAGACTTTTTCTCATTCAATCGAACAAAGTACAAAACCTAATTATATTGTTCTATTATGCCCCGAGAGTGTAAATTCACAACGTATCGATGCCAACGTTCACAAGAACCAAAACCGGGTCAACAATAGACTTCGCAGTTGCGCCCTAACAAGATATCTTTTGAAACAAGATTTTTCTCATTCAATCGAACAAAGTGCAAAACCTAATGATATTATTCTATTATGCCCTGAGAGTGTAAATTCACAACGTATCGATGCCAACGTTCACAAGAACCAAAACCGGGCCAACATTAGACTACTCAGTTGTGCCCAAACAAGATAACTTTGGAAACGACATTTTCTCTTTCAATCGAACAAAGAGTAAAACCTAATTATATTGTTCAATTATGCCTCGAGAGTGTAAATTTGCAACGTATCGATGCCAACATACACAAAAATCAAAACCGAACCAACATTAGACTACTCGGTTGCGTGTTAACGCTTTAACTTTGGAAACGATTTTTTCTCATTCAATCGAACAAAGAGTAAAACCTAATTATATTATTCTATTATGCCCCGAGAGTGTTAATTCACAACGTATCGACGCTAACGTTCACACGAACCAAAACCGGACCAACATTAGACTACTCAGTTGCGCCCTAAAAGTATAACTTTAGAAATAGTACTTTTTCTTATTCAATCGAACAAAGTGTAAAACCTAATTATATTGTTTTATTATGCCCCGAGAGTGCAAATTCACAACGTATCGATGCCAACGTTCATAAGAACCAAAACCGGGCCAACATTAGACTACTCAGTTGCGCTCTAACAGTATAACTTTGGAAACAGTACTTTTTCACTTCAATCGAAGAAAGAGTAAAACCTAATTATTTTGTTCTATTTTTCCCCGAGAGAGTAAATTCGCACCGTATCGTTGCCAACGTTCACAAGAACCAAAACCGGACCAACATTAGACTATTCAATTGCGCCGTGACAAGATAACTTTGGAAACGATTTTTCTCATTCGGTCGAACAAAGATTAAAACCTAATTATATTGTTGTATTATGACCGAGAGTGTAAATTCACAACGTATCGATGCCAACGTACACAAGAACCAAAACCGGGCCAACATTAGACTACTCAGTTGCGCCCTAACAGTATAACTTTGTAAACAGTACATTTTCTCTTTCAATCGAAGAAAGAGTAAAACCTAATTATATTGTTCAATTATGCCCCGAGAGTGTAAATTTGCAACCAATCGATGCCTACATAAACAAGAATCAAAACCGAACCAACATTAGACTACTCAGTTGCGCGTTAACAGTTTAACTTTGGAAACAGTACTTTTTCTCATTCAATCGAACAAAGAGTAAAACCTAATTATTTTGTTCTATTTTTCCCCGAGAGAGTAAATTCTCACCGTATGGTTGCCAACGTTCACAAGAACCAAAACCGGACCAACATTAGACTACTCAGTTGCGCGCTAACAGTATAACTTTGGAAACAGTACTTTTTCTCATTCAATCGAACAAAGAGTAAAACCTCATTATATTGTTCTATTATGCTCCGAGAGTTTAAATTCACAACGTGTCAATGCTAACGTACACACGAACCAAAACCGGACCAACATTAGACTACTCATTGCGCCTAACAAAGATAACTTTAGAAACAAGATTTTTCTTATTCAATCGAACAAAGTGTAAAACCTAATTATATTGTTGTATTATGCCCCGAGAGTGTAAATTCACAGCGTATCAATGCCAACATTCACAAGAACCAAAACCGGGCCAACATTAGACTACTCAGTTGTGCCCTAACAGTTTAACTTTGGAAACAGTACTTTTTCTCTTTCAATCGAAGAAAAAGTAAAACCTAATTATATTGTTCAATTATGCCCCGAGAGTGTAAATTTGCAACCAATCGATGCCAACATACACAAGAATCAAAACCGAACCAACATTAGACTACTCAGTTGCGCGTTAACAGTTTAACTTTGGAAACAGTACTTTTTCTCATTCAATCGAACAAAGAGTAAAACCTAATTATATTGTTCTATTATGCCCCGAGAGTGTAAATTCACAACGTATCGATGCTAACGTTCACACGAACCAAAACCGGACCAACATTAGACTACTCAGTTGCGCCCTAACAAAGATAACTTTAGAAACGATTTTTCTTATTCAATCGAACAAAGTGTAAAACCTAATTATATTGTTCTATTATGCCCCGAGATTGTAAATTCACAACATATCGATGCCAACGTTCACAAGAACCAAAACCGGACCAACATTAGACTACTCAGTTGCGCCCTAACAGTATAACTTTGGAAACAGTACTTTTTCTCATTCGGTCGAACAAAGTGCAAAACCTAATTATATTGTTCTATTATGCCCCGAGAGTGTAAATTCACAACGTATCGATGCTAACGTTCACACGAACCAAAACCGGACCAACATTAGACTACTCGATTGCGCACTAACGGTATATCTTTTGAAACAAGATTTTTCTCATTCAATCGAACAAAGTGCAAAACCTAATTATATTGTTCTATTATGCCCGAGAGTGTAAATTCACAACGTATCGATGCCAACGTTCACAAGAACCAAAACCGGCCAACATTAGACTTCGCAGCTTGCGCCTAACAAAGATATCTTTTGAAACAAGATTTTTCTCATTCAATCGAACAAAGTGCAAAACCTAATGATATTATTCTATTATGCCCCGAGAGTGTAAATTCACAACGTATCGATGCCAACGTTCACAAGAACCAAAACCGGGCCAAGATTAGACTACTCAGTTGTGCCCTAACAGTATAACTTTGGAAACAGTACATTTTCTCTTTCAATGGAAGAAACAGTAAAACCTAATTATATTGTTCAATTATGCCCCGAGAGTGTAAATTTGCAACCAATCGATGCCAACATACACAAAAATCAAAACCGAACCAACATTAGACTACTCAGTTGCGCGTTAAAGTTTAACTTTGGAAACAGTGCTTTTTCTCATTCAATCGAACAAAGAGTAAAATCTAATTATATTATTCTATTATGCCCCGAGAGTGTTAATTCACAACGTATCGATGCTAACGTTCACACGAACCAAAACGGGACCAACATTAGACTACTCAGTTGCGCACTAACAGTATATCTTTTGAAACAGTACTTTTTCTCATTCAATCGAACAAAGTGCAAAACCTAATTATATTGTTCTATTATGCCCCGAGAGTGTAAATTCACAACGTATCGATGCCAACGTTCACAAGAACCAAAACCGGGTCAACATTAGATTTGCAGTTGCGCCCTAACAGTATATCTTTTGAAACAGTACTTTTTCTCATTCAATCGAACAAAGTGCAAAACCTAATGATATTGTTCTATTATGCCCCGAGAGTGTAAATTCACAACGTATCGATGCCAACGTTCACAAGAACCAAAACCGGGCCAACATTAGACTACTCAGTTGTGCCCAAACAGTATAACTTTGGAAACAGTACATTTTCTCTTTCAATCGAAGAAAGAGTAAAACCTAATTATATTGTTCAATTATGCCCCGAGAGTGTAAATTTGCAACCAATCGATGCCAACATACACAAAAATCAAAACCGAACCAACATTAGACTACTCAGTTGCGCGTTAACAGTTTAACTTTGGAAACGATTTTTCTCATTCAATCGAACAAAGAGTAAAACCTAATTATATTATTCTATTATGCCCCGAGAGTGTTAATTCACAACGTATCGATGCTAACGTTCACACGAACCAAAACCGGACCAACATTAGACTACTTAGTTGCGCACTAACAGTATATCTTTTGAAACAGTACTTTTTCTCATTCAATCGAACAAAGTGCAAAACCTAATTATATTGTTCTATTATGCCCCGAGAGTGTAAATTCACAACGTATCGATGCCAACGTTCACAAGAACCAAAACCGGGTCAACAATAGACTTCGCAGTTGCGCCCTAACAGTATATCTTTTGAAACAGTACTTTTTCTCATTCAATCGAACAAAGTGCAAAACCTAATGATATTATTCTATTATGCCCCGAGAGTGTAAATTCACAACGTATCGATGCCAACGTTCACAAGAACCAAAACCGGGCCAACATTAGACTACTCAGTTGTGCCCTAACAGTATAACTTTGGAAAACAGACATTTTCTCTTTCAATCGAAGAAAGAGTAAAACCTAATTATATTGTTCAATTATGCCCCGAGAGTGTAAATTTGCAACCAATCGATGCCAACATACACAAAAATCAAAACCGAACCAACATTAGACTACTCAGTTGCGTGTTAACAGTTTAACTTTGGAAACAGTACTTTTTCTCATTCAATCGAACAAAGAGTAAAACCTAATTATATTATTTTATTATGCCCAGAGTGTTAATTCACAACGTATCGACGCTAACGTTCACACGAACCAAAACCGACCAACATTAGACTACTCAGTTGCGCCCTAAAAGTATAACTTTAGAAATAGTACTTTTTCTTATTCAATCGAACAAAGTGTAAAACCTAATTATATTGTTCTATTATGCCCCGAGAGTGCAAATTCACAACGTATCGATGCCAACGTTCATAAGAACCAAAACCGGGCCAACATTAGACTACTCAGTTGCGCTCTAACAGTATAACTTTGGAAACAGTACTTTTTCACTTCAATCGAAGAAAGAGTAAAACCTAATTATTTTGTTCTATTTTTCCCCGAGAGAGTAAATTCGCACCGTATCGTTGCCAACGTTCACAAGAACCAAAACCGGACCAACATTAGACTATTCAGTTGCGCCGTGACAGTATAACTTTGGAAACAGTACTTTTTCTCATTCAGTCGAACAAAGATTAAAACCTAATTATATTGTTGTATTATGACCCGAGAGTGTAAATTCACAACGTATTGATGCCAACGTTCACAAGAACCAAAAACCGGCCAACATTAGACTACTCGATTGCGCCTAACAAGATAACTTTGGAAACAGATTTTTCTCTTTCAATCGAAGAAAGAGTAAAACCTAATTATATTGTTCAATTACGCCCCGAGAGTGTAAATTTGCAACCAATCGATGCCTACATAAACAAGAATCAAAACCGAACCAACATTAGACTACTCAGTTGCGCGTTAACAGTTTAACTTTGGAAACAGTACTTTTTCTCATTCAATCGAACAAAGAGTAAAACCTAATTATTTTGTTCTATTTTTCCCCGAGAGAGTAAATTCTCACCGTATGGTTGCCAACGTTCACAAGAACCAAAACCGGACCAACATTAGACTACTCAGTTGCGCGCTAACAGTATAACTTTGGAAACAGTACTTTTTCTCATTCAGTCGAACAAAGAGTAAAACCTCATTATATTGTTCTATTATGCCCCGAGAGTGTAAATTCACAACGTGTCAATGCTAACGTACACACGAACCAAAACCGGACCAACATTAGACTACTCAGTTGCGCCCTAACAGTATAACTTTAGAAACGATTTTTCTTATTCAATCGAACAAAGTGTAAAACCAAATTATATTGTTGTATTATGCCCCGAGAGTGTAAATTCACAACGTATCGATGCCAACGTTCACAAGAACCAAAACCGGGCCAACATTAGACTACTCAGTTGTGCCCTAACAGTATAACTTTGGAAACAGTACATTTTCTCTTTCAATCGAAGAAAGAGTAAAACCTAATTATATTGTTCAATTATGCCCCGAGAGTGTAAATTTGCAACCAATCGATGCCAACATACACAAGAATCAAAACCGAACCAACATTAGACTACTCAGTTGCGCGTTAACAGTTTAACTTTGGAAACAGTACATTTTCTCATTCAATCGAACAAAGAGTAAAACCTAATTATATTGTTTTATTATGCCCCGAGAGTGTAAACTCACAACGTATCGATGCTAACGTTCACAAGAACAAAAACCGGGCCAACATTAGACTACTCAGTTGCGCCCTAACAGTATAACTTTAGAAACAGTACTTTTTCTTATTCAATCGAACAAAGTGTAAAACCTAATTATATTGTTCTATTATGCCCCGAGAGTGTAAATTCAAAACGTATCGATGCCAACGTTCACAAGAACCAAAACCGACCAACATTAGACTACTCAGTTGCGCCCTAACAGTATAACTTTTGAAACAGTACTTTTTCTCATTCAATCGAACAAAGAGCAAAACCTAATTATATTGTTCTATTATGCCCCGAGAGTGTAAATTCACAACGTATCGATGCCAACGTTCACAAGAACCAAAACCGGGCCAACATTAGACTACCCAGTTGCGCCCATACAGTATATCTTTTGAAACAGTACTTTTTCTCATTCAATCGAACAAAGAGTAAAACCTAATTATATTGTTTTATTACGCCCCGAGAGTGTAAATTCACAACGTATCGATGCTAACGTTCACACGAACCAAAACCGGACCAACATTAGACTACTCAGTTGCGCCCTAACAGTATAACTTTAGAAACAAGATTTTTCTTATTCAATCGAACAAAGTGTAAAACCTAATTATATTGTTCTATTATGCCCCGAGAGTGTAAATTCAAAACGTATCGATGCCAACGTTCACAAGAACCAAAACCGGACCAACATTAGACTACTCAGTTGCGCCTAACGGTATATCTTTTGAAACAAGATTTTTCTCATTCAATCGAACAAAGTGCAAAACCTAATTATATTGTTCTATTATGCCCAGAGTGTAAATTCACAACGTATCGATGCCAACGTTCACAAGAACCAAAACCGGGCCAACATTAGACTTCGCAGCTTGCGCCATACGGATATCTTTTGAAACAAGATTTTTCTCATTCAATCGAACAAAGTGCAAAACCTAATGATATTGTTCTATTATGCCCCGAGAGTGTAAATTCACAACGTATCGATGCCAACGTTCACAAGAACCAAAACCGGGCCAACATTAGACTACTCAGTTGCGCCCTAACAGTATAACTTTGGAAACGATTTTTCACTTTCAATCGAAGAAAGAGTAAAACCTAATTATTTTGTTCTATTTTTCCCCGAGAGAGTAAATTCGCACCGTATCGTTGCCAACGTTCACAAGAACCAAAACCGGACCAACATTAGACTATTCAGTTGCGCCCTAACAGTATAACTTTGGAAATAGTACTTTTTCTCATTCAGTCGAACAAAGATTAAAACCTAATAATATTGTTGTATTATTCCCCGAGAGTGTAAATTCACAACGTATCGATGCCAACGTTCACAAGAACCAAAACCGGTCCAACATTAGACTACTCAGTTGCGCCCTAACAGTATAACTTTGGAAACAGTACTTTTTCTCTTTCAATCGAAGAAAGAGTAAAACCTAATTATATTGTTCAATTATGCCCCGAGAGTGTAAATTTGCAACCAATCGATGCCAACATACACAAGAATCAAAACCGAACCAACATTAGACTACTCAGTTGCGCGTTAACAGTTTAACTTTGGAAACAGTACTTTTTCTCATTCAATCGAACAAAGAGTAAAACCTAATTATTTTGTTCTATTTTTCCCCGAGAGAGTAAATTCTCACCGTATCGTTGCCAACGTTCACAAGAACCAAAACCGGACCAACATTAGACTACTCGGCGCCCTAACAAGTATAACTTTGGAAACAAAGATTTTTTTTTCAATCGAAGAAAGAGTAAAACCTAATTATATTGTTCAATTATGCCCCGAGAGTGTAAATTTGCAACCAATCGATGCCAACATACACAAGAATCAAAACCGAACCAACATTAGGCTACTCAGTTGCGCGTTAACAGTTTAACTTTGGAAACAGAACTTTTTCTCATTCAATCGAACAAACAGTAAAACCTAATTATTTTGTTCTATTTTTACCCGAGAGAGTAAATTCGCACCGTATCGTTGCCAAAGTTCACAAGAACCAAAACCGGACCAACATTAGACTACCCAGTTGCGCCCTAACAGTATAACTTTGGAAACAGTACTTTCTATCATTCGGTCGAACAAAGACTAAAACCTAATTATATTGTTCTATTATGCCCCGAGAGTGTAAATTCACAACGTATCGATGCTAACGTTCACACGAACCAAAACCGGACCAACATTAGACTACTCAGTTGCGCCCTAACAGTATATCTTTGGAAGCAGTACTTTTTCTCATTCAATCGAACAAAGAGTAAAACATAATTATATTGTTCTATTATGCCCCGAGAGTGTAAATTCACAACGTATCGATGCCAACGTTCACAAGAACCAAAACCGGGCCAACATTAGACTTCGCGATTGCGCCTAATAGTATATCTTTTGAAACAAGATTTTTCTCATTCAATCGAAGAAAGTGCAAAACCTAATTATTTTGTTCTATTTTGCCCCGAGAGTGTAAATTCACAACGTATCGATGCCAACGTTCGCAAGAACCAAAACCGGGCCAACATTAGACTACTCAGTTGCGCCCTAACTGTATAACTTTGGAAACAGTACTTTTTCTCTTTCAATCGCGGAAAGAGTAAAACCTAATTATATTGTTCAATTATGCCCCGAGAGTGTAAATTTGCAACCAATCGATGCCAACATATACAAGAATCAAAACCGAACCAACATTAGACTACTCAGTTGCGCGTTAACAGTTTAACTTTGGAAACAGTACTTTTTCTCATTCAATCGAACAAAGAGTAAAACCTAATTATTTTGTTCTATTTTTCCCCGAGAGAGTAAATTCGCACCGTATCGTTGCCAACGTTCACAAGAACCAAAACCGGACCAACATTAGACTACTCAGTTGCGCCCTAACAGTATATCTTTTGAAACGATTTTTCTCATTCAGTCGAACAAATATTAAAACCTAATTATATTGTTCTATTATGCCCCGAGAGTGTAAATTCACAACGTATCGATTCTAACATTCACACGAACCAAAACCGGACCAACATTAGACTACTCGATTTGCGCACTAACAGTATATCTTTTGAAACAGTACTTTTTCTCATTCAATCGAACAAAGTGCAAAACCTAATTATATTGTTCTATTATGCCCCGAGAGTGTAAATTCACAACGTATCGATGCCAACGTTCACAAGAACCAAAACCGGGCCAACATTCGACTTCGCAGTTGCGCCCTACTAGTATATCTTATGAAACGATTTTTCTCATTCAATCGAACATAGAGAAAAACCTAATGATATTGTTCTATTACGCCCCGAGAGTGTAAATTTGCAACGTATCGATGCCAACGTTCACAAGAACCAAAACCGGACCAACATTAGACTACTCGGCCTAACGGTATAACTTTGGAAACAGTACTTTTTCACTTTCAATCGAAGAAAGAGTAAAACCTAATTATTTTGTTCTATTTTTCCCCGAGAGAGTAAATTCGCGCCGTATCGTTGCCAACGTTCACAAGAACCAAAATCGGACCAACATTAGACTATTCAAATTTGCGCCTAACAAGATAACTTTGGAAACAATTACTTTTTCTCATTCGGTCGAACAAAGATTAAAACCTAATTATATTATTCTATTATACCCGAGAGTGTAAATTCACAACATATCTATGCCAACCTTCACAACAACCAAAACCGGGTCAACAATACCCTTCGCAGTTGCGCCCTAACTGTATATCTTTTGAAACTGTACTTTTTCTCATTCAATCGAACAAAGAGCAAAACCTAATGATATTGTTCTATTATGCCCCGAGAGTGTAAATTCACAACGTATCGATGCCAACGTTCACAAGAACCAAAACCGGGCCAACATTAGACTACTCGATTTGCGCCTAACAAGATAACTTTGGAAACGACATTTTCTCATTCAATCGAACAAAGAGTAAAACCTAATTATATTGTTCAATTATGAGAGTGTAAATTTGCAACCAATCGATGCCAACATACACAAGAATCAAAACCGAACCAACATTAGACTACTCAGTTGCGCGTTAACAGTTTAACTTTGGAGACAGTACTTTTTCTCATTCAATCGAACAAAGAGTAAAACCTAATTATATTATTCTATTATGCCCCGAGAGTGTAAATTCACAACGTATCGATGCTAACGTTCACACGAACCAAAACCGGACCAACATTAGACTACTCAGTTGCGCCCTAACAGTATATCTTTTGAAACAGTACTTTTTCTCATTCAATCGAACAAAGTGCAAAACCTAATTATATTGTTCTATTATGCCCCGAGAGTGTAAATTCACAACGTATCGATGCCAACGTTCACAAGAACCAAAACCGGGCCAACATTCGACTTCGCAGTTGCGCCCTAATAGTATATCTTTTGAAATGTAAGATTTTTCTCATTCAATCGAACAAAGTGCAAAACCTAATGATATTGTTCTATTATGCCCCGAGAGTGTAAATTCACAACGTATCGATGCCAACGTTCATAAGAACCAAAACCGGGCCAACATTAGACTACTCAGTTGCGCCCTAACAGTATAACTTTGGAAACAGTACTTTTTCACTTTCAATCGAAGAAAGAGTAAAACCTAATTATTTTGTTCTATTTTTCCCCGAGAGAGTAAATTCGCACCGTATCGTTGCCAACGTTCACAAGAACCAAAATCGGACCAACATTAGACTATTCGGTTGCGCCTAACGGTATAACTTTGGAAACAAGACTTTTCTCATTCAAATCGAACAAAGAGTAAAACCTAATTATATTATTCTATTATACCCCGAGAGTGTAAATTCACAACGTATCGATGCCAACGTTCACAAGAACCAAAACCGGGCCAACATTAGACTTCGCAGTTGCGCCCTAACTGTATATCTTTTGAAACAGTACTTTTTCTCATTCAATCGAACAAAGAGCAAAACCTAATGATATTGTTCTATTATGCCCCGAGAGTGTAAATTCACAACGTATCGATGCCAACGTTCACAAGAACCAAAACCGGGCCAACATTAGACTACTCAGTTGCGCCCTAACAGTATAACTTTGGAAACAGTACATTTTCTCTTTCAATCGAACAAAGAGTAAAACCTAATTATATTGTTCAATTATGCCCCGAGAGTGTAAATTTGCAACCTATCGATGCCAACATACACAAGAATCAAAACCGAACCAACATTAGACTACTCAGTTGCGCGTTAACAGTTTAACTTTGGAAACAGTACTTTTTCTCATTCAATCGAACAAAGAGTAAAACCTAATTATATTATTCTAGTATGCCCCGAGAGTGTAAATTCACAACGTATCGATGCTAACGTTCACACGAACCAAAACCGGACCAACATTAGACTACTCAGTTGCGCCCTAAAAGTATAACTTTAGAAACGATTTTTCTTATTCAATCGAACAAAGTGTAAAACCTAATTATATTGTTCTATTATGCCCCGAGAGTGCAAATTCACAACGTATCGATGCCAACGTTCACAAGAACCAAAACCGGGCCAACATTAGACTACTCAGTTGCGCCCTAACAGTATAACTTTGGAAACAGTACTTTTTCTCTTTCAATCGAAGAAAGAGTAAAACCTAATTATTTTGTTCTATTTTTCCCCGAGAGAGTAAATTCGCACCGTATCGTTGCCAACGTTCACAAGAACCAAAACCGGACCAATATTAGACTATTCAGTTGCGCCCTAACAGTATAACTTTGGAAACAGTACTTTTTCTCATTCAGTCGAACAAAGATTAAAACCTAATTATATTGTTCTATTATGCCCGAGAGTGTAAATTCACAACGTATCGATGCCAACGTTCACAAGAACCAAAACCCGGCCAACATTAGACTACTCAGTTGCGCCCTAACAGTATAACTTTGGAAACAGTACTTTTTCTCTTTCAATCGAAGAAAGAGTAAAACCTAATTATATTGTTCAATTATGCCCCGAGAGTGTAAATTTGCAACCAATCGATGCCAACATACACAAGAATCAAAACCGAACCAACATTAGACTACTCAGTTGCGCGTTAACAGTTTAACTTTGGAAACGGTACTTTTCCTCATTCAGTCGAACAAAGAGTAAAACCTAATTATTTTGTTCTATTTTTCCCCGAGAGAGTAAATTCGCACCATATCGTTGCCAACGTTCCCAAGAACCAAAACCGGACCAACATTAGACTACTCAGTTGCGCCCTAACAGTATAACTTTGGAAACAGTACTTTTTCTCATTCAGTCGAACAAAGATTAAAACCTAATTATATTGTTCTATTATTCCCCGAGAGTGTAAATTCACAACGTATCGATGCTAACGTTCACACGAACCAAAACCGGACCAACATTAGACTACTCAGTTGCGCCCTAACAGTATATCTTTTGAAACAGTACTTTTTCTCATTCAATCGAACAAAGTGCAAAACCTAATTATATTGTTGTATTATGCCCCGAGAGTGTAAATTCACGTATCGATGCCAACGTTCACAAGAACCAAAACCGGCCAACATTAGACTACTTAGTTGTGCCACTAACGGTATAACATTGGAAACAAGACATTTTCTCATTCAATCGAACAATGTGCAAAACATAATTATATTGTTCAATTACGAGAGTGTAAATTTGCAACCAATCGATGCCAACATACACAAGAATCAAAACCGAACCAACATTAGACTACTCAGTTGCGCGTTAACAGTTTAACTTTGGAAACAGTACTTTTTCTCATTCAATCGAACAAAGAGTAAAACCTAATTATATTATTCTATTATGCCCCGAGAGTGTAAATTCACAACGTATCGATGCTAACGTTCACACGAACCAAAACCGACCAACATTAGACTACTCGGTTGCGCACTAACGGTATATCTTTTGAAACGTACTTTTTCTCATTCAATCGAACAAAGTGCAAAACCTAATTATATTGTTCTATCACGCCCCAAGAGTGTAAATTCACAACGTATCGATGCCAACGTTCACAAGAACCAAAACCGGGCCAACATTCGACTTCGCAGTTGCGCCCTAATAGTATATCTTTTGAAACAGTACTTTTTCTCATTCAATCGAACAAAGTGCAAAACCTAATGATATTGTTCTATTATGCCCCGAGAGTGTAAATTCACAACGTATCGATGCCAACGTTCACAAGAACCAAAACCGGGCCAACATTAGACTACTCAGTTGCGCCCTAACAGTATAACTTTGGAAACGATTTTTCACTTTCAATCGAAGAAAGAGTAAAACCTAATTATTTTGTTCTATTTTTCCCGAGAGAGTAAATTCTCACCGTATCGTTGCCAACGTTCACAAGAACCAAAATCGGACCAACATTAGACAACTCAGTTGCGCCCTAACAGTATAACTTTGGAAACAGTACTTTTTCTCATTCAGTCGAACAAAGATTAAAACCTAATTATATTATTCTATTATACCCCGAGAGTGTAAATTCACAACGTATCGATGCCAACGTTCACAAGAACCAAAACCGGGCCAACATTAGACTTCGCGATTGCGCCCTAACCGTATATCTTTTGAAAGCTGTACTTTTCTCATTCAATCGAACAAAGAGCAAAACCTATTGATATTGTTCTATTATGCCCCGAGAGTGTAAATTCACAACGTATCGATGCCAACGTTCACAAGAACCAAAACCGGGCCAACATTAGACTACTCAGTTGCGCCCTAACAGTATAACTTTGGAAATAGTACATTTTCTCTTTCAATCGAACAAAGAGTAAAACCTAATTATATTGTTCAATTATGCCCCGAGAGTGTAAATTTGCAACCAATCGATGCCAACATACACAAGAATCAAAACCGAACCAACATTAGACTACTCGGTTGCGCGTTAACGAGTTTAACTTTGGAAACGAGTACTTTTCTCATTCAATCGAACAAAGAGTAAAACCTAATTATATTATTCTAGTATGCCCGAGAGTGTAAATTCACAACGTATCGATGCTAACGTTCACACGAACCAAAACCGACCAACATTAGACTACTCGGTTGCGCCTAAAAGTATAACTTTAGAAACGATTTTTCTTATTCAATCGAACAAAGTGTAAAACCTAATTATATTGTTCTATTATGCCCCGAGAGTGCAAATTCAAAACGTATCGATGCCAACGTTCACAAGAACCAAAACCGGGCCAACATTAGACTACTCAGTTGCGCCCTAACAGTATAACTTTGGAAACAGTACTTTTTCTCTTTCAATCGAAGAAAGAGTAAAACCTAATTATTTTGTTCTATTTTTCCCCGAGAGAGTAAATTCGCACCGTATCGTTGCCAACGTTCACAAGAAACAAAACCGGACCAATATTAGACTATTCTGTTGCGCCCTAACAGTATAACTTTGGAAACAGTACTTTTTCTCATTCGATCGAACAAAGAGTAAAACCTAATTATATTGTTCTATTATGCCCCGAGAGTGTAAATTCACAACGTATCGATGCCAACGTTCAAAAGAACCAAAACCGGGCCAACATTAGACTACTCAGTTGCGCCCTAACAGTATAACTTTGGAAACAGCACATTTTCTCTTTCAATCGAAGAAAGAGTAAAACCTAATTATATTGTTCAATTATGCCCCGAGAGTGTAAATTTGCAACCAATCGATGCCAACATACACAAGAATCAAAACCGAACCAACATTAGACTACTCAGTTGCGCGTTAACAGTTTAACTTTGGAAACAGTACTTTTCCTCATTCAATCGAACAAAGAGTAAAACCTAATTATTTTGTTCTATTTTTCCCCGAGAGAGTAAATTCGCACCATATCGTTGCCAACGTTCCCAAAAACCAAAACCGGACCAACATTAGACTACTCAGTTGCGCCCTAACAGTATAACTTTGGAAACAGTACTTTTTCTCATTCAGTCGAACAAAGATTAAAACCTAATTATATTCTTCTATTATTCCCCGAGAGTGTAAATTCACAACGTATCGATGCTAACGTTCACACGAACCAAAACCGGACCAACATTAGACTACTCAGTTGCGCCCTAACAGTATATCTTTTGAAACAGTACTTTTTCTCATTCAATCGAACAAAGTGCAAAACCTAATTATATTGTTCTATTATGCCCCGAGAGTGTAAATTCACAACGTATCGATGCCAACGTTCACAAGAACCAAAACCGGGCCAACATTAGACTACTCAGTTGTGCCCTAACAGTATAACTTTGGAAATACATTTTCTCATTCAATCGAACATAGAGTAAAACCTAATTATATTGTTCAATTACGCCCCGAAAGTGTAAATTTGCAACCAATCGATGCCAACATACACAAGAATCAAAACCGAACCAACATTAGACTACTCAGTTACGCGTTAACAGTTTAACTTTGGAAACGTACTTCTTCTCATTCAATCGAACAAAGAGTAAAACCTAATTATATTATTCTATTATGCCCCGAGAGTGTAAATTCACAACGTATCGATGCTAACGTTCACACGAACCAAAACCGGACCAACATTAGACTACTCAGTTGCGCCCTAACAGTATAACTTTAGAAACAGTACTTTTTCTTATTCAATCGAACAAAGTGTAAAACCTAATTATATTGTTCTATTATGCCCCGAGAGTGTAAATTCACAACGTATCGATGCCAACGTTCACAAGAACCAAAACCGGGCCAACATTAGACTACTCAGTTGCGCCCTAACAGTATAACTTTGGAAACAGTACTTTTTCTCCTTCAATCGAAGAAAGAGTAAAACCTAATTATATTGTTCAATTATGCCCCGAGAGTGTAAATTTGCAACCAATCGATGCCAACATACACAAGAATCAAAACCGAACCAACATTAGACTACTCAGTTGCGCGTTAAAAGTATAACTTTGGAAACAGTACTTTTTCTCATTCAATCGAACAAACAGTAAAACCTAATTATTTTGTTCTATTTTTCCCCGAGAGAGTAAATATGCAACGTATCGATGCCAACGTTCACAAGAACCAAAACCGGGCCAACATTAGACTACTCAGTTGCGCCCTAACAGTATAACTTTCGAAACAGTACTTTTTCTCATTCGGTCGAACAAAGATTAAAACCTAATTATATTGTTCTATTATGCCCCGAGAGTGTAAATTCACAACGTATCGATGCTAACGTTCACACGAACCAAAACCGGACCAACATTAGACTACTCGATTGCGCACTAACGGTATATCTTTTGAAACAAGATTTTTCTCATTCAATCGAACAAAGTGCAAAACCTAATTATATTGTTCTATTATGAGAGTGTAAATTCACATCGTATCGATGCCAACGTTCACAAGAACCAAAACCGGCCAACATTAGACTTCGCAGCTTGCGCCCTAACAAGATATCTTTTGAAACAGTACTTTTTCTCATTCAATCGAACAAAGTGCAAAACCAAATGATATTGTTCTATTATGCCCCGAGAGTGTAAATTCACAACGTATCGATGCCAACGTTCATAAGAACCAAAACCGGGCCAACATTAGACTACTCAGTTGCGCCCTAACAGTATAACTTTGGAAACAGTACTTTTTCACTTTCAATCGAAGAAAGAGTAAAACCTAATTATTTTGTTCTATTTTTCCCCGAGAGAGTAAATTCGCACCGTATCGTTGCTAACGTTCACAAGAACCAAAACCGGACCAACATTAGACTATTCAGTTGCGCCCTAACAGTATAACTTTGGAAACAGTACTTTTTCTCATTCAGTCGAACAAAGATTAAAACCTAATTATATTGTTCTATTATGCCCCGAGAGTGTAAATTCACAACGTATCGATGCCAACGTTCACAAGAACCAAAACCGGGCCAACATTAGACTACTCAGTTGCGCCCTAACAGTATAACGTTGGAAACAGTACTTTTTCTCTTTCAATCGAAGAAAGAGTATAACCTAATTATATTGTTCAATTATGCCCCGAGAGTGTAAATTTGCAACCAATCGATGCCAACATACACAAGAATCAAAACCGAACCAACATTAGACTACTCAGTTGCGCGTTAACAGTTTAACTTTGGAAACAGTACTTTTTCTCATTCAATCGAACAAAGAGTAAAACCTAATTTTTTTGTTCTATTTTTCCCCGAGAGAGTAAATTCGCACCGTATCGTTGCCAACGTTCACAAGAACCAAAACCGGACCAACATTAGACTACTCAGTTGCGCCCTAACAGTATAACTTTGGAAACAGTACATTTTCTCTTTCAATCGAACAAAGAGTAAAACCTAATTATATTGTTCAATTATGCCCCGAGAGTGTAAATTTGCAACCAATCGATGCCAACATACACAAGAATCAAAACCGAACCAACATTAGACTACTCAGTTGCGCGTTAACAGTTTAACTTTGGAAACAGTACTTTTTCTCATTCAATCGAACAAAGAGTAGAACCTAATTATATTATTCTAGTATGCCCCGAGAGTGTATATTGGCAACGTATCGTTGTCTACGTTCACAAGAACCAAAACCGGAACAACATTAGACTACTCAGTTGCGCCCTAAGAGTATAACTTTAGAAACGATTTTTCTTATTCAATCGAACAAAGTGCAAAACCTAATTATATTGTTCTATTATGCCCCGAGAGTGCAAATTCACAACGTATCGATGCCAACGTTCACAAGAACCAAAACCGGGCCAACATTAGACTACTCAGTTGCGCCCTAACAGTATAACTTTGGAAACAGTACTTTTTCTCTTTCAATCGAAGAAAGAGTAAAACCTAATTATTTTGTTCTATTTTTTCCCGAGAGAGTAAATTCGCACCGTATCGTTGCCAACGTTCACAAGAACCAAAACCGGACCAATATTAGACTATTCAGTTGCGCCCTAACAGTATAACTTTGGAAACAGTACTTTTTCTCATTCAGTCGAACAAAGATTAAAACCTAATTATATTGTTCTATTATGCCCCGAGAGTGTAAATTTACAATATATCGATGCCAACGTTCACAAGAACCAAAACCGGGCCAACATTAGACTACTCAGTTGCGCCTAAGATAACTTTCGAAACGATTTTTCTCTTTCAATCGAAGAAAGAGTAAAACCTAATTATATTGTTCAATTATGCCCCGAGAGTGTAAATTTGCAACCAATCGATGCCAACATACACAAGAATCAAAACCGAACCAACATTAGACTACTCAGTTGCGCGTTAACAGTTTAACTTTGGAAACAGTACTTTTTCTCATTCAATCGAACAAAGAGTAAAACCTAATTATATTATTCTAGTATGCCCCGAGAGTGTAAATTCACAACGTATCGATGCTAACGTTCACACGAACCAAAACCGGACCAACATTAGACTACTCAGTTGCGCCCTAAAAGTATAACTTTAGAAACAAGATTTTTCTTATTCAATCGAACAAAGTGTAAAACCTAATTATATTGTTCTATTATGCCCCGAGAGTGCAAATTCACAACGTATCGATGCCAACGTTCACAAGAACCAAAACCGGACCAACATTAGACTACTCAGTTGCGCCCTAACAGTATAACTTTGGAAAGATTTTTCTCTTTCAATCGAACAAAGAGTAAAACCTAATTATTCTGTTCTATTTTTCCCAGAGAGAGTAAATTCGCACCGTATCGTTGCCAACGTTCACAAGAACCAAAACCGGACCAATATTAGACTATTCTGTTGCGCCCTAACAGTATAACTTTGGAAACGATTTTTCTCATTCGGTCGAACAAAGATTAAAACCTAATTATATTGTTCTATTATGCCCCGAGTGTAAATTTACAATATATCGATGCCAACGTTCACAAGAACCAAAACCGGCCAACATTAGACTACTCGGTTGCGCCCTAACGGATAACTTTCGAAACAAGATTTTTTCTCATTCGGTCGAACAAAGATTAAAACCTAATTATATTGTTCTATTATGCCCCGAGAGTGTAAATTCACAACGTATCGATGCTAACGTTCACACGAACCAAAACCGGACCAACATTAGACTACTCAGTTGCGCACTAACGGATATCTTTTGAAACAAGATTTTTCTCATTCAATCGAACAAAGTGCAAAACCTAATTATATTGTTCTATTATGCCCGAGAGTATAAATTCACAACGTATCGATGCCAACGTTCACAAGAACCAAAACCGGCCAACATTAGACTTCGCATTGCGCCTAACAAGATATCTTTTGAAACGGATTTTTCTCATTCAATCGAACAAAGTGCAAAACCTAATGATATTGTTCTATTATGCCCCGAGAGTGTAAATTCACAACGTATCGATGCCAACGTTCATAAGAACCAAAACGGGGCCAACATTAGACTACTCAGTTGCGCCCTAACATTATAACTTTGGAAACAGTACTTTTTCACTTTCAATCGAAGAAAGAGTAAAACCTAATTATTTTGTTCTATTTTTCCCCGAGAGAGTAAATTCGCACCGTATCGTTGCTAACGTTCACAAGAACCAAAATCGGACCAACATTAGACTATTCAGTTGCGCCCTAACAGTATAACTTTGGAAACAGTACTTTTTCTCATTCAGTCGAACAAAGATTAAAACTTAATTATATTGTTGTATTATGCCTCGAGAGTGTAAATTCACAAAGTATCGATGCCAACGTTCACAAGAACCAAAACCGGGCCAACATTAGACTACTCGGTTGCGCCCTAACGATAACGTTGGAAATCGATTTTTCTCTTTCAATCGAAGAAAGAGTAAAACCTAATTATATTGTTCAATTATGCCCCGAGAGTGTAAATTTGCAACCAATCGATGCCAACATACACAAGAATCAAAACCGAACCAACATTAGACTACTCAGTTGCGCGTTAACAGTTTAACTTTGGAAACAGTACTTTTTCTCATTCAATCGAACAAAGAGTAAAACCTAATTATTTTGTTCTATTTTTCCCCGAGAGAGTAAATTCGCACCGTATCGTTGCCAACGTTCACAAGAACCAAAACCGGACCAACATTAGACTACTCAGTTGCGCCCTAACAGTATAACTTTGGAAACAGTACTTTTTCTCATTCAATCGAACAAAGAGTAAAACCTAATTATATTGTTCTATTATGCCCCGAGAGTGTAAATTCACAACGTATCGATGCTAACGTTCACAAGAACCAAAACCGGACCAACATTAGACTACTCAGTTGCGCCCTAAAAGTATAACTTTAGAAACAGTACTTTTTCTCATTCAATCGAACAAAGTGCAAAACCTAATGATATTGTTCTATTATGCCCCGAGAGTGTAAATTCACAACGTATCGATGCCAACGTTCATAAGAACCAAAACCGGGCCAACATTAGACTACTCAGTTGCGCCCTAACAGTATAACTTTGGAAATGACTTTTCACTTTTCCCTTTCAATCGAAGAAAGAGTAAAACCTAATTATTTTGTTCTATTTTTCCCCGAGAGAGTAAATTCGCACCGTATCGTTGCCAACGTTCACAAGAACCAAAACCGGACCAACATTAGACTATTCAGTTGCGCCCTAACAGTATAACTTTGGAAACAGTACTTTTTCTCATTCAGTCGAACAAAGATTAAAACCTAATTATATTATTGTATTATGCCCCGAGAGTGAAAATTCACAACGTATCGATGCCAACGTTCGCAAGAACCAAAACCGGGCCAACATTAGACTACTCGATTGCGCCTAATAGTATAACTTTGGAAATGATTTTTCTCTTTCAATCGAAGAAAGAGTAAAACCTAATTATATTGTTCAATTATGCCCGAGAGTGTAAATTTGCAACCAATCGATGCCAACATATACAAGAATCAAAACCGAACCAACATTAGACTACTCAATTTGCGCGTTAACAGTTTAACTTTGGAAACAGTACTTTTTCTCATTCAATCGAACAAAGAGTAAAACCTAATTATTTTGTTCTATTTTTCCCCGAGAGAGTAAATTCGCACCGTATCGTTGCCAACGTTCACAAGAACCAAAACCGGACCAACATTAGACTACTCAGTTGCGCCCTAACAGGATAACTTTGGAAACAAGATTTTTCTCATTCAATCGAACAAAGATTAAAACCTAATTATATTGTTCTATTATGCCCCGAGAGTGTAAATTCACAACGTATCGATGCTAACGTTCACACGAACCAAAACCGGACCAACATTAGACTACTCGATTTGCGCCTAAGAGTATATCTTTTGAAAGCATTTTTCTCATTCAATCGAACAATGTGCAAAACCTAATTATATTGTTCTATTATACCCCGAGAGTGTAAATTCACAACGTATCGATGCCAACGTTCACAAGAACCAAAACCGGGCCAACATTAGACTTCGCAGTTGCGCCCTAACAGTATATCTTTTGAAACAGTATTTTTTCTCATTCAATCGAACAAAGTGCAAAACCTAATGATATTGTTCAATTATGCCCGAGAGTGTAAATTCACAACGTATCGATGCCAACGTTCATATGAACCAAAACGGGGCCAACATTAGACTACTCAGTTGCGCCCTAACAGTATAACTTTGGAAAAAGTTCTTTTTCACTTTCAATCGAAGAAAGAGTAAAACCTAATTATATTGTTCTATTATGCCCCGAGAGTGTAAATTTGCAACCTATCGATGCCAACGTTCACAAGAACCAAAACCGGACCAACATTAGACTATTCATTTGCGCCCTAACAGTATAACTTTGGAAACAGTACTTTTTCTCATTCAGTCGAACAAAGATTAAAACCTAATTATATTGTTGTATTATGCCCCGAGAGTGTAAATTCACAACGTATCGATGCCAACGTTCACAAGAACCAAAACCGGGCCAACATTAGACTACTCAGTTGCGCCCTTACAAAGATAACGTTGGAAAACGATTTTTCTCTTTCAATCGAAGAAAGAGTATAACCTAATTATATTGTTCAATTATGCCCCGAGAGTGTAAATTTGCAACCAATCGATGCCAACATACACAAGAATCAAAACCGAACCAACATTAGACTACTCAGTTGCGCGTTAACAGTTTAACTTTGGAAACACTACTTTTTCTCATTCAATCGAACAAAGAGTAGAACCTAATTATATTATTCTAGTATGCCCCGAGAGTGTAAATTCACAACGTATCGATGCTAACGTTCACACGAACCAAAACCGGACCAACATTAGACTACTCGATTGCGCCTAAAAGTATAACTTTAGAAACAAGATTTTTCTTATTCAATCGAACAAAGTGTAAAACCTAATTATATTGTTCTATTATGCCCGAGAGTGCAAATTCACAACGTATCGATGCCAACGTTCACAAGAACCAAAACCGGCCAACATTAGACTACTCGGTTGCGCCTAACAAGATAACTTTGGAAACGATTTTTCTCTTTCAATCGAAGAAAGAGTAAAACCTAATTATTTTGTTCTATTTTTCCCCGAGAGAGTAAATTCGCACCGTATCGTTGCCAACGTTCACAAGAACCAAAACCGGACCAATATTAGACTATTCAGTTGCGCCCTAACAGTATAACTTTGGAAACAGTACTTTTTCTCATTCAATCGAACAAAGATTAAAACCTAATTATATTGTTCTATTATGCCCCGAGAGTGTAAATTTACAATATATCGATGCCAACGTTCACAAGAACCAAAACCGGGCCAACATTAGACTACTCAGTTGCGCCCTAACAGTATAACTTTCGAAACAGTACTTTTTCTCATTCAATCGAACAAAGAGTAAAACCTAATTATATTGTTCTATTATGCCCTGAGAGTGTAAATTCACAACGTATCGATGCTAACGTTCACAAGAACCAAAACCGGACCAACATTAGACTACACAGTTGCGCACTAACAAGATATCTTTTGAAACAAGATTTTTTCGCATTCAATCGAACAAAGAGCAAAACCTAATTATATTGTTCTATTATGCCCCGAGAGTATAAATTCACAACGTATATATGCCAACGTTCACAAGAACCAAAACCGGACCAACATTAGACTTGCGCCCTAACAAGATATCTTTTGAAACAAGATTTTTCTCATTCAATCGAACAAAGTGCAAAACCTAATGATATTGTTCTATTATGCCCCGAGAGTGTAAATTCACAACGTATCGATGCCAACGTTCATAAGAACCAAAACGGGGCCAACATTAGACTACTCAGTTGCGCCCTAACAGTATAACTTTGGAAACAAAGATTTTTCACTTTCAATCGAAGAAAGAGTAAAACCTAATTATTTTGTTCTATTTTTCCCCGAGAGAGTAAATTCGCACCGTATCGTTGCTAACGTTCACAAGAACCAAAATCGGACCAACATTAGACTATTCAAATTGCGCCTAACAAGATAACTTTGGAAACAAAGATTTTTCTCATTCAATCGAACAAAGAGTAAAACCTAATTATATTGTTCTATTATGCCCCGAGAGTGTAAATTCACAAAGTATCGATGCCAACGTTCACAAGAACCAAAACCGGGACAACAGCGCCCCCTAACAAGATAACGTTGGAAATAAGATTTTTCTCTTTCAATCGAAGAAAGAGTAAAACCTAATTATATTGTTCAATTATGCCCGAGAGTGTAAATTTGCAACCAATCGATGCCAACATACACAAGAATCAAAACCGAACCAACATTAGACTACTCATGCGCGTTAACTTTAACTTTGGAAACAAGATTTTTCTCATTCAATCGAACAAAGAGTAAAACCTAATTATTTTGTTCTATTTTTCCCCGAGAGAGTAAATTCTCACCGTATCGTTGCCAACGTTCACAAGAACCAAAATCGGACCAACATTAGACAACTCAGTTGCGCCCTAACAAAGATAACTTTGGAAACAAGATTTTTCTCATTCAACCGAACAAAGAGTAAAACCGTATTATATTCTTCTATTATGCCCCGAGAGTGTAAATTCACAACGTATCGATGCTAACGTTCACACGAACCAAAACCGGACCAACATTAGACTACTCAGTTGCGCCCTAAAAGTATAACTTTAGAAATAGTACTTTTTCTTATTCAATCGAACAAAGTGCAAAACCTAATGATATTGTTCTATTATGCCCCGAGAGTGTAAATTCACAACGTATCGATGCCAACGTTCATAAGAACCAAAACCGGGCCAACATTAGACTACTCAGTTGCGCCCTAACAGTATAACTTTGGAAACAGTACTTTTTCACTTTCAATCGAAGAAAGAGTAAAACCTAATTATTTTGTTCTATTTTTCCCCGAGAGAGTAAATTCGCACCGTATCGTTGCCAACGTTCACAAGAACCAAAATCGGACCAACATTAGACTATTCATTGCGCCTAACAAGATAACTTTGGAAACGATTTTTCTCATTCAGTCGAACAAAGATTAAAACCTAATTATATTATTGTATTATGCCCCGAGAGTGAAAATTCACAACGTATCGATGCCAACGTTCGCAAGAACCAAAACCGGGCCAACATTAGACTACTCAGTTGCGCCCTAATAGTATAACTTTGGAAACAGTACTTTTTCTCTTTCAATCGAAGAAAGAGTAAAACCTAATTATATTGTTCAATTATGCCCCGAGAGTGTAAATTTGCAACCAATCGATGCCAACATATACAAGAATCAAAACCGAACCAACATTAGACTACTCAGTTGCGCGTTAACAGTTTAACTTTGGAAACAGTACTTTTTCTCATTCAATCGAACAAAGAGTAAAACCTAATTATTTTGTTCTATTTTTCCCCGAGAGAGTAAATTCGCACCGTATCGTTGCCAACGTTCACAAGAACCAAAACCGGACCAACATTAGACTACTCAGTTGCGCCCTAACAGTATAACTTTGGAAACAAGATTTTTCTCATTCAGTCGAACAAAGATTAAAACCTAATTATATTGTTCTATTATGCCCCGAGAGTGTAAATTCACAACGTATCGATGCTAACGTTCACACGAACCAAAACCGGACCAACATTAGACTACTCAGTTGCGCCCTAACAGTATATCTTTTGAAACAGTACTTTTTCTCATTCAATCGAACAATGTGCAAAACCTAATTATATTGTTCTATTATACCCCGAGAGTGTAAATTCACAACGTATCGATGCCAACGTTCACAAGAACCAAAACCGGGCCAACATTAGACTTCGCAGTTGCGCCCTAACAGTATATCTTTTGAAACAGTACTTTTTCTCATTCAATCGAACAAAGTGCAAAACCTAATGATATTGTTCTATTATGCCCCGAGATTGTAAATTCACAACGTATCGATGCCAACGTTCATAAGAACCAAAACGGGGCCAACATTAGACAACTCAGTTGCGCCCTAACAGTATAACTTTGGAAACAGTACTTTTTCACTTTCAATCGAAGAAAGAGTAAAACCTAATTATTTTGTTCTATTTTTCCCCGAGAGAGTAAATTCGCACCGTATCGTTGCTAACGTTCACAAGAACCAAAACCGGACCAACATTAGACTATTCAGTTGCGCCTAACAAAGATAACTTTGGAAACAAGATTTTTCTCATTCAGTCGAACAAAGATTAAAACCTAATTATATTGTTGTATTATGCCCCGAGAGTGTAAATTCACAACGTATCGATGCCAACGTTCACAAGAACCAAAACCGGGCCAACATTAGACTACTCAGTTGCGCCCTAACAGTATAACGTTGGAAACAGTACTTTTTCTCTTTCAATCGAAGAAAGAGTATAACCTAATTATATTGTTCAATTATGCCCCGAGAGTGTAAATTTGCAACCAATCGATGCCAACATACACAAGAATCAAAACCGAACCAACATTAGACTACTCAGTTGCGCGTTAACAGTTTAACTTTGGAAACACTACTTTTTCTCATTCAATCGAACAAAGAGTAAAACCTAATTTTTTTGTTCTATTTTTCCCCGAGAGAGTAAATTCTCACCGTATCGTTGCCAACGTTCACAAGAACCAAAACCGGACCAACATTAGACTACTCGCTTGCGCCTAACAAAGATAACTTTGGAAACAAGACATTTTCTCTTTCAATCCAACAAAGAGTAAAACCTAATTATATTGTTCAATTATGCCCTGAGAGTGTAAATTTGCAACCAATCGATGCCAACGTACACAAGAATCAAAACCGAACCAACATTAGACTACTCGCCATTGCTGCTAGCGCTTAACTTTGGAAACAAGATTTTTCTCATTCGATCGAACAAAGAGTAAAACCTAATTATATTGTTCTATTATGCCCCGAGAGTGTAAATTCACAACGTATCGATGCCAACGTTCACAAGAACCAAAACCGGGCCAACATTAGACTACACAGTTGCGCCCTAACAGTATATCTTTCGAAACAGTACTTTTTCTCATTCAATCGAACAAAGATTAAAACCTAATTATATTGTTCTATTATGCCCCGAGAGTGTAAATTCACAACGTATCGATGCTAACGTTCACACTAACCAAAACCGGACGAACATTAGACTACTAACAAGATATCTTTTGAAACAAGATTTTTTCTCATTCAATCGAACAAAGTGCAAAACCTAATTATATTGTTCTATTATGCCCCGAGAGTGTAAATTCACAACGTATCGATGTCAACGTTCACAAGAACCAAAACCGGGCCAACATTAGACCTCGCAGTTGCGCCCTAACAGTATATCTTTTGAAACAGTATTTTCTCTCATTCAATCGAACAAAGTGCAAAACCTAATTATATTGTTCTATTATGCCCCGAGAGTGTAAATTCACAACGTATCGATGCCAACGTTCACAAGAACCAAAACCGGCCAACATTAGACTACTCATTACTTGCGCCTAACAAGATAACTTTAGAAACATTACTTTTTCTTATTCAATCGAACAAAGTGTAAAACCTAATTATATTGTTCTATTATGCCCCGAGATTGTAAATTTGCAACCTATCGATGCCAACATTCACAAGAATCAAAACCGAACCAACATTAGACTACTCAGTTGCGCCCTAACAGTATAACTTTGGAAACAGTACTTTTTCTCATTCAGTCGAACAAAGATTAAAACCTAATTATATTGTTCTATTATGCCCCGAGAGTGTAAATTCACAACGTATCGATGCCAACGTTCACAAGAACCAAAACCGGGCCAACATTAGACTTCGCAGTTGCGCCCTAACAATATATCTTTCAAACAAGATTTTTCTCATTCAATCGAACAAAGTGCAAAACCTAATTATATTATTCTATTATGCCCCGAGAGTGTAAATTCACAACGTATCGATGCCAACGTTCAAAAACACCAAAACCGGGCCAACATTAGACTACTCAGTTGCGCCCTAACAGTATAACTTTGAAAACAGTACTTTTTCTCTTTCAATCGAACAAAGAGTAAAACCTAATTATATTGTTCTATTATGCCCCGAGAGTGTAAATTTGCAACCAATCGATGCCAACATTCACAAGAATCAAAACCGAACCAACATTAGACTACTCAGTTGCGCGTTAACAGTTTAACTTTGGAAACAGTACTTTTTCTCATTCAATCGAACAAAGAGTAAAACCTCATTATATTGTTCTATTATGCCCCGAGATTGTAAATTCACAACGTATCAATGCTAACGTTCTCACGAACCAAAACCGGAACAACATTAGACAACTCAGTTGCGCCCTAACAGTATAACTTTAGAAACCTTACTTTTTCTTATTCAATCGAACAAAGTGTAAAACCTAATTATATTGTTCTATTATGCCCCGAGAGTGTAAATTCACAACGTATCGATGCCAACGTACACAAGAACCAAAACCGGGCCAAAATTAGACTACTCGATTGCGCCTAACAAAGATAACTTTGGAAACAGTACATTTTCTCTTTCAATCGAAGAAAGAGTAAAACCTAATTATATTGTTCAATTATGCCCCGAGAGTGTAAATTTGCAACCAATCGATGCCAACATACACAAGAATCAAAACCGAACCAACATTAGACTACTCAGTTGCGCGTTAACAGTTTAACTTTGGAAATAGTACTTTTTCTCATTCAATCGAACAAAGAGTAAAACCTAATTATATTGTTCTATTATGCCCCGAGAGTGTAAATTCACAACGTATCGATGCTAACGTTCGCACGAACCAAAACCGGACCAACATTAGACTACTCATTGCGCCTAAAAGTATAACTTTAGAAACAAGATTTTTCTTATTCAATCGAACAAAGTGTAAAACCTAATTATATTGTTCTATTATGCCCCGAGAGTGCAAATTCACAACGTATCGATGCCAACGTTCACAAGAACCAAAACCGGGCCAACATTAGACTACTCAGTTGCGCCCTAACAGTATAACTTTAGAAACATTACTTTTTCTTATTCAATCGAACAAAGTGTAAAACCTAATTATATTGTTCTATTATGCCCCGAGATTGTAAATTTGGAACCTATCGATGCCAACATTCACAAGAATCAAAACCGAACCAACATTAGACTACTCAGTTGCGCCCTAACAGTATAACTTTGGATACAGTACCTTTTCTCATTCGATCGAACAAAGAGAAAAACCTAATTATATTGTTTTATTATGCCCCGAGAGTGTAAATTCACAACGTATCGATGCCAACGTTCACAAGAACCAAAACCGGGCCAACATTAGACTACTCAGTTGCGCCTAACAATATAACTTTGGAAACAAGATTTTTCTCTTTCAATCGAACAAAGAGTAAAACCTAATTATATTGTTCTATTATGCCCCGAGAGTGTAAATTTGCAACCTATCGATGCCAACATTCACAAGAATCAAAACCGAACCAACATTAGACTACTTAGTTGCGCCCTAACAGTATAACTTTGGAAACAGTACTTTTTATCTTTCAATCGAAGAAAGAGTAAAACCTAATTATATTGTTCAATTATGCCCCGAGAGTGTAAATTTGCAACCTATCGATGCCAACATTCACAAGAATCAAAACCGAACCAACATTAGACTACTCAGTTGCGCGTTAACAGTTTAACTTTGGAAACAGTACTATTTCTCATTCAATCGAACAAAGAGTAATACCTAATTATATTGTTCTATTATGCCCCGAGAGTGTAAATTCACAACGTATCGATGCTAACGTTCACACGAACCAAAACCGGACCAACATTAGACTACTCAGTTGCGCCCTAAAAGTATAACTTTAGAAACAGTATTTTTTCTTATTCAATCGAACAAAGTGTAAAATCTAATTATATTGTTCTATTATGCCCCGAGAGTGTAAATTCACAACGTATCGATGCCAACGTTCACAAGAACCAAAACCGGGCCAACATTAGACTACTCAGTTGCGCCCTAAAAGTATAGCTTTGGAAACAGTACTTTTTCTCTTTCAGTCGAACAAAGATTAAAACCTAATAATATTGTTCTATTATGCCCCGAGAGTTTAAATTCACAACGTATCGATGCCAACGTTCACAAGAACCAAAACCGGGCCAACATTAGACTACTCAGTTGCGCCCTAACAGTATAACTTTGGAAACAGTACTTTTTCTCTTTCAGTCGAACAAAGATTAAAACCTAATAATATTGTTCTATTATGCCCCGAGAGTGTAAATTTGCAACCAATCGATGCCAACATACACAAGAATCAAAACCGAACCAACATTAGACTACTCAGTTGCGCGTTAACAGTTTAACTTTGGAAACAGTACTTTTTCTCATTCAATCGAACAAATAGTAAAACCTAATTATTTTGTTCTATTTTTCCCCGAGAGAGTAAATTCGCACCGTATCGTTGCCAACTTTCACAAGAACCAAAACCGGACCAACATTAGACTACTGCGCCTAACAAAGATAACTTTGGAAACAAGATTTTTCTCATACAAATAACAAAGATTAAAACCTAATTATATTGTTCTATTATGCCCCGAGAGTGTAAATTCACAACGTATCGATGCTAACGTTCACACGAACCAAAACCGGACCAACATTAGACTACTCAGTTGCGGCCTAACAAGATATCTTTTGAAAGATTTTTCTCATTCAATCGAACAAAGTGCAAAACCTAATTATATTGTTCTATTATGCCCCGAGAGTGTAAATTCACAACGTATCGATGCCAACGTTCACAAGAACCAAAACCGGGCCAACATTAGACTACTCAGTTGCGCCCTAACAGTATAACTTTAGAAACATTACTTTTTCTTATTCAATCGAACAAAGTGTAAAACCTAATTATATTGTTCTATTATGCCCCGAGATTGTAAATTTGCAACATATCAATGCCAACATTCACAAGAATCAAAACCGAACCAACATTAGTTAGCGCTTTAACTTTGGAAACAAGATTTTTTCTCATTCGATCGAACAAAGATTAAAACCTAATTATATTGTTCTATTATGCCCCGAGAGTGTAAATTCACAACGTATCGATGCCAACGTTCACAAGAACCAAAATCGGGCCAACATTAGACTACACAGTTGCGCCCTAACAGTATATCTTTCGAAACAGTACTTTTTCTCATTCAATCGAACAAAGTGCAAAACCTAATTATATTGTTCTATTATGCCCCGAGAGTGTAAATTCACAACGTATCGATGCCAACGTTCAAAAGAACCAAAACCGGCCAACATTAGACTACTCAGTTGCGCCCTAACAGTATAACTTTGGAAACAGTACTTTTTCTCTTTCAATCGAACAAAGAGTAAAACCTAATTATATTGTTCTATTATGCCCCGAGAGTGTAATTTGCAACCTATCGATGCCAACATTCACAAGAATCAAAACCGAAGCAACATTAGACTACTTGCGCGTGAATGCTTTAACTTTGGAAACAAGATTTTTCTCATTCAATCGAACAAAGAGTAAAACCTCATTATATTGTTCTATTATGCCCCGAGAGTGTAAATTCACAACGTATCAATGCTAACGTTCACACGAACCAAAACTGGGCCAACATTAGACTACACAGTTGCGCCCTAACAGTATATCTTTCGAAACAGTACTTTTTCTCATTCAATCGAACAAAGTGCAAAACCTAATTATATTGTTCTATTATGCCCCGAGAGTGTAAATTCACAACGTATCGATGCCAACGTTCAAAAGAACCAAAACCGGCCAACATTAGACTACTCGGTTGCGCCTAACAAAGATAACTTTGGAAACAAGAATTTTTCTCTTTCAATCGAACAAAGAGTAAAACCTAATTATATTGTTCTATTATGCCCCGAGAGTGTAATTTGCAACCTATCGATGCCAACATTCACAAGAATCAAAACCGAAGCAACATTAGACTACTCAGTTGCGCGTGAACAGTTTAACTTTGGAAAGATTTTTCTCATTCAATCGAACAAAGAGTAAAACCTCATTATATTGTTCTATTATGCCCGAGAGTGTAAATTCACAACGTATCAATGCTAACGTTCACACGAACCAAAACCGGACCAACATTAGACAACTCTTGCGCCTAACAAAGATAACTTTAGAAACAAGATTTTTCTTATTCAATCGAACAAAGTGTAAAACCTAATTATATTGTTCTATTATGCCCCGAGAGTGTAAATTCACAACGTATCGATGCCAACGTACACAAGAACCAAAACCGGGCCAACATTAGACTACTCAGTTGCGCCTTAACAAAGATAACTTTGGAAACAAGACATTTTCTCTTTCAATCGAACAAAGAGTAAAACCTAATTATATTGTTCTATTATGCCCCGAGAGTGCAAATTCACAACGTATCGATGCCAACGTTCACAAGAACCAAAACCGGGCCAACATTAGACTACTCAACACATCCACAGCGCATGATAACTTTGGAAACAAGATTTTTCTCTTTCAATCGAAGAAAGAGTAAAACCTAATTATTTTATTCTATTTTTCCCCGAGAGAGTAAATTCGCACCGTATGCCAACGTTCACAAGAACCAAAACCGGACCAACATTAGACTATTCGCTTGCGCCCTAACAAAGATAACTTTGGAAACAAGATTTTTCTCATTCAGTCGAACAAAGATTAAAACCTAATAATATTGTTCTATTATGCCCCGAGAGTTTAAATTCACAACGTATCGATGCCAACGTTCACAAGAACCAAAACCGGGCCAACATTAGACTACTCAGTTGCGCCCTAACAGTATAACTTTGGAAACAAGATTTTTCTCTTTCAATCGAAGAAAGAGTAAAACCTAATTATATTGTTCAATTATGCCCTGAGAGTGTAAATTTGCAACCAATCGATGCCAACATACACAAGAATCAAAACCGAACCAACATTAGACTACTCAGTTGCGCGTTAACAGTTTAACTTTGGAAACAGTACTTTTTCCCATTCAATCGAACAAATAGTAAAACCTAATTATTTTGTTCTATTTTTCCCCGAGAGAGTAAATTCGCACCGTATCGTTGCCAACGTTCACAAGAACCAAAACCGGGCCAACATTAGACTACTCGCTGCGCCCTAACAAAGATAACTTTGGAAACAAGATTTTTCTCATTCAGTCGAACAAAGATTAAAACCTAATTATATTGTTCTATTATGCCCCGAGAGTGTAAATTCACAACGTATCGATGCTAACGTTCACACGAACCAAAACCGAACCAACATTAGACTAGTCGCTTGCGCCTAACAAGATATCTTTTGAAACAAGATTTTTCTCATTCAATCGAACAAAGTGCAAAACCTAATCATATTGTTCTGTTATGCCCCGAGAGTGTAAATTCACAACGTATCGATGTCAACGTTCACAAGAACCAAAACCGGGCCAACATTAGACTTCGCAGTTGCGCCCTAACAAAGATATCTTTTGAAACAAGATTTTTTCTCATTCAATCGAACAAAGTGCAAAACCTAATTATATTGTTCTATTATGCCCCGAGAGTGTAAATTCACAACGTATCGATGCCAACGTTCACAAGAACCAAAATCGGGCCAACATCAGACTACTCAGTTGCGCCCTAACCGTATAACTTTAGAAACATTACTTTTTCTTATTCAATCGAACAAAGTGTAAAACCAAATTATATTGTTCTATTATGCCTCGAGATTGTAAATTTGCAACCTATCGATGCCAACATTCACAAGAATCAAAACCGAACCAACATTAGACTACTCAGTTGCTGCTAGCGCTTAACTTTGGATACGATTTCTTTTCTCATTCGATCGAACAAAGAGTAAAACCTAATTATATTGTTCTATTATGCCCCGAGAGTGTAAATTCACAACGTATCGATGCCAACGTTCACAAGAACCAAAACCGGCCAACATTAGACTACACAAATTGCGCCTAACAAAGATATCTTTCGAAACAAGACATTTTCTCATTCAATCGAACAAAGTGCAAAACCTAATTATATTGTTCTATTATGCCCCGAGAGTGTAAATTCACAACGTATCGATGCCAACGTTCAAAAGAACCAAAACCGGGCCAACATTAGACTACTCAGTTGCGCCCTAACAATATAACTTTGGAAACAGTACTTTTTCTCTTTCAATCGAACAAAGAGTAAAACCTAATTATATTGTTCTATTATGCCCCGAGAGTGTAAATTTGCAACCTATCGATGCGAACATTCACAAGAATCAAAACCGAACCAACATTAGACTACTTAGATGCGCACTAACAGTATAACTTTGGAAACAGTACTTTTTCTCTTTCAATCGAAGAAAGAGTAAAACCTAATTATATTGTTCAATTATGCCCCGAGAGTGTAAATTTGCAACCTATCGATGCCAACATTCACAAGAATCAAAACCGAACCAACATTAAACTACTCGCTGCTACACGCTTAACTTTGGAAACAAGATTTTTCTCATTCAATCGAACAAAGAGTAAAACCTAATTATATTGTTCTATTATGCCCCGAGAGTGTAAATTCACAACGTATCGATGCTAACGTTCACACGAACCAAAACCGGACCAACATTAGACTACTTTGCGCCTAAAAGTTTAACTTTAGAAAGACTTTTTCTCATTCAATCGAACAAAGTGTAAAACCTAATTATATTGTTCTATTATGCCCCGAGAGTGCAAATTCACAACGTATCGATGCCAACGTTCACAAGAACCAAAACCGGCCAACATTAGACTACTCATTGCGCCCTAACAAAGATAACTTTGGAAACAGTACTTTTTCTCATTCAGTCGAACAAAGAGTAAAACCTAATTATATTGTTCTATTATGCCCCGAGAGTGTAAATTCACAACGTATCGATGCCAACGTTCACAAGAACCAAAACCGGGCCAACATTAGACTACTCGTTGCGCCTAACAAGATAACTTTGGAAACAAAGATTTTTCTCTTTCAATCGAAGAAAGAGTAAAACCTAATTATATTGTTCAATTATGCCCTGAGAGTGTAAATTTGCAACCAATCGATGCCAACATACACAAGAATCAAAACCGAACCAACATTAGACTACTCAAGCGCGTTAACGGTTTAACTTTGGAAACAAGATTTTTCTCATTCAATCGAACAAAGAGTAAAACCTAATTTTTTTGTTCTATTTTTCCCCGAGAGAGTAAATTCTCACCGTATCGTTGCCAACGTTCACAAGAACCAAAACCGGACCAACATTAGACTACTCATTGCGCCTAACAAAGATAACTTTGGAAAGATTTTTCTCATTCAGTCGAACAAAGATTAAAACCTAATTATATTGTTCTATTATGCCCCGAGAGTGTAAATTCACAACGTATCGATGCTAACGTTCACACGAACCAAAACCGGACCAACATTAGACTACTCAGTTGCGCCTAACAAGATATCTTTTGAAACAAGATTTTTCTCATTCAATCGAACAAAGTGCAAAACCTAATTATATTGTTCTATTATGCCCCGAGAGTGTAAATTCACAACGTATCGATGTCAACGTTCACAAGAACCAAAACCGGGCCAACATTAGACCTCGCAGTTGCGCCCTAACAGTATATCTTTTGAAACAGTATTTTCTCTCATTCAATCGAACAAAGTGCAAAACCTAATTATATTGTTCTATTATGCCCCGAGAGTGTAAATTCACAACGTATCGATGCCAACGTTCACAAGAACCAAAACCGGGCCAACATTAGACTACTCAGTTGCGCACTAACAGTATAACTTTAGAAACATTACTTTTTCTTATTCAATCGAACAAAGTGTAAAACCTAATTATATTGTTCTATTATGCCCCGAGATTGTAAATTTGCAACCTATCGATGCCAACATTCACAAGAATCAAAACCGAACCAACATTAGACTCGCTTGCGCGTTAGCGCTTTAACTTTGGATACGATTTTTTCTCATTCGATCGAACAAAGAGTAAAACCTAATTATATTGTTCTATTATGCCCCGAGAGTGTAAATTCACAACGTATCGATGCCAACGTTCACAAGAACCAAAACCGGGCCAACATTAGACTACACAGTAGCGACCTAACAAAGATATCTTTCGAAACAAGACATTTTCTCATTCAATCGAACAAAGTGCAAAACCTAATTATATTGTTCTATTATGCCCGAGAGTGTAAATTCACAACGTATCGATGCCAACGTTCAAAAGAACCAAAACCGGCCAACATTAGACTACTCATTGCGCCTAACAATATAACTTTGGAAACAGTACTTTTTCTCTTTCAATCGAACAAAGAGTAAAACCTAATTATATTGTTCTATTATGCCCCGAGAGTGTAAATTTGCAACCTATCGATGCGAACATTCACAAGAATCAAAACCGAACCAACATTAGACTACTTAGATGCGCACTAACAGTATAACTTTGGAAACAGTACTTTTTCTCTTTCAATCGAAGAAAGAGTAAAACCTAATTATATTGTTCAATTATGCCCCGAGAGTGTAAATTTGCAACCTATCGATGCCAACATTCACAAGAATCAACACCGAACCAACATTAAACTACTCAATGCGCTGCTAATGCTTTAACTTTGGAAACAAGATTTTTCTCATTCAATCGAACAAAGAGTAAAACCTAATTATATTGTTCTATTATGCCCCGAGAGTGTAAATTCACAACGTATCGATGCGAACGTTCACACGAACCAAAACCGGACCAACATTAGACTACTCAGTTGCGCCCTAACAGTATAACTTTAGAAACAAGATTTTTCTTATTCAATCGAACAAAGTGTAAAACCTAATTATATTGTTCTATTATGCCCCGAGAGTGCAAATTCACAACGTATCGATGCCAACGTTCACAAGAATCAAAACCGGGCCAACATTCGACTACTCGCCTGCGCCTAACAAGATAACTTTGGAAACAAGATTTTTCTCTTTCAATCGAAGAAAGAGTAAAACCTAATTATTTTGTTCTATTTTTCCCCGAGAGAGTAAATTCACAACGTATCGATGCCAACGTTCACAAGAACCAAAACCAGTGCCAACATTAGACTATTCATTGCGCCTAACCGTATAACTTTGGAAACAAGATTTTTCTCTCATTCAAATAACAAAGATTAAAACCTAATAATATTGTTCTATTATGCCCCGAGAGTGTAAATTCACAACGTATCGATGCCAACGTTCACAAGAACCAAAACCGGCCAACATTAGACAACTCGCTTGCGCCTAACAAGATAACTTTGGAAACAAGATTTTTCTCATTCAATCGAACAAAGATTAAAACCTAATTATATTGTTCTATTATGCCCGAGAGTGTAAATTCACAACGTATCGATGCTAACGTTCACACGAACCAAAACCGACCAACATTAGACTACTCTTGCGCCCTAACAAGATATCTTTTGAAACAAAGATTTTTCTCATTCAATCGAACAAAAAGCAAAACCTAATTATATTGTTCTATTATGCCCCGAGTGTGTAAATTTGCAACGTATCGATGCCAAGGTTCAGAAGAACCTAAACCGGCCAACATTAGACCTCGCAGCTTGCGCCTAACAAGATATCTTTTGAAACAAGATTTTCTCTCATTCAATCGAACAAAGTGCAAAACCTAATTATATTGTTCTATTATGCCCCGAGAGTGTAAATTCACAACGTATCGATGCCAACGTTCACAAGAACCAAAACCGGGCCAACATTAGACTACTCAGTTGCGCCCTAACTGCATAACTTTAGAAACATTACTTTTTCTTATTCAATCGAACAAAGTGTAAAACCTAATTATATTGTTCTATTTTGCCCCGAGATTGTAAATTTGCAACATATTTATGCCAACATTCACAAGAATAAAAACAGAAACAACATTAGACTACTAAGTTGCTAGCGCTTAACTTTGGAAACAAGATTTTTCTCTCATTCGATCGAACAAAGAGTAAAACCTAATTATATTGTTCTATTATGCCCCGAGAGTGTAAATTCACAACGTATCGATGCCAACGTTCACAAGAACCAAAACCGGGCCAACATTAGACTACACAAATTGCGCCTAACAAAGATATCTTTCGAAACAGTACTTTTTCTCATTCAATCGAACAAAGCGCAAAACCTAATTATATTATTCTATTATGCCCCGAGAGTGTAAATTCACAACGTATCGATGCCAACGTTCACAAGAACCAAAACCGGGCCAAAATTAGACTACACAATTGCGCCCTAACAGGATATCTTTCGAAACAGTACATTTTCTCATTCAATCGAACAAAGTGCAAAACCTAATTATATTGTTCTATTATGCCCCGAGAGTGTAAATTCACAACGTATCGATGCCAACGTTCAAAAGAACCAAAACCGGGCCAACATTAGACTACTCAGTTGCTCCCTAACAGTATAACTTTGGAAACAGTACTTTTTCTCTTTCAATCGAACAAAGAGTAAAACCTAATTATATTGTTCTATTATGCCCCGAGAGTGTAAATTTGCAACCTATCGATGCGAACATTCACAAGAATCAAAACCGAACCAACATTAGACTACTCGGTTGCGCGTGAATGCTTTAACTTTGGAAACAAGATTTTTTGTCATTCAATCGAACAAAGAGTAAAACCTCATTATATTGTTCTATTATGCCCCGAGAGTGTAAATTCACGACGTATCAATGCTAACGTTCACACGAACCAAAACCGACCAACATTAGACAACTCGCTTGCGCCTAACAAGATAACTTTAGAAACGGTATTTTTTCTTATTCAATCGAACAAAGTGTAAAACCTAATTATATTGTTCTATTATGCCCCGAGAGTGTAAATTCACAACGTATCGATGCCAACGTACACAAGAACCAAAACCGGGCCAACATTAGACTACTCAGTTGCGCCCTAACAGTATAACTTTGGAAACAGTACTTTTTCTCTTTCAATCGAAGAAAGAGTAAAACCTAATTATATTGTTGTATTTTGCCCCGAGAGTGTAAATTTGCAAGTTATCGATGCCAACATTCACGAGGTTCAACACCGAGCCAACTTTAGACTACTCAGTTGCGCCTAACAGTTTAACTTTGGAAAAATAACTTTTCTCTTTCAATCGAAGAAAGAGTAAAACCTAAATATATTGTTCCATTATGCCCTGAGAGTGTAAATTCACAACGTATCGATGCCAACGTTCACACGAACCAAAACCGGACCAACATTAGACTACTCGGTTACTTACAAGGTATTGTTTGGTTTGAGGATAAGCAAAAAGTAGCTATTCCAGGATAGGTATAAATTGAGGGATAAGTGAGGATGAGATCAATTTGGCGTTTGGATGAAAAGTGGGTTATATTCGATAATAGAAAAAATAGCGTTTGGGTAGTTAGATCGGAATAATAGGAATAGAAGTAATTATAGTAGTTTAATAATAATATTATATAAAATTAATTAACATCAAAATATTAAAAATATTAAGTAAATGATATTTAATAAATTAATTAATTACTTTAACATGAATATTATTAAATAATCATAAATGTTAATTAATAAATTATTATAAATTAATTAGGAGATTAATTAATCATTAATCAATTATCCTAATTAATAAATCATTAATCAATTAACCATGAGTACTTTTAATTAATAAATTAACTAACAATAAATAATTTGATAAGTTAACAAATTAAGCTAATAAATTAATATATTAGTAAATTAATTAATTAATGAATTAATTGTTTAATTAGTTATATTGGTCAAAATATTAATTAATTAATCAATATATATATATATATATATATATATATATATATATTAGTTATTATATAAACACACTAAATAGTTATTAAATGCATTAGCTAATTACTTAATTATACATTTAGTTAATAAATTAGGTTGATAAGTTAAAAAATTAATTAGTTAATTATTATAAATATTAGTTATCATTTGAATAAACATATTAATTAATTTATCATTTGATTAGTGATTGATTATAAATAATCAATTATTTCTTCAAGAATTTAATTAAATATACATTAATCTAATAATTCAAATGGTTAGTAAATAATTAAATAAGTTAATTAGTTATTAGTTAGCAATATATATAATTATTAGAAACTAATTAGTAGATAAAAATATTTTAAGGATTTGATTTGTTAAGAATGTAATATACTAATTATCATAGTTTAATAAATAATTATTATTTAAAGGGAAGAATAAAGACCAAGAGTTGCTATTCCATAGGGGAGGAAGAATAGTAGTTCTCCTCTCTTAACGGGTTATTCTAGAATAACCCGTTAAGAGAGGAATAGTCTTTTTTTACCTCGTTTGGTAGAATAAGGGGGATAAACATATTTATTCCATGTTTATCCCCCAACCAAACATAGCCTAAAAGTATAACTTTAGAAACAGTACTTTTTCTTATTCAATCGAACAAAGTGTAAAACCTAATTATATTGTTCTATTATGCCCCGAGATTGCAAATTCACAACGTATCGATGCCAACGTTCACAAGAACCAAAACCGGACCAACATTAGACTACTCAATTGCGCCCTAACCGTATAACTTTGGAAACAGTACTTTTTCTCATTCAATCGAACAAAGTGTAAAACCTAATTATATTGTTCTATTATGCCCCGAGAGTGTAAATTTGCAACCTATCGATGCCAACATTCACAAGAATCAAAACCGAACCAACATTAGACTACTCAGTTGCGCCATAACAGTATAACTTTGGATACAGTACTTTTTCTCATTCGATCGAACAAAGTGTAAAACCTAATTATATTGTTTTATTATGCCCCGAGAGTGTAAATTCACAACGTATCGATGCCAACGTTCACAAGAACCAAAACCGGGCCAACATTAGACTACTCAGTTGCGCCCTAACAATATAACTTTGGAAACAGTACTTTTTCTCTTTCAATCGAACAAAGTGCAAAACCTAATTATATTGTTCTATTATGCCCCGAGAGTGTAAATTTGCAACGTATCGATGCCAACATTCACAAGAATCAAAACCGAGCCAACATTAGACTACTTAGTTGCGCCCTAACATGATACCTTTGGAAACAGTACTTGTTCTCTTTCAATCGAAGAAAGAGTAAAACCTAATTACATTGTTCAATTATGCCCAGTGTAAATTTGCAACCTATCGATGCCAACATTCACAAGAATCAAAACCGAACCAACATTAGACTACTCGATTTGCGCGTTAACGGTTTAACTTTGGAAACGATTTTTCTCATTCAATCGAACAAAGAGTAATACCTAATTATATTGTTCTATTATGCCCCGAGAGTGTAAATTCACAACGTATCGATGCTAACGTTCACACGAACCAAAACCGGACCAACATTAGACTACTCGCTTGCGCCTAAAAGTATAACTTTAGAAACGATTTTTCTTATTCAATCGAACAAAGTGTAAAACCTAATTATATTGTTCTATTATGCCCCGAGAGTGCAAATTCACAACGTATCGATGCCAACGTTCACAAGAACCAAAACCGGGCCAACATTAGACTACTCAGTTGCGCCCTAACAGTATAACTTTGGAAACAAGATTTTTCTCTTTCAATCGAAGAAAGAGTAAAACCTAATTATTTTGTTCTATTTTTCCCCGAGAGAGTAAATTCGCACCGTATCGTTGCCAACGTTCACAAGAACCAAAACCGGGCCAACATTAGACTATTCAGTTGCGCCCTAACCGTATAACTTTGGAAACAGTACTTTTTCTCATTCAGTCGAACAAAGATTAAAACCTAATAATATTGTTCTAATATGCCCCGAGAGTTTAAATTCACAACGTATCGATGCCAACGTTCACAAGAACCAAAACCGGGCCAACATTAGACTACTTAGTTGCGCCCTAACAGTATAACTTTGGAAAGATTTTTCTCATTCAATCGAACAAAGATTAAAACCTAATTATATTGTTCTATTATGCCCGAGAGTGTAAATTCACAACGTATCGATGCTAACGTTCACACGAACCAAAACCGACCAACATTAGACTACTCGGTTGCGCCCTAACGGATATCTTTTGAAACAAGATTTTTCTCATTCAATCGAACAAAGTGCAAAACCTAATTATATTGTTCTATTATGCCCCGAGAGTGTAAATTCACAACGTATCGATGTCAACGTTCACAAGAACCAAAACCGGGCCAACATTAGACCTCGCAGTTGCGCCCTAACAGTATATCTTTTGAAACAGTATTTTCTCTCATTCAATCGAACAAAGTGCAAAACCTAATTATATTGTTCTATTATGCCCCGAGAGTGTAAATTCACAACGTATCGATGCCAACGTTCACAAGAACCAAAACCGGGCCAACATTAGACTACTCAGTTGCGCCTTACAAGATTACTTTAGAAACATTACTTTTTCTTATTCAATCGAACAAAGGTTAAAACCTAATTATATTGTTCTATTATGCCCCGAGAGTGTAAATTTGCAACCTATCGATGCCAACATTCACAAGAATCAAAACCGAACCAACATTAGACTACTCAGTTGCGCGTTAGCAGTTTAACTTTGGAAACAGTACTTTTTCTCATTCGATCGAACAAAGAGTAAAACCTAATTACATTGTTCTATTATGCCCTGAGAGTTTAAATTCACAACGTATCGATGCCAACGTTCACAAGAACCAAAACCGGGCCAACATTAGACTACACAGTTGCGCCCTAACAGTATATCTTTCGAAACAGTACTTTTTCTCATTCAATCGAACAAAGCGCAAAACCTAATTATATTATTCTATTATGCCCCGAGAGTGTAAATTCACAACGTATCGATGCCAACGTTCACAAGAACCAAAACCGGGCCAACATTAGACTACACAATTGCGCCTAACAAAGATATCTTTCGAAACAAGACATTTTCTCATTCAATCGAACAAAGTGCAAAACCTAATTATATTGTTCTATTATGCCCCGAGAGTGTAAATTCACAACGTATCGATGCCAACGTTCAAAAGAACCAAAACCAGGCCAACATTAGACTACTCAGTTGCGCCCTAACAGTATAACTTTGGAAACAGTACTTTTTCTCTTTCAATCGAACAAAGAGTAAAACCTAATTATATTGTTCTATTATGCCCCGAGAGTGTAAATTTGCAACCTATCGATGCCAACATTCACAAGAATCAAAACCGAACCAACATTAGACTACTCAGTTGCGCGTTAACAGTTTAACTTTGGAAACAGTACTTTTTGTCATTCGATCGAACAAAGAGTAAAACCTCATTATATTGTTCTATTATGCCCCGAGAGTGTAAATTCACGACGTATCAATGCTAACGTTCACACGAACCAAAACCGGACCAACATTAGACAACTCAGTTGCGCCCTAACAGTATAACTTTAGAAACAGTACTTTTTCTTATTCAATCGAACAAAGTGTAAAACCTAATTATATTGTTCTATTATGCCCCGAGAGTGTAAATTCACAACGTATCGATGCCAACGTACACAAGAACCAAAACCGGGCCAACATTAGACTACTCAGTTGCGCCCTAACAGTATAACTTTGGAAACAAGATTTTTCTCTTTCAATCGAAGAAAGAGTAAAACCTAATTATATTGTTCTATTTTGCCCCGAGAGTGTAAATTTGCAACCAATCGATGCCAACATACACAAGAATCAAAACCGGACCAACATTAGACTACTCAGTTGCGCCCTAACAGTTTAACTTTGGAAACAGTACTTTTTCTCCTTCAATCGAACAAAGAGTAAAACCTAATTATATTGTTCTATTATGCCCCGAGAGTGTAAATTCACAACGTATCGATGCCAACGTTCACACGAACCAAAACCGGACCAACATTAGACTACTCAGTTGCGCCATAAGGTATTGTTTGGTTTGAGGATAAGCAAAAAGTAGCTATTCCAGGGATAGGTATAAATTGAGGGATAAGTGAGGATTAGATCAATTTTGCGTTTGGATGAAAAGTGGGTTATATTCGATAATAGAAAAAATAGCGTTTGGGTAGTTAGATCGGAATAATAGGAATAGAAGTAATTATAGTAGTTTAATAATAATATTATATAAAATTAATTAACATCAAAATATTAAAAATATTAAGTAAATGATATTTAATAAATTAATTAATTACTTTAACATGAATATTATTAAATAATCATAAATGTTAATTAATAAATTATTATAAATTAATTAGGAGATTAATTAATCATTAATCAATTATCCTAATTAATAAATCATTAATCAATTAACCATGAGTACTTTTAATTAATAAATTAACTAACAATAAATAATTTGATAAGTTAACAAATTAAGCTAATAAATTAATATATTAGTAAATTAATTAATTAATGAATTAATTGTTTAATTAGTTATATTGGTCAAAATATTAATTAATTAATCAATATATATATATATATATATATATATATTAGTTATTATATAAACACACTAAATAGTTATTAAATGCATTAGCTAATTACTTAATTATACATTTAGTTAATAAATTAGGTTGATAAGTTAAAATATTAATTAGTTAATTATTATAAATATTAGTTATCATTTGAATAAACATATTAATTAATTTATCATTTGATTAGTGATTGATTATAAATAATCAATTATTTCTTCAAGTATTAATTTAATTAACTATACATTAATCTAATAATTCAAATGGTTAGTAAATAATTAAATAAGTTAATTAGTTATTAGTTAGCAATATATATAATTATTAGAAACTAATTAGTAGATAAAAATATTTTAAGGATTTGATTTGTTAAGAATGTAATATACTAATTATCATAGTTTAATAAATAATTATTATTTAAAGGGAAGAATAAAGACCAAGAGTTGCTATTCCATAGGGGAGGAAGAATAGTAGTTCTCATATCTTAGCGGGTTATTCTAGAATAACCCGTTAAGAGAAGGAATAGTCTTTTTACCTCGTTTGGTAGAATAAGGGGGATAAACATATTTATTCCATGTTTATCCCCCAACCAAACATAGCCTAAAAGTATAACTTTAGAAACAGTACTTTTTCTTATTCAATCGAACAAAGTGTAAAACCTAATTATATTGTTCTATTATGCCCCGAGATTGCAAATTCACAACGTATCGATGCCAACGTTCACAAGAACCAAAACCGGGCCAACATTAGACTACTCAATTGCGCCCTAACCGTATAACTTTGGAAACAGTACTTTTTCTCATTCAATCGAACAAAGTGTAAAACCTAATTATATTGTTCTATTATGCCCCGAGATTGTAAATTTGGAACCTATCGATGCCAACATTCACAAGAATCAAAACCGAACCAACATTAGACTACTCAGTTGCGCCCTAACAGTATAACTTTGGATACAGTACTTTTTCTCATTCGATCGAACAAAGTGTAAAACCTAATTATATTGTTTTATTATGCCCCGAGAGTGTAAATTCACAACGTATCGATGCCAACGTTCACAAGAACCAAAACCGGACCAACATTAGACTACTCAGTTGCGCCCTAACAATATAACTTTGGAAACAGTACTTTTTCTCTTTCAATCGAACAAAGTGCAAAACCTAATTATATTGTTCTATTATGCCCCGAGAGTGTAAATTTGCAACGTATCGATGCCAACATTCACAAGAATCAAAACCGAGCCAACATTAGACTACTCAGTTGCGCCCTAACAGTATAACTTTGGAAACAGTACTTTTTATCTTTCAATCGAAGAAAGAGTAAAACCTAATTATATTGTTCAATTATGCCCCGAGAGTGTAAATTTGCAACCTATCGATGCCAACATTCACAAGAATCAAAACCGAACCAACTTTAGACTACTCAGTTGCGTTAACGGTTTAACTTTGGAAACAAGATTTTTCTCATTCAATCGAACAAAGAGTAAAACCTAATTATATTGTTCTATTATGCCCCGAGAGTGTAAATTCACAACGTATCGATGCTAACGTTCACACGAACCAAAACCGGACCAACATTAGACTACTCAGTTGCGCCCTAAAAGTATAACTTTAGAAACAGTACTTTTTCTTATTCAATCGAACAAAGTGTAAAACCTAATTATATTGTTCTATTATGCCCCGAGAGTGCAAATTCACAACGTATCGATGCCAACGTTCACAAGAACCAAAACCGGGCCAACATTAGACTACTCAGTTGCGCCCTAACAGTATAACTTTGGAAACAATACTTTTTCTCTTTCAATCGAAGAAAGAGTAAAACCTAATTATTTTGTTCTATTTTTCCCCGAGAGAGTAAATTCGCACCGTATCGTTGCCAACGTTCACAAGAACCAAAACCGGACCAACATTAGACTATTCAGTTGCGCCCTAACAGTATAACTTTGGAAACAGTACTTTTTCTCATTCAGTCGAACAAAGATTAAAACCTAATAATATTGTTCTATTATGCCCCGAGAGTTTAAATTCACAACGTATCGATGCCAACGTTCACAAGAACCAAAACCGGGCCAACATTAGACTACTCAGTTGCGCCCTAACGGATAACTTTGGAAACGATTTTTCTCATTCGATCGAACAAAGAGTAAAACCTAATTATATTGTTCTATTATGCCCCGAGAGTGTAAATTCACAACGTATCGATGCTAACGTTCACACGAACCAAAACCGGACCAACATTAGACTACTCAGTTGCGCCCTAACAGTATATCTTTTGAAACAGTACTTTTTCTCATTCAATCGAACAAAGTGCAAAACCTAATTATATTGTTCTATTATGCCCCGAGAGTGTAAATTCACAACGTATCGATGTCAACGTTCACAAGAACCAAAACCGGGCCAACATTAGACATCGCATTGCGCCTAACAAGATATCTTTTGAAACAAGATTTTCTCTCATTCAATCGAACAAAGTGCAAAACCTAATTATATTGTTCTATTATGCCCGAGAGTGTAAATTCACAACGTATCGATGCCAACGTTCACAAGAACCAAAACCGGCCAACATTAGACTACTCGATTGCGCCTAACGATAACTTTAGAAACATTACTTTTTCTTATTCAATCGAACAAAGTGTAAAACCTAATTATATTGTTCTATTTTGCCCCGAGATTGTAAATTTGCAACCTATCGATGCCAACATTCACAAGAATCAAAACCGAACCAACATTAGACTACTCAGTTGCGCGTTAGCAGTTTAACTTTGGAAACAGTACTTTTTCTCATTCGATCGAACAAAGAGTAAAACCTAATTATATTGTTCTATTATGCCCCGAGAGTGTAAATTCACAACGTATCGATGCCAACGTTCACAAGAACCAAAACCGGGCCAACATTAGACTACACTGTTGCGCCCTAACAGTATATCTTTCGAAACAGTACTTTTTCTCATTCAATCGAACAAAGCGCAAAACCTAATTATATTATTCTATTATGCCCCGAGAGTGTAAATTCACAACGTATCGATGCCAACGTTCACAAGAACCAAAACCGGACCAACATTAGACTACACAAATTGCGCCTAACGGTATATCTTTCGAAACAAGACATTTTCTCATTCAATCGAACAAAGTGCAAAACCTAATTATATTGTTCTATTATGCCCCGAGAGTGTAAATTCACAACGTATCGATGCCAACGTTCACAAGAACCAAAACCGGGCCAACATTAGACTACTCAGTTGCGCCCTAACAGTATAACTTTGGAAACACTTTTCTCTTTCAATCGAACAAAGAGTAAAACCTAATTATATTGTTCTATTATGCCCCGAGAGTGTAAATTTGCAACCTATCGATGCGAACATTCACAAGAATCAAAACCGAACCAACATTAGACTACTCAGTTGCGCGTGAACAGTTTAACTTTGGAAACAGTACTTTTTGTCATTCAATCGAACAAAGAGTAAAACCTCATTATATTGTTCTATTATGCCCCGAGAGTGTAAATTCACGACGTATCAATGCTAACGTTCACACGAACCAAAACCGGACCAACATTAGACAACTCAGTTGCGCCCTAACAGTATAACTTTAGAAACGATTACTTTTCTCATTCAATCGAACAAAGAGTAAAACCTAATTATATTGTTCTATTATGCCCCGAGAGTGTAAATTCACAACGTATCGATGCCAACGTACACAAGAACCAAAACCGAACCAACATTAGACTACTCAGTTGCGCCCTAACGGATAACTTTGGAAACGACTTTTTCTCTTTCAATCGAAGAAAGAGTAAAACCTAATTATATTGTTCTATTTTGCCCCGAGAGTGTAAATTTGCAACCAATCGATGCCAACATACACAAGAATCAAAACCGGACCAACATTAGACTACTCAGTTGCGCCCTAACAGTATAACTTTGAAAACAGTACATTTTCTCTTTCAATCGAAGAAAGAGTAAAACCTAAATATATTGTTCCATTATGCCCTGAGAGTGTAAATTCACAACGTATCGATGCCAACGTTCACACGAACCAAAACCGGACCAACATTAGACTACTCAGTTGCGCCATAAGGTATTGTTTGGTTTGAGGATAAGCAAAAAGTAGCTATTCCAGGGATAGGTATAAATTGAGGGATAAGTGAGGATTAGATCAATTTTGCGTTTGGATGAAAAGTGGGTTATATTCGATAATAGAAAAAATAGCGTTTGGGTAGTTAGATCGGAATAATAGGAATAGAAGTAATTATAGTAGTTTAATAATAATATTATATAAAATTAATTAACATCAAAATATTAAAAATATTAAGTAAATAATATGTAAGAAATTAATTAATTACTTTAACATGAATATTATTAAATATTCAAAAATATTAATTAATAAATTATTATAAATTAATTAGGAGATTAATTAATCATTAATCAATTATCCTAATTAATAAATCATTAATCAATTAACCATGAGTACTTTTAATTAATAAATTAACTAACAATAAATAATTTGATAAGTTAACAAATTAAGCTAATAAATTAATATATTAGTAAATTAATTAATTAATGAATTAATTGTTTAATTAGTTATATTGGTCAAAATATTAATTAATTAATCAATATATATATATATATATATATATATATATATATATATATTAGTTATTATATAAACACACTAAATAGTTATTAAATGCATTAGCTAATTACTTAATTATACATTTAGTTAATAAATTAGGTTGATAAGTTAAAATATTAATTAGTTAATTATTATAAATATTAGTTATCATTTGAATAAACATATTAATTAATTTATCATTTGATTAGTGATTGATTATAAATAATCAATTATTTCTTCAAGTATTTAATTAAATATACATTAATCTAATAATTCAAATGGTTAGTAAATAATTAAATAAGTTAATTAGTTATTAGTTAGCAATATATATAATTATTAGAAACTAATTAGTAGATAAAAATATTTTAAGGATTTGATTTGTTAAGAATGTAATATACTAATTATCATAGTTTAATAAATAATTATTATTTAAAGGGAAGAATAAAGACCAAGAGTTGCTATTCCATAGGGAGGAAGAATAGTAGTTCTCCTCTTAACGGGTTATTCTAGAATAACCCGTTAAGAGAAGGAATAGTCTTTTTTACCTCGTTTGGTAGAATAAGGGGATAAACATATTTATTCCATGTTTATCCCCCAACCAAACATAGCCTAAAAGTATAACTTTAGAAACAGTACTTTTTCTTATTCAATCGAACAAAGTGTAAAACCTAATTATATTGTTCTATTATGCCCCGAGATTGCAAATTCACAACGTATCGATGCCAACGTTCACAAGAACCAAAACCGGGCCAACATTAGACTACTCAATTGCGCCCTAACCGTATAACTTTGGAAACAGTACTTTTTCTCATTCAATCGAACAAAGTGTAAAACCTACTTATATTGTTCTATTATGCCCCGAGATTGTAAATTTGGAACCTATCGATGCCAACATTCACAAGAATCAAAACCGAACCAACATTAGACTACTCAGTTGCGCCCTAACAGTATAACTTTGGATACAGTACTTTTTCTCATTCGATCGAACAAAGTGTAAAACCTAATTATATTGTTTTATTATGCCCCAAGAGTGTAAATTCACAACGTATCGATGCCAACGTTCACAAGAACCAAAACCGGGCCAACATTAGACTACTCAGTTGCGCCCTAACAATATAACTTTGGAAACAGTACTTTTTCTCTTTCAATCGAACAAAGTGCAAAACCTAATTATATTGTTCTATTATGCCCCGAGAGTGTAAATTTGCAACGTATCGATGCCAACATTCACAAGAATCAAAACCGAGCCAACATTAGACTACTCAGTTGCGCCCTAACAGTATAACTTTGGAAACAGTACTTTTTATCTTTCAATCGAAGAAAGAGTAAAACCTAATTATATTGTTCAATTATGCCCCGAGAGTGTAAATTTGCAACCTATCGATGCCAACATTCACAAGAATCAAAACCGAACCAACATTAGACTACTCGATTAACGCGTTAACAGTTTAACTTTGGAAACAGTACTTTTTCTCATTCAATCGAACAAAGAGTAATACCTAATTATATTGTTCTATTATGCCCCGAGAGTGTAAATTCACAACGTATCGATGCTAACGTTCACACGAACCAAAACCGGACCAACATTAGACTACTCGGTTGCGCCCTAAAAGTATAACTTTAGAAACAGATTTTTCTTATTCAATCGAACAAAGTGTAAAACCTAATTATATTGTTCTATTATGCCCCGAGAGTGCAAATTCACAACGTATCGATGCCAACGTTCACAAGAACCAAAACCGGGCCAACATTAGACTACTCAGTTGCGCCCTAACAGTATAACTTTGGAAACAGTACTTTTTCTCTTTCAATCGAAGAAAGAGTAAAACCTAATTATTTTGTTCTATTTTTCCCCGAGAGAGTAAATTCGCACCGTATCGTTGCCAACGTTCACAAGAACCAAAACCGGGCCAACATTAGACTATTCAGTTGCGCCCTAACCGTATAACTTTGGAAACAGTACTTTTTCTCATTCAGTCGAACAAAGATTAAAACCTAATAATATTGTTCTATTATGCCCCGAGAGTTTAAATTCACAACGTATCGATGCCAACGTTCACAAGAACCAAAACCGGGCCAACATTAGACTACTCAGTTGCGCCCTAACAGTATAACTTTGGAAACAGTACTTTTTCTCATTCAATCGAACAAAGATTAAAACCTAATTATATTGTTCTATTATGCCCCGAGAGTGTAAATTCACAACGTATCGATGCTAACGTTCACACGAACCAAAACCGGACCAACATTAGACTACTCAGTTGCGCCCTAACAGTATATCTTTTGAAACAGTACTTTTTCTCATTCAATCGAACAAAGTGCAAAACCTAATTATATTGTTCTATTATGCCCCGAGAGTGTAAATTCACAACGTATCGATGTCAACGTTCACAAGAACCAAAACCGGGCCAACATTAGACCTCGCAGTTGCGCCCTAACAGTATATCTTTTGAAACAGTACTTTTTCTCATTCAATCGAACAAAGTGTAAAACCTAATTATATTGTTCTATTATGCCCCGAGAGTGTAAATTCACACCGTATCGATGCCAACATTAGACTACTCAGTTGCGCCCTAACAGTATAACTTTGGAAACAGTACATTTTCTCTTTCAATCGAACAAAGTGTAAAACCTAATTATATTGTTCTATTTTGCCCCGAGATTGTAAATTTGCAACCTATCGATGCCAACATTCACAAGAATCAAAACCGAACCAACATTAGACTACTCGATTTGCGCGTTAATTTAACTTTGGAAACAGATTTTTTTCTCATTCGATCGAACAAAGAGTAAAACCTAATTATATTGTTCTATTATGCCCGAGAGTGTAAATTCACAACGTATCGATGCCAACGTTCACAAGAACCAAAACCGGGCCAACATTAGACTACACATTGCGCCCTAACGATATCTTTCGAAACGTACTTTTTCTCATTCAATCGAACAAAGCGCAAAACCTAATTATATTATTCTATTATGCCCGAGAGTGTAAATTCACAACGTATCGATGCCAACGTTCACAAGAACCAAAACCGGGCCAACATTAGACTACACAGTTGCGCCATAACAGTATATCTTTCGAAACAGTACATTTTCTCATTCAATCGAACAAAGTGCAAAACCTAATTATATTGTTCTATTATGCCCTGAGAGTGTAAATTCACAACGTATCGATGCCAACGTTCAAAAGAACCAAACCGGGCCAACATTAGACTACTCAGTTGCGCCCTAACAATATAACTTTGGAAACAGTACTTTTTCTCTTTCAATCGAACAAAGAGTAAAACCTAATTATATTGTTCTATTATGCCCCGAGAGTGTAAATTTGCAACCTATCGATGCCAACATTCACAAGAATCAAAACCGAACCAACATTAGACTACTCAGTTGCGCGTGAACAGTTTAACTTTGGAAACAGTACTTTTTGTCATTCAATCGAACAAAGAGTAAAACCTCATTATATTGTTCTATTATGCCCCGAGAGTGTAAATTCACAACGTATCAATGCTAACGTTCACACGAACCAAAACCGGACCAACATTAGACTACTCAGTTCCGCCCTAACAGTATAACTTTAGAAACAGTACTTTTTCTTATTCAATCGAACAAAGTGTAAAACCTAATTATATTGTTCTATTATGCCCCGAGAGTGTAAATTCACAACGTATCGATGCCAACGTACACAAGAACCAAAACCGGGCCAACATTAGACTACTCATTGCGCCTAACAAGATAACTTTGGAAACAGATTTTTCTCTTTCAATCGAAGAAAGAGTAAAACCTAATTATATTGTTCTATTTTGCCCCGAGAGTGTAAATTTGCAACCAATCGATGCCAACATACACAAGAATCAAAACCGGACCAACATTAGACTACTCAGTTGCGCCCTAACAGTTTAACTTTGGAAACAGTACTTTTTCTCTTTCAATCGAAGAAAGAGTAAAACCTAAATATATTGTTCCATTATGCCCTGAGAGTGTAAATTCACAACGTATCGATGCCAACGTTCACACGAACCAAAACCGGACCAACATTAGACTACTCAGTTGCGCCATAAGGTATTGTTTGGTTTGAGGATAAGCAAAAAGTAGCTATTCCAGGGATAGGTATAAATTGAGGGATAAGTGAGGATTAGATCAATTTTGCGTTTGGATGAAAAGTGGGTTATATTCGATAATAGAAAAAATAGCGTTTGGGTAGTTAGATCGGAATAATAGGAATAAAAGTAATTATAGTAGTTTAATAATAATATTATATAAAATTAATTAATATCAAAATATTAAAAATATTAAGTAAATGATATTTAATAAATTAATTAATTACTTTATCATGAATATTTTAATTAATCATAAATGTTAAGTAATAAATTATTATAAATTAATTAGGAGATTAATTAATCATTAATCAATTATCCTAATTAATAAATCATTAATCAATTAACCATGAGTACTTTTAATTAATAAATTAACTAACAATAAATAATTTGATAAGTTAACAAATTAAGCTAATAAATTAATATATTAGTAAATTAATTAATTAATTAATTAATTGTATAATTAGTTATATTTGTAGATATATAAATTAATTAATAAATATATATATATATATATATATATATATATATATTAGTTATTATATAAACACACTAAATAGTTATTAAATGCATTAGCTAATTACTTAATTATACATTTAGTTAATAAATTAGGTTGATAAGTTAAAATATTAATTAGTTAATTATTATAAATATTAGTTATCATTTGAATAAACATATTAATTAATTTATCATTTGATTAGTGATTGATTATAAATAATCAATTATTTCTTCAAGTATTTAATTAAATATACATTAATCTAATAATTCAAATGGTTAGTAAATAATTAAATAAGTTAATTAGTTATTAGTTAGCAATATATATAATTATTAGAAACTAATTAGTAGATAAAAATATTTTAAGGATTTGATTTGTTAAGAATGTAATATACTAATTATCATAGTTTAATAAATAATTATTATTTAAAGGGAAGAATAAAGACCAAGAGTTGCTATTCCATAGGGGAGGAAGAATAGTAGTTCTCCTCTCTTGGGTTATTCTAGAATAACCCGTTAAGAAGGAATAGTCTTTTTTACCTCGTTTGGTAGAATAAGGGATAAACATATTTATTCCATGTTTATCCCCCAACCAAACATAGCCTAAAAGTATAACTTTAGAAACAGTACTTTTTCTTATTCAATCGAACAAAGTGTAAAACCTAATTATATTGTTCTATTATGCCCCGAGATTGCAAATTCACAACGTATCGATGCCAACGTTCACAAGAACCAAAACCGGGCCAACATTAGACTACTCAGTTGCGCCCTAACAATATAACTTTGGAAACAGTACTTTTTCTCTTTCAATCGAACAAAGTGCAAAACCTAATTATATTGTTCTATTATGCCCCGAGAGTGTAAATTTGCAACGTATCGATGCCAACATTCACAAGAATCAAAACCGAGCCAACATTAGACTACTCAGTTGCGCCCTAACAGTATAACTTTGGAAACAGTACTTTTTCTCATTCGATCGAACAAAGTGTAAAACCTAATTATATTGTTTTATTATGCCCCGAGAGTGTAAATTCACAACGTATCGATGCCAACGTTCACAAGAACCAAAACCGGGCCAACATTAGACTATTCAGTTGCGCCCTAACAATATAACTTTGGAAACAGTACTTTTTCTCTTTCAATCGAACAAAGTGCAAAACCTAATTATATTGTTCTATTATGCCCCGAGAGTGTAAATTTGCAACGTATCGATGCCAACATTCACAAGAATCAAAACCGAGCCAACATTAGACTACTCAGTTGCGCCCTAACAGTATAACTTTGGAAACAGTACTTTTTATCTTTCAATCGAAGAAAGAGTAAAACCTAATTATATTGTTCTATTATGCCCCGAGAGTGTAAATTTGCAACCTATCGATGCCAACATTCACAAGAATCAAAACCGAACCAACATTAGACTACTCAGTTGCGCGTTAACAGTTTAACTTTGGAAACAGTACTTTTTCTCATTCAATCGAACAAAGAGTAATACCTAATTATATTGTTCTATTATGCCCCGAGAGTGTAAATTCACAACGTATCGATGCTAACGTTCACACGAACCAAAACCGGACCAACATTAGACTACTCAGTTGCGCCCTAACAGTATAACTTTAGAAACAGTACTTTTTCTTATTCAATCGAACAAAGTGTAAAACCTAATTATATTGTTCTATTATGCCCCGAGAGTGTAAATTCACAACGTATCGATGCCAACGTTCACAAGAACCAAAACCGGGCCAACATTGGACTACTCAGTTGCGCCCTAACAGTATAACTTTGGAAACAGTACTTTTTCTCTTTCAATCGAAGAAAGAGTAAAAACTAATTATTTTGTTCTATTTTTCCCCGAGAGAGTAAATTCGCACCGTATCGTTGCCAACGTTCACAATAACCAAAACCGGACCAACATTAGACTATTCAGTTTCGCCCTATCAGGATAACTTTCTAAACAGTATGTTTTCTCAGTCAATCGAACAAAGATTAAAACCTAATAATATTGTTCTATTATGCCCCGAGAGTTTAAATTCACAACGTATCGATGCCAACGTTCACAAGAACCAAACTCGGGCCAACATTAGACTACTCAGTTGCGCCCTAACAGTATAACTTTGGAAACAGTACTTTTTCTCTTTCAATCGAAGAAAGAGTAAAACCTAATTATATTGTTCAATTATGCCCCGAGAGTGTAAATTTGCAACCAATCGATGCCAACATACACAAGAATCAAATCCGAACCAACATTAGACTACTCAGTTGCGCGTTAACAGTTTAACTTTGGAAACAGTACTTTTTCTCATTCAATCGAAGAAAGAGTAAAACCTAATTATTTTGTTCTATTTTTCCCCGAGAGAGTAAATTCGCACCGTATCGTTGCCAACGTTCACAAGAACCAAAACCGGGCCAACATTAGACTATTCAGTTGCGCCCTAACAGTATAACTTTGGAAACAGTACTTTTTCTCATTCAGTCGAACAAAGATTAAAACCTAATAATATTGTTCTATTATGCCCCGAGAGTTTAAATTCACAACGTATCGATGCCAACGTTCACAAGAACCAAACTCGGGCCAACATTAGACTACTCAGTTGCGCCCTAACAGTATAACTTTGGAAACAGTACTTTTTCTCTTTCAATCGAAGAAAGAGTAAAACCTAATTATATTATTCAATTCTACCCAGAGTGTAAATTTGCAACCAATCGATGCCAACATACACAAGAATCAAATCCGAACCAACATTAGACTACTCAGTTGCGCGTTAACAGTTTAACTTTGGAAACAGTACTTTTTCTCATTCAATCGAAGAAAGAGTAAAACCTAATTATTTTGTTCTATTTTTCCCCGAGAGAGTAAATTCGCACCGTATCGTTGCCAACGTTCACAAGAACCAAAACCGGGCCAACATTAGACTATTCAGTTGCGCCCTAACAGTATAACTTTGGAAACAGTACTTTTTCTCATTCAGTCGAACAAAGATTAAAACATAATAATATTGTTCTATTATGCCCCGAGAGTTTAAATTCACAACGTATCGATGCCAACGTTCACAAGAACCAAAACCGGGCCAACATTAGACTACTCAGTTGCGCCCTAACAGTATAACTTTGGAAACGATTTTTCTCTTTCAATCGAAGAAAGAGTAAAACCTAATTATATTGTTCAATTATGCCCGAGAGTGTAAATTTGCAACCAATCGATGCCAACATACACAAGAATCAAAACCGAACCAACATTAGACTACTCGATTTGCGCGTTAACGGTTTAACTTTGGAAACAGTACTTTTTCCCATTCAATCGAACAAATAGTAAAACCTAATTATTTTGTTCTATTTTTCCCCGAGAGAGTAAATTCGCACCGTATCGTTGCCAACGTTCACAAGAACCAAAACCGGACCAACATTAGACTACTCAGTTGCGTCCTAACAGTATAACTTTGGAAACAGTACTTTTTCTCATTCAGTCGAACAAAGATTAAAACCTAATTATATTGTTCTATTATGCCCCGAGAGTGTAAATTCACAACGTATCGATGCTAACGTTCACACGAACCAAAACCGGACCAACATTAGACTACTCAGTTGCGCCTAACAAGATATCTTTTGAAACAAGATTTTTCTCATTCAATCGAACAAAGTGCAAAACCTAATTATATTGTTCTATTATGCCCCGAGAGTATAAATTTGCAACGTATCGATGTCAACGTTCAGAAGAACCAAAATCGGAACAACATTAGACTACTCAGTTGCGCCCTAACTATATAACTTTCGAAACAGTACTTCTTCTCATTCAATCGAACAAAGAGTAAAACCTAATTATATTGTTCTATTATGCCCCGAGAGTGTAAATTCACAACGTATCGATGCCAACGTTCACAAGAACCAAAACCGGGCCAAAATTAGTGTAACGAAGTGAATTCTCGAAATCCGAGAGTTGCACCACGTTTAGAATCGACTGATTGTCGATTGGATGGACTTCGAAAAGTTCGAAGTTGATCCGAAGGCAAAAAGTGCACTGGAGTTGCTCCCGGTGAAGTTCGGAAGCCTTTGGGCGTTTTTGTGCGCGTAGGCGCGAAAACGGAACCCGAAAAGCTACGTCGGGTCGCGAGCTAAATCCGACATTAGCGTGGATGAAAAGATGATGAAAACGTGTTCGAAAACATGTTTGGAAAGTCTCGGTGCGATTTGAAAAGAATCGGACGCAAGACGAGCGAAAACGGAGAAGAAACGACGAAAAGCTGAAAATTTGGCTAAGTCCTGGAGTAGGCTGATGGTCCCTGGGAGGACCGGTCCCTGAAAAGGGAGACCGGTCTCGGAAGGCTGTCCCGCGAGAGCAGGCTCTCTGGGACCGGTCTCTTAAGGGGGAGACCGGTCCCCAGCTGCGCAGAGTGGAGCAAGGCTCTCTGGGACCGGTCTGGGTTAGGAGACCGGTCCCTGAGCCCGAAAAATGCCCAGTTTTGTGCAGTTTGCATAGTTGAAGGGCCTTTTAGCATCTTGTTACAATAGATGCTATAGAGGGACTCTCCCTCCCTCTCACATTGTCATTTCCTCTCACACACACACACATCTCTCTCCCTCTCTCTCTCTAGAAAGAAGAAGAAGGAGAAGGAGGAGAAGGAGAAGAAGTAGAAGAAGAAGGAGAAGACAAAGGAGAGGAGCTTCATCATCTTCTCCATCTCTTCTTCCTCTTGGTTGGAGCAAGCTCAAGGTAGGCCTCAAACCCTCTAATGGTGATTTCTAGGGTTTTGGGTTTTGAGCTTTTGGGAGTGGTTAGATGGAACCTATGAGTGCTAAATAGCACTAAATGCATGCTTCTAGGGTTCCTACACATGAATTTTCAAGTGTTGAACCCTAGGGCATCAAAAATGGGTTTTTGCTAGGCGATGGGTTTTGATCTCTTTTGATCATGGGTAAACCTAATTAATAGGTGTTTGAACGCGTTGGCGACGTCCGTTTTGCGATCCGTCGAGTCTAAGTAAAGATATCGCCAAGTGAGGTGCGTCGCTACTTCGACGTTGCTCAAGTACTAAGCGGCGACAAGCGAACGCGAGAACAAGACTTTCCACCGTATTGCTACGTCAAAAGGTGGGTGGTGTCCAACCCGAAGTCGCCGGGCTACTTTTTATGTCCAAGTGTAGAATAATGAACAACCTTTCATATTGTGCATAAAGTGTGAATTGGGTGCTAGTTGGAATGTCTAATTAATATGTTGATTAACCTAGCTTATTTTATGCTATCAAACTTAGTAGGCATGAGAATTTGATGCAACGTGAGATGAGAGCTACTAGTATGTGATATAGCCGAGTGGTCTAAAACATGAACGAGTGGCACCTAGAAAACATGAACGAGTGGCATTAATTAGTGTGAACACTATAGAGTCGAAAGCAAGTGAAATGACATCCCTATTAGCTAGGGTATCCTCCGTGGGCGAGGATTGGACCGTGCTCGCGTTGTCTGTTTTATCCTCGTGGTGGTCGCTCCACACGAGACGTGCACTCCGGAGTACTAGGCACAGGCTATGGTAGTAGCGGCTTGACCGGCAGCGGCTAGCTATCCACAGACGGCCTCGCGCGAGTTGAGCTGTTTAGACTCCTCGTCGTCGAGGCAAGGGACGCGAGAGTGGGGCAAGCCCTTGGGCAAGCCAAGTGGATTGGGTATTCAAGGGAATTGTGAACTCATTGAGCATAATAGAGTAATAGTTACCTTCCACTATGAGTTTCATGCATATAATTCAGATTTGAGGCATAGTAGATTTATGCATTTACTTTTGCAGTATCTTATCGCTTTCAGATATTTTCATATCTACATATCGTCTACTCTTTGCCTCCTTGGACCTCGTGGGGAGACCGGCGGAGTCGGAGGCCGAACCCACTGGGAACTATGGAAGATAGTTCTCACCCCACTCTATTTCAGGTCCTAGTGCGTCGACGCCGGGTGAGGATCGCGGCAAGGGCTTGGCGCCCTAGTGGTATTACTAGTTTACCTTTCCTAATGCACTAGAGTACCTCGCTTTTACCTTTTGAGAGTAGATATTTGTATAGGTGGTGAGGTTTTGTTGTATATACGCCACTTGTGTATTATGAGGGTCCAATGTAATACAAACTTGTGAATGAATGTAATAGATAAGTTATCTCTCTTTTTCACTTGTTGACTACTCGTGACGCTTGCTCTCATGCGATTGGCACTAGTTGTGCTCTCTTTGTTATCGATTGTGTATGTTGTTTCAAGTTTGTTCTTGGCACTTGTTGTACACAATCGGTTGCTAGCCTTAGGCGGACAGGGGAGGTGGTGTCCGTCTGGCGTCTGTTCGAGGCGCCCGAGACGGACCAAGTTGGTAGCGGGGCTCGGGGCGTGACGGATGATTTATGGTATCAGAGCTAGTGGGAGCAAGCAAAAGAGAGAGTCTAGGACTGACTTAGGAGACCTTAGGACAGTAAACCTTAAGGTATAGGTGCGTGAGTGCGACGTGAACCTATGACGGTGGCGGAAGTTATGGATTGGGTCGAAGTTGAATCTCTAGTAGTTACTAGAGATGGACTCAAGTGATACTAGTTTGTGACTCAGGAAGTAGTGTTGGCGGCCGACAACACCACACCAAGGGTCAAGGGCTAGTACGCTTAGAAGCTTTCGCCCGATTTAAGTGATTAAGTCATTGAGTCTCGTGGTTGCGATGACGTTATGAAAGGTTAAGTTATTAACCGAATGTTTGCGTTTCAGGAGCTATGGCACCTAGAGGACGCCCCCGAAAGAACTCTGCCCCGGCACCACCTCCTGAGGTGCCGGAGCTGGTCACGCCTCCTGTGGCGCCGGAGCGAGCGAGGCCACCAATGGCGCCAGCGGAGGCCGGGCCTAGCGAGGTGCAGCAGTTGCGGGCCCAGATGACCGCATTGACGGGTCGTTTCGATCGGCTCCAGGAGGCGTTGGAGCGACAGTGGCCGCGGCGGCGGCCGCGGCGGCGATCGCGATCCACCCGCGCCTTCGGCATGCGCACCTAATCTTGCGAGGGCGAGGGTACAGCGGCGGTTCCGGTGGTGGCGCAACCCCCACCGGTGGTTATTCCTCCCGCGCTGTCAAGTGCATCTACACCTGATGCGGCGGTTGGAGAAGCAGAACGAGAGCGAGGTTACACCGCTCTCACGAGGTTCAGGAAGCTTCGCCTCCTACCTTCGACGGTGAAGTGGTTGACCCGTATGTGGTGGAGACGTGGCTACTCACCATGGAGTCCTTGTTCGAGAACATGTACGCGGAAGAGCGGGACAAGGTGCACTTGGCCACTTCTGTTTCGACAAGCGGGCCCGAGTGTGGTGGAGACGAGACGAGGCCGAATCGATCCCCGGATCTTCCACCGATCGGTTGGGAGGAGTTACGAGGGTTGATGGTTGCGGAGTACTTCCCGGATAGTGAGAAGCGAAGAATGCGGGAAGACTTCAGGAGATTGAAGCAAGGAAACCGCACTGTTCGGGAGTATGAGCGGGAGTTCACACACCTTCTGAGTTGTGTCCCGGAAGTAGCCAGGACGGAGCAAGAGCGGGCGGAGTGCTTTGTGCGGGGACTTCGGCCCGGGTGTTTCGTTACGTGCACGCCTTCAAGTTCCATACCTTTCGAAGTCTTTGGACCGCGCCCTGTGGATTGAGCACGGGAACGCTTGCGAGCGAGAGGACCGCGAGACGTTCGAGAAAGAAAAAGGAAGGAAGCGACCGGGCGGTGGTTCGGCGGGTCAATCTAGTTCGAGGCGGCCCCCGAAGTATTCGAAGACGAGGTCGGGGACGCGTGGACCGCAGCGATGCCTATTCTGCGGCGGTGACCACCGGCCTATGGTTTGCGAGCGAGCGCCACGGGAAGTGCTTCGGATGCGGGCGGGCGGGGCACGTTATACGCGATTGTCCTCGAGAGAGGAGCTTCCTGTCCGTCTATTGCATCGGCTCCGGCCGTTCCGGCTCGATATGGAGCTCCCCTGTGCGACATCGGCGGGCGCGCGATGGTGCCGCGTCCACCTGAAGTAGCTCGGTCGGCGCCGAGTGGACGGGTATTCGCCGCTCAAGTCGAAGAACCTCCGGAAGCCGAGGAGCGCAATGTGGTGGCAGGTATAATTTTAATTAATGGCATTCGCGCTAGAGCCATGTTCGACACCGGCGCTACTCATTCGTTTCTTAGTCGCATTTTTGCCGACATGCATGGGATAGAGTATCAATTTAGCGATGGTACCTGGAAGGTATCGGGTCCAGGACGCGATTTTATTATTCGCAAGGAGTGTTTGTCCTGTCAAGTACAAATTGAAAAGCGGATAATGCCGATCCGAATGTTGGTAATCAAGAGGTTGAAGGTGTATGATGTGATTTTAGGCATGGACGGCTTTCGAAGTATTATGTGTCCATCGATTGCAAGAGCAAGGTGGTTACATTTCGGGAGCGGGTCAAGAGGAGTTCAAGTATAAGGCTTGTCATAGCTCGTGCTTCGCCGCCACAGTGTCGGCGACGAGAGCTAGGAAGTTGGTCCGCAACGGTTGCGCGGCTTATTTGGCGACCGTTGTAGAAGTGGACCGAGTGGCCCGGCACTCGAAGAAGCGTCCGTAGTGAAGGAATTCCCGGATGTTTTCCCTGGAGTTGCCGGGTATGCCTCCGGACAGGGAGATCGAGTTCGTGATAGACTTGATTCCCGGGACCGCGCCGATCTCTAAGGCCCCGTACCGTATGGCACCGGCCGAATTGAGGGAGTTGAGAGATCAATTACAGGACCTGCTTGATAAGGGGTTCGTTAAGCCGAGTGTATCCCCGTGGGGAGCCCCGGTCCTGTTTGTGCGCAAGAAGGATGGATCCTTTCGACTCTGCGTCGACTATCGCGAGTTGAACAAGGTTACTATCAAGAATAGATACTCGTTGCCCCGAATTGACGACTTGTTTGATAAGCTACAGGGGTCACGTGTGTACTCTAAGATAGACCTTCAGTCCAGCTACCACCAGTTAAAGATTAAGCGGAAGACGTACGAAGACCGCATTTCGTACGCGATACGGTCATTATCAATTCACGGTCATGCCGTTGGGGCTTACCAATGCCCCGGCAGCATTCATGGACCTAATGAACCGTGTCTTCAGGGCATATTTGGACCGATTTGTCGTGGTCTTCATAGACGACATCTTGGTCTATTCGCGCAATGATGAGGAGCACGCGGAGCATTTTGCGTGCTTCAAATCCTTCGGGAGGAGAAGCTATACGCGAAGTTAAAGAAGTGTGACTTCTGGCTCCGTGAGGTCGCTTTTCTAGGCCACGTGATTTCCGAGGGTGGTGTTTCTGTTGACCCGAGGAAAGTGGAAGCGGTAAAGGATTGGCCGCGCCCGACCAATGTGACGGAAGTCCGTAGCTTCGTCGGTCTAGCGGGCTATTATCGGCGGTTTGTGGAAGGATTCTCGAAGATTGTAATTCCACTTACTACTTTGTGTACGCAAAGTGCACCAGGTTTGTTTGGAGTGACGATTGTGAGCGAAGCTTTCAGGAGCTAAAGGAGAGATTGACGTCGACTCCAATACTCGCCCTACCGGTGCAAGGCGAAGATTATGTGGTTTACAGTGATGCATCCTATCTGGTTTGGGGTGTGTCTTGATGCAAGGTGGGAAGGTGATTGCTTATGCGTCCCGATTGAAGAGTCACGAGGAAAATTACCCCATTCATGACTTAGAGCTAGCGGCGGTGATCTTTGCACCGAAACCGTGGAGGCACTATTTGTATGGTGCACCTTTGTGAGATCTACACCGACCACAAAAGCTTGAAGTATTTATTTACCCGAAGGAGTGAACATGCGTCAGCGGCGGTGGTTAGAATTGTTGAAAGATTATGATGTTGACATTCTATACCAGCCGGGGAATGCGAATGTAGTCGCCGACGCACTGAGTAGGAAGTCGGCGGAGAATCTAGCACTATGGGTTACCAATCAAGAGACCCTGTGGAAGGAGATGGGGCGAATGGACTTGGAGGTTGTAGCCCCAGAAGTTCCGTCTAGGTTGATGACGCTTGTTGTGCAACCGACCTTGCCGGAAAGAATTAGAGAGTTGCAATCCGCGGACCCGAATCTCCAAAAGATACGGCGTGACATTGAGGAGGGTCGCGGCGGAGATTTTAGTGTCGATGCTAGCGGTGCACTCCGGTTTCGAAACCGGTGGTGTGTACCCGAGAACGAGGAGCTTCGCAAATTGATCTTGCAAGAAGCGCATTGGTCACCCTACAATGATCACCCCGGTGGCACCAAGACGTATCAAGAATTGAAGGCACTTTATTGGTGGCCCGGAATGAAAGCGGATGTGGGCGCTTCGTGGCGAGGTGTTTGACACACGGCGGGTGAAAGCCGAGCATCGATTGCCAGCGGGAAAACTCCAAAGCCTACCTATTCCCGGATGGAAGTGGGAGGATATCTCGATGGATTTTATTGTCGGCTTACCTCGTTCGACGGGCGGCCACGACGCGGTGCGGGTAATTGTGGATCGCGACTAAATCGGCGCATTTCTTGCCGATCCACCTTACTTGGGGAGGCGCCAAGCTGGCGCAGGTATACCTTGACGAAGTTGTGAGATTACACGGGGTGCCGAAATCTATTGTATCAGACCGAGACCCCCGATTTACCTCGCACTTCTGGAAGAACCTGCAAGAGGCGTTGGGCACACGACTCGACTTCAGCACCGCATTCCATCCTCAGTCAGACGGTCAGACAGAGAGAACCATACAGACATTGGAGGATATGCTGCGGGCGTGTGTCATCGATTATAAGGGCAATTGGTGCAAATATTTGCCGATGGCCGAATTCGCCTATAATAATAGTTATCACGCCAGTGTGAAGATGGCACCCTTTGAGGCTCTATATGGGCGAAAATGCCGATCTCCCATTTATTGGAGTGAAGTGGGTGAACGCACGGAGTTCGGCCGGATATCTTGCGAGAAGCGAGAAGAAAAAGTGCATCTTGCCCGTAAAAGGTTGCTCACGGCGCAATCGCGGCAGTTACTCCAATAGGCGCCGTCGAGATCGGAGTTCACCGTGGCGATCGTGTCTTCTTGAAGGTATCGCCCATGAAAGGTGTGAAGAGGTTCGGGGTGCGGGGAAAGCTAAGTCCCGATTTATTGGCCCGTATGAGGTACTTGAAAGGATTGGAACGGTAGCTTACCGACTTGCGCTACCTCCGAATCTAGCGGACGTGCATAACGTATTCCACGTTTCTAACCTCCGCAAGTATGTTCACGACCCCGAGCATACCATGTCGTATGAACCCCCGGAACTCCATAAGGATTTAAGCTATGAAGAGTTTCCGACTATGATCTTGGCCCGGGAAGTGCGCAAATTGAGAAACCGCGAGATTTCCTACGTCAAGATCCGATGGAGCAATCATAGCGATCGCGAAGCTACGTGGGAGCTCGAGGACGAGATGAGAAAGAACCATCCTCACCTATTCGAAAGTTGAATAAGGTATGGGCTTTGAGTATGTAGGCACTTAGCTAAGTTGAGTTCGTTTCGCGGACGAAACTCTTTTAAGGTGGAGAGAATGTAACGAAGTGAATTCTCGAAATCCGAGAGTTGCACCACGTTTAGAATCGACTGATTGTCGATTGGATGGACTTCGAAAAGTTCGAAGTTGATCCGAAGGCAAAAAGTGCGGAGTTGCTCCGGTGAAGTTCGGAAGCCTTTGGGCGTTTTTGTGCGCGTAGGCGCGAAACGGAACCCGAAAAGCTACGTCGGGTCGCGAGCTAAATCCGACATTAGCGTGGATGAAAAGATGATGAAAACGTGTTCGAAAACATGTTTGGAAAGTCTCGGTGCGATTTGAAAAGAATCGGACGCAAGACGAGCGAAAACGGAGAAGAAACGACGAAAAGCTGAAAATTTGGCTAAGTCATGGAGTAGGCTGATGGTCCCTGGGAGGACCGGTCCTGAAAAGGAGACCGGTCTCGGAAAGGTCGTCCCGCGAGAGCAGCTCTGCGGGACCGGTCTCTTAAGGGGAGACCGGTCCCCAGCTGCGAAGAGTGGAGCAAGGCTCTCGGGGACCGGTCCTGGGTTAGGGAGACCGGTCCCTGAGCCCGAAAAATGCCCAGTTTTGTGCAGTTTGCATAGTTGAAGGGCCTTTTAGCATCTTGTTACAATAGATGCTATAGAGGGACTCTCCCTCCCTCTCACACTGTCATTTCCTCACACACACACACACATCTCTCTCCCTCTCTCTCTCTAGAAAGAAGAAGAAGGAGAAGGAGGAGAAGGAGAAGAAGTAGAAGAAGAAGGAGAAGACAAAGGAGAGGAGCTTCATCATCTTCTCCATCTCTTCTTCCTCTTGGTTGGAGCAAGCTCAAGGTAGGCCTCAAACCCTCTAATGGTGATTTCTAGGGTTTTGGGTTTTGAGCTTTTGGGAGTGGTTAGATGGAACCTATGAGTGCTAAATAGCACTAAATGCATGCTTCTAGGGTTCCTACACATGAATTTTCAAGTGTTGAACCCTAGGGCATCAAAAATGGGTCTTTGCTAGGCGATGGGTTTTGATCTCTTTTGATCATGGGTAAACCTAATTAATAGGTGTTTGAACGCGTTGGCGACGTCCGTTTTGCGATCCGTCGAGTCTAAGTAAAGATATCGCCAAGTGAGGTGCGTCGCTACTTCGACGTTGCTCAAGTACTAAGCGGCGACAAGCGAACGCGAGAACAAGACTTTCCACCGTATTGCTACGTCAAAAGGTGGGTGGTGTCCAACCCGAAGTCGCCGGGCTACTTTTTATGTCCAAGTGTAGAATAATGAACAACCTTTCATATTGTGCATAAAGTGTGAATTGGGTGCTAGTTGGAATGTCTAATTAATATGTTGATTAACCTAGCTTATTTTATGCTATCAAACTTAGTAGGCATGAGAATTTGATGCAACGTGAGATGAGAGCTACTAGTATGTGATATAGCGAGTGGTCTAAAACATGAGCGAGTGGCACCTAGAAAACATGAACGAGTGGCATTAATTAGTGTGAACACTATAGAGTCGAAAGCAAGTGAAATGACATCCCTATTAGCTAGGGTATCCTCCGTGGGCGAGGATTGGACCGTGCTCGCGTTGTCTGTTTTATCCTCGTGGTGGTCGCTCCACACGAGACGTGCACTCCGGAGTACTAGGCACAGGCTATGGTAGTAGCGGCTTGACCGGCAGCAGCTAGCTATCCGCAGACGGCCTCGGGCGAGTTGAGCAGTTTAGACTCCTCGTCGTCGAGGCAAGGGACGCGCGAGTGTGGCAAGCCCTTGGGCAAGCCAAGTGGATGGGGTATTCAAGGGAATTGTGAACTCATTGAGCATAATAGAGTAATAGTTACCTTCCACTATGAGTTTCATGCATATAATTCAGACTTGAGGCATAGAAGAATTATGCATTTACTTTTACAGTATCTTACCGCTTTCGGATATTTTCATATCTACATATCGTCTACTCTTTGCCTCCTTGGACCTAGTGGGGAGGACCGGCGGAGTCGGAGGCCGAACCCAGGAACTATGGAAGATAGTTCTCGCCCCACTCTATTGCAGGTTCTAGTGCGTCTACGCCGGGTGAGGATCGCGGCAAGGGCTTGGCGCCCTAGTGGTATTACTAGTTTACCTTTCCTAATGCACTAGAGTACCTCGCTTTTACCTTTTGAGAGTAGATATTTGTATAGGTGGTGAGGTTTTGTTGTATATACGCCACTTGTGTATTATGAGGGTCCAATGTAATACAAACTTGTGAATGAATGTAATAGATAAGTTATCTCTCTTTTTCACTTGTTGACTACTCGTGACGCTTGCTCTCATGCGATTGGCACTAGTTGTGCTCTCTTTGTTATCGATTGTGTATGTTGTTTCAAGTTTGTTTTGGGCACTTGTTGTACACAATGCGGTTGCTAGCCTTAGGCGGACGGGGAGAAGTCTTTGTCGTCAGCGTCTGTTCGGCAGCGCAGCCGGACCAAATTGGTAGCGGGTCTCGGGGCGTGACAATTAGACTACTCAGTTGCGCCCTAACAGTATAACTTTAGAAACATTACTTTTTCTTATTCAATCGAACAAAGTGTAAAACCTAATTATATTGTTCTATTATGCCCCGAGATTGTAAATTTGCAACCTATCGATGCCAACATTCACAAGAATCAAAACCGAACCAACATTAGACTACTCAGTTGCGCGTTAGCAGTTTAACTTTGGAAACAGTACTTTTTCTCATTCGATCGAACAAAGAGTAAAACCTAATTATATTGTTCTATTATGCCCCGAGAGTGTAAATTCACAACGTATCGATGCCAACGTTCACAAGAACCAAAACCGGGCCAACATTAGACTACACAGTTGCGCCCTAACAGTATATCTTTCGAAACAGTACTTTTTCTCATTCAATCGAACAAAGTGCAAAACCTAATTATATTGTTCTATTATGCCCCGAGAGTGTAAATTCACAACGTATCGATGCCAACGTTCAAAAGAACCAAAACCGGGCCAACATTAGACTACTCAGTTGCGCCCTAACAGTATAACTTTGGAAACAGTACTTTTTCTCTTTCAATCGAAGAAAGAGTAAAACCTAATTATATTGTTCAATTATGCCCCGAGAGTGTAAATTTGCAACCAATCGATGCCAACATACACAAGAATCAAAACCGAACCAACATTAGACTACTCAGTTGCGCGTTAACAGTTTAACTTTGGAAACAGTACTTTTTCTCATTCAATCGAACAAAGAGTAAAACCTAATTATATTATTCCATTATGCCCTGAGAGTGTAAATTCACAACGTATCGATGCTAACGTTCGCACGAACCAAAACCGGACCAACATTAGACTACTCAGTTGCGCCCTAAAAGTATAACTTTAGAAACGATTTTTCTTATTCAATCGAACAAAGTGTAAAACCTAATTATATTGTTCTATTATGCCCAGAGTGCAAATTCACAACGTATCGATGCCAACGTTCACAAGAACCAAAACCGGGCCAACATTAGACTACTCGATTGCGCCTACCAGTATAACTTTGGAAACAGTACTTTTTCTCTTTCAATCGAAGAAAGAGTAAAACCTAATTATTTTATTCTATTTTTCCCCGAGAGTGTAAATTCGCACCGTATCGTTGCCAACGTTCACAAGAACCAAAACCGGACCAACATTAGACTATTCAGTTGCGCCCTAACAGTATAACTTTGGAAACAGTACTTTTTCTCATTCAATCGAACAAAGATTAAAACCTAATAATATTGTTCTAATATGCCCCGAGAGTTTAAATTCACAACGTATCGATGCCAACGTTCATAAGAACCAAAACCTGGCCAACATTAGACTACTTAGTTGCGCCCTAACAGTATAACTTTGGAAACAGAACTTTTTCTCTTTCAATCGAAGAAAGAGTAAAACCTAATTATATTGTTCAATTATGCCCCGAGAGTGTAAATTTGCAAACAATCGATGCCAACATACACAAGAATCAAAACCGAACCAACATTAGACTACTCAGTTGCGCGTTAACAGTTTAACTTTGGAAACAGTACTTTTTCTCATTCAATCGAACAAATAGTAAAACCTAATTATTTGGTTCTATTTTTCCCCGAGAGAGTAAATTCGCACCGTATCGTTGCCAACGTTCACAAGAACCAAAACCGGACCAACATTAGACTACTCAGTTGCGCCCTAACAGTATATGTTTGGAAACGAGTACTATTACTCATTCGATCGAACAAAGATTAAAACCTAATTATATTGTTCAATTATGCCCGAGAGTGTAAATTCACAACGTATCGATGCTAACGTTCACACGAACCAAAACCGACCAACATTAGACTACTCGTTGCGCCCTAACGGTATATCTTTTGAAACAAGACTTTTTCTCATTCAATCGAACAAAGTGCAAAACCTAATTATATTGTTCTATTATGCCCCGAGAGTGTAAATTCACAACGTATCGATGTCAACGTTCACAAGAACCAAAACCGGGCCAACATTAGACTACACAGTTGCGCCCTGACAGTATATCTTTTGAAACAGTACTTTTTCTCATTCAATCGAACAAAGTGCAAAACCTAATTATATTGTTCTATTATGCCCCGAGAGTGTAAATTCACAACGTATCGATGCCAACGTTCAAAAGAACCAAAACCGGGCCAACATTAGACTACTCAGTTGCGCCCTAACAGTATAACTTTGGAAACAGTATATTTTCTCTTTCAATCGAACAAAGAGTAAAACCTAATTATATTGTTCTATTATGCCCCGAGAGTGTAAATTTGCAACCTATCGATGCCAACATTCACAAGAATCAAAACCGAACCAACATTAGACTACTCAGTTGCGCGTGAAACGGTTTAACTTTGGAAACAAGACTTTTTCTCATTCAATCGAACAAAGAGTAAAACCTCATTATATTGTTCTATTATGCCCGAGAGTGTAAATTCACAACGTATCAATGCTAACGTTCACACGAACCAAAAGCAGGACCAACATTAGACAACTCGATTGCGCCACTAACGATATAACTTTAGAAACAGTACTTTTTCTTATTCAATCGAACAAAGTGTAAAACCTAATTATATTGTTCTATTATGCCCCGAGAGTGTAAATTCACAACGTATCGATGCCAACGTACACAAGAACCAAAACCGGGCCAACATTAGACTACTCAGTTGCGCCCTAACAGTATAACTTTGGAAACAGTACTTTTTCTCTTTCAATCTAAGAAAGAGTAAAACCTAAATATATTGTTCCATTATGCCCTGAGAGTGTAAATTCACAACGTATCGATGCCAACGTTCACACGAACCAAAACCGGACCAACATTAGACTACTCAGTTGCGCCCTAAAAGTATAACTTTAGAAACAGTACTTTTTCTTATTCAATCGAACAAAGTGTAAAACCTAATTATATTGTTCTATTATGCCCCGAGATTGCAAATTCACAACGTATCGATGCCAACGTTCACAAGAACCAAAACCGGGCCAACATTAGACTACTCAATTGCGCCCTAACCGTATAACTTTGGAAACAGTACTTTTTCTCATTCAATCGAACAAAGTGTAAAACCTAATTATATTGTTCTATTATGCCCCGAGATTGTAAATTTGGAACCTATCGATGCCAACATTCACAAGAATCAAAACCGAACCAACATTAGACTACTCAGTTGCGCCCTAACAGTATAACTTTGGATACAGTACTTTTTCTCATTCAATCGAACAAAGAGTAAAACCTAATTATATTGTTCTATTATGCCCCGAGAGTGTAAATTCACAACGTATCGATGCCAACGTTCACAAGAACCAAAACCGGGCCAACATTAGACTACTCAGTTGCGCCCTAACAGTATAACTTTGGAAACAGTTTTTCTCTTTCAATCGAACAAAGTGCAAAACCTAATTATATTGTTCTATTATGCCCCGAGAGTGTAAATTTGCAACGTATCGATGCCAACATTCACAAGAATCAAAACCGAGCCAACATTAGACTACTCAGTTGCGCCCTAACAGTATAACTTTGGAAACAGTACTTTTTCTCTTTCAATCGAAGAAAGAGTAAAGCCTAATTATATTGTTCAATTATGCCCCGAGAGTGTAAATTTGCAACCTATCGATGCCAACATTCACAAGAATCAAAACCGAACCAACATTAGACTACTCAGTTGCGCGTTAACAGTTTAACTTTGGAAACAGTACTTTTTCTCATTCAATCGAACAAAGAGTAATACCTAATTATATTGTTCTATTATGCCCCGAGAGTGTAAATTCACAACGTATCGATGCTAACGTTCACACGAACCAAAACCGGACCAACATTAGACTACTCGATTAGCGCCTAAAAGTATAACTTTATAAACAGTACTTTTTCTTATTCAATCGAACAAAGAGTAAAACCTAATTATATTGTTCTATTATGCCCCGAGAGTGTAAACTCACAACGTATCGATGCCAACGTTCACAAGAACCAAAACCGGGCCAACATTAGACTACTCAGTTGCGCCCTAACATTATAACTTTGGAAACAATACTTTTTCTCTTTCAATCGAAGAAAGAGTAAAAACTAATTATTTTGTTCTATTTTTCCCCGAGAGAGTAAATTCGCACCGTATCGTTGCCAACGTTCACAATAACCAAAACCGGACCAACATTAGACTATTCAGTTGCGCCCTAACAGTATAACTTTGGAAACAGTACTTTTTCTCATTCAGTCGAACAAAGATTAAAACCTAATAATATTGTTCTATTATGCCCCGAGAGTTTAAATTCACAACGTATCGATGCCAACGTTCACAAGAACCAAAACCGGGCCAACATTAGACTACTCAGTTGCGCCCTAACAGTATAACTTTGGAAACAGTACTTTTTCTCTTTCAATCGAAGAAAGAGTAAAACCTAATTATATTGTTCAATTATGCCCCGAGAGTGTAAATTTGCAACCAATCGATGCCAACATACACAAGAATCAAAACCGAACCAACATTAGACTACTCAGTTGCGCCCTAACAGTATAACTTTGGAAACAGTACTTTTTCTCATTCAGTCGAACAAAGATTAAAACCAAATTATATTGTTCTATTATGCCCCGAGAGTGTAAATTCACAACGTATCGATGCTAACGTTCACACGAACCAAAACCGGACCAACATTAGACTACTCAGTTGCGGCCTAACAGTATATCTTTTGAAACAGTACTTTTTCTCATTCAATCGAACAAAGTGTAAAACCTAATTATATTGTTCTATTATGCCCCGAGATTGTAAATTTGCAACCTATCGATGCCAACATTCACAAGAATCAAAACCGAACCAACATTAGACTACTCAGTTGCGCGTTAGCAGTTTAACTTTGGAAACAGTACTTTTTCTCATTCGATCGAACAAAGAGTAAAACCTAATTATATTGTTCTATTATGCCCCGAGAGTGTAAATTCACAACGTATCGATGCCAACGTTCACAAGAACCAAAACCGGGCCAACATTAGACTACTCAGTTGCGCCCTAACAGTATAACTTTGGAAACAGTACTTTTTCTCTTTCAATCGAAGAAAGAGTAAAACCTAATTATATTGTTCTATTATGCCCCGAGAGTGTAAATTTGCAACCTATCGATGCCAACATTCACAAGAATCAAAACCGAAGCAACATTAGACTACTCAGTTGCGCGTGAACAGTTTAACTTTGGAAACAGTACTTTTTCTCATTCAATCGAACAAAGAGTAAAACCTCATTATATTGTTCTATTATGCCCCGAGAGTGTATATTCGCAACGTATCCATGCCAACGTTCACAAGAACCAAAACCGGACCAACATTAGACAACTCAGTTGCGCCCTAACAGTATAACTTTAGAAACGTATTTTTCTTATTCAATCGAACAAAGTGTAAAACCTAATTATATTGTTCTATTATGCCCCGAGAGTGTAAATTCACAACGTATCGATGCCAACGTACACAAGAACCAAAACCGGGCCAACATTAGACTACTCAGTTGCGCCCTAACAGTATAACTTTGGAAACAGTACATTTTCTCTTTCAATCGAAGAAAGAGTAAAACCTAATTATATTGTTCAATTATGCCCCGAGAGTGTAAATTTGCAACCAATCGATGCCAACATACACAAGAATCAAAACCGAACCAACATTAGACTACTCAGTTGCGCGTTAACAGTATAACTTTGGAAACAGTACTTTTTCTCATTCAATCGAACAAAGAGTAAAACCTAATTATATTATTCCATTATGCCCTGAGAGTGTAAATTCACAACGTATCGATGCTAACGTTCGCACGAACCAAAACCGGACCAACATTAGACTACTCGATTGCGCCTAAAAGTATAACTTTAGAAACAAGTACTTTTTCTTATTCAATCGAACAAAGTGTAAAACCTAATTATATTGTTCTATTATGCCCGAGAGTGCAAATTCACAACGTATCGATGCCAACGTTCACAAGAACCAAAACCGGGCCAACATTAGACTACTCAGTTGCGCCCTACCAGTATAACTTTGGAAACAGTACTTTTTCTCTTTCAATCGAAGAAAGAGTAAAACCTAATTATTTTATTCTATTTTTCCCCGAGAGAGTAAATTCGCACCGTATCGTTGCCAACGTTCACAAGAACCAAAACCGGACCAACATTAGACTATTCAAATTTGCGCCTAACAGTATAACTTTGGAAACAGTACTTTTTCTCATTCAGTCGAACAAAGATTAAAACCTAATAATATTGTTCTAATATGCCCCGAGAGTTTAAATTCACAACGTATCGATGCCAACGTTCATAAGAACCAAAACCTGGCCAACATTAGACTACTTAGTTGCGCCCTAACAGTATAACTTTGGAAACAGAACTTTTTCTCTTTCAATCGAAGAAAGAGTAAAACCTAATTATATTGTTCAATTATGCCACGAGACTGTAAATTTGCAACCAATCGATGCCAACATACACAAGAATCAAAACCGAACCAACATTAGACTACTCAGTTGCGCGTTAACAGTTTAACTTTGGAAACAGTACTTTTTCTCATTCAATCGAACAAATAGTAAAACCTAATTATTTGGTTCTATTTTTCCCCGAGAGAGTAAATTCGCACCGTATCGTTGCCAACGTTCACAAGAACCAAAACCGGACCAACATTAGACTACTCAGTTGCGCCCTAACAGTATATGTTTGGAAACAGGACTATTACTCATTCAGTCGAACAAAGATTAAAACCTAATTATATTGTTCAATTATGCCCCGAGAGTGTAAATTCACAACGTATCGATGCTAACGTTCACACGAACCAAAACCGGACCAACATTAGACTACTCGGTTGCGCTAACAGTATATCTTTTGAAACAGTACTTTTTCTCATTCAATCGAACAAAGTGCAAAACCTAATTATATTGTTCTGTTATGCCCCGAGAGTGTAAATTCACAACGTATCGATGTCAACGTTCACAAGAACCAAAACCGGGCCAACATTAGACTACTCAGTTGCGCCCTAACAGTATATCTTTTGAAACGATTTTTTCATTCAATCGAACAAAGTGCAAAACCTAATTATATTGTTCTATTATGCCCCGAGAGTGTAAATTCACAACGTATCGATGCCAACGTTCAAAAGAACCAAAACCGGGCCAACATTAGACTACTCAGTTGCGCCCTAACAGTATAACTTTGGAAACAGTACTTTTTCTCTTTCAATCGAACAAAGAGTAAAACCTAATTATATTGTTCTATTATGCCCCGAGAGTGTAAATTTGCAACCTATCGATGCCAACATTCACAAGAATCAAAACCGAACCAACATTAGACTACTCAGTTGCGCGTGAACAGTTTAACTTTGGAAACAGTACTTTTTCTCATTCAATCGAACAAAGAGTAAAACCTCATTATATTGTTCTATTATGCCCCGAGAGTGTAAATTCACAACGTATCAATGCTAACGTTCACAAGAACCAAAACCGGACCAACATTAGACTACTCAGTTGCGCCCTAACAGTATAACTTTTGAAACAGTACTTTTTCTCATTCAATCGAACAAAGTGTAAAACCTAATTATATTGTTCTATTATGCCCCGAGAGTGTAAATTCACAACGTATCGATGCCAACGTACACAAGAACCAAAACCGGGCCAACATTAGACTACTCAGTTGCGCCATAACAGTATAACTTTGGAAACAGTACTTTTTCTCTTTCAATCGAAGAAAGAGTAAAACCTAATTATATTGTTCTATTTTGCCCCGAGAGTGTAAATTTGCAACCAATCGATGCCAACATACACAAGAATCAAAACCGGACCAACATTAGACTACTCAGTTGCGCCCTAACAGTTTAACTTTGGAAACAGTACTTTTTCTCTTTCAATCGAAGAAAGAGTAAAACCTAAATATATTGTTCAATTATGCCCCGAGAGTGTAAATTTGCAACCTATCGATGCCAACATTCACACGAACCAAAAGCCGACCAACATTAGACTACTCGATTGCGCCTAAAAGTATAACTTTAGAAACAGACTTTTTCTTATTCAATCGAACAAAGTGTAAAACCTAATTATATTGTTCTATTATGCCCCGAGATTGCAAATTCACAACGTATCGATGCCAACGTTCACAAGAACCAAAACCGGGCCAACATTAGACTACTCAATTGCGCCCTAACCGTATAACTTTGGAAACAGTACTTTTTCTCATTCAATCGAACAAAGTGTAAAACCTAATTATATTGTTTTATTATGCCCCGAGATTGTAAATTTGGAACCTATCGATGCCAACATTCACAAGAATCAAAACCGAACCAACATTAGACTACTCAGTTGCGCCCTAACAGTATAACTTTGGATACAGTACTTTTTCTCATTCGATCGAACAAAGTGTAAAACCTAATTATATTGTTTTATTATGCCCCGAGAGTGTAAATTCACAACGTATCGATGCCAACGTTCACAAGAACCAAAACCGGGCCAACATTAGACTACTCAGTTGCGCCCTAACAATATAACTTTGGAAACAGTACTTTTTCTCTTTCAATCGAACAAAGTGCAAAACCTAATTATATTGTTCTATTATGCCCCGAGAGTGTAAATTTGCAACGTATCGATGCCAACATTCACAAGAATCAAAACCGAGCCAACATTAGACTACTCAGTTGCGCCCTAACAGTATAACTTTGGAAACAGTACTTTTTATCTTTCAATCGAAGAAAGAGTAAAACCTAATTATATTGTTCAATTATGCCCCGAGAGTGTAAATTTGCAACCTATCGATGCCAACATTCACAAGAATCAAAACCGAACCAACATTAGACTACTCAGTTGCGCGTTAACAGTTTAACTTTGGAAACGATTTTTTTCTCATTCAATCGAACAAAGAGTAATACCTAATTATATTGTTCTATTATGCCCAGAGTGTAAATTCACAACGTATCGATGCTAACGTTCACACGAACCAAAACCGACCAACATTAGACTACTCGGTTGCGCCTAAAAGTATAACTTTAGAAATTACTTTTTCTCATTCAATCGAACAAAGTGTAAAACCTAATTATATTGTTCTATTATGCCCCGAGAGTGCAAATTCACAACGTATCGATGCCAACGTTCACAAGAACCAAAACCGGGCCAACATTGGACTACTCAGTTGCGCCCTAACATTATAACTTTGGAAACAATACTTTTTCTCTTTCAATCGAAGAAAGAGTAAAAACTAATTATTTTGTTCTATTTTTCCCCGAGAGAGTAAATTCGCACCGTATCGTTGCCAACGTTCACAATAACCAAAACCGGACCAACATTAGACTATTCAGTTGCGCCCTAACAGTATAACTTTGGAAACAGTACTTTTTCTCATTCAATCGAACAAAGAGTAAAACCTAATTATATTGTTCTATTATGCCCCGAGAGTGTAAATTCACAACGTATCGATGCCAACGTTCACAAGAACCAAAACCGGGCCAACATTAGACTACTTAGTTGCGCCCTTACAGTATAACTTTGGAAACAATACTTTTTCTCTTTCAATCGAAGAAAGAGTAAAACCTAATTATATTGTTCAATTATGCCCCGAGAGTGTAAATTTGCAACCAATCGATGCCAACATACACAAGAATCAAAACCGAACCAACATTAGACTACTCAGTTGCGCGTTAACAGTTTAACTTTGGAAACAGTACTTTTTCTCATTCAATCGAACAAATAGTAAAACCTAATTATTTTGTTCTATTTTTCCCCGAGAGAGTAAATTCGCACCGTATCGTTGCCAACGTTCACAAGAAACAAAACCGGACCGACATTAGACTACTCAGTTGCGCCCTAACAGTATAACTTTGGAAACAGTACTTTTTCTCATTCAGTCGAACAAAGATTAAAACCAAATTATATTGTTCTATTATGCCTTGAGAGTGTAAATTCACAACGTATCGATGCTAACGTTCACACGAACCAAAACCGGACCAACATTAGACTACTCAGTTGCGCCCTAACAGTATATCTTTTGAAACAGTACTTTTTCTCATTCAATCGAACAAAGTGCAAAACCTAATTATATTGTTCTATTATGCCCCGAGAGTGTAAATTCACAACGTATCGATGCCAACGTTCACAAGAACCAAAACCGGGCCAACATTAGACTACTCAGTTGCGCCCTAACAGTATAACTTTAGAAACATTACTTTTTCTTATTCAATCGAACAAAGTGTAAAACCTAATTATATTGTTCTATTATACCCGAGATTGTAAATTTGCAACCTATCGATGCCAACATTCACAAGAATCAAAACCGAACCAACATTAGACTACTCAGTTGCGCGTTAGCAGTTTAACTTTGGAAACAGTACTTTTTCTCATTCGATCGAACAAAGAGTAAAACCTAATTATAGTGTTCTATTATGCCCCGAGAGTGTAAATTCACAACGTATCGATGCCAACGTTCAAAAGAACCAAAACCGGGCCAACATTAGACAACTCAGTTGCGCCCTAACAGTATAACTTTGGAAACAGTACTTTTTCTCTTTCAATCGAACAAAGAGTAAAACCTAATTATATTGTTCTATTATGCCCCGAGAGTGTAAATTTGCAACCTATCGATGCCAACATTCACAAGAATCAAAACCGAAGCAACATTAGACTACTCAGTTGCGCGTGAACAGTTTAACTTTGGAAACAGTACTTTTTCTCATTCAATCGAACAAAGAGTAAAACCTCATTATATTGTTCTATTATGCCCCGAGAGTGTAAATTCACAACGTATCGATGCTAACGTTCACACGAACCAAAACCGGACCAACATTAGACTACATAGTTGCGCCCTAACAGTATAACTTTAGAAACAGTACTTTTTCTTATTCAATCGAACAAAGTGTAAAACCTAATTATATTGTTCTATTATGCCCCGAGAGTGTAAATTCACAACATATCGATGCCAACATACACAAGAACCAAAACCGGGCCAACATTAGACTACTCAGTTGCGCCCTAACAGTATAACTTTGGAAACAGTACATTTTCTCTTTCAATCGAAGAAAGAGTAAAACCTAATTATATTGTTCAATTATGCCCCGAGAGTGTAAATTTGCAACCAATCGATGCCAACATACACAAGAATCAAAACCGAACCAACATTAGACTACTCAGTTGCGCGTTAACAGTTTAACTTTGGAAACAGTATTTTTTCTCATTCAATCGAACAAAGAGTAAAACCTAATTATATTATTCCATTATGCCCCGAGAGTGTAAATTCACAACGTATCGATGCTAACGTTCACACGAACCAAAACCGGACCAACATTAGACTACTCAGTTGCGCCCTAACAGTATAACTTTAGAAACAGTACTTTTTCTTATTCAATCGAACAAAGTGTAAAACCTAATTATATTGTTCTATTATGCCCCGAGAGTGCAAATTCACAACGTATCGATGCCAACGTTCACAAGAACCAAAACCGGGCCAACATTAGACTACTCAGTTGCGCCCCACCAGTATAACTTTGCAAACAGTACTTTTTCTCTTTCAATCGAAGAAAGAGTAAAACCTAATTATTTTATTCTATTTTTCCCCGAGAGAGTAAATTCGCACCGTATCGTTGCCAACGTTCACAAGAACCAAAACCGGACCAACATTAGACTATTCAGTTGCGCCCTAACAGTATAACTTTGGAAACAGTACTTTTTCTCATTCAGTCGAACAAAGATTAAAACCTAATAATATTGTTCTATTATGCCCCGAGAGTGTAAATTCACAACGTATCGATGCCAACGTTCACAAGAACCAAAACCGGGCCAACATTAGACTACTTAGTTGCGCCCTAACAGTATAACTTTGGAAACAGTACTTTTTCTCTTTCAATCGAAGAAAGAGTAAAACCTAATTATATTGTTCAATTATGCCCCGAGAGTGTAAATTTGCAACCAATCGATGCCAACATAAACAAGAATCAAAACCGAACCAACATTAGACTACTCGATTGCGCGTTAACGGTTTAACTTTGGAAAGCGAGTACTTTTTCTCATTCAATCGAACAAATAGTAAAACCTAATTATTTGGTTCTATTTTTCCCCGAGAGAGTAAATTCGCACCGTATCGTTGCCAACGTTCACAATAACCAAAACCGGACCAACATTAGACTACTCAGTTGCGCCCTAACAGTATATGTTTGGAAACAGTACTATTTCTCGTTCAGTCGAACAAAGATTAAAACCTAATTATATTGTTCAATTATGCCCCGAGAGTGTAAATTCACAACGTATCGATGCTAACGTTCACACGAACCAAAACCGGACCAACATTAGACTACTCAGTTGCGCCCTAACAGTATATCTTTTGAAACAGTACTTTTTCTCATTCAATCGAACAAAGTTCAAAACCTAATTATATTGTTCTATTATACCCCGAGAGTGTAAATTCACAACGTATCGTTGCAAACGTTCACAAGAACCAAAACCGGGCCAACATTAGACTACACGATTTGCGCCCTAACGGTATATCTTTTGAAACGATTTTTTCTCATTCAATCGAACAAAGTGCAAAACCTAATTATATTGTTCTATTATGCCCGAGAGTGTAAATTCACAACGTATCGATGCCAACGTTCACAAGAACCAAAAACCGGGCCAACATTAGACTACTCGGGCCTAACGTATAACTTTAGAAACATTACTTTTTCTTCTTCAATCGAACAAAGTGTAAAACCTAATTATATTGTTCTATTATGCCCCGAGCTTGTAAATTTGCAACCTATCGATGCCAACATTCACAAGAATCAAAACCGAACCAACATTAGTTGCGCGTTAGCAGTTTAACTTTGAATCTGATTTCTCCGATCGAACAAAGAGTAAAACCTAATTATATTGTTCTATTATGCCCGAGATTGTAAATTCACAACGTATCGATGCCAACGTTCACAAGAACAAAAAGCAGGCCCAACATTAGACTACACAGTTGCGCCCTAACAGTATATCTTTCGAAACAGTACGTTTTCTCATTCAATCGAACAAAGTGCAAAACCTAGTTATATTGTTCTATTATGCCCCGAGAGTGTAAATTCACAACGTATCGATGCCAACGTTCAAAAGAACCAAAACCGGGCCAACATTAGACTACTCATTTGCGCCCTAACAGTATAACTTTGGAAACAGTACTTTTTCTCTTTCAATCGAACAAAGAGTAAAACCTAATTATATTGTTCTATTACGCCCCGAGAGTGTATATTCGCAACGTATCGATGCCAACGTTCACAAGAACCAAAACCGGACCAACATTAGACTACTCAGTTTCGCCCTAACAGTATAACTTTGGAAACAGTACTTTTTCTCTTTCAATCGAAGAAAGAGTAAAACCTAATTATATTGTTCTATTATGCCCCGAGAGTGGAAATTTGCAACCTATCGATGCCAACATTCACAAGAATCAAAACCGAAGCAACATTAGACTACTCGATTTAACGCGTGAACGGTTTAACTTTGGAAACAGTACTTTTTCTCTTTCAATCGAACAAAGAGTAAAACCTAATTATATTGTTCTATTATGTCCCGAGAGTGTATATTCGCAACGTATCCATGCCAACGTTCACAAGTACCAAAACCGGACCAACATTAGACTACTCAGTTGTGCCCTAACAGTATAACTTTAGAAACAGTACTTTTTCTTATTCAATCGAACAAAGTGTAAAACCTAATTATATTGTTCTATTATGCCCCGAGAGTGTAAATTCACAACATATCGATGCCAACATACACAAGAACCAAAACCGGGCCAACATTAGACTACTCAGTTGCGCCCTAACAGTATAACTTTGGAAACAGTACATTTTCTCTTTCAATCGAAGAAAGAGTAAAACCTAATTATATTGTTCAATTATGCCCCGAGAGTGTAAATTTGCAACCAATCGATGCCAACATACACAAGAATCAAAACCGAACCAACATTAGACTACTCAGTTGCGCGTTAACAGTTTAACTTTGGAAACAGTACTTTTTCTCATTCAATCGAACAAATAGTAAAACCTAATTATTTGGTTCTATTTTTCCCCGAGAGAGTAAATTCGCACCGTATCGTTGCCAACGTTCACAAGAACCAAAACCGGACCAACATTAGACTACTCGGTTGCGCCACTAACGGTATATGTTTGGAAACGTACTATTTCTCATTCGATCGAACAAAGATTAAAACCTAATTATATTGTTCAATTATGCCCCGAGAGTGTAAATTCACAACGTATCGATGCTAACGTTCACACGAACCAAAACCGGACCAACATTAGACTACTCAGTTGCGCCCTAACAGTATATCTTTTGAAAAAGTACTTTTTCTCATTCAATCGAACAAAGTGCAAAACCTAATTATATTGTTCTATTATGCCCCGAGAGTGTAAATTCACAACGTATCGATGCCAACGTTCACAAGAACCAAAAGCAGGGCCAACATTAGACTACACGATTGCGCACTAACGGTATATCTTTTGAAAGCAGTATTTTTCTCATTCAATCGAACAAAGTGCAAAACCTAATTATATTGTTCTATTATGCCCAGAGTGTAAATTCACAACGTATCGATGCCAACGTTCACAAGAACCAAAGCAAGGGCCAACATTAGACTACTCGTTGCGCCTAACTAACGTATAACTTTAGAAACATTACTTTTTCTTATTCAATCGAACAAAGTGTAAAACCTAATTATATTGTTCTATTATGCCCGAGATTGTAAATTTGCAACCTATCGCGCCAACATTCACAAGAATCAAAAAGAACAAACATTAGTTGCGCGTTAGCGATTTAACTTTGGATACGATACTTTTTCTCATTCGATCGAACAAAGAGTAAAACCTAATTATATTGTTCTATTATGCCCGAGAGTGTAAATTCACAACGTATCGATGCCAACGTTCACAAGAACCAAAAGCAGGGCCAACATTAGACTACTCGGTTGCGCCGCGGTATAACTTTGCAAACGATACTTTTTCTCTTAATCGAAGAAAGAGTAAAACCTAATTATATTGTTCTATTATGCCCCGAGAGTGTAAATTCACAACGTATCGATGCCAACGTTCACAAGAACCAAAAGCGGGTCAACATTAGACTATTCGATTTGCGCCATAACGGTATAACTTTGGAAAGCAGTACTTTTTCTCATTCGATCGAACAAAGATTAAAACCTAATAATATTGTTCTAATATGCCCAGAGAGTTTAAATTCACAACGTATCGATGCCAACGTTCACAAGAACCAAAAACCGGGCCAACATTAGACTACTTAGTTGCGCTAACTAACGGTATAACTTTGGAAACGAACTTTTCTCAATCGAAGAAAGAGTAAAACCTAATTATATTGTTCTATTATGCCCCGAGAGTGTAAATTTGCAACCTATCGATGCCAACATTCACAAGAATCAAAACCGAACCAACATTAGACTACTCAGTTGCGCGTTAACAGTTTAACTTTGGAAACAGTACTTTTTCTCATTCAATCGAACAAATAGTAAAACCTAATTATTTGGTTCTATTTTTCCCCGAGAGAGTAAATTCGCACCGTATCGTTGCCAACGTTCACAAGAACCAAAACCGGACCAACATTAGACTACTCAGTTGCGCCCTAACAGTATATGTTTGGAAACAGTACTATTTCTCATTCAGTCGAACAAAGATTAAAACCTAATTATATTGTTCAATTATGCCCCGAGAGTGTAAATTCACAACGTATCGATGCTAACGTTCACACGAACCAAAACCGGACCAACATTAGACTACTCAGTTGCGCCCTAACAGTATATCTTTTGAAACGTACTTTTTCTCATTCAATCGAACAAAGTGCAAAACCTAATTATATTGTTACGTTATGCCCCAGAGTGTAAATTCACAACGTATCGATGTCAACGTTCACAAGAACCAAAAGCGGGCCAACATTAGACTACACGGTTGCGCCTAACGGTATATCTTTTGAAACGAGTACTTTTTCTCATTCAATCGAACAAAGTGCAAAACCTAATTATATTGTTCTATTATGCCCAGAGTGTAAATTCACAACGTATCGATGCCAACGTTCACAAGAACCAAAAGCGGGCCAACATTAGACTACTCAGTTGCGCCCTAACGGTATAACTTTGGAAACAGTACTTTTTCTCATTCAATCGAACAAAGAGTAAAACCTAATTATATTGTTCTATTATGCCCCGAGAGTGTAAATTTGCAACCTATCGATGCCAACATTCACAAGAATCAAAACCGAAGCAACATTAGACTACTCAGTTGCGCGTGAACAGTTTAACTTTGGAAACAGTACTTTTTCTCATTCAATCGAACAAAGAGTAAAACCTCATTATATTGTTCTATTATGCCCGAGGATGGAAATTCACAACGTATCAATGCTAACGTTCACACGAACCAAAACCGGACCAACATTAGACAATTCAGTTGCGCCCAAACAGTATAACTTTAGAAACAGTACTTTTTCTCATTCAATCGAACAAAGAGTAAAACCTAATTATATTGTTCTATTATGCCCCGAGAGTGTAAATTCACAACATATCGATGCCAACGTACACAAGAACCAAAACCGGGCCAACATTAGACTACTCAGTTGCGCCATAACAGTATAACTTTGGAAACAGTACATTTTCTCTTTCAATCGAAGAAAGAGTAAAACTAATTATATTGTTCAATTATGCCCCGAGAGTGTAAATTTGCAACCAATCGATGCCAACATACACAAGAATCAAAACCGAACCAACATTAGACTACTCAGTTGCGCGTTAACAGTTTAACTTTGGAAACAGTATTTTTTCTCATTCAATCGAACAAAGAGTAAAACCTAATTATATTATTCCATTATGCCCCGAGAGTGTAAATTCACAACGTATCGATGCTAACGTTCACACGAACCAAAACCGGACCAACATTAGACTACTCAGTTGCGCCCTAAAAGTATAACTTTAGAAACAGTACTTTTTCTTATTCAATCGAACAAAGTGTAAAACCTAATTATATTTTTCTATTATGCCCCGAGAGTGCAAATTCACAACGTATCGATGCCAACGTTCACAAGAACCAAAACCGGGCCAACATTAGACTACTCAGTTGCGCCCTAACAGTATAACTTTAGAAACATTACTTTTTCTTATTCAATCGAACAAAGTGTAAAACCTAATTATATTGTTCTATTATGCCCCGAGATTGTAAATTTGCAACCTATCGATGCCAACATTCACAAGAATCAAAACCGAACAAACATTAGTTGCGCGTTAGCAGTTTAACTTTGGATACAGTACTTTTTCTCATTCGATCGAACAAAGAGTAAAACCTAATTATATTGTTCTATTATGCCCCGAGAGTGTAAATTCACAACGTATCGATGCCAACGTTCACAAGAACCAAAACCGGGCCAACATTAGACTACTCAGTTGCGCCCTAACAGTATAACTTTAGAAACATTACTTTTTCTTATTCAATCGAACAAAGTGTAAAACCTAATTATATTGTTCTATTATGCCCCGAGATTGTAAATTTGCAACCTATCGATGCCAACATTCACAAGAATCAAAACCGAACAAACATTAGTTGCGCGTTAGCAGTTTAACTTTGGATACAGTACTTTTTCTCATTCGATCGAACAAAGAGTAAAACCTAATTATATTGTTCTATTATGCCCCGAGAGTGTAAATTCACAACGTATCGATGCCAACGTTCACAAGAACAAAAACCGGCCCAACATTAGACTACTCAGTTGCGCCTAACAAAGATATCTTTCGAAACAAGATTTTTTTCTCATTCAATCGAACAAAGTGCAAAACCTAGTTATATTGTTCTATTATGCCATGAGAGTGTAAATTCACAACGTATCGATGCCAACGTTCAAAAGAACCAAAACCGGGCCAACATTAGACTACTCAGTTGCGCCCTAACAGTATAACTTTGGAAATAGTACTTTTTCTCTTTCAATCGAACAAAGAGTAAAACCTAATTATATTGTTCTATTATGCCCCGAGAGTGTAAATTTGCAACCTATCGATGCCAACATTCACAAGAATCAAAACCGAACCAACATTAGACTACTTAGTTGCGCCCTAACAGTATAACTTTGGAAACAGTACTTTTTCTCTTTCAATCGAAGAAAGAGTAAAACCTAATTATATTGTTCAATTATGCCCCGAGAGTGTAAATTTGCAACCTATCGATGCCAACATTCACAAGAATCAAAACCGAACCAACATTAGACTACTCAGTTGCGCGTGAACAGTTTAACTTTGGAAACAGTACTTTTTCTCATTCAATCGAACAAAGAGTAAAACCTCATTATATTGTTCTATTATGCCCCGAGAGTGTAAATTCACAACGTATCAATGCTAACGTTCACACGAACCAAAACCGGACCAACATTAGACAACTCAGTTGCGCCCTAACAGTATAACTTTAGAAACAAGAGTACTTTTCTTATTCCATCATACAAAGGGAAAAACCTAATTATATGGTTCTATTATGCCCCGGGAGGGTAAATTCCCAACGTACCGAGGCCACGTACACAAGAACCAAAACCGGGCCAACATTAGACTACTCAGTTGCGCCCTAACAAGATAACTTTGGAAACAAGACATTTTCTCTTTCAATCGAAGAAAGAGTAAAACCTAATTATATTGTTTAAGTATGCCCGAGAGTGTAAATTTGCAACCAATCGATGCCAACATACACAAGAATCAAAACCGAACCAACATTAGACTACTCAGTTGCGCGTTAACAGTTTAATTTGGAAACAGTACTTTTTCTCATTCAATCGAACAAAGAGTAAAACCTAATTATATTATTCCATTATGCCCCGAGAGTGTAAATTCACAACGTATCGATGCTAACGTTCACACGAACCAAAACCGGACCAACATTAGACTACTCAGTTGCGCCCTAAAAGTATAACTTTAGAAACAAGATTTTTTCTTATTCAATCGAACAAAGTGTAAAACCTAATTATATTGTTCTATTATGCCCCGAGAGTGCAAATTCACAACGTATCGATGCCAACGTTCACAAGAACCAAAACCGGGCCAACATTAGACTACTCAGTTGCGCCTACCAAGATAACTTTGAAAACGATTTTTCTCTTTCAATCGAAGAAAGAGTAAAACCTAATTATTTTATTCTATTTTTCCCCGAGAGAGTAAATTCGCACCGTATCGTTGCCAACGTTCACAAGAACCAAAACCGGACCAACATTAGACTATTCAGTTGCGCCCTAACAGTATAACTTTGGAAACAGTACTTTTTCTCATTCAGTCGAACAAAGATTAAAACCTAATAATATTGTTCTAATATGCCCCGAGAGTTTAAATTCACAACGTATCGATGCCAACGTTCACAAGAACCAAAACCGGGCCAACATTAGACTACTTAGTTGCGCCCTAACAGTATAACTTTGGAAACAGAACTTTTTCTCTTTCAATCGAAGAAAGAGTAAAACCTAATTATATTGTTCAATTATGCCCCGAGAGTGTAAATTTACAACCAATCGATGCCAACATACACAAGAATCAAAACCGAACCAACATTAGACTACTCAGTTGCGCGTTAACAGTTTAACTTTGGAAACAGTACTTTTTCTCATTCAATCGAACAAATAGTAAAACCTAATTATTTGGATCTATTATGCCCCGAGAGTGTAAATTCACAACGTATCGTTGCCAACGTTCACAAGAACCAAAACCGGACCAACATTAGACTACTGCGCCTAACGGTATATGTTTGGAAACAAGATTATTTCTCATTCGATCGAACAAAGAGTAAAACCTAATTATATTGTTCTATTATGCCCGAGAGTGTAAATTCACAACGTATCGATGCCAACGTTCACAAGAACCAAAACCGGGCCAACATTAGACTACTCAGTTGCGCCTAACGGTATATCTTTTGAAAAAGACTTTTTCTCATTCAATCGAACAAAGTGCAAAACCTAATTATATTGTTCTGTTATGCCCCGAGAGTGTAAATTCACAACGTATCGATGTCAACGTTCACAAGAACCAAAACCGGGCCAACATTAGACTACACAGTTGCGCCCTAACAGTATATCTTTTGAAACAGTACTTTTTCTCATTCAATCGAACAAAGTGCAAAACCTAATTATATTGTTCTATTATGCCCCGAGAGTGTAAATTCACAACGTATCGATGCCAACGTTCACAAGAACCAAAACCGGGCCAACATTAGACTACTCAGTTGCGCCCTAACAGTATAACTTTAGAAACATTACTTTTTCTTATTCAATCGAACAAAGTGTAAAACCTAATTATATTGTTCTATTATGCCCCGAGATTGTAAATTTGCAACCTATCGATGCCAACATTCACAAGAATCAAAACCGAACCAACATTAGACTACTCAGTTGCGCGTTAGCAGTTTAACTTTGGAAACAATACTTTTTCTCATTCGATCGAACAAAGAGTAAAACCTAATTATATTGTTCTATTATGCCCCGAGAGTGTAAATTCACAACGTATCGATGCCAACGTTCACAAGAACCAAAACCGGACCAACATTAGACTACTCAGTTGCGCTAACAACGGTATAACTTTGGAAACAAGATTTTTCTCTTTCAATCGAACAAAGAGTAAAACCTAATTATATTGTTCTATTATGCCCCGAGAGTGTAAATTTGCAACCTATCGATGCCAACATTCACAAGAATCAAAACCGAAGCAACATTAGACTACTCAGTTGCGCGTTAACAGTTTAACTTTGGAAACAGTACTTTTTCTCATTCAATCGAACAAAGAGTAAAACCTCATTATATTGTTCTATTATGCCCCGAGAGTGTAAATTCACAACGTATCAATGCTAACGTTCACACGAACCAAAACCGGACCAACATTAGACAATTCAGTTGCGCCCTAACAGTATAACTTTAGAAACAGTACTTTTTCTTATTCAATCGAACAAAGTGTAAAACCTAATTATATTGTTCTATTATGCCCCGAGAGTGTAAATTCACAACATATCGATGCCAACGTTCACAAGAACCAAAACCGGGCCAACATTAGACTACTCAGTTGCGCCCTAACAGTATAACTTTGGAAACAGTACTTTTTCTCTTTCAATCGAAGAAAGAGTAAAACCTAATTATATTGTTCAATTATGAGAGTGTAAATTTGCAACCAATCGATGCCAACATACACAAGAATCAAAACCGAACCAACATTAGACTACTCAGTTGCGCGTTAACAGTTTAATTTGGAAACAGTAATTTTTCTCATTCAATCGAACAAAGAGTAAAACCTAATTATATTATTCCATTATGCCCCGAGAGTGTAAATTCACAACGTATCGATGCTAACGTTCACACGAACCAAAACCGGACCAACATTAGACTACTCAGTTGCGCCCTAAAAGTATAACTTTAGAAACAGTACTTTTTCTTATTCAATCGAACAAAGTGTAAAACCTAATTATATTGTTCTATTATGCCCCGAGAGTGCAAATTCACAACGTATCGATGCCAACGTTCACAAGAACCAAAACCGGGCCAACATTAGACTACTCAGTTGCGCCCCACCAGTATAACTTTGCAAACAGTACTTTTTCTCTTTCAATCGAAGAAAGAGTAAAACCTAATTATTTTATTCTATTTTTCCCCGAGAGAGTAAATTCGCACCGTATCGTTGCCAACGTTCACAAGAACCAAACCGGACCAACATTAGACTATTCGATTGCGCCACTAACGGTATAACTTTGGAAACAAGATTTTTCTCATTCAAATCGAACAAAGATTAAAACCTAATAATATTGTTCTAATATGCCCGAGAGTTTAAATTCACAACGTATCGATGCCAACGTTCACAAGAACCAAAACCGGCCAACATTAGACTACTTAGTTGCGCCTAACAAGGTATAACTTTGGAAACAGTACATTTTCTCTTTCAATCGAAGAAAGAGTGAAACCTAATTATATTGTTCAATTATGCCCCGAGAGTGTAAATTTGCAACCAATCGATGCCAACATACACAAGAATCAAAACCGAACCAACATTAGACTACTCAGTTGCGCGTTAACAGTTTAACTTTGGAAACAGTACTTTTTCTCATTCAATCGAACAAATAGTAAAACCTAATTATTTGGTTCTATTTTTCCCCGAGAGAGTAAATTCGCACCGTATCGTTGCCAACGTTCACAAGAACCAAAACCGGACCAACATTAGACTACTCAGTTGCGCCCTAACAGTATATGTTTGGAAACAGTACTATTTCTCATTCAGTCGAACAAAGATTAAAACCTAATTATATTGTTCAATTATGCCCCGAGTGTGTAAATTCACAACGTATCGATGCTAACGTTCACACGAACCAAAACCGGACCAACATTAGACTACTCAGTTGCGCCCTAACAGTATATCTTTTGAAACAGTACTTTTTCTCATTCAATCGAACAAAGTGCAAAACCTAATTATATTGTTCTATTATGCCCCGAGAGTGTAAATTCACAACGTATCGATGTCAACGTTCAGAAGAGCCAAAACCGGGCCAACATTAGACTTCTCAGTTGCGCCCTAACAGTATATCTTTTGAAACAGTATTTTTTCTCATTCAATCGAACAAAGTGCAAAACCTAATTATATTGTTCTATTATGCCCCGAGATTGTAAATTTGCAACCTATCGATGCCAACATTCACAAGAATCAAAACCGAACCAACATTAGTTGCGCGTTAGCAGTTTAACTTTGGATACAGTACTTTTTCTCATTCGATCGAACAAAGAGTAAAACCTAAATATATTGTTCTATTATGCCCCGAGAGTGTAAATTCACAACGTATCGATGCCAACGTTCACAAGAACAAAAACCGGCCCAACATTAGACTACACAGTTGCGCCCTAACAGTATATCTTTCGACACAGTTGCGCCAGGAAGAGTTGTATCGGACTCTTGGATAACCAGAGTGGTAAAGCGCCACTTTGTGGACGCTTGAGTGATTTGAGAAGGTCTACCCGTGTGCATTGTGTAGCGGTGGTGGGTCGTTTGACTAGTTGACGCATTCTTGCTAGATCCACACCACGAGGATAGCGGGTAGTTCCGGTCTCGAAGGAAGCGGTTCGGCCTTGGTATGCCTGTTGGCGAGTGGTGTTGGGCATGTAGAGTCGTCGAGTATCGACTTGCCCTACCACCGAGACTCACGGGAATGGTAATGCACTTTCAGTGTTTTGCTTGACTGGTGTGAGTGAATCTGGTCTCACATCTTTCGTAGTGGGCCTTTGGACAATTTCGATGAGTAAAAGGCCACACAGAGATGGAAAAGTGCATTGGAATCCCCGATTGCCCGATGAATCGAGTTAGGGTATGAATTGGGTTGAAGTGAGTTAGTTTCGGGGACGAAACTCCTTTTAAGGAGGGGAGGATGTAAGGACTCGAAACTGCGAAACGAGAAACTGGACTATATTCAAATTGATCAAAGTCAAGTTAGGAATGCCTTAGAGTGATTAAAGGCATTAAGTAAGCTAAAAGTGCATTGGAAATGGCACATGCGAAATCGGAGCAGAAACAGAAGACTTGAATTTTCTGTGAAAAACGGGACAGATAAATTAGCAGAAAATGTACAGTGTCAGAAAATTATGAAAACTGGGGGATATGTCAGGATTATTATTATGAGGCTAGATTTAAAGTTTCATGCCATTCTGACACCCGAAAATGCCCAAAATTGGGCTGTTTTGAGAGGGTTGTGTGGAAGGGCATTTTGGTAATTTTGGCATCAAGAGAGCTATTTAGACTTGGCTTCTTCCTCTCCCTCTCATTTCTTGCAGCCAAAGCAAGAGAAAGGCTCTTCTCTCTCTCTCTCTTAGCTAATAGAAGGAGAAGAAGAAGAAAAGAAGAAGTGGAGAAAAAGCTTTGGAGAGTGGGATTTCTCTCCTTTGGGCTATCTTCTTCATCAAGAGAAGAATTTCTCAAGGTAGGCTTTGGACTTCTAAAGCTTTGATTTCTCTAGGGTTTTGTTAATTAGCCTTAGAATGGGATTTTAGAGAACTCTAGAGTTCTAGCTGGTTGCTAGAAGTATGAATCTAGAGATCGTTGCGGCTATTTTTGCCGAAGTTGCGAGCTAGGGCTCCGAATGGAGTTTTTGCAAATGGTTAGGGTTTGAACTCGTTTAACCCTATCTTTGTGATGGTTATAGGCTCACGAGTACCCCCGCGAAATCAGTTAGCGGTTCCGCCAAGTGAGCGCGGAGAAATCGAGCCGGGAGCCTAATTCGGTTCAAATTGCCGTAGAGTGCGGCGAAGCCTTCGAGAATTCGGCGAAGTGCGCCGGTGGAGCCTACACGGTATTAGAAGGTGGGGGGTGTTGTCCGAAGCAGCTGGGCTGCTCCCTATGTCTATTTGTGCATATATGTCCACAAACATGTAATATCGATCTAGTGTAATTGTCAAGTATATGATAGGGTTGAGATATTCTCTTTATTTGCATGTATTCTAGCTAGTGTAGCAAATTGAGCTGGACACTAGGAGAGAATACAGGAATAAAGGTGAATAATAATGTAGAAACCCTAATGTAAAGAACTTGTATGAGTGACAAGAACAAAGGACATTGACAATATAGATCGAGTGGCATCTAGGAGAAATGATAACCTAGGTTGAATGACATCTAGGAAAATGATAACCTAGATTGAGTGACATCTAGGTGAATGAGAACCTAGATCGAGTGGCATCTAGTAAACAAGAACATTGACAAGAATCTGTCGAACTAGTGTGTAGATGTACACCGTGCATATTGGGCTAGCATTGACAGCTTTAAGAGATTGCACCGGAGGTACACCGTGCATATTGGGCTTGAAATGATAGCTTTGAGAGATTGCACCAGTGGTACACCGTGCATATTGGGCTAGCAATGATAGCTTTGAGAGATTGCACTTGTAGTTGACAGGGTATCCTCCTGAGTGAGGATTGGATCATACTCACGTGTCTGCTCGAGCTTGTGGAGGTCGCTCCTCACAAGCGTGCACTCCGGAGTTGTCACACGAAGGGCTAACGTACTTGCCCATGGACTAACGTACCTGTCCAGCAGACGGTCTCGGGTAGCCGAGTGACCAGTACCTCTTACCCGGAGATTGAGTGAGTCGGGGCGAACCTTGAGGGTAAGCCAAGAGATTTGATAAAGTAAAGAACATGTTTCTTTTGAGCATAGTAGCATGGTTGTTTACTCTATATTATATTGAGCATGCTTACTTGTGGTTTGGGCATAGTAGGATAGATGACTTAGCATGATAGTTCTTTAAACTTTATTGAACATGCTTGTTTATACTGTTGAGTATAGTAGAAATATCTGCAGCATGGTTTACAGCTTTCCATATAAATATCTATCTGTTCATGTTTATGCCCTATGGACCTAGTGGGGAGATCGGTGAGGTCGGCGGCCGAGCCCACTGGGAACTAAGGAAGTTAGTTCTCACCCCACCATTATTACAGGGGCTAGCGAGAGTGGACCGGTAGAGGACCGAGGTTGGGGCACAGTGCCCTAGTAGCTAGCGGCTTCCAGTATGCATTAGAGTACCCTCGTGTACATTCGAGTTATTGGTGAGGTTAAATGTATTCATTGGTGAGGTTATGTATATTTAATTGAGAGATGAAATATGTGTATTCATTTGAGAGTTGAAAGAAGAAAAGTGTAAATTATATTGTGAATGTCAAAAATGGATGTAATAGCTAGATGTTTCTCTCTTTATTTACTTGTATAGTATACTTGTATCTTGCTCTTACTTGTAAGCACTAGTGGTGCTTCGTTTGTTGTCATGTATGCATATTGAATTACTTCCTGGGAAATTCATGTACATGACTTGTTGTTGAGCCTTGGGCGGACAGGAGAGGTGCTGTCCGTTCGGCGTCTGTTTGACGTGCCCGGACCGGACCAAATTGGTAGCGGTCGCGGGGCGTGACAGGTTAAATGGTATCAGAGCAAGCTAAGAGCAAGTAAAGGGAGAGTCTAGGATTGACCTAGGATACCCTAGGACGGTTAACCTTAAGGCAATAGGTGCGTGAGTGGAACGTGAACCTATTACGGTGGCGGAAGTTGAATCGATTGGGTTAAGTATTGAAACCTCTAAAATGGATGTTAGAGGTAGACTCAAGATGTGGTTTATTTTCGACCAAGTGTGTTCATGTTGGGCGTACGACAACATGAAACCGAGGGACAAGAATAAATGCTCTTGCATGACTTTCGCCTGATTTGAGTCAAGTCTATGTCCGTTGACCTAGAGGGTCGAGGCTAGTTGTGTTGTCGCGGTTCAAGGGACGATGTTACCGCGTAGGCGATCTTTGTTTAGATCGGCGCGGGAGGGGACAAGTGATGTCCCTGAGCGTTTCGACGTGCGAGCGGAGACTTGGAACTTCGCGAGCAGTTGGCCATTCTTGTGGGAGTGGCGAGGCAACGGGCCGAGTTGGTGCAAGGATAGCAAGAGGCTGTCATGCGCCAAGAGGATGCGGATCCGTGTATCGTGGAGTGTTGGATCGACTCCATGGAGACTCTCTTTTAGGGTCTATGCGCGGTGTAGCGGGACAAGGTACACCTAGCCGTACGTTGTCTGAAACAATCGGCTAGAGTGTGGTGGAAAGGCATCAAGTGGATTTGATCGCCTAGTATTATCCCTCTTGTGACTTGGGATGAGTTTCGGGGATTGTTATTCTCTACCCAATTCCCCGATAGTGTAGAAAGAAAGCTTCTGGAGAGGATTGGAGGACTAAGGTCTTTACCTTCTTCCTCCAGTGGAGAAGCTTTTGGAGTTAAGCTCTCGAGCTTGCTAATGGCATACATCTAGAGTTTTGCTATTCAGACTCCAGAATGGTTAGAGATGACTAAACCTTAGCGGTGGTTGCGACCTTCCCCTCTCCGAGACAACTTGTGGATGTGCAGCCTTTGACACGGTCTGGAGAGCGAGGTGTGATGGTCAAGTAACCGAAGGGTTCGCGCTGAGCGCCTGGTGGCTATGGGTATGCGACCCAGGTTTAAGAACCTGTGGCTGCTGGTGAGGACCTAGCAGGTATGGTTTCGCTAGGGCAAGCGTATGCTTTTGCATAGTTTTAAGTTGATGCATTGCATGCATTCATTAAATGGTCAGTTGCTACTATTGATACATCGTTATAGTAGGGACCAGTGACGGGTAATTGGAGGCACCCGGGCATGCTTGCATTGAGAAAGTGTGGCACCTGCTGGAGCAGGTACAGAGCCAAGTGGCACTAGCAAATGGCTAGTGGTGACTCTTGGACGAGAGATAAGACTCGTGGTAGAGACGGAGTAGTGCGGCGACTCTCAAGGCAATGAGTAGTGGATTGCGAGAGTAGAGCCGTGATACTTGAGGGTACCCGAGCAATCCGAGTATTCGGATGTAGTTCGATGGACCGAACGGTGGAAGTTGTACCACTGTTGAGAGCGTAATCGGTTAGTTGTCGAGTACGGGCATGTGAGGCCTAGTGATACCTCGAATTGAGGTAGGTGGGTAGTGTCCGTGTAGTCGGCGTGCATAGGCAGAGTGGCCTAATGCTTGACATAGTTCGAACCACTATTGCGGAAATAGTTGGTTAGCGCCGAGTTTGGCCAGTGGGCCTAGTGGTACCTCAATGTGGGGTCAGAAAGGTGCTTAGTAGAGAGTGCACGGGGGCAATCTTGCCCAAAGCTGAGAGTTGGCATAGAGCGCCCGAGTACAGGTACTCGTGGAGTGCGGTTTCGATTCAGCCGTGAGAGTGAGTTGGCAGTAGCACGTTAGCATTGCTAAGTGTGAAGCGGGCCATGGATCACTCGTAGGGCTGGTGGCTCGCACTAGGTGCTTCGGAGCCGATAGAGTGTATAGCTCTGTAGAGCATGTCGTATAGGGCGACGTTGGCGGGTAATGCTTGGGGACGACCCGTGCCTGGACCATTTGTGGACTGTGGAGCCTGGGCCCATTGGGCAGGCGCAGTCAGCTGTGAGTGGCAGCGGCCCGGGGTAGGGCAGAGTTTTGGTCAGGACGGTAGTCCGAGCTTGGACCCGGGAACGTGGAATGCCACGTGTTGGATCGTGAGATCGAGGATACACCAAGTGTGTACTGACCCAACCCGAGGATCTATAGTGGTTTGGGGTCTTGTTTGTTCACTCCTGGTTGGAGTGTGTGCGAATTCCTAAATGAGAATTTCGCCAGAAAATGATGATTGGGTCTACGCCGGTGAGCGAGAGACGCTAGGCGTCGTTGAGACCAGTTTAAGCGGTTGGCCTACGTAGAATTGGTGGCCTTTGGCTCACCTATGGAAACCGAGGATCGGTCAGTAACTCTATTAATGAGTTTGGCTTGGATTGTGAACGGAGCGTTCGTGTGGGCTCGTTGTGAGAGTCTCACAATTGACTATTGGTTGTTGCAACTGAAGGAGAAAGTAAAGTGGTCTCTAGGAGACACTTGGACAATGAAAGCCACGTGAGAGAGTTAGAGTTGATGCTCTCAAGGGAATTGAGATTTGAGATGTGCCGAAGTGCGCCATCTCGTAGTAGAGCAAAGATCCGATTGTGATAGTAGGTACTCGCGATTGGTCGATGCACCAACGATATTGCTTTTTGGCAATGCCGGTGATCGAATCGGAGTGTATTCCCTGGACGGAGGGTGAATGCCAGGAAGAGTTGTATCAGACTCTTGGATAACCAGAGTGGTAAAGCGCCACTTTGTGGACGCTTGAGTGATTTGAGAAGGTCTACCCGTGTGCATTGTGTAGCGGTGGTGGGTCGTTTGACTAGTTGACGCATTCTTGCTAGATCCACACCACGAGGATAGCGGGTAGTTCCGGTCTCGAAGGAAGCGGTTCGGCCTTGGTATGCCTGTTGGCGAGTGGTGTTGGGCATGTAGAGTCGTCGAGTATCGACTTGCCCTACCACCGAGACTCACGGGAATGGTAATGCACTTTCAGTGTTTTGCTTGACTGGTGTGAGTGAATCTGGTCTCACATCTTTCGTAGTGGGCCTTTGGACAATTTCGATGAGTAAAAGGCCACACAGAGATGGAAAAGTGCATTGGAATCCCCGATTGCCCGATGAATCGAGTTAGGGTATGAATTGGGTTGAAGTGAGTTAGTTTCGGGGACGAAACTCCTTTTAAGGAGGGGAGGATGTAAGGACTCGAAATCGCGAAACGAGAACCGGACTATATTCAAATTGATCAAAGTCAAGTTAGGAATGCCTTAGAGTGATTAAAGGCATTAAGTAAGCTAAAAGTGCATTGGAAATGACCTGTACTGAAATCGGAGCGAAAACAGAAGACTTGAATTTTCTGTGAAAAACGGGACAGATAAATTAGCAGAAAATGTACGGTCGAGAAAATTATGAAAATCGGGGGATATGTCAGGATTATTATTATGAGGCTAGATTTAAAGTTTCATGCCATTCTGACACCCGAAAATGCCCAAAATTGGGCTGTTTTGAGAGGGTTGTGTGGAAGGGCATTTTGGTAATTTTGGCATCAAGAGAGCTATTTAGACTTGGCTTCTTCCTCTCCCTCTCATTTCTTGCAGCCAAAGCAAGAGAAAGGCTCTTCTCTCTCTCTCTCTCTCTCTTAGCTAATAGAAGAAGAAGAAAAGAAGAAGTGGAGAAAAAGCTTTGGAGAGTGGGATTTCTCTCCTTTGGGCTATCTTCTTCATCAAGAGAAGAATTTCTCAAGGTAGGCTTTGGACTTCTAAAGCTTTGATTTCTCTAGGGTTTTGTTAATTAGCCTTAGAATGGGATTTTAGAGAACTCTAGAGTTCTAGCTGGTTGCTAGAAGTATGAATCTAGAGATCGTTGCGGCTATTTTTGCCGAAGTTGCGAGCTAGGGCTCCGAATGGAGTTTTTGCAAATGGTTAGGGTTTGAACTCGTTTAACCCTATCTTTGTGATGGTTATAGGCTCACGAGTACCCCCGCGAAATCAGTTAGCGGTTCCGCCAAGTGAGCGCGGAGAAATCGAGCCGGGAGCCTAATTCGGTTCAAATTGCCGTAGAGTGCGGCGAAGCCTTCGAGAATTCGGCGAAGTGCGCCGGTGGAGCCTACACGGTATTAGAAGGTGGGGGGTGTTGTCCGAAGCAGCTGGGCTGCTCCCTATGTCTATTTGTGCATATATGTCCACAAACATGTAATATCGATCTAGTGTAATTGTCAAGTATATGATAGGGTTGAGATATTCTCTTTATTTGCATGTATTCTAGCTAGTGTAGCAAATTGAGCTGGACACTAGGAGAGAATACAGGAATAAAGGTGAATAATAATGTAGAAACCCTAATGTAAAGAACTTGTATGAGTGACAAGAACAAAGGACATTGACAATATAGATCGAGTGGCATCTAGGAGAAATGATAACCTAGGTTGAATGACATCTAGGAAAATGATAACCTAGATTGAGTGACATCTAGGTGAATGAGAACCTAGATCGAGTGGCATCTAGTAAACAAGAACATTGACAAGAATCTGTCGAACTAGTGTGTAGATGTACACCGTGCATATTGGGCTAGCATTGACAGCTTTAAGAGATTGCACCAGAGGTACACCGTGCATATTGGGCTTGAAATGATAGCTTTGAGAGATTGCACCAGTGGTACACCGTGCATATTGGGCTAGCAATGATAGCTTTGAGAGATTGCACTTGTAGTTGACAGGGTATCCTCCTGAGTGAGGATTGGATCATACTCACGTGTCTGTTCAGAGCTTGTGGAGGTCGCTCCTCACAAGCGTGCACTCCGGAGTTGTCACACGAGGGGCTAACGTACTTGCCCATGGACTAACGTACCTGTCCAGCAGACGGTCTCAGGTAGACGAGTGACCAGTACCTCTTACCTGGAGATTGAGTGAGTCGGGGGCGAACCTTGAGGGTAAGCCAAGAGATTTGATAAAGTAAAGAACATGTTTCTTTTGAGCATAGTAGCATGGTTGTTTACTCTATATTATATTGAGCATGCTTACTTGTGGTTTGGGCATAGTAGGATAGATGACTTAGCATGATAGTTCTTTAAACTTTATTGAACATGCTTGTTTATACTGTTGAGTATAGTAGAAATATCTGCAGCATGGTTTACAGCTTTCCATATAAATATCTATCTGTTCATGTTTATGCCCTATGGACCTAGTGGGGAGATCGGTGAGGTCGACGGCCGCGCCCACTGGGAACTAAGGAAGTTAGTTCTCACCCCACCATTATTACAGGGGCTAGCGAGAGTGGACCTAGAGGACCGAGGTTGGGGCACGGTGCCCTAGTTTCTAGCGGCTTCCAGGATGCATTAGAGTACCCTCGTGTACATTCGAGTTATTGGTGAGGTTAAATGTATTCATTGGTGAGGTTATGTATATTTAATTGAGAGATGAAATATGTGTATTCATTTGAGAGTTGAAAGAAGAAAAGTGTAAATTATATTGTGAATGTCAAAAATGGATGTAATAGCTAGATGTTTCTCTCTTTATTTACTTGTATAGTATACTTGTATCTTGCTCTTACTTGTAAGCACTAGTGGTGCTTCGTTTGTTGTCATGTATGCATATTGAATTACTTCCTGGGAAATTCATGTACATGACTTGTTGTTGAGCCTTGGGCGGACAGGAGAGGTGCTGTCCGTTCGGCGTCTGTTTGACGTGCCCGGACCGGACCAAATTGGTATCGTTGCCAACGTTCACAAGAACCAAAACCAGACCAACATTAGACTACTCAGTTGCTCCCTAACAGTATAACTTTGGAAACAGTACTTTTTCTCATTCAATCGAACAAAGAGTAAAACCTAATTATATTGTTCTATTATGCCCTGAGAGTGTAAATTCACAACGTATCGATGCTATCGTTCACTAGAACCAAAACCGGACCAACATTAGACTACTCAGTTGCGCCCTACCAATAATGCTTTGAAAACAGTACTTTTTCTCTTTCAATCGAAGAAAGAGTAAAACCTAATTATATTGTTCAATTATGCCCCGAGAGTGTAAATTTGCAACCTATCGATGCCAACATTCACAAGAATCAACACCGAACCAACATTAGACTACTCAGTTGCGCGTTAACAGTTGAACTTTGGAAACAGTACTTTTTCTCATTCAATCGAACAAAGAGTAAAACCTAATTATATTGTTCTATTATGCCCCGAGAGTGTAAATTTGCAACGTATCGATGCCAACGTTCACAAAAACCAAAACCGGACCAACATTAGACTACACAGTTGCGCCCTAACAGTATAACTTTAGAAACAGTACTTTTTCTTATTCAATCGAACAAAGTGTAAAACCAAATTATATTGTTCTATTATGCCCCGAGAGTGTAAATTTGCAACTTATCGATGCTAACATTCACAAGAATCAAAACCGAACCAACATTAGACTACTCAGTAGCGTGTTAACAGTTTAATTTGGAAACAAAGATTTTTTCTCATTCAATCGAACAAAGAGTAAAACCTAATTATATTGTTCTATTATGCCCCGAGAGTGTAAATTCACAACGTATCGATGCCAACGTTCACAAGAACCAAAACCGGGCCAACATTAGACTACACAGTTGCGCCCTAACAGTATAACTTTTGAAACAGTACATTTTCTCATTCAATCGAACAAAGTGCAAAACCTAATTATATTGTTCTATTATGCCCCGAGAGTGTATATTCGCAACGTATCCATGCCAACGTTCACAAGAACCAAAACCGGGCCAACATTAGACTACTCGCTTGCGCCTAACAAGATAACTCGGGAAACAAGATTTTTCTCTTTCAATCGAACAAAGAGTAAAACCTAATTATATTGTTCTATTATGCCCCGAGAGTGTAAATTTGCAACCTATCGATGCCAACATTCACAAGAATCAAAACCGAACCAACATTAGACTACTTAGTTGTGCTAATGCTTAACTTTGGAAACAGTACTTTTTCTCATTCAATCGAACAAAGAGTAAAACCTAATTATATTATTCTATTATGCCCCGAGAGTGTAAATTCACAACGTATCGATGCTAACGTTCACACGAACCAAAACCGGACCAACATTAGACTACTCAGTTGCGCCCTAACAGTATAACTTTGGAAACAGTACTTTTTCTCATTCAGTCGAACAAAGATTAAAACCTAATTATATTGTTCTATTATGCCCCGAGAGTGTAAATTCACAACGTATCGATGCCAACGTTCACAAGAACCAAAACCGGGCCAACATTAGACTTCGCCTAACAAAGATAACTTTGGAAACAAGATTTTTCTCTTTCAATCGAAGAAATAGTAAAACCTAATTATTTTGTTCTATTTTTCCCCGAGAGAGTAAATTCGCACCGTATCGTTGCCAACGTTCGCAAGAACCAAAACCGGACCAACATTAGACTACTCAGTTGCGCCCTAACAGTATAACTTTGGAAACAGTACTTTTTCTCATTCAGTCGAACAAAGATTAAAACCTAATTATATTGTTCTATTATGCCCCGAGAGTGTAAATTCACAACGTATCCATGCTAACGTTCACACGAACCAAAACCGGACCAACACTAGACTACTCAGTTGCGCCCTAACAGTATATCTTTTGAAACAGTACTTTTTCTCATTCAATCGAACAAAGTGCAAAACCTAATTATATTGTTCTATTATGCCCCGAGAGTGTAAATTCACAACGTATCGATGTCAACGTTCACAAGAACCAAAACCGGGCCAACATTAGACTTCGCAGTTGCGCCCTAACAGTATATCTTTTGAAACAGTATTTTTTCTCATTCAATCGAACAAAGTGCAAAACCTAATGATATTGTTCTGTTATGCCCCGAGAGTGTAAATTCACACCGTATCGATGCCAACGTTCACAAGAACCAAAATCGGGCCAACATTAGACTACTAAGTTGCGCCCTAACAGTATAACTTTAGAAACATTACTTTTTCTTATTCAATCGAACAAAGTGTAAAACCTAATTATATTGTTCTATTATGCCCCGAGATTGTAAATTTGCAACCTATCGATGCCAACATTCACAAGAATCAAAACCGAACAAACATTAGACTACTCAGTTGCGCGTTAGCAGTTTAACTTTGGAAACAGTACTTTTTCTCATTCGATCGAACAAAGAGTAAAACCTAATTATATTGTTCTATTATGCCCCGAGAGTGTAAATTCACAACGTATCGATGCCAACGTTCACAAGAACCAAAACTGGGCCAACATTAGACTACTCAGTTGCGCCCTAACAGTATATCTTTCGAAACAGTACATTTTCTCATTCAATCGAACAAAGTGCAAAACCTAATTATATTGTTCTATTATGCCCCGAGAGTGCAAATTCACAACGTATCGATGCCAACGTTCAAAAGAACCAAAACCGGCTAACATTAGACTACTCGCTTGCGCCTAACAAAGATAACTTTGGAAACAAAGATTTTTCTCTTTCAATCGAACAAAGAGTAAAACCTAATTATATTGTTCTATTATGCCCCGAGAGTGTAAATTTGCAACCTATCGATGCCAACATTCACAAGAATCAAAACCAAACCAACATTAGACTACTCAGTTGCGCGTGAACAGTTTAACTTTGGAAACAGTACTTTTTCTCATTCAATCGAACAAAGAGTAAAACCTCATTATATTGTTCTATTATGCCCCGAGAGTGTAAATTCACAACGTATCAATGCTAACGTGCACACGAACCAAAACCGGACCAACATTAGACTAATCAGTTGCGCCCTAACAGTATAACTTTAGAAACAGTACTTTTTCTTATTCAATCGAACAAAGTGTAAAACCTAATTATATTGTTCTATTTTTCCCCGAGAGTGTAAATTCACAACGTATCGATGCCAACGTACACAAGAACCAAAACCGGGCCAACATTAGACTACTCAGTTGCGCCATAACAGTATAACTTTGTAAACAGTACATTTTCTCTTTCAATCGAAGAAAGAGTAAAACTAATTATATTGTTCAATTATGCCCCGAGAGTGTAAATTTGCAACCAATCGATGCCAACATACACAAGAATCAAAACCGAAGCAACATTAGACTACTCTATGCTGCTAACGCTTAACTTTGGAAACAAGATTTTTTCTCATTCAATCGAACAAAGAGTAAAACCTAATTATATTATTCTATTATGCCCCGAGAGTGTAAATTCACAACGTATCGATGCTAACGTTCACACGAACCATAACCGACCAACATTAGACTACTGCCTTGCGCCCTAACAAGATAACTTTGGAAACAGTACTTTTTCTCGTTCAATCGAACAAAAATTAAAACCTAATTATATTGTTCTATTATTCCCCGAGAGTGTAAATTCACAACGTATCGATGCCAACGTTCACAAGAACCAAAACCGGGCCAACATTAGACTACTCAGTTGCGCCCTAACAGTATAACTTTGGAAACAGTATTTTTTCTCTTCCAATCGAACAAAGAGTAAAACCTAATTATTTTGTTCTATTTTTCCCCGAGAGAGTAAATTCGCACCGTATCGTTGCCAACGTTCGCAAGAACCAAAACCGACCAACATTAGACTACTCAATTGCGCCCTACAACAGATAACTTTGGAAACAAGATTTTTTCTCATTCAAATAACAAAGATTAAAACCTAATTATATTGTTCTATTATGCCCCGAGAGTGTAAATTCACAACGTATCGATGCTAACGTTCACACGAACCAAAACCGGACCAACATTAGACTACCTGCGCCCAAACAAGATATCTTTTGAAACAAGATTTTTCTCATTCAATCGAACAAAGTGCAAAACCTAATTATATTGTTCTATTATGCCCCGAGAGTGTAAATTCACAACGTATCGATGTCAACGTTCACAAGAACCAAAACCGGCCAACATTAGACTTCAGCTTGCGCCTAACAAGATATCTTTTGAAACAAGATTTTTTCTCATTCAATCGAACAAAGTGCAAAACCTAATGATATTGTTCTCATTATGCCCCGAGAGTGTAAATTCACACCGTATCGATGCCAACGTTCACAAGAACCAAAACCGGGCCAACATTAGACTACTCAGTTGCGCCCTAACAGTATAACTTTAGAAACATTACTTTTTCTTATTCAATCGAACAAAGTGTAAAACCTAATTATATTGTTCTATTATGCCCCGAGATTGTAAATTTGCAACCTATCGATGCCAACATTCACAAGAATCAAAACCGAACCAACATTAGACTACTCCATGCTGCTAGCGCTTAACTTTGGAAACAAGATTTTTCTCATTCAATCGAACAAAGAGTAAAACCTAATTATATTGTTCTATTATGCCCCGAGAGTGTAAATTCACAACGTATCAATGCCAACGTTCACAAGAACCAAAACCGGGCCAACATTAGACTACACAAATATGCGCCTAACAAAGATATCTTTCGAAAAAGTACTTTTTCTCATTCAATCGAACAAAGTGCAAAACCTAATTATATTGTTCTATTATGCCCCGAGAGTGCAAATTCACAACGTATCGATGCCAACGTTCAAAAGAACCAAAACCGGGCCAACATTAGACTACTCAGTTGCGCCCTAACAGTATAACTTTGGAAACAGTACTTTTTCTCTTCAATCGAACAAAGAGTAAAACCTAATTATATTGTTCTATTATGCCCCGAGAGTGTAAATTTGCAACCTATCGATGCCAACATTCACAAGAATCAAAACCAAACCAACATTAGACTACTCAGTTGCGCGTGAACAGTTTAACTTTGGAAACAGTACTTTTTCTCATTCAATCGAACAAAGAGTAAAACCTCATTATATTGTTCTATTATGCCCCGAGAGTGTAAATTCACAACGTATCAATGCCAACGTTCACAAGAACCAAAACCGGGCCAACATTAGACTACTCAGTTGCGCCCTAACAGTATAACTTTGGAAACAGTACTTTTTCTTATTCAATCGAACAAAGTGTAAAACCTAATTATATTGTTCTATTATGCCCCGAGATTGTAAATTCACAACATATCGATGCCAACGTTCACAAGAACCAAAACCGGACCAACATTAGACTACTCAGTTGCGCCCTAACAGTATAACTTTGGAAACAGTACATTTTCTCTTTCAATCGAAGAAAGAGTAAAACTAATTATATTGTTCAATTATGCCCCGAGAGTGTAAATTTGCAACCAATCGATGCCAACATACACAAGAATCAAAACCGAAGCAACATTAGACTACTCAGTTGCGCTAATGCTTAACTTTGGAAACAAGATTTTTCTCATTTAATCGAACAAAGAGTAAAACCTAATTATATTATTCTATTATGCCCCGAGAGTGTAAATTCACAACGTATCGATGCTAACGTTCACACGAACCAAAACCGGACCAACATTAGACTACTCAGTTGCGCCCTAAAAGTATAACTTTAGAAACAGGACTTTTTCTTATTCAATCGAACAAAGTGTAAAACCTAATTATATTGTTCTATTATGCCCCGAGAGTGCAAATTCACAATGTATCGATGCCAACGTTCACAAGAACCAAAACCGGACCAACATTAGACTACTCATTGCGCCTAACAAGATAACTTTGGAAACAAGATTTTTCTCTTTCAATCGAAGAAAGAGTAAAACCTAATTATTTTGTTCTATTTTTCCCCGAGAGAGTAAATTCGCACCGTATCGTTGCCAACGTTCGCAAGAACCAAAACCGGACCAACATTAGACTACTCAGTTGCGCCCTAACAGTATAACTTTGGAAAGGGTACTTTTTCTCATTCAATCGAACAAAGATTAAAACCTAATTATATTGTTCTATTATGCCCTGAGAGTGTAAATTTGCAACGTATCGATGCCAACGTTCACAAGAACCAAAACCGACCAACATTAGACTACTCTTGCGCCCAAACAAGATATCTTTTGAAACAAGATTTTTCTCATTCAATCGAACAAAGTGCAAAACCTAATTATATTGTTCTATTATGCCCCGAGAGTGTAAATTCACAACGTATCGATGTCAACGTTCACAAGAACCAAAACCGGGCCAACATTAGACTTCGCAGTTCCGCCCTAACAGAATAACTTTTGAAACAGTATTTTTTCTCATTCAATCGAACAGAGTGCAAAACCTAATGATATTGTTCGTTATGCCCCGAGAGTGTAAATTCACACCGTATCGATGCCAACGTTCACAAGAACCAAAACCGGCCAACATTAGACTACTCGCTTGCGCCTAACAGCATAACTTTAGAAACATTACTTTTTCTTATTCAATCGAACAAAGTGTAAAACCTAATTATATTGTTCTATTATGCCCCGAGATTGTAAATTTGCAACCTATCGATGCCAACATTCACAAGAATCAAAACCGAACCAACATTAGACTACTCAAGGCTGCTAACGCTTTAACTTTGGAAACAGTACTTTTTCTCATTCAATCGAACAAAGAGTAAAACCTAATTATATTATTCTATTATGCCCCGAGAGTGTAAATTCACAACGTATCGATGCTAACGTTCACACGAACCAAAATCGGACCAACATTAGACTACTCAGTTGCGCCCTAACAGTATAACTTTGGAAACAGTACTTTTTCTCATTCAGTCGAACAAAGATTAAAACCTAATTATATTGTTCTATTATGCCCCGAGAGTGTAAATTCACAACGTATCGATGCCAACGTTCACAAGAACCAAAACCGGGCCAACATTAGACTACTCAGTTGCGCCCTAACAGTATAACTTTGGAAACAGTACTTTTTCTCTTTCAATCGAAGAAATAGTAAAACCTAATTATTTTGTTCTATTTTTCCCCGAGAGAGTAAATTCGCACCGTATCGTTGCCAACGTTCGCAAGAACCAAAACCGGACCAACATTAGACTACTCAGTTGCGCCCTAACAGTATAACTTTGGAAACAGTACTTTTTCTCATTCAGTCGAACAAAGATTAAAACCTAATTATATTGTTCTATTATGCCCCGAGAGTGTAAATTCACAACGTATCGATGCTAACGTTCACACGACCAAAACCCGACCAACATTAGACTACTCTTGCGCCCAAACAAGATATCTTTTGAAACAAGATTTTTCTCATTCAATCGAACAAAGTGCAAAACCTAATTATATTGTTCTATTATGCCCCGAGAGTGTAAATTCACAACGTATCGATGTCAACGTTCACAAGAACCAAAACCGGCCAACATTAGACTTCGCATTGCGCCTAACAAAGATATCTTTTGAAACAGTATTTTTTCTCATTCAATCGAACAAAGTGCAAAACCTAATGATATTGTTCTGTTATGCCCCGAGAGTGTAAATTCACAACGTATCGATGCTAACGTTCACACGAACCAAAACCGGACCAACATTAGACTACTCGCTTGCGCCAAACAAGATATCTTTTGAAACAAGATTTTTTCTCATTCAATCGAACAAAGTGCAAAACCTAATTATATTGTTCTATTATGCCCCGAGAGTGTAAATTCACAACGTATCGATGTCAACGTTCACAAGAACCAAAACCGGGCCAACATTAGACTTCGCAGTTGCGCCTAACAAAGATATCTTTTGAAACAAGATTTTTTCTCATTCAATCGAACAAAGTGCAATACCTAATGATATTGTTCGTTATGCCCCGAGAGTGTAAATTCACACCGTATCGATGCCAACGTTCACAAGAACCAAAACCGGCCAACATTAGACTACTCATTGCGCCCTAACAAAGATAACTTTAGAAACATTACTTTTTCTTATTCAATCGAACAAAGTGTAAAACCTAATTATATTGTTCTATTATGCCCCGAGATTGTAAATTTGCAACCTATCGATGCCAACATTCACAAGAATCAAAACCGAACCAACATTAGACTACTCGCCATGCTGCTAGCGCTTAACTTTGGAAACAGTACTTTTTCTCATTCGATCGAACAAAGAGTAAAACCTAATTATATTGTTCTATTATGCTCCGAGAGTGTAAATTCACAACGTATCGTTGCCAACATTCACAAGAACCAAAACCGGGCGAACATTAGACTACATTGCGCCTAACAAAGATATCTTTCAAACAAGATTTTTCTCATTCAATCGAACAAAGTGCAAAACCTAATTATATTGTTCTATTATGCCCCGAGAGTGCAAATTCACAACGTATCGATGCCAACGTTCAAAAGAACCAAAACCGGGCCAACATTAGACTACTCTTGCGCCTAACAAGATAACTTTGGAAACAAGATTTTTCTCTTTCAATCGAACAAAGAGTAAAACCTAATTATATTGTTCTATTTTGCCCCGAGAGTGTAAATTTGCAACCTATCGATGCCAACATTCACAAGAATCAAAACCGAACCAACATTAGACTACTCAGTTGCGCGTAAACAGTTTAACTTTGGAAACAGTACTTTTTCTCATTCAATCGAACAAAGAGTAAAACCTCATTATATTGTTCTATTATGCCCCGAGAGTGTAAATTCACAACGTATCAATGCTAACGTTCACACGAACCAAAACCGGACCAACATTAGACTACTCAGTTGCGCCCTAACAGTATAACTTTAGAAACAGTACTTTTTCTTATTCAATCGAACAAAGTGTAAAAACTAATAATATTGTTCTATTATGCGCCGAGAGTGTAAATTTTAAACATATCGATGCCAACGTACACAAGAACCAGATCCGCTCCAACATTAGACTACTTGCGCCATAACAAAGATAACTTTGGAAACAAGACATTTTCTCTTTCAATCAAGAAAGTGTAAAACCTAATTATAATGTTCTATTATGCCCCGAGAGTGTAAATTTGCAACCTGTCGATGCCAACATGCACAAGAATCAAAACCGAAGCAACATTAGACTACTCATGCTGCTAACGCTTAACTTTGGAAATGATTTTTCTCATTCAACCGAACAAAGAGTGAAACCCAATTATATTGTTCTATTATGCCCCGAGAGTGTAAATTCACAACGTATCGATGCTAACGTTCACACGAACCAAAACCGGACCAACATTAGACTACTCATTGCGCCTAAAAGTATAACTTTAGAAACAAGATTTTTCTTATTCAATCGAACAAAGTGTAAAACCTAATTATATTGTTCTATTATGCCCCGAGAGTGCAAATTCACAATGTATCGATGCCAACGTTCACAAGAACCAAAACCGGGCCAACATTAGACTACTCAGTTGCGCCCTAACAAAGATAACTTTGGAAACAAGATTTTTCTCATTCAATCGAACAAAGAGTAAAACCTAATTATATTGTTCTATTACGCCCCCAGAGTGTATATTCGCAACGTATCCATGCCAACGTTCACAAGAACCGAAACCGGACCAACATTAGACTACTCAGTTGCGCCCTAACAGTATAACTTTGGAAACAAGATTTTTCTCATTCAATAACAAAGATTAAAACCTAATTATATTGTTCTATTATACCCCGAGAGTGTAAATTCACAACGTATCGATGCCAACGTTCACAAGAACAAAAACCGGGCCAACATTAGACTACTCAGTTGCGACCTAACAGTATAACTTTGGAAACAGTACTTTTTCTCTTTCAATCGAAGAAAGAGTAAAACCTAATTATATTGTTCAATTATGCCCCGAGAGTGTAAATTTGCAACCTATCGATGCCAACATTCACAAGAATCAACACCGAACCAACATTAGACTACTCTGCGCTGCTAATGCTTAACTTTGGAAACAAGATTTTTTTCTCATTCAATCGAACAAAGAGTAAAACCTAATTATATTGTTCTATTATGCCCCGAGAGTGTAAATTCACAATGTATCGATGCTAACGTTCACACGAACCAAAACCGGACCAACATTAGACTACTTGCGCCTAACAGTATAACTTTAGAAACAGCACTTTTTCTTATTCAATCGAACAAAGTGTAAAACCTAATTATATTGTTCTATTATGCCCCGAGAGTGTAAATTTGCAACTTATCGATACTAACATTCACAAGAATCAAAACCGAACCAACATTAGACTACTCAGTTGCGTGTTAACAGTTTAATTTGGAAACAGTAATTTTTCTCATTCAATCGAACAAAGAGTAAAACCTAATTATATTGTTCTATTATGCCCCGAGAGTGTAAATTCACAACGTATCGATGCCAACGTTCACAAGAACCAAAACCGGGCCAACATTAGACTACACAAATTGCGCCTAACAAGATATCTTTTGAAACAAGATTTTTCTCATTCAATCGAACAAAGTGCAAAACCTAATTATATTGTTCTATTATGCCCCGAGAGTGTAAATTCACAACGTATCGATGCCAACGTTCACAAGAACCAAAACCGGCCAACATTAGACTACTCACTGCGCCTAACAAAGATAACTTTGGAAACAAGATTTTTCTCTTCAATCGAACAAAGAGTAAAACCTAATTATATTGTTCTATTATGCCCCGAGAGTGTAAATTTGCAACCTATCGATGCCAACATTCACAAGAATCAAAACCGAACCAACATTAGACTACTTAGTTGTGCGTTAACAGTTTAACTTTGGAAACAGTACTTTTTCTCATTCAATCGAACAAAGAGTAAAACCTCATTATATCGTTCTATTATGCCCCGAGAGTGTAAATTCACAACGTATCGATGCTAACGTTCACACGAACCAAAACCGGACCAACATTAGACTACTCAGTTGCGCCCTAACAGTATATCTTTTGAAACAAGATTTTTCTCTTTCAATCGAAGAAAGAGTAAAACCTAATTATATTGTTCAATTATGCCCCGAGAGTGTAAATTTGCAACCTATCGATGCCAACATTCACAAGAATCAACACCGAACCAACATTAGACTTCGCAGCTTGCGCCCCTAATGTAATATCTTTTGAAACAAAGATTTTTTCTCATTCAATCGAATAAAGTGCAAAACCTAATGATATTGTTCTGTTATGCCCCGAGAGTGTAAATTCACACCGTATCGATGCCAACGTTTACAAGAACCAAAACCGGGCCAACATTAGACTACTCAGCGCCTAACAGTATAACTTTAGAAACATTACTTTTTCTTATTCAATCGAACAAAGTGTAAAACCTAATTATATTATTCTATTATGCCCCGAGATTGTAAATTTGCAACCTATCGATGCCAACATTCACAAGAATCAAAACCGAACCAACATTAGACTACAAGCTGCTAGCGCTTAACTTTGGAAACAAGATTTTTCTCATTCGATCGAACCAAGAGTAAAACCTAATTATATTGTTCTATTATGCCCCGAGAGTGTAAATTCACAACGTATCGATGCCAACGTTCACAAGAACCAAAACCGGCCAACATTAGACTACACAAGCTGCGCCTAACAAGATATCTTTCGAAACAAGATTTTTTCTCATTCAATCGAACAAAGTGCAAAACCTAATTATATTGTTCTATTATGCCCCGAGAGTGTAAATTCACAACGTATCGATGCCAACGTTCAAAAGAACCAAAACCAGGCCAACATTAGACTACTCAGTTGCGCCCTAACAGTATAACTTTGGAAACAGTACTTTTTCTCTTTCAATCGAACAAAGAGAAAAACCTAATTATATTGTTCTATTATGCCCCGAGAGTGTAAATTTGCAACCTATCGATGCCAACATTCACAAGAATCAACACCGAACCAACATTAGACTACTCGTTGCTGCTAACGCTTTAACTTTGGAAACAAGATTTTTCTCATTCAATCGAACAAAGAGTAAAACCTAATTATATTGTTCTATTATGCCCTGAGAGTGTAAATTCACAACGTATCGATGCTAACGTTCACACGAACCAAAACCGGACCAACATTAGACTACACAGTTGCGCCCTAACAGTATAACTTTAGAAACAGTACTTTTTCTTATTCAATCGAACAAAGTGTAAAACCTAATTATATTGTTCTATTATGCCCCGAGAGTGTAAATTTGCAACTTATCGATGCTAACATTCACAAGAATCAAAACCGAACCAACATTAGACTACCTGGCCACTAATGCTTAACTTTAGAAACAAGATTTTTTCTCATTCAATCGAACAAAGAGTAAAACCTAATTATATTGTTCTATTATGCCCCGAGAGTGTAAATTCACAACGTATCGATACTAACGTTCACACGAACCAAAACCGACCAACATTAGACTACACAAATTGCGCCTAACAGCTTAACTTTAGAAACAAGATTTCTTTTTCTTATTCAATCGAACAAAGTGTAAAACCTAATTATATTGTTCTATTTTTCCCCGAGAGTGTAAATTCACAACGTATCGATGCCAACGTACACAAGAACCAAAACCGGGCCAACATTAGACTACTCAGTTGCGCCATAACAGTATAACTTTGGAAACAGTACATTTTCTCTTTCAATCGAAGAAAGAGTAAAACTAATTATATTGTTCAATTTTTCCCCGAGAGAGTAAATTCGCACCGTATCGTTGCCATCGTTCACAAGAACCAAAACCGGCCCAACATTAGACTACTCAGTTGCGCCCTAACAGTATAACATTGGAAACAGTACTTTTTCTCATTCAGTCGAACAAAGATTAAAACCTAATTATATTGTTCTATTATGCCCCGAGAGTGTAAATTCACAACGTATCGATGCCAACGTTCACAAGAACCAAAACCGGGCCAACATTAGACTACTTAGTTGCGCCCTAACATTATAACTTTGGAAACAGTACTTTTTCTCTTTCAATCGAAGAAAGAGTAAAACCTAATTATATTGTTCAATTATGCCCCGAGAGTGTAAATTTGCAACCAATCGATGCCCACATTCACAAGAATCAAAACCGAACCAACATTAAACTACTCGCTATGCTGCTAACGCTTAACTTTGGAAACAGTACTTTTTCTTATTCAATCGAACAAAGAGTAAAACCTAATTATATTGTTCTATTATGCCCCGAGAGTGTAAATTCACAACGTATCGATGCTAACGTTCACACGAACCAAAACCGGACCAACATTAGACTACACAAATACTTGCGCCTAACAAAGATAACTTTAGAAACAAGATTTTTCTTATTCAATCGAACAAAGTGTAAAACCTAATTATATTGTTCTATTATGCCCCGAGAGTGTAAATTTGCAACTTATCGATGCTAACATTCACAAGAATCAAAACCGAACCAACATTAGACTACTTAGTTGCGCCCTAACATTATAACTTTGGAAACAGTACTTTTTCTCTTTCAATCGAAGAAAGAGTAAAACCTAATTATATTGCTAAATTATCCCCCGAGAGTGTAAATTTTCAACCTATCGATGCCAACATTCACAAGAATCAACACCGAACCAACATTAGACTACTCAGTTGCGCGTTAACAGTTTAACTTTGGAAACAGTACTTTTTCTCATTCAATCGAACAAAGAGTAAAACCTAATTATATTGTTCTATTATGCCCCGAGAGTGTAAATTCACAACGTATCGATGCTAACGTTCACACGAACCAAAACCGGACCAACATTAGACTACTCAAGCTTGCGCCCTAACAAAGATAACTTTAGAAACAAGATTTTTCTTATTCAATCGAACAAAGTGTAAAACCTAATTATATTGTTCTATTATGCCCCGAGAGTGTAAATTTGCAACTTATCGATGCTAACATTCACAAGAATCAAAACCGAACCAACATTAGACTACTCAGTTGCGCCCTAACAGTACTTTTTCTCTTTCAATCGAAGAAAGAGTAAAACCTAATTATATTGCTAAATTATCCCCCGAGAGTGTAAATTTGCAACCTATCGATGCCAACATTCACAAGAATCAACACCGAACCAACATTAGACTACTCAGTTGCGCGTTAACAGTTTAATTTGGAAAGAGTACTTTTTCTCATTCAATCGAACAAAGAGTAAAACCTAATTATATTGTTCTATTATGCCCCAAGAGTGTATATTCACAACGTATCGATGCCAACGTTCACAAGAACTAAAACCGGGCCAACATTAGACTACACAGTTGCGCCCTAACAGTATATCTTTTGAAACAGTACTTTTTCTCATTCAATCGAACAAAGTGCAAAACCTAATTATATTGTTCTATTATGCCCCGAGAGTGTAAATTTGCACCCTATCGATGCCAACATTCACAAGAATCAAAACCGAACCAACATTAGACTACTCGCTTGCGCCTAACAAAGATAACTTTTGAAACAAGATTTTTCTCTTTCAATCGAACAAAGAGTAAAACCAAATTATATTGTTCTATTATGCCCCGAGAGTGTAAATTTGCAACCTATCGATGCCAACATTCACAAGAATCAAAACCGAACCAACATTCGACTACTTAGTTGTGCGTTAACAGTTTAACTTTGGAAACAGTACTTTTTCTCATTCAATCGAACAAAGAGTAAAACCTCATTATATCGTTCTATTATAACCCCGAGAGTGTAAATTCACAACGTATCAATGCTAGCGTTCACACGAACCAAAACCGGACCAACATTAGACTACTCGCTCGCCTAACAAGATAACTTTAGAAACAAGATTTTTCTCATTCAATCGAACAAAGAGTAAAACCTAATTATATTGTTCTATTATGCCCCGAGAGTGTAAATTCACAACGTATCGATGCCAACGTTCACAAGAACCAAAACCGGGCCAACATTAGACTACACAGTTGCGCCCTAACAGTATAACTTTGGAAACAGTACATTTTCTCTTTCAATCGAAGAAAGAGTAAAACCTAATTATATTGTTCAATTATGCCCCGAGAGTGTAAATTTGCAACCAATCGATGCCCACATACACAAGAATCAAAACCGAACCAACATTAGACTACTCGCCATGCTGCTAACGCTTAACTTTGGAAACAATACTTTTTCTCATTCAATCGAACAAAGAGTAAAACCTAATTATATGATTCTATTACGCCCCGAGAGTGTAAATTCACAACGTATCGATGCTAACGTTCACACGAACCAAAACAGGACCAACATTAGACTACACAGTTGCGCCCTAAAAGTATAACTTTAGAAACAGTAGTTTTTCTTATTCAATCGAACAAAGTGTAAAACCTAATTATATTGTTCTATTATGCCCCGAGAGTGCAAATTCACAATGTATCGATGCCAACGTTCACAAGAACCAAAACCGGGCAACACTAGACTACTCGCTTGCGCCCTAACAAAGATAACTTTGGAAACAAGATTTTTCTCTTTCAATCGAACAAAGAGTAAAACCTAATTATTTTGTTCTATTATTCCCCGAGAGAGTAAATTCGCACCGTATCGTTGCCAACGTTCACAAGAACCAAAACCGGACCAACATTAGACTACTCGCTTGCGCCTAACAAAGATAACTTTGGAAACAAGATTTTTCTCATTCAATATAACAGAGATTAAAACCTAATTATATTGTTCTATTACGCCCCGAGAGTGTAAATTTGCAACGTATCGATGCCAACGTTCACAAGAACCAAAACCGGCCAACATTAGACTACTTAGTTGCGCCTAACAAGATAACTTTGGAAATGAAAGATTTTTCTCTTTCAATCGAAGAAAGAGTAAAACCTAATTATATTGTTCAATTATGCCCCGAGAGTGTAAATTCACAACCTATCGATGCCAACATTCACAAGAATCAACACCGAACCAACATTAGACTACTCGCCATGCTGCTAACAGCTTAACTTTGGAAATAGTACTTTTTCTCATTCAATCGAACAAAGAGTAAAACCTAATTATATTGTTCTATTATGCCCTGAGAGTGTAAATTCACAACGTATCGATGCTAAAGTTCACACGAACCAAAACCGACCAACATTAGACTACAAAGTTGCGCCTAACAAAGATAACTTTAGAAACAGTACTTTTTCTTATTCAATTGAACAAAGTGTAAAACCTAATTATATTGTTCTATTATGCCCCGAGAGTGTAAATTTGCAACTTATCGATGCTAACATTCACAAGAATCAAAACCGAACCAACATTAGATTACTCAGATTATGCTGCTAACGCTTAATTTGGAAACAAGATTTTTCTCATTCAATCGAACAAAGAGTAAAACCTAATTATATTGTTCTATTATGCCCCCAGAGTGTAAATTCACAACGTATCGATGCCAACGTACTCAAGAACCAAAACCGGCCAACATTAGACTACACAAATTGCGCCTAACAAGATATCTTTTGAAACAAGATTTTTCTCATTCAATAGAACAAAGTGCAAAACCTAATTATATTGTTCTATTATGCCCCGAGAGTGTAAATTCACAACGTATCGATGCCAACGTTCACAAGAACCAAAACCGGCCAACATTAGACTACTCATTGCGCCTAACAAAGATAACTTTAGAAATAGTACTTTTTCTTATTCAATCGAACAAAGTGTAAAACCTAATTATATTGTTCTATTATGCCCCGAGAGTGTAAATTTGCAACCTATCGATGCCAACATTCACAAGAATAAAAACCGAACCAACATTAGACTACTCAGTTGCGCTGCTAACGCTTAACTTTGGAAACAAGATTTTTCTCATTCAATCGAACAAAGAGTAAAACCTAATTATATTGTTCTATTATGCCCCGAGAGGGTAAATTCACAACGTAACTATGCTAACGTTCACACGAACCAAAACCGGACCAACATTAGACTACTCAGTTGCGCCAAACAAGATAACTTTAGAAACAAGATTTTTTTCTTATTCAATCGAACAAAGTGTAAAACCTAATTATATTGTTCTATTATGCCCCGAGAGTGTAAATTCACAACGTATCGATGCCAACGTTCACAAGAACCAAAACCGCCAACATTAGACTACTCGCTTGCGCCTAACAAGATAACTTTGGAAACAGTAGATTTTCTCTTTCAATCGAAGAAAGAGTAAAACCTAATTATATTGTTCAATTATGCCCCGAGAGTGTAAATTTGCAACCAATCGATGCCCACATACACAAGAATCAAAACCGAAGCAACATTAGACTACTCAATGCTGCTAATGCTTAACTTTGGAAACAGTATTTTTTCTTATTCAATCGAACAAAGAGTAAAACCTAATTATATTGTTCTATTATGCCCCGAGAGTGTAAATTCACAACGTATCGATGCTAACGTTCACACGAACCAAAACCGGACCAACATTAGACTACTCAGTTGCGCCTAAAAGTATAACTCTAGAAACAAGATTTTTCTTATTCAATCGAACAAAGTGTAAAACCTAATTATATTGTTCTATTATGCCCCGAGAGTGCAAATTCTCAACGTATCGATGCCAACGTTCACAAGAACCAAAACCGGGCCAACATTAGACTACTCAGTTGCGCCCTAACAGTATAACTTTGGAAACAAAGATTTTTCTCTTTCAACCGAAGAAAGAGTAAAACCTAATTATTTTGTTCTATTTTTCCCCGAGAGAGTAAATTCGCACCGTATCGTTGCCGACGTTCACAAGAACCAAAACCGACCAACATTAGACTACACAAATGCGCCTAACAAGATAACTTTGGAAACAAGATTTTTCTCGTTCACGAACAAAAATTAAAACCTAATTATATTGTTCTATTATGCCCCGAGAGTGTAAATTCACAACGTATCGATGCCAACGTTCACAAGAACCAAAACCGGCCAACATTAGACTACCCATTGCGCCTAACAAGATAACTTTGGAAACAAGATTTTTCTCTTTCACTCGAAGAAAGAGTAAAACCTAATTATATTGTTCAATTATGTCCAGAGTGTAAATTTGCAACCAATCGATGCCAACATACACAAGAATCAAAACCGAACCAACATTAGACTACTCATGCTGCTTAAGCTTAACTTTGGAAACAGTACTTTTTCTCATTCAATCGAACAAAGAGTAAAACCTAATTATTTTGTTCTATTTTTCCCCGAGAGAGTAAATTCGCACCGTATCATTGCCAACGTTCACAAGAACCAAAACCGACCAACATTAGACTACTCACTGCGCCTAACAAAGATAACTTTGGAAACAAGATTTTTCTCATTCAATAACAAATATTAAAACCTAATTATATTGTTCTATTATGCCCCGAGAGTGTAAATTCACAACGTATCGATGCTAACGTTCACACGAACCAAAACCGGACCAACATTAGACTACTCAGTTGCGCCCTAACAGTATAACTTTAGAAACCGTACTTTTTCTTATTCAATCGAACAAAGTGTAAAACCTAATTATATTGTTCAATTATGCCCCGAGAGTGTAAATTTGCAACCTATCGATGCCAACATTCACAAGAATCAACACCGAACCAACATTAGACTACTCGCCATGCTGCTAATGCTTAACTTTGGAAATAGTACTTTTTCTCATTCAATCGAACAAAGAGTAAAACCTAATTATATTGTTCTATTATGCCCTGAGAGTGTAAATTCACAACGTATCGATGCTAAAGTTCACACGAACCAAAACCGGACCAACATTAGACTACACAGTTGCGCCTAACAAGATAACTTTAGAAACAAGATTTTTCTTATTCAATCGAACAAAGTGTAAAACCTAATTATATTGTTCTATTATGCCCCGAGAGTGTAAATTTGCAACTTATCGATGCTAACATTCACAAGAATCAAAACCGAACCAACATTAGATTACTCAGTTGCGCGTTAACAGTTTTATTTGGAAACAGTACTTTTTCTCATTCAATCGAACAAAGAGTAAAACCTAATTATATTGTTCTATTATGCCCCTAGAGTGTAAATTCACAACGTATCGATGCCAACGTTCACAAGAACCAAAACCGGGCCAACATTAGACTACACAGTTGCGCCCTAACAAGATATCTTTTGAAATATTACTTTTTCTCATTCAATAGAACAAAGTGCAAAACCTAATTATATTGTTCTATTATGCCCCGAGAGTGTAAATTCACAACGTATCGATGCCAACGTTCACAAGAACCAAAACCGCGCCAACATTAGACTACTCATTGCGCCTAACAGTATAACTTTAGAAACAGTACTTTTTCTTATTCAATCGAACAAAGTGTAAAACCTAATTATATTGTTCTATTATGCCCCGAGAGTGTAAATTTGCAACCTATCGATGCCAACATTCACAAGAATCAAAACCGAACCAACATTAGACTACTCAGTCAAGGCACAGCTTTAACTTTGGAAACAAGATTTTTCTTATTCAATCCAACAAAGAGTAAAACCTCATTATATTGTTCTATTATGCCCCGAGAGTGTAAATTCACAACGTATCAATGCTAACGTTCACACGAACCAAAAACGGACCAACATTAGACTACTTAGTTGCGCCCAAACAGTATAACTTTAGAAACAGTACTTTTTCTTATTCAATCGAACAAAGTGTAAAACCTAATTATATTGTTCTATTATGCCCCGAGAGTGTAAATTTGCAACTTATCGATGCTAACATTCACAAGAATCGAAACCGAACCAACATTAGACTACTCATTGCGCCCTAACAAAGATAACTTTGGAAACAGTAGATTTTCTCTTTCAATCGAAGAAAGAGTAAAACCTAATTATATTGTTCAATTATGCCCTGAGAGTGTAAATTTGCAACCAATCGATGCCCACATACACAAGAATCAAAACCGAAGCAACATTAGACTACTCGCCATGCTGCTAATGCTTTAACTTTGGAAACAAGATTTTTCTCATTCAATCGAACAAAGAGTAAAACCTAATTATATTGTTCTATTATGCCCCGTGAGTGTAAATTCACAACGTATCGATGCCAACGTTCACAAGAACCAAAACCGGCCCAACATTAGACTACTCAGTTGCGCCCTAACAGTATCACTCTAGAAACAAGATTTTTCTTATTCAATCGAACAAAGTGTAAAACCTAATTATATTGTTCTATTATGCCCCGAGAGTGCAAATTCTCAACGTATCGATGCCAACGTTCACAAGAACCAAAACCGGGCCAACATTAGACTACTCACTGCGCCTAACAAGATAACTTTGGAAACAAAGATTTTTCTCATTCAACCTAACAAAGAGTAAAACCTAATTATTTTGTTCTATTTTGCCCCGAGAGTGTAAATTTGCAACGTATCGATGCCAACGTTCACAAAAACCAAAACCGGACCAACATTAGACTACACAAATATGCTAACAAAGATAACTTTGGAAACAAGATTTTTCTCGTTCAGTCGAACAAAAATTAAAACCTAATTATATTGTTCTATTATGCCCCGAGAGTGTAAATTCACAACGTATCGATGCCAACGTTCACAAGAACCAAAACCGGGCCAACATTAGACTACACATTGCGCCCTAACAAGATATCTTTTGAAACAAGATTTTTTTCTCATTCAATAGAACAAAGTGCAAAACCTAAGTATATTGTTCTATTATGCCCCGAGAGTGTAAATTCACAACGTATCGATGCCAACGTTCACAAGAACCAAAACCGGACCAACATTAGACTACTCAGTTGCGCCCTAACAGTATAACTTTAGAAACAGTACTTTTTCTTATTCAATCGAACAAAGTGTAAAACCTAATTATATTGTTCTATTATGCCCCGAGAGTGTAAATTTGCAACCTATCGATGCCAACATTCACAAGAATCAAAACCGAACCAACATTAGACTACTCAGTTGCTAATGCTTTAACTTTGGAAACAAGATTTTTCTCATTCAATCGAACAAAGAGTAAAACCTCATTATATTGTTCTATTATGCCCCGAGAGTGTAAATTCACAACGTATCAATGCTAACGTTCACACGAACCAAAACCGGACCAACATTAGACTACTTAGTTGCGCCCAAACAGTATAACTTTAGAAACAGTACTTTTTCTTATTCAATCGAACAAAGTGTAAAACCTAATTATATTGTTCTATTATGCCCCGAGAGTGTAAATTCACAACGTATCGATGCCAACGTTCACAAGAACCAAAACCGGGCCAACATTAGACTACTCGCTTGCGCCTAACAAAGATAACTTTGGAAACAAGAGATTTTCTCTTTCAATCGAAGAAAGAGTAAAACCTAATTATATTGTTCAATTATGCCCCGAGAGTGTAAATTTGCAACCAATCGATGCCCACATACACAAGAATCAAAACCGAAGCAACATTAGACTACTGCTGCTAACGCTTAACTTTGGAAACAGTACTTTTTCTCATTCAATCGAACAAAGAGTAAAACCTAATTATATTGTTCTATTATGCCCCGAGAGTGTAAATTCACAACGTATCGATGCTAACGTTCACACGAACCATAACTGGGCCAACATTAGACTACTCAGTTGCGCCCTAAAAGTATAACTCTAGAAACAAGATTTTTCTTATTCAATCGAACAAAGTGTAAAACCTAATTATATTGTTCTATTATGCCCCGAGAGTGCAAATTCTCAACGTATCGATGCCAACGTTCACAAGAACCAAAACCGGCCAACATTAGACTACTCAATTGCGCCTAACAAAGATAACTTTGGAAACAAACATTTTTTCTCTTTCAACCGAAGAAAGAGTAAAACCTAATTATTTTGTTGTATTTTTCCCCGAGAGAGTAAATTCGCACCGTATCGTTGCCGACGTTCACAAGAACCAAAACCGGACCAACATTAGACTACTTGCGCCCTAACAAGATAACTTTGGAAACAAGATTTTTCTCGTTCACGAACAAAAATTAAAACCTAATTATATTGTTCTATTATGCCCCGAGAGTGTAAATTCACAACGTATCGATGCCAACGTTCACAAGAACCAAAACCGGCCAACATTAGACTACCCATTGCGCCTAACAAGATAACTTTGAAACAAAGATTTTTCTCTTTCACTCAAGAAAGAGTAAAACCTAATTATATTGTTCAATTATGTCCAGAGAGTGTAAATTTGCAACCAATCGATGCCAACATACACAAGAATCAAAACCGAACCAACATTAGACTACTCTGCTGCTAACAGCTTAACTTTGGAAACAAAGATGCTTTTCTCATTCAATCGAACAAAGAGTAAAACCTAATTATTTTGTTCTATTTTTCCCCGAGAGAGTAAATTCGCACCGTATCGTTGCCAACGTTCACAAGAACCAAAACCGACCAACATTAGACTACTCATTGCGCCCTAACAAGATAACTTTGGAAACAAGATTTTTCTCATTCAAATAACAAATATTAAAACCTAATTATATTATTCTATTATGCCCCGAGAGTGTAAATTCACAACGTATCGATGCTAATGTTCACACGAACCAAAACCGGACCAACATTAGACTACTCTTGCGCCTAACAAAGATAACTTTAGAAACCGTACTTTTTCTTATTCAATCGAACAAAGTGTAAAACCTAATTATATTGTTCAATTATGCCCCGAGAGTGTAAATTTGCAACCTATCGATGCCAACATTCACAAGAATCAACACCGAACCAACATTAGACTACTCGCCATGCTGCTAATGCTTAACTTTGGAAATAGTACTTTTTCTCATTCAATCGAACAAAGAGTAAAACCTAATTATATTGTTCTATTATGCCCTGAGAGTGTAAATTCACAACGTATCGATGCTAAAGTTCACACGAACCAAAACCGGACCAACATTAGACTACAAAGTTGCGCCCTAACAATATAACTTTAGAAACAAGATTTTTCTTATTCAATCGAACAAAGTGTAAAACCTAATTATATTGTTCAATTATGCCCCGAGAGTGTAAATTTGCAACCTATCGATGCTAACATTCACAAGAATCAAAACCGAACCAACATTAGACTACTCGCCTGCGCTGCTAACAATTTAATTTGGAAAGATTTTTCTCATTCAATCGAACAAAGAGTAAAACCTAATAATATTCTTCTATTATGCCCCTAGAGTGTAAAGTCACAACGTATCGATGCCAACGTTCACAAGAACCAAAACCGGCCAACATTAGACTACACAAGCTTGCGCCTAACAAGATATCTTTTGAAACAAGATTTTTCTCATTCAATCGAACAAAGTGCAAAACCTAATTATATTGTTCTATTATGCCCCGAGAGTGTAAATTCACAACGTATCGATGCCAACGTTCACAAGAACAAAAACCGGGCCAACATTAGACTACTCAGTTGCGCCCTAACAGTATAACTTTAGAAACAGTACTTTTTCTTATTCAATCGAACAAAGTGTAAAACCTAATTATATTGTTCTATTATGCCCCGAGAGTGTAAATTTGCAACCTATCGATGCCAACATTCACAAGAATCAAAACCGAACCAACATTAGACTACTTAGTTGCGCACAACGCTTAACTTTGGAAACAAGATTTTTCTCATGCAATCGAACAAAGAGAAAAACCTCATTATATTGTTCTATTATGCCCCGAGAGTGTATATTGGCAACGTATCGTTGTCTACGTTCACAAGAACCAAAACCGGAACAACATTAGACTACTCAGTTGCGCCCTAACAGTATAACTTTAGAAACAAGATTTTTCTTATTCAATCGAACAAAGTGTAAAACCTAATTATATTGTTCTATTATGCCCCGAGAGTGTAAATTCACAACGTATCGATGCCAACGTTCACAAGAACCAAAACCGGCCAACATTAGACTACTCTGCGCCTAACAAGATAACTTTGAAACAGAGATTTTCTCTTTCAATCGAAGAAAGAGTAAAACCTAATTATATTGTTCAATTATGCCCCGAGAGTGTAAATTTGCAACCAATCGATGCCCACATACACAAGAATCAAAACCGAAGCAACATTAGACTACTCAAGCCATGCTGCTAACAGTTTAACTTTGGAAACAGTACTTTTTCTCATTCAATCGAACAAAGAGTAAAACCTAATTATATTGTTCTATAATGCCCCGAGAGTGTAAATTCACAACGTATCGATGCTAACGTTCACACGAACCAAAACGGGACCAACATTTGACTACTCAGTTGCGCCCTAACAGTATAACTTTAGAAACAGTACTTTTTCTTATTCAATCGAACAAAGTGTAAAACCTAATTATATTGTTCTATTATGCCCCGAGAGTGCAAATTCCCAACGTATCGATGCCAACGTTCACAAGAACCAAAACCGGGCCAACATTAGACTACTCAGTTGCGCCCTAACAGTATAACTTTGGAAACAGTACTTTTTCTCTTTCAACCGAAGAAAGAGTAAAACCTAATTATTTTGTTCTATTTTTCCCCGAGAGAGTAAATTCGCACCGTATCGTTGCCGACGTTCACAAGAACCAAAACCGGACCAACATTAGACTACACAGTTGCGCCCTAACAGTATAACTTTGGAAACAGTACTTTTTCTCGTTCAGTCGAACAAAAATTAAAACCTAATTATATTGTTCTATTAGGGCCCGAGAGTGTAAATTCACAACGTATCGATGCCAACGTTCACAAGAACCAATACCGGCCAACATTAGACTACCCGGTTGCGCCTAACAAGTATAACTTTGGAAACGTACTTTTCTCTTTCACTCGAAGAAAGAGTAAAACCTAATTATATTGTTCAATTATGTCCCGAGAGTGTAAATTTGCAACCAATCGATGCCAACATACACAAGAATCAAAACCGAACCAACATTAGACTACTCAGTTGCGCGTTAACAGTTAACTTTGGAAACAGTACGTTTTCTCATTCAATCGAACAAAGAGTAAAACCTAATTATTTTGTTCTATTTTTCCCCGAGAGAGTAAATTCGCACCGTATCGTTGCCAACGTTCACAAGAACCAAAACCGGACCAACATTAGACTACTCAGTTGCGCCCTAACAGTATAACTTTGGAAACAGTACTTTTTCTCATTCAGTCGAACAAATATTAAAACCTAATTATATTGTTCTATTATGCCCCGAGAGTGTAAATTCACAACGTATCGATGCTAACGTTCACACGAACCAAAACCGACCAACATTAGACTACTCAGTTGCGCCCTAACAGTATAACTTTAGAAACCGTACTTTTTCTTATTCAATCGAACAAAGAGTAAAACCTAATTATATTGTTCAATTATGCCCCGAGAGTGTAAATTTGCAACCTATCGATGCCAACATTCACAAGAATCAACACCGAACCAACTTTAGACTACTCAGTTGCGCGTTAACAGTTTAACTTTGGAAACAGTACTTTTTCTCATTCAATCGAACAAAGAGTAAAACCTAATTATATTGTTCTATTATGCCCTGAGAGTGTAAATTCACAACGTATCGATGCTAAAGTTCACACGAACCAAAACCGGACCAACATTAGACTACAAAGTTGCGCCCTAACAGTATAACTTTAGAAACAGTACTTTTTCTTATTCAATCGAACAAAGTGTAAAACCTAATTATATTGTTCTATTATGCCCCGAGAGTGTAAATTTGCAACTTATCGATGCTAACATTCACAAGAATCAAAACCGAACCAACATTAGATTACTCAGTTGCGCGTTAACAGTTTAATTTGGAAACAGTACTTTTTCTCATTCAATCGAACAAAGAGTAAAACCTAATTATATTGTTCTATTATGCCCCTAGAGTGTAAATTCACAACGTATCGATGCCAACGTTCACAAGAACCAAAACCGGGCCAACATTAGACTACACAGTTGCGCCCTAACAGTATATCTTTTGAAACGATTACTTTTCTCATTCAATAGAACAAAGTGCAAAACATAATTATATTGTTCTATTATGCCCCGAGAGTGTAAATTCACAACGTATCGATGCCAACGTTCACAAGAACCAAAACCGGGCCAACATTAGACTACTCAGTTGCGCCCTAACAGTATAACTTTAGAAATAGTACTTTTTCTTATTCAATCGAACAAAGAGTAAAACCTAATTATATTGTTCTATTATGCCCCGAGAGTGTAAATTTGCAACCTATCGATGCCAACATTCACAAGAATCAAAACCGAACCAACATTAGACTACTTAGTTGCGCGTTAACAGTTTAACTTTGGAAACAGTACTTTTTCTCATTCAATCGAACAAAGAGTAAAACCTCATTATATTGTTCTATTATGCCCCGAGAGTGTAAATTCACAACGTATCAATGCTAACGTTCACACGAACCAAAAACGGACCAACATTAGACTACTTAGTTGCGCCCAAACAGTATAACTTTAGAAACAGTACTTTTTCTTATTCAATCGAACAAAGTGTAAAACCTAATTATATTGTTCTATTATGCCCCGAGAGTGTAAATTCACAACGTATCGATGCCAACGTTCACAAGAACCAAAACCGGGCCAACATTAGACTACTCGATTTAACTAACGGTATAACTTTGGAAACGTAGATTTTCTCTTTCAATCGAAGAAAGAGTAAAACCTAATTATATTGTTCAATTATGCCCAGAGTGTAAAATTTCAACCAATCGATGCCCACATACACAAGAATCAAAACCGAAGCAACATTAGACTACTCAGTTGCGCGTTAACAGTTTAACTTTGGAAACAGTACTTTTTCTCATTCAATCGAACAAAGAGTAAAACCTAATTATATTGTTCTATTATGCCCCGAGAGTGTAAATTCACAACGTATCGATGCTAACGTTCACACGAACCATAACCGACCAACATTAGACTACTCGGTTGCGCCCTAAAAGTATAACTCTAGAAACGGACTTTTTTTCTTATTCAATCGAACAAAGTGTAAAACCTAATTATATTGTTCTATTATGCCCGAGAGTGCAAATTCTCAACGTATCGATGCCAACGTTCACAAGAACCAAAACCGGCCAACATTAGACTACTCGATTGCGCCACTAAGTATAACTTTGGAAACGATTTTTCTCTTTCAACCGAAGAAAGAGTAAACCCTATTTATTTTGTTCTTTTTTTCCCCGAGAGAGTAAATTCGCACCGTATCGTTGCCGACGTTCACAAGAACCAAAACCGACCAACATTAGACTACACGGCCACTAACAGATAACTTTGGAAAGCAGTACTTTTCTCGTTCAATCGAACAAAAATTAAAACCTAATTATATTGTTCTATTATGCCCCGAGAGTGTAAATTCACAACGTATCGATGCCAACGTTCACAAGAACCAAAACCGGGCCAACATTAGACTACCCAGTTGCGCCCTAACAGTATAACTTTGGAAACAGTACTTTTTCTCTTTCACTCGAAGAAAGAGTAAAACCTAATTATATTGTTCAATTATGTCCCGAGAGTGTAAATTTGCAACCAATCGATGCCAACATACACAAGAATCAAAACCGAACCAACATTAGACTACTCAGTTGCGCGTTAACAGTTTAACTTTGGAAACAGTACTTTTTCTCATTCAATCGAACAAAGAGTAAAACCTAATTATTTTGTTCTATTTTTCCCCGAGAGAGTAAATTCGCACCGTATCGTTGCCAACGTTCACAAGAACCAAAACCGGACCAACATTAGACTACTCAGTTGCGCCCTAACAGTATAACTTTGGAAACAGTACTTTTTCTCATTCAGTCGAACAAATATTAAAACCTAATTATATTGTTCTATTATGCCCCGAGAGTGTAAATTCACAACGTATCGATGCTAACGTTCACACGAACCAAAACCGGACCAACATTAGACTACTCAGTTGCGCCCTAACAGTATAACTTTAGAAACAGTACTTTTTCTTATTCAATCGAACAAAGTGTAAAACCTAATTATATTGTTCTATTATGCCCCGAGAGTGTAAATTTGCAACCTATCGATGCCAACATTCACAAGAATCAAAACCGAACCAACATTAGACTACTCAGTTGCGCGTTAACAGTTTAACTTTGGAAACAGTACTTTTCCTCATTCAATCGAACAAAGAGTAAAACCTAATTATATTGTTCTATTATGCCCCGAGAGTGCAAATTCACAACGTATCGATGCCAACGTTCACAAGAACCAAAACCGGGCCAACATTACACTACATAGTTGCGCCCTAACAGTATATCTTTTTAAACAGTACTTTTTCTCATTCAATCGAACAAAGTTCAAAACCTAATTATATTGTTCTATTATGCCCCGAGAGTGTAAATTCATAACGTATCGATGCCAACGTTCACAAGAACCAAAACCGGGCCAACATTAGACTACTCAGTTGCGCCCTAACAGTATAACTTTGGAAACAGTACTTTTTCTCATTCAGTCGAACAAATATTAAAACCTAATTATATTGTTCTATTATGCCCCGAGAGTGTAAATTCACAACGTATCGATGATAACGTTCACACGAACCAAAACCGGACCAACATTAGACTACTCAGTTGCGCCCTAACAGTATAACTTTAGAAACCGTACTTTTTCTTATTCAATCGAACAAAGTGTAAAACCTAATTATATTGTTCTATTATGCCCCGAGAGTGTAAATTTGCAAACTATCGATGCCAACATTCATAAGAATCAAAACCGAACCAACATTAGACTACTCAGTTGCGCGTTAACAGTTTAACTTTGGAAACAGTACTTTTCCTCATTCAATCGAACAAAGAGTAAAACCTAATTATATTGTTCTATTATGCCCCGAGAGTGCAAATTCACAACGTATCGATGCCAACGTTCACAAGAACCAATACCGGGCCAACATTACACTACATAGTTGCGCCCTAACAGTATATCTTTTGAAACAAGATTTTTCTCATTCAATCGAACAAAGTTCAAAACCTAATTATATTGTTCTATTATGCCCGAGAGTGTAAATTCACAACGTATCGATGCCAACGTTCACAAGAACCAAAACCGGGCCAACATTAGACTACTCGGTTGCGCCTAACAAGATAACTTTGGAAACGATTTTTCTCTTTCAATAGAACAAAGAGTAAAACCTAATTATATTGTTCTATTTTGCCCCGAGAGTGTAAATTTGCAACCTAACTATGCCAACATTCACAAGAATCAAATCCGAACCAACATTATACTACTCAGTTGCGCGTGAACAGGTTAACTTTGGAAACAGTACTTTTTCTCATTCGATCGAACAAAGAGTAAAACCTAATTATATTGTTCTATTACGCCCCGAGAGTGTAAATTTGCAACGTATCGATGCCAACGTTCACAAGAACCAAAACCGGACCAACATTAGACTACTCGGTTGCGCCTAAAAGTATAACTTTAGAAACAGTACTTTTCTTATTCAATCGAACAAAGTGTAAAACCTAATTATATTGTTCTATTATGCCCAGAGTGCAAATTCACAACGTATCGATGCCAACGTTCACAAGAACCAAAGCAGGGCCAACATTAGACTACTCAGTTGCGCCCTAACAGTATAACTTTGGAAACAGTACTTTTTCTCTTTCAATCGAAGAAAGAGTAAAACCTAATTATTTTGTTCTATTTTTCTCCGAGAGAGTAAATTCGCTCCGTATCGTTGCCAACGTTCACAAGAACCAAAACCGGACCAACATTAGACTACTCAGTTGCGCCCTAACAGTATAACTTTGGAAATAGTACTTTTTCTCATTCAGTCGAACAAAGATTAAAACCTAATTATATTGTTCTATTATGCCCCGAGAGTGTAAATTCACAACGTATCGACGCCAACGTTCACAAGAACCAAAACCGGGCCAACATTAGACTACTTAGTTGCGCCCTAACAGTATAACTTTGGAAACAGTACTTTTTCTCTTTCAATCGAAGAAAGAGTAAAACCTAATTATATTGTTCAATTATGCCCCGAGAGTGTAAATTTGCAACCTATCGATGCCAACATTCACAAGAATCAACACCGAACCAACTTTAGACTACTCAGTTGCGCGTTAACAGTTTAACTTTGGAAACAGTACTTTTTCTCATTCAATCGAACAAAGAGTAAAACCTAATTATATTGTTCTATTATGCCCCGAGAGTGTAAATTCACAACGTATCGATGCCAACGTTCACAAGAACCAAAACCGGACCAACATTAGACTACACGATTTCGCCCTAACAGTATAACTTTAGAAACAGTACTTTTTCTTATTCAATCGAACAAAGTGTAAAACCTAATTATATTGTTCTATTATGCCCCGAGAGTGTAAATTTGCAACTTATCGATGCTAACATTCACAAGAATCAAAACCGAACCAACATTAGACTACTCAGTTGCGCGTTAACAGTTTAATTTGGAAACCATTTTTCTCATTCAATCGAACAAAGAGTAAAACCTAATTATATTGTTCTATTATGCCCCGAGAGTGTAAATTCACAACGTATCGATGCCAACGTTCACAAGAACCAAAACCGGGCCAACATTAGACTACTCAGTTGCGCCCTAACAGTATAACTTTGGAAACAGTACTTTTTCTCTTTCAATCGAACAAAGAGTAAAACCTAATTATATTGTTGTATTATGCCCCGAGAGTGTAAATTTGCAACCTATCGATGCCAACATTCACAAGAATCAAAACCGAACCAACATTAGACTACTTAGTTGTGCGTTAACAGTTTAACTTTGGAAACAGTACTTTTTCTCATTCAATCGAACAAAGAGTAAAACCTCATTATATCGTTCTATTATGCCCCGAGAGTGTAAATTCACAACGTATCGATGCTAACGTTCACACGAACCAAAACCGGACCAACATTAGACTACTCAGTTGCGCCCTAACAGTATATCTTTTGAAACAATACTTTTTCTCATTCAATCGAACAAAGTGCAAAACCTAATTATATTGTTCTATTATGCCCGAGAGTGTAAATTCACAACGTATCGATGTCAACGTTCACAAGAACCAAAACCGGGCCAACATTAGACTTCGCGATTGCGCCTAACGAATATCTTTTGAAACAGTATTTTTTCTCATTCAATCGAACAAAGTGCAAAACCTAATGATATTGTTCTGTTATGCCCCGAGAGTGTAAATTCACACCGTATCGATGCCAACGTTCACAAGAACCAAAACCGGGCCAACATTAGACTACTCAGTTGCGCCCTAACAGTATAGCTTTAGAAACATTACTTTTTCTTATTCAATCGAACAAAGTGTAAAACCTAATTATATTGTTCTATTATGCCCCGAGATTGTAAATTTGCAACCTACCGATGCCAACATTCACAAGAATCAAAACCGAACCAACATTAGACTACTCAGTTGCGCGTTAGCAGTTTAACTTTGGAAACAGTACTTTTTCTCATTCGACCGAACAAAGAGTAAAACCTAATTATATTGTTCTATTATGCCCCGAGAGTGTAAATTCACAACGTATCGTGATCTACGTTCACACGAACCAAAACCGGAACAACATTAGACTACACGGTTGCCCTAACGGTATATCTTTCGAAACAGTACTTTTTCTTATTCAATCGAACAAAGTGCAAAACCTAATTATATTGTTCTATTATGCCCCGAGAGTGTAAATTCACAACGTATCGATGCCAACGTTCAAAAGAACCAAAACCGGACCAACATTAGACTACTCAGTTGCGCCCTAACAGTATAACTTTAGAAACCGTACTTTTTCTTATTCAATCGAACAAAGTGTAAAACCTAATTATATTGTTCTATTATGCCCCGAGAGTGTAAATTTGCAAACTATCGATGCCAACATTCACAAGAATCAAAACCGAACCAACATTAGACTACTCAGTTGCGCGTTAACAGTTTAACTTTGGAAACAGTACTTTTCCTCATTCAATCGAACAAAGAGTAAAACCTAATTATATTGTTCTATTATGCCCCGAGAGTGCAAATTCACAACGTATCGATGCCAACGTTCACAAGAATCAAAACCAGGGCCAACATTACACTACATAGTTGCGCCACTAACAGTATATCTTTCGAAACAGTACTTTTTCTGATTCAATCGAACAAAGTTCAAAACCTAATTATATTGTTCTATTATGCCCCGAGAGTGTAAATTCACAACGTATCGATGCCAACGTTCACAAGAACCAAAACCGGGCCAACATTAGACTACTCAGTTGCGCCCTAACAGTATAACTTTGGAAACAGTACTTTTTCTCTTTCAATCGAACAAAGAGTAAAACCTAATTATATTGTTCTATTTTGCCCCGAGAGTGTAAATTTGCAACCTATCGATGCCAACATTCACAAGGATCAAAACCGAACCAACATTAGACTACTCAGTTGCGCGTTAACAGTTTAACTTTGGAAACAGTTCTTTTTCTCATTCAATCGAACAAAGAGTAAAACCTCATTATATTGTTCTATTATGCCCCGAGAGAGTAAATTCACAACGTATCAATGCTAACGTTCACACGAACCAAAACCGGACCAACATTAGACTACTCAGTTGCGCCCTAAAAGTATAACTTTAGAAACAGTACTTTTTCTTATTCAATCGAACAAAGAGTAAAACCTAATTATATTGTTCTATTATGCCCCGAGAGTGCAAATTCACAACGTATCGATGCCAACGTTCACAAGAACCAAAACCGGGCCAACATTAGACTACTCAGTTGCGCCCTAACAGTATAACTTTGGAAACAGTACTTTTTCTCTTTCAATCGAAGAAAGAGTAAAACCTAATTATTTTGTTCTATTTTTCCCCGAGAGAGTAAATTCGCACCGTATCGTTGCCAACGTTCACAAGAACCAAAACCGGACCAACATTAGACTACTCAGTTGCGCCCTAACAGTATAACTTTGGAAACAGTACTTTTTCTCATTCAGTCGAACAAAGATTAAAACCTAATTATATTGTTCTATTATGCCCCGAGAGTGTAAATTCACAACGTATCGATGCCAACGTTCACAAGAACCAAAACCGGGCCAACATTAGACTTCACAGTTGCGCCCTAACGATATAACTTTGGAAACGATTACTTTTTCTTATTCAATCGAACAAAGAGTAAAACCTAATTATATTGTTCAATTATGCCCCGAGAGTGTAAATTTGCAACCTATCGATGCCAACATTCACAAGAATCAACACCGAACCAACATTAGACTACTCAGTTGCGCGTTAACAGTTTAACTTTGGAAATAGTACTTTTTCTCATTCAATCGAACAAAGAGTAAAACCTAATTATATTGTTCTATTATGCCCCGAGAGTGTAAATTCACAACGTATCGATGCCACCGTTCACAAGAACCAAAACCGGGCCAACATTAGACTACACGGTTGCGCCACAACGGTATAACTTTAGAAACGATACTTTTCTTATTCAATCGAACAAAGTGTAAAACCTAATTATATTGTTCTATTATGCCCCGAGAGTGTAAATTTGCAACTTATCGATGCTAACATTCACAAGAATCAAAACCGAACCAACATTAGACTACTCAGTTGCGCGTTAACAGTTTAATTTGGAAACAGTACTTTTTCTCATTCAATCGAACAAAGAGTAAAACCTAATTATATTGTTCTATTATGCCCCGAGAGTGTAAATTCACAACGTATCGATGCCAACGTTCACAAGAACCAAAACCGGGCCAACATTAGACTACTCAGTTGCGCCCTAACAGTATAACTTTGGAAACAGTACATTTTCTCTTTCAATCGAACAAAGAGTAAAACCTAATTATATTGTTGTATTAAATTTGCAACCTATCGATGCCAATATTCACAAGAATCAAAACCGAACCAACATTAGACTACTTAGTTGTGCGTTAACAGTTTAACTTTGGAAACAGTACTTTTTCTCATTCAATCGAACAAAGAGTAAAACCTCATTATATCGTTCTATTATGCCCGAGAGTGTAAATTCACAACGTATCGATGCTAACGTTCACACGAACCAAAACCGGACCAACATTAGACTACTCGGTTGCGCCTAACGGTATATCTTTTGAAACGATTTTTCTCATTCAATCGAACAAAGTGCAAAACCTAATTATATTGTTCTATTATGCCCGAGAGTGTAAATTCACAACGTATCGATGTCAACGTTCACAAGAACCAAAACCGGGCCAACATTAGACTTCGCGATTGCGCCCTAACGAGAATATCTTTTGAAACGATATTTTTCTCATTCAATCGAACAAAGTGCAAAACCTAATGATATTGTTATGCCCCAGAGTGTAAATTCACACCGTATCGATGCCAACGTTCACAAGAACCAAAACCGGGCCAACATTAGACTACTCAGTTGCGCCCTAACAGTATAACTTTAGAAACATTACTTTTTCTTATTCAATCGAACAAAGTGTAAAACCTAATTATATTGTTCTATTATGCCCCGAGAGTGCAAATTCTCAACGTATCGATGCCAACGTTCACAAGAACCAAAACCGGGCCAACATTAGACTACTCGGTTGCGCGCTAACAGTATAACTTTGGAAACAGTATTTTTTCCCTTTCAATCGAAGAAAGAGTAAAACCTAATTATTTTGTTCTATTTTTCTCCGAGAGAGTAAATTCGCACCGTATCGTTGCCAACGTTCACAAGAACCAAAACCGGACCAACATTAGACTACTCAGTTGCGCCCTAACAGTATAACTTTGGAAACAGTACTTTTTCTCATTCAATCGAACAAAGAGTAAAACCTAATTATATTGTTCTATTATGCCCCGAGAGTGTAAATTCACAACGTATCGATGCCAACGTTCACAAGAACCAAAACCGGGCCAACATTAGACTACTTAGTTGCGCCCTAACAGTATAACTTTGGAAACAGTACTTTTTCTCTTTCATTCGAAGAAAGAGTAAAACCTAATTATATTGTTCAATTATGCCCCGAGAGTGTAAATTTGCAACCTATCGATGCCAACATTCACAAGAATCAACACCTAACCAACATTAGACTACTCAGTTGCGCGTTAACAGTTTAACTTTGGAAACAGTACTTTTTCTCATTCAATCGAACAAAGAGTAAAACCAAATTATATTATTCTATTATGCCCCGAGAGTGTAAATTCACAACGTATCGATGCTAATGTTCACACGAACCAAAACCGGACCAACATTAGACTACTCAGTTGCGCCCTAAATGTATAACTTTAGAAACAGTACTTTTTCTTATTCAATCGAACAAAGTGTAAAACCTAATTATATTGTTCTATTATGCCCCGAGAGTACAAATTCACAACGTATCGATGCCAACGTTCACAAGAACCAAAACCGGGCCAACATTAGACTACTCAGTTGCACCCTAACAGTATAACTTTGGAAACAGTACTTTTTCTCTATCAATCGAAGAAAGAGTAAAACCTAATTATTTTGTTCTATTTTTCCACAAGATTGTAAATTCGCAACGTATCGTTGCCAACGTTCACAAGAACCAAAACCGACCAACATTAGACTACTCGGTTGCGCCCTAACGGTATAACTTTGGAAACAGATTTTTCTCATTCAGTCGAACAAAGATTAAAACCTAATTATATTGTTCTATTATGCCCCGAGAGTGTAAATTCACAACGTATCGATGCCAACGTTCACAAGAACCAAAACCGGGCCAACATTAGACTACTTAGTTGCGCCTAACGGTATAACTTTGGAAATGATACTTTTCTCTTTCAATCGAAGAAAGAGTAAAACCTAATTATAATGTTCAATTATGCACCGAGAGTGTAAATTTGCAACCTATCGATGCCAACATTCACAAGAATCAACACCGAACCAACTTTAGACTACTCAGTTGCGCGTTAACAGTTTAACTTTGGAAACAGTACTTTTTCTCATTCAATCGAACAAAGAGTAAAACCTAATTATATTGTTCTATTATGCCCTGAGAGTGTAAATTCACAACGTATCGATGCTAACGTTCACACGAACCAAAACCGGACCAACATTAGACTACAAAGTTGCGCCTAACGGTATAACTTTAGAAACAGTACTTTTTCTTATTCAATCGAACAAAGTGTAAAACCTAATTATATTGTTCTATTATGCCCCGAGAGTGTAAATTTGCAACTTATCGATGCTAACATTCACAAGAATCAAAACCGAACCAACATTAGATTACTCAGTTGCGCGTTAACAGTTTAATTTGGAAACAGTACTTTTTCTCATTCAATCGAACAAAGAGTAAAACCTAATTATATTGTTCTATTATGCCCTGAGAGTGTAAATTCACAACGTATCGATGCCAACGTTCACAAGAACCAAAACCGGGCCAACATTAGACTACACAGTTGCGCCCTAACAGTATATCTTTTGAAACAGTACTTTTTCTCATTCAATAGAACAAAGTGCAAAACCTAATTATATTGTTCTATTATGCCCCGAGAGTGTAAATTCACAACGTATCGATGCCAACGTTCACAAGAACCAAAACCGGGCCAACATTAGACTACTCAGTTGCGCCCTAACAGTATAACTTTAGAAATAGTACTTTTTCTTATTCAATCGAACAAAGTGTAAAACCTAATTATATTGTTCTATTATGCCCCGAGAGTGTAAATTTGCAACCTATCGATGCCAACATTCACAAGAATCAAAACCGAACCAACATTAGACTACTCAGTTGCGCGTTAACAGTATAACTTTGGAAACAGTACTTTTTCTCATTCAATCGAACAAAGAGTAAAACCTCATTATATTGTTCTATTACGCCCCGAGAGTGTAAATTCACAACGTATCAATGCTAACGTTCACACGAACCAAAACCGGACCAACATTAGACTACTTAGTTGCGCCCTAACAGTATAACTTTAGAAACAGTACTTTTTCTTATTCAATCGAACAAAGTGTAAAACCTAATTATATTGTTCTATTATGCCCCGAGAGTGTAAATTTGCAACTTAGCGATGCTAACATTCACAAGAATCAAAACCGAACCAACATTAGAATACTCAGTTGCGCGTTAACAGTTTAATTTGGAAACAGTACTTTTTCTCATTCAATCGAACAAAGAGTAAAACCTAATTATATTGTTCTATTATGCCCGAGTGCAAATTCACAACGTATCGATGCCAACGTTCACAAGAACCAAAACCGGGCCAACATTAGACTACACAGTTGCGCCCTAACAGTTTAACTTTGGAAACAGTACTTTTTCTCATTCAATCGAAGAAAGAGTAAAACCTAATTATTTTGTTCTATTTTTCCCCGAGAGAGTAAATTCGCACCGTATCGTTGCCAACGTTCACAAGAACCAAAACCGGGCCAACATTACACTACTCAGTTGCGCCCTAACAGTATAACTTTGGAAACTGTACTTTTTCTCTTTCAATCGAACAAAGAGTAAAACCTAATTATGTTGTACTATTATGCCCCGAGAGTGTAAATTTGCAACCTATCGATGCCAACATTCACAAGAATCAAAACCGGGCCAACATTAGACTACTCAGTTGCGCCCTAACAGAATAACTTTTGAAACAGTACTTTTTCTCATTCAATCGAACAAAGTGTAAAACCTAATTATATTGTTCTATTATGCCCCGAGAGTGCAAATTCACAATGTATCGATGCCAACGTTCACAAGAACCAAAACCGGGCCAACATTAGACTACTCAGTTGCGCCCTAACAGTATAACTTTGGAAACAGTACTTTTTCTCTTTCAATCGAACAAAGAGTAAAACCTAATTATATTGTTCTATTATGCCCCGAGAGTGTAAATTTGCAACCTATCGATGCCAACATTCACAAGAATCAAAACCGAACCAACATTAGACTACTTAGTTGTGCGTTAACAGTTTAACTTTGGAAACAGTACTTTTTCTCATTCAATCGAACAAAGAGTAAAACCTCATTATATCGTTCTATTATGCCCCGAGAGTGTAAATTTGCAACCTATCGATGCCAACATTCACAAGAATCAAAACCAAACCAACATTAGACTACTCAGTTGCGCGTTAACAGTTTAACTTTGGAAATAGTACTTTTTCTCATTCAATCGAACAAAGAGTAAAACCTAATTATATTGTTCTATTATGCCCCGAGAGTGTAAATTCACAACGTATCAATGCTAACGTTCACACGAACCAAAACCGAACCAACATTAGACTACTCAGTTGCGCCCTAACAGTATAACTTTAGAAACAGTACTTTTTCTTATTCAATCGAACAAAGTGTAAAACCTAATTATATTGTTCTATTTTTCCCCGAGAGTGTAAATTCACAACGTATCGATGCTAACGTTCACAAGAACCAAAACCGGGCCAACATTAGACTACTCAGTTGCGCCCTAACAGTATAACTTTGGAAACAGTACTTTTTCTCATTCAATCGAACAAAGAGTAAAACCTAATTATATTGTTCTATTACGCCCCGAGAGTGTAAATTTGCAACGTATCGATGTCAACGTTCACAAGAACCAAAACCGGACCAACATTAGACTTCGCTTGCGCCTAACGAATATCTTTTGAAACAGTACTTTTTCTCATTCAATCGAACAAAGTGCAAAACCTAATAATATTGTTCTATTATGCCCCGAGAGTGTAAATTCACAACGTATCGATGCCAACGTTCACAAGAACCAAAGCCGGGCCAACATTAGACTACTCAGTTGCGCCCTAACAGTATAACTTTAGAAACATTACTTTTTCTTATTCAATCGAACAAAGTGTAAAACCTAATTATATTGTTCTATTATGCCCCGAGATTGTAAATTTGCAACCTATCGATGCCAACATTCACAAGAATCAAAACCGAACCAACATTAGACTACTCGATTTACGCGTTAAGCGATTTAACGTTGGAAACAGTACTTTTTCTCATTCAACCGAACAAAAAGTAAAACCTAATTATATTGTGCTATTATGCCCCGAGAGTGTAAATTCACAACGGAACGATGCCAACGTTCACAAGAACCAAAACCGGGCCAACATTAGACTACACGATTGCGCCTAACAAGTATATCTTTTGGAAACAGACTTTTTCTCATTCAATCGAACAAAGTGCAAAACCTAATTATATTGTTCTATTATGCCCGAGTGTAAATTCACAACGTATCGATGCCAACGTTCACAAGAACCAAAACCGGGCCAACATTAGACTACTCGATTGCGCCTAACAAGATAACTTTGGAAACAGTACTTTTTCTCTTTCAATCGAACAAAGAGTAAAACCTAATTATATTGTTCTATTATGCCCCGAGAGTGTAAATTTGCAACCTATCGATGCCAACATTCACAAGAATCAAAACCGAACCAACATTAGACTACTTAGTTGTGCATTAACAGTTTAACTTTGGAAACGATTTTTCTCATTCAATCGAACAAAGAGTAAAACCTCATTATATCGTTCTATTATGCCCCGAGAGTGTAAATTCACAACGTATCGATGCTAATGTTCACACGAACCGAAACCGGACCAACATTAGACTACTCAGTTGCGCCCTAACAGTATATCTTTTGAAACAGTACTTTTTCTCATTCAATCGAACAAAGTGCAAAACCTAATTATATTGTTCTATTATGCCCCGAGAGTGTAAATTCACAACGTATCGATGTCAACGTTCACAAGAACCAAAACCGGGCCAACATTAGACTTCGCAGTTGCGCCCTAACAGAATATCTTTTGAAACAGTATTTTTTCTCATTCAATCGAACAAAGTGCAAAACCTAATGATATTGTTCTGTTATGCCCCGAGAGTGTAAATTCACACCGTCTTGATGTCAACTTTCACACGAACCAAAACCGGGCCAACATTAGACTACTCGGTTGCGCCTAACGCTATAACTTTAGAAACATTACTTTTTCTTATTCAATCGAACAAAGTGTAAAACCTAATTATATTGTTCTATTATGCCCGAGATTGTAAATTTGCAACCTATCGATGCCAACATTCACAAGAATCAAAACCGAACCAACATTAGACTACTCAGTTGCGCGTTAGCAGTTTAACTTTGGAAACAGTACTTTTTCTCATTCGATCGAACTAAGAGTAAAACCTAATTATTTTGTTCTATTATGCCCTGAGAGTGTAAATTCACAACGTATCGATGCCAACGTTCACAAGAACCAAAACCGGGCCAACATTAGACTACTCAGTTGCGCCCTAACAGTATAACTTTGGAAACAGTACTTTTTCTCATTCAATCGAACAAAGAGTAAAACCTCATTATATCGTTCTATTATGCCCCGAGAGTGTAAATTTGCAACCTATCGATGCCAACATTCACAAGAATCAAAACCGAACCAACATTAGACTACTTAGTTGTGCGTTAACAGTTTAACTTTGGAAACAGTACTTTTTCTCATTCAATCGAACAAAGAGTAAAACCTCATTATATCGTTCTATTATGCCCCGAGAGTGTAAATTCACAACGTATCAATGCTAACGTTCACACGAACCAAAACCGACCAACATTAGACTACTCGGTTGCGCCTAACGGTATATCTTTTGAAAACAGTACTTTTTTTTCTCATTCAATCGAACAAAGTGCAAAACCTAATTATATTGTTCTATTATGCCCGAGAGTGTAAATTCACAACGTATCGATGTCAACGTTCACAAGAACCAAACCGGGCCAACATTAGACTTCGCGATTGCGCCCTAACGAATATCTTTTGAAACAGTATTTTTCTCATTCAATAGAACAAAGTGCAAAACCTAATGATATTGTTCTATTTTCCCCGAAAGGTTTAATTCCCAACCTAACCGTGCCAACGTTCACAAGAACCAAAACCGGGCCAACATTAGACTACTCTGTTGCGCCCTAACAGTATTACTTTAGAAACATTACTTTTTCTTATTCAATCGAACAAAGTGTAAAACCTAATTATATTGTTCTATTATGCCCCGAGATTGTAAATTTGCAACCTATCGATGCCAACATTCACAAGAATCAAAAACGAACCAACATTAGACTACTCAGTTGCGCGTTAGCAGTTTAACTTTGGAAACAATACTTTTTCTCATTCGATCGAACAAAGAGTAAAACCTAATTATATTGTTCTATTATGCCCCGAGAGTGTAAATTCACAACGTATCGATGCTAACGTTCACAAGAACCAAAACCGGGCCAACATTAGACTACATTGCGCCTAACGGATACTTTCAAATGTGCTTTTTTTCTTCAATCGAACAAAGTGCAGAACCTAATTATATTGTTCTATTATGCCCCGAGAGTGTAAATTCACAACGTATCGATGCCAACGTTCAAAAGAACCAAAACCGGGCCAACATTAGACTACTCAGTTGCGCCCTAACAGTATAACTTTGGAAACAGTACTTTTTCTCTTTCAATCGAACAAAGAGTAAAACCTAATTATATTGTTCTATTATGCCCCGAGAGTGTAAATTTGCAACCTATCGATGCCAACATTCACGAGAATCAAAACCAAACCAACATTAGACTACTCAGTTGAGCGTGAACAGTTTAACTTTGGAAACAGTACTTTTTCTCATTCAATCGAACAAAGAGTAAAACCTCATTATATTGTTCTATTATGCCCCGAGAGTGTAAATTCACAACGTATCAATGCTAACGTTCACACGAACCAAAACCGGACCAACATTAGACTACTCAGTTGCGCCCTAACAGTATAACTTTAGAAACAGTACTTTTGCTTATTCAATCGAACAAAGTGTAAAACCTAATTATATTGTTCTATTTTTCCCCGAGAGTGTAAATTCACAACGTATCGATGCCAACGTACACAAGAACCAAAACCGGGCCAACATTAGACTACTCAGTTGCGCCATAACAGTATAACTTTGGAAACAGTACATTTTCTCTTTCAATCGAAGAAAGAGTAAAACTAATTATATTGTTCAATTATGCCCCGAGAGTGTAAATTTGCAACCAATCGATGCCAACATACACAAGAATCAAAACCGAACCAACATTAGACTACGCAGTTGCGCGTTAACAGTTTAACTTTGGAAACAGTACTTTTTCTCATTCAATCGAACAAAGAGTAAAACCTAATTATATTATTCTATTATGCCCCGAGAGTGTAAATTCACAACGTATCGATGCAACGTTCACACGAACCAAAACCGGACCAACATTAGACTACTCAGTTGCGCCCCAAAAGTATAACTTTAGAAACAGTACTTTTTCTTTTTCAATCGAACAAAATGTAAAACCTAATTATATTGTTCTATTATGCCCCGAGAGTGCAAATTCACAATGTATCGATGCCAACGTTCACAAGAACCAAAACCGGGCCAACATTAGACTACTCAGTTGCGCCCTAACAGTATAACTTTGGAAACGAGATTTTTCTCTTTCAATCGAAGAAAGAGTAAAACCTAATTATTTTGTTCTATTTTTCCCGAGAGAGTAAATTCGCAACCTATCGTTGCCAACGTTCACAAGAACCAAAACCGGACCAACATTAGACTACTCAGTTGCGCCCTAACAGTATAACTTTGGAAACAGTACTTTTTCTCATTCAGTCGAACAAATATTAAAACCTAAGTATATTGTTCTATTATGCCCCGAGAGTGTAAATTCACAACGTATCGATGCCAACGTTCACAAGAACCAAAACCGGGCCAACATTAGACTACTTAGTTGCGCCCTAACAGTATAACTTTGGAAACGATGATTTTTCTCTTTCAATCGAACAAAGAGTAAAACCTAATTATGTTGTTCTATTATGCCCCGAGAGTGTAAATTTGCAACCTATCGATGCCAACATTCACAAGAATCAAAACCGGGCCAACATTAGACTTCGATTCCGCCTAACAGAATATCTTTTGAAACAGTATTTTTTCTCATTCAATCGAACAAAGTGCAAAACCTAATTATATTGTTCTATTATGCCCTGAGAGTGTAAATTCACAACGTATCGATGCTAACGTTCACTCGAACCAAAACCGGACCAACATTAGACTATACAGTTGCGCCCTAACAGTATAACTTTAGAAACAGTACTTTTTCTTATTCAATCGAACAAAGTGTAAAACCTAATTATATTGTTCTATTATGCCCCGAGAGTGTAAATTTGCAACTTATCGATGCTAACATTCACAAGAATCAAAACCGAACCAACATTAGACTACTCAGTTGCGCCCTAACAGTATAACTTTGGAAACAGTACTTTTTCTCTTTCAATCGAACAAAGAGTAAAACCTAATTATGTTGTTCTATTATGCCCCGAGAGTGTAAATTTGCAACCTATCGATGCCAACATTCACAAGAATCAAAACCGGGCCAACATTAGACTTCGCAGTTCCGCCCTAACAGAATATCTTTTGAAACAGTATTTTTTCTCATTCAATCGAACAAAGAGTAAAACCTAATGATATTGTTCTATTATGCCCCGAGAGTGTAAATTCACACCGTATCGATGCCAACGTTCACAAGAACCAAAACCGGGCCAACATTAGACTCCTCAGTTGCGCCCTAACAGTATAACTTTAGAAACATTACTTTTTCTTATTCAATCGAACAAAGTGTAAAACCTAATTATATTGTTCTATTATGCCCCGAGATTGTAAATTTGCAACCTATCGATGCCAACATTCACAAGAATCAAAACCGAACCAACATTAGACTACTCAGTTGCGCGTTAGCAGTTTAACTTTGGAAACAGTACTTTTTCTCATTCGATCGAACAAAGAGTAAAACCTAATTATTTTGTTCTATTATGCCCCGAGAGTGTAAATTTGCAACGTATCGTTGCCAACGTTCACAAGAACGAAAACCAGAGCAACATTAGAGTACTCAGTTGCGCCCTAACAGTATAACTTTGGAAACGATTTTTCTCTTTCAATCGAACAAAGAGTAAAACCTAATTATATTGTTCTATTATGCCCCGAGAGTGTAAATTTGCAACCTATCGATGCCAACATTCACAAGAATCAAAACCGAACCAACATTAGACTACTCAGTTGCGCGTTAACAGTTTAACTTTGGAAACAGTACTTTTTCTCATTCAATCGAACAAAGAGTAAAACCTAATTATATTGTTCTATTATGCCCCGAGAGTGTAAATTCACAACGTATCGATGCTAACGTTCACACGAACCAAAACCGGACCAACATTAGACTACTCAGTTGCGCCCTAACAGTATATCTTTTGAAACAGTACTTTTTCTCATTCAATCGAACAAAGTGCAAAACCTAATTATATTGTTCTATTATGCCCCGAGAGTGTAAATTCACAACGTATCGATGTCAACGTTCACAAGAACCAAAACCGGGCCAACATTAGACTTCGCGATTCACTAACAGAATATCTTTTGAAACGATTTTTTCTCATTCAATCGAACAGTGGGTAAAACCTAATGATATTGTTCTATTACGCCCCGAGAGTGTAAATTCACACCGTATCGATGCCAACGTTCACAAGAACCAAAACCGGGCCAACATTAGACTACTCAATTGCGCTAACTTTAGAAACATTACTTTTTCTTATTCAATCGAACAAAGTGTAAAACCTAATTATATTGTTCTATTATGCCCCGAGATTGTAAATTTGCAACCTATCGATGCCAACATTCACAAGAATCAAAACCGAACCAACATTAGACTACTCAGTTGCGCGTTAGCAGTTTAACTTTGGAAACAGTACTTTTTCTCATTCGATCGAACAAAGAGTAAAACCTAATTATATTGTTCTATTATGCCCCGAGAGTGTAAATTCACAACGTATCGATGCCAACGTTCACAAGAACCAAAACCGGGCCAACATTAGACTACTCAGTTGCGCCCTAACAGTATAACTTTGGAAACAGTACTTTTTCTCTTTCAATCGAACAAAGAGTAAAACCTAATTATATTGTTCTATTATGCCCCGAGAGTGTAAATTTGCAACCTATCGATGCCAACATTCACAAGAATCAAAACCGAACCAACATTAGACTACTTAGTTGTGCGTTAACAGTTTAACTTTGGAAACAGTACTTTTTCTCATTCAATCGAACAAAGAGTAAAACCTCATTATATCGTTCTATTATGCCCCGAGAGTGTAAATTCACAACGTATCGATGTCAACGTTCACAAGAACCGAAACCGGGCCAACATTAGACTTCGCAGTTGCGCCCTAACAGAATATCTTTCGAAACAGTATTTTTTCTCATTCAATCGAACAAAGTGCAAAACCTAATGATATTGTTCTGTTATGCCCCGAGAGTGTAAATTCACACCGTATCGATGCCAACGTTCACAAGAACCAAAACCGGGCCAACATTAGACTACTCTCGCTAACGATGTAAACATTACTTTTTCTCATTCAATCGAACAAAGTGTAAAACCTAATTATATTGTTCTATTATGCCCGAGATTGTAAATTTGCAACCTATCGATGCCAACATTCACAAGAATCAAAACCGAACCAACATTAGACTACTCAGTTGCGCGTTAGCAGTTTAACTTTGGAAACAGTACTTTTTCTCATTCGATCGAACAAAGAGTAAAACCTAATTATATTGTTCTATTATGCCCCGAGAGTGTAAATTCACAACGTATCGATGCCAACGTTCACAAGAACCAAAACCGGGCCAACATTAGACTACACAGTTGCGCCCTAATAGTATATCTTTCGAAACAGTACTTTTTCTCATTCAATCGAACAAAGTGCAAAACCTAATTATATTGTTCTATTATGCCCCGAGAGTGTAAATTCACAACGTATCGATGCCAACGTTCAAAAGAACCAAAACCGGGCCAACATTAGACTACTCAGTTGCGCCCTAACGATTATAACTTTGGAAACGGTACTTTTCTCTTTCAATCGAACAAAGAGTAAAACCTAATTATATTGTTCTATTATGCCCCGAGAGTGTAAATTTGCAACCTATCGATGCCAACATTCACGAGAATCAAAACCAAACCAACATTAGACTACTCAGTTGCGCGTGAACAGTTTAACTTTGGAAATAGTACTTTTTCTCATTCAATCGAACAAAGAGTAAAACCTCATTATATTGTTCTATTACGCCCCGAGAGTGTAAATTCACAACGTATCAATGCTAACGTTCACACGAACCAAAACCGGACCAACATTAGACTACTCAGTTGCGCCCTAACAGTATAACTTTAGAAACAGTACTTTTTCTTATTCAATCGACCAAAGTGTAAAACCTAATCATTTTGTTCTATTATTCCCCGAGAGTGTAAATTCACAACGTATCGATGCCAACGTTCACAAGAACCAAAACCGGGCCAACATTAGACTACTCAGTTGCTCCATAACAGTATATAACTTTGGAAACAGTACATTTTCTCTTTCAATCGAAGAAAGAGTAAAACTAATTATATTGTTCAATTATGCCCCGAGAGTGTAAATTTGCAACCAATCGATGCCAACATACACAAGAATCAAAACCAAACCAACATTAGACTACTCAGTTGCGCGTTAACAGTTTAACTTTGGAAACAGTACTTTTTCTCATTCAATCGAACAAAGAGTAAAACCTAATTATATTATTCTATTATGCCCCGAGAGTGTAAATTCACAACGTATCGATGCTAACGTTCACACGAACCAAAACCGGACCAACATTAGACTACTCAGTTGCGCCCTAAAAGTATAACTTTAGAAACAGTACTTTTTCTTATTCAATCGAACAAAATGTAAAACCTAATTATATTGTTCTATTATGCCCCGAGAGTGCAAATTCACAATGTATCGATGCCAACGTTCACAAGAACCAAAACCGGGCCAACATTAGACTACTCAGTTGCGCCCTAACAGTATAACTTTGGAAACAGTACTTTTTCTCTTTCAATCGAAGAAAGAGTAAAACCTAATTATTTTGTTCTATTTTTCCCCGAGAGAGTAAATTCGCACCGTATCGTTGCCAACGTTCACAAGAACCAAAACCGGACCAATATTAGACTACTCGGTTGCGCCTAACGGTATAACTTTGGAAACGATTTTCTCATTCAATCGAACAAAGAGTAAAACCTAATTATATTGTTCTATTATGCCCCGAGAGTGTAAATTCACAACGTATCGATGCCAACGTTCACAAGAACCAAAACCGGGCCAACATTAGACTACTTAGTTGCGCCCTAACAGTATAACTTTGGAAACAGTACTTTTTCTCTTTCAAACGAAGAAAGAGTAAAACCTAATTATATTGTTCAATTATGCCCCGAGAGTGTAAATTTGCAACCTATCGATGCCAACATTCACAAGAATCAACACCGAACCAACATTAGACTACTCAGTTGCGCGTTAACAGTTTAACTTTGGAAACAGTACTTTTTCTCATTCAATCGAACAAAGAGTAAAACCTAATTATATTGTTCTATTATGCCCCGAGAGTGTAAATTCACAACGTATCGATGCTAACGTTCACACGAACCAAAACCGGACCAACATTAGACTACTCAGTTGCGCCCAAACTGTATAACTTTAGAAACAGTACTTTTTCTTATTCAATCGAACAAAGTGTAAAACGTAATTATATTGTTCTATTATGCCTCGAGAGTGTAAATTTGCAACCTATCGATGCCAACATTCACAAGAATCAAAACCGAACCAACATTAGACTACTTAGTTGTGCGTTAACAGTTTAACTTTGGAAACAGTACTTTTTCTCATTCAATCGAACAAAGAGTAAAACCTCATTATATCGTTCTATTATGCCCCGAGAGTGTAAATTCACAACGTATCAATGCTAACGTTCACACGAACCAAAAGCAGGACCAACATTAGACTACTCGGTTCCACAACGGTATATCTTTTGAAACGATTTTTCTCATTCAATCGAACAAAGTGCAAAACCTAATTATATTGTTCTATTATGCCCGAGAGTGTAAATTCACAACGTATCGATGTCAACGTTCACAAGAACCAAAACCGGCCAACATTAGACTTCGCGATTCTAATACTAACGAATATCTTTTGAAACATTTTTCTCTCTCAATCGAACAAAGTGCAAAACCTAATGATATTTTTCTATTATGCCCCGAGAGTGTAAATTCACAACGTATCGATGCCAACGTTCACAAGAACCAAAACCGGGCCAACATTAGACTACTCTAACATAACTTTAGAAACATTACTTTTTCTTATTCAATCGAACAAAGTGTAAAACCTAATTATATTGTTCTATTATACCCGAGATTGTAAATTTGCAACCTATCGATGCCAACATTCACAAGAATCAAAACCGAACCAACATTAGACTACTCAGTTGCGCGTTAACAGTTTAACTTTGGAAACGATTTTTCTCATTCGATCGAACAAAGAGTAAAACCTAATTATATTGTTCTATTATGCCCGAGAGTGTAAATTCACAACGTATCGATGCCAACGTTCACAAGAACCAAAACCGGGCCAACATTAGACTACACGATTTGCGCCTAACAACGTATATCTTTCGAAACGATTTTTCTCTTCAATCGAACAAAGTGCAAAACCTAATTATATTGTTCTATTATGCCCCGAGAGTGTAAATTCACAACGTATCGATGCCAACGTTCAAAAGAACCAAAACCGGGCCAACATTAGACTACTCAGTTGCGCCCTAACAGTATAACTTTGGAAACAGTACTTTTTCTCTTTCAATCGAACAAAGAGTAAAACCTAATTATATTGTTCTATTATGCCCCGAGAGTGTAAATTTGCAAACAATCGATGCCAACATTCACGAGAATCAAAACCAAACCAACATTAGACTACTCGATTTGCGCATGAACGTTTAACTTTGGAAATAGTACTTTTTCTCATTCAATCGAACAAAGAGTAAAACCTCATTATATTGTTCTATTATGCCCAGAGTGTAAATTCACAACGTATCAATGCTAACGTTCACACGAACCAAAACCGGACCAACATTAGACTACTCGGTTGCGCCTAACGGTATAACTTTAGAAACGACTTTTCTTATTCAATCGAACAAGGTGTAAATCCTAACTATATTGTTCTAGTATCCCCCGAGAGTGTAAATTTACAACGTATCGATGCCAACGTACACAAGAACCAAAACAGGGCCAACATTAGACTACTCAGTTGCGCCATAACAGTATAACTTTGGAAACAGTACATTTTCTCTTTCAATCGAAGAAAGAGTAAAACTAATTATATTGTTCAATTATGCCCCGAGAGTGTAAATTTGCAACCAATCGATGCCAACATACACAAGAATCAAAACCGAACCAACATTAGACTACTCAGTTGCGCGTTAACAGTTTAACTTTGGAAACAGTACTTTTTCTCATTCAATCGAACAAAGAGTAAAACCTAATTATATTATTCTATTATGCCCCGAGAGTGTAAATTCACAACGTATCGATGCTAACGTTCACACGAACCAAAACCGGACCAACATTAGACTACTCAGTTGCGCCCTAACAGTATAACTTTGTAAACAGTACTTTTTCTCATTCAATCAAACAAATAGTAAAACCTAATTATATTGTTCTATTATGCCCCGAGAGTGTAAATTCACAACGTATCGATGCCAACGTTCACAAGAACCAAAACCGGGCCAACATTAGACTACTTAGTTGCGCCCTAACAGTATAACTTTGGAAACAGTACTTTTTCTCTTTCAAACGAAGAAAGAGTAAAACCTAATTATATTGTTCAATTATGCCCCGAGAGTGTAAATTTGCAACCTATCGATGCCAACATTCACAAGAATCAACACCGAACCAACATTAGACTACTCAGTTGCGCGTTAACAGTTTAACTTTGGAAACAGTACTTTTTCTCATTCAATCGAACAAAGAGTAAAACCTAATTATATTATTCTATTATGCCCCGAGAGTGTAAATTCACAACGTATCGATGCTAACGTTCACACGAACCATAACCGACCAACATTAGACTACACGGTTGCGCCTAACGGTATAACTTTAGAAAGACTTTTTCTTATTCAATCGAACAAAGTGTAAAACGTAATTATATTGTTCTATTATGCCTCGAGAGTGTAAATTTGCAACCTATCGATGCCAACATTCACAAGAATCAAAACCGAACCAACATTAGACTACTTAGTTGTGCGTTAACAGTTTAACTTTGGAAACAGTACTTTTTCTCATTCAATCGAACAAAGAGTAAAACCTCATTATATCGTTCTATTATGCCCCGAGAGTGTAAATTCACAACGTATCAATGCTAACGTTCACACGAACCAAAACCGGACCAACATTAGACTACTCAGTTGCGCCCTAACAGTATATCTTTTCAAACAGTACTTTTTCTCATTCAATCGAACAAAGTGCAAAACCTAATTATATTGTTCTATTATGCCCCGAGAGTGTAAATTCACAACGTATCGATGTCAACGTTCACAAGAACCAAAACCGGGCCAACATTAGACTTCGCAGTTGCGCCCTAACAGAATATCTTTTGAAACAGTATTTTTTCTCATTCAATCGAACAAAGTGCAAAACCTAATGATATTGTTCTGTTATGCCCCGAGAGTGTAAATTCACACCGTATCGATGCCAACGTTCACAAGAACCAAAACCGGGCCAACATTAGACTACTCAGTTGCGCCCTAACAGTATAACTTTAGAAACATTACTTTTTCTTATTCAATCGAACAAAGTGTAAAACCTAATTATATTGTTCTATTATGCCCCGAGATTGTAAATTTGCAACCTATCGATGCCAACATTCACAAGAATCAAAACCGAACCAACATTAGACTACTCAGTTGCGCGTTAGCAGTTTAACTTTGGAAACAGTACTTTTTCTCATTCGATCGAACAAAGAGTAAAACCTAATTATATTGTTCTATTATGCCCCGAGAGTGTAAATTCACAACGTATCGATGCCAACGTTCACAAGAACCAAAACCGGGCCAACATTAGACTACACGATTTGCGCCCTAACGGTATATCTTTCGAAACAAGTACTTTTCTCATTCAATCGAACAAAGTGCAAAACCTAATTATATTGTTCTATTATGCCCTGAGAGTGTAAATTCACAACGTATCGATGCCAACGTTCAAAAGAACCAAAACCGGGCCAACATTAGACTACTCAGTTGCGCCCTAACAGTATAACTTTGGAAAGCACTTTTTCTCTTTCAATCGAACAAAGAGTAAAACCTAATTATATTGTTCTATTATGCCCGAGAGTGTAAATTTGCAACGTATCGATGCCAACGTTCACAAGAACCAAAACCGGACCAACATTAGACTACTCAGTTGTGCCCTAACAGTATACCTTTTGAAATAGTACTTTTCTCATTCAATCGAACAAAAAGTAAAACCTAATTATATTGTTCTATTATGCCCCGAGAGTGTAAATTCACAACGTATCAATGCTAACGTTCACACGAACCAAAACCGGACCAACATTAGACTACTCAGTTGCGCCCTAACAGTATAACTTTAGAAACAGTACTTTTTCTTATTCAATCGAACAAAGTGTAAAACCTAATTATATTGTTCTATTTTTCCCCGAGAGTGTAAATTCACAACGTATCGATGCCAACGTACACAAGAACCAAAACAGGGCCAACATTAGACTACTCAGTTGCGCCATAACAGTATAACTTTGGAAACAGTACATTTTCTCTTTCAATCGAAGAAAGAGTAAAACTAATTATATTGTTCAATTATGCCCCGAGAGTGTAAATTTGCAACCAATCGATGCCAACATACACAAGAATCAAAACCGAACCAACATTAGACTTCTCATTTGCGCGTTAACAGTTTAACTTTGGAAACAGTACTTTTTCTCATTCAATCGAACAAAGAGTAAAACCTAATTATATTGTTCTATTATGCCCTGAGAGTGTAAATTCACAACGTATCGATGCTAACGTTCACTCGAACCAAAACCGGATCAACATTAGACTACACAGTTGCGCCCTAACAGTATAACTTTAGAAACAGTACTTTTTCTTATTCAATCGAACAAAGTGTAAAACCTAATTATATTGTTCTATTATGCCCCGAGAGTGTAAATTTGCAACTTAGCGATGCTAACATTCACAAGAATCAAAACCGAACCAACATTAGAATACTCAGTTGCGCGTTAACAGTTTAATTTGGAAACAGTACTTTTTCTCATTCAATCGAACAAAGAGTAAAACCTAATTATATTGTTCTATTATGCCCCGAGAGTGTAAATTCACAACGTATCGATGCCAACGTTCACAAGAACCAAAACCGGGCCAACGTTAGACTACACAGTTGCGCCCTAACAGTTTAACTTTGGAAACAGTACTTTTTCTCATTCAATCGAAGAAAGAGTAAAACCTAATTATTTTGTTCTATTTTTCCCCGAGAGAGTAAATTCGCACCGTATCGTTGCCAACGTTCACAAGAACCAAAACCGGGCCAACATTAGACTACTCAGTTGCGCCCTAACAGTATAACTTTGGAAACAGTACTTTTTCTCTTTCAATCGAACAAAGAGTAAAACCTAATTATGTTGTTCTATTATGCCCCGAGAGTGTAAATTTGCAACCTATCGATGCCAACATTCACAAGAATCAAAACCGGGCCAACATTAGACTTCGCAGTTGCGCCCTAACAGAATATCTTTTGAAACAGTATTTTTTCTCATTCAATCGAACAAAGTGCAAAACCTAATGATATTGTTCTGTTATGCCCCGAGAGTGTAAATTCACACCGTATCGATGCCAACGTTCACAAGAACCAAAACCGGGCCAACATTAGACTACTCAGTTGCGCCCTAACAGTATAACTTTGGAAACATTACTTTTTCTTATTCAATCGAACAAAGTGTAAAACCTAATTATATTGTTCTATTATGCCCCGAGATTGTAAATTTGCAACCTATCGATGCCAACATTCACAAGAATCAAAACCGAACCAACATTAGACTACTCAGTTGCGCGTTAGCAGTTTAACTTTGGAAACAGTACTTTTTCTCATTCGATCGAACAAAGAGTAAAACCTAATTATATTGTTCTATTATGCCCCGAGAGTGTAAATTCACAACGTATCGATGCCAACGTTCACAAGAACCAAAACCGGGCCAACATTAGACTACTCAGTTGCGCCCTAACAGTATAACTTTGGAAACAGTACTTTTTCTCTTTCAATCGAACAAAGAGTAAAACCTAATTATATTGTTCTATTATGCCCCGAGAGTGTAAATTTGCAACCTATCGATGCCAACATTCACAAGAATCAAAACCGAACCAACATTAGACTACTTAGTTGCGCGTTAACAGTTTAACTTTGGAAACAGTACTTTTTCTCATTCAATCGAACAAAGAGTAAAACCTCATTATATCGTTCTATTATGCCCCGAGAGTGTAAATTTGCAACCTATCGATGCCAACATTCACAAGAATCAAAACCAAACCAACATTAGACTACTCAGTTGCGCGTGAACAGTTTAACTTTGGAAACAGTACTTTTTCTCATTCAATCGAACAAAGAGTAAAACCTAATTATATTGTTCTATTATGCCCCGAGAGTGTAAATTCACAACGTATCAATGCTAACGTTCACACGAACCAAAACCGGACCAACATTAGACTACTAAGTTGCGCCCTAACAGTATAACTTTAGAAACAGTACTTTTTCTTATTCAATCGAACAAAGTGTAAAACCTAATTATATTGTTCTATTATGCCCCGAGAGTGTAAAATTGCAACGTATCGATGCCAACGTTCACAAGAACCAAAACCGGACCAACATTAGACTACTCAGTTGCGCCCTAACAGTATATCTTTTGAAACAGTACTTTTTCTCATTCAATCGAACAAAGTGCAAAACCTAATTATATTGTTCTATTATGCCCCGAGAGTGTAAATTCACAACGTATCGATGTCAACGTTCACAAGAACCAAAACCGGGCCAACATTAGACTTCGCAGTTGCGCCCTAACAGTATATCTTTTGAAACAGTATTTTTTCTCATTCAATCGAACAAAGTGCAAAACCTAATGATATTGTTCTATTATGCCCCGAGAGTGTAAATTCACACCGTATCGATGCCAACGTTCACAAGAACCAAAGCCGGGCCAACATTAGACTACTCAGTTGCGCCCTAACAGTATAACTTTAGAAACATTACTTTTTCTTATTCAATCGAACAAAGTGTAAAACCTAATTATATTGTTCTATTATGCCCCGAGATTGTAAATTTGCAACCTATCGATGCCAACATTCACAAGAATCAAAAGCAACCAACATTAGACTACTCGTTGCGCGTTAGCAGTTTAACTTTGGAAACAGTACTTTTTCTCTTTCAATCGAACAAAGAGTAAAACCTAATTATATTGTTCTATTATGCCCCGAGAGTGTAAATTCCCAACGTATCGATGCCAACGTTCACAAGAACCAAAACAGGGCCAACATTAGACTACACGTTGCGCCACTAACGGTATATCTTTTGACACAGTACTTTTCCTCATTCAATCGAACAAAGTGCAAACCCTGATTACGTTGTTCTATTATCCCCGAGAGTTTAAATTCACACCTTATCGATGCCAACGTTCAAAAGAACCAAAACGGGCCAACATTAGACTACTCAGTTGCGCCCTAACAGTATATAACTTTGGAAACGATTTTTCTCATTCAATCGAACAAAGAGTAAAACCTCATTATATTGTTCTATTATGCCCCGAGAGTGTAAATTTGCAACCTATCGATGCCAACATTCACAAGAATCAAAACCGAACCAACATTAGACTACTCAGTTGCGCGTTAACAGTTTAACTTTGGAAACAGTACTTTTTCTCATTCAATCGAACAAAGAGTAAAACCTAATTATATTGTTCTATTATGCCCTGAGAGTGTAAATTCACAACGTATCGATGCTAATGTTCACACGAACCAAAACTGGACCAACATTAGACTACTCGATTTGCGCACTAACGAGTATAATCTTTTGAAACAGTACTTTTCTCATTCAATCGAACAAAGTGCAAAACCTAATTATATTGTTCTATTATGCCCGAGAGTGTAAATTCACAACGTATCGATGTCAACGTTCACAAGAACCAAAAGCAACCAACATTAGACTTCGATTGCGCCCTAACGAGAATATCTTTTGAAACGTATTTTTTCTCATTCAATCGAACAAAGTGCAAAACCTAATGATATTGTTCTATTATGCCCCGAGAGTGTAAATTCACACCGTATCGATGCCAACGTTCACAAGAACCAAAACCGGGCCAACATTAGACTACTCAGTTGCGCCCTAACAGTATAACTTTAGAAACATTACTTTTTCTTATTCAATCGAACAAAGTGTAAAACCTAATTATATTGTTCTATTATGCCACGAGAGTGAAAATTAGCAACCTATCGATGCCAACATTAACCAGAAACAAAACCGAACCAACATTAGACTACTCGGTTGCGCGTTAGCGATTTAACTTTGGAAACAGTACTTTTGTCTCATTCGATCGAACTAAGAGTAAAACCTAATTATTTTGTTCTATTATGCCCCGAGAGTGTAAATTTGCAACGTATCGATGCCAACGTTCACAAGAACCAAAACCGGACCAACATTAGACTACTCAGTTGCGCCCTAACAGTATAACTTTGGAAACAGTACTTTTTCTCTTTCAATCGAACAAAGAGTAAAACCTAATTATATTGTTCTATTATGCCCCGAGAGTGTAAATTCACAACGTATCGATGCCAACGTTCACAAGAACCAAAACCGGGCCAACATTAGACTACACAGTTGCGCCCTAACAGTATATCTTTCGAAACAGTACGTTTTCTCATTCAATCGAACAAAGTGCAAAACCTAATTATATTGTTCTATTATGCCCCGAGAGTGTAAATTTGCAACCTATCGATGCCAACATTCACAAGAATCAAAACCGAACCAACATTAGACTACTTAGTTGTGCGTTAACAGTTTAACTTTGGAAACAGTACTTTTTCTCATTCAATCGAACAAAGAGTAAAACCTCATTCTATCGTTCTATTATGCCCCGAGAGTGTAAATTCACAACGTATCAATGCTAACGTTCACACGAACCAAAACCGGACAAACATTAGACTACTCAGTTGCGCCCTAACAGTATATCTTTTGAAACAGTACTTTTTCTCATTCAATCGAACAAAGTGCAAAACCTAATTATATTGTTCTATTATGCCCCGAGAGTGTAAATTCACAACGTATCGATGTCAACGTTCACAAGAACCAAAACCGGGCCAACATTAGACTTCGCAGTTGCGCCCTAACAGAATATCTTTTGAAACAGTATTTGTGCTCATTCAATCGAACAAAGTGCAAAACCTAATGATATTGTTCTATTATGCCCCGAGAGTGTAAATTCACACCGTATCGATGCCAACGTTCACAAGAACCAAAACCGGGCCAACATTAGACTACTCAGTTGCGCCCTAACAGTATAACTTTAGAAACATTACTTTTTCTTATTCAATCGAACAAAGTGTAAAACCTAATTATATTGTTCTATTATGCCCGAGATTGTAAATTTGCAACCTATCGATGCCAATATTCACAAGAATCAAAAACGAACCAACATTAGACTACTCAGTTGCGCGTTAGCAGTTTAACTTTGGAAACAGTACTTTTTCTCATTCGATCGAACAAAGAGTAAAACCTAATTATATTGTTCTATTATGGCCCGAGAGTGTAAATTCACAACGTATCGATGCCAACGTTCACAAGAACCAAAACCGGGCCAACATTAGACTACACGGTTGCGCACTAACGGTATATCTTTCGAAACAAGTACTTTTTCTCATTCAATCGAACAAAGTGCAAAACCTAATTATATTGTTCTATTATGCCCGAGAGTGTAAATTCACAACGTATCGATGCCAACGTTCAAAAGAACCAAAACCGGGCCAACATTAGACTACTCGATTTGCGCCTAACGGTATAACTTTGGAAACGAGTACTTTTCTCTTTCAATCGAACAAAGAGTAAAACCTAATTATATTGTTCTATTATGCCCCGAGAGTGTAAATTTGCAACCTATCGATGCCAACATTCACAAGAATCAAAACCAAACCAACATTAGACTACTCAGTTGCGCGTGAACAGTTTAACTTTGGAAATAGTACTTTTTCTCATTCAATCGAACAAAGAGTAAAACCTCATTATATTGTTCTATTATGCCCCGAGAGTGTAAATTCACAACGTATCAATGCTAACGTTCACACGAACCAAAACCGGACCAACATTAGACTACTCGATTGCGCTAAAGTATAACTTTAGAAACAGTACTTTTTCTTATTCAATCGAACAAAGTGTAAAACCTAATTATATTGTTCTATTTTTCCCCGAGAGTGTAAATTCACAACGTATCGATGCCAACGTACACAAGAACCAAAACCGGGCCAACATTAGACTACTCAGTTGCGCCATAACAGTATAACTTTGGAAACAGTACATTTTCTCTTTCAATCGAAGAAAGAGTAAAACTAATTATATTTTTCAATTATTCCCCGAAAGTGTAAATTTGCAACCAATCGATGCCAACATACACAAGAATCAAAACCGAACCAACATTAGACTACTCGAGTTGCGCGTTAACGGTTTAACTTTGGAAACGATTTTTCTCATTCAATCGAACAAAGAGTAAAACCTAATTATATTATTCTATTATGCCCCGAGAGTGTAAATTCACAACGTATCGATGCAACGTTCACACGAACCAAAACCGGACCAACATTAGACTACTCAGTTGCGCCCCAAAAGTATAACTTTAGAAACAGTACTTTTTCTTATTCAATCGAACAAAATGTAAAACCTAATTATATTGTTCTATTATGCCCCGAGAGTGCAAATTCACAATGTATCGATGCCAACGTTCACAAGAACCAAAACCGGGCCAACATTAGACTTCGCAGTTGCGCCCTAACAGAATATCTTTTGAAACAGTATTTTTTCTCATTCAATCGAACAAAGTGTAAAACCTAATGATATTGTTCTATTATGCCCCGAGAGTGTAAATTCACACCGTATCGATGCCAACGTTCACAAGAACCAAAACCGGGCCAACATTAGACTACTCAGTTGCGCCCTAACAGTATAACTTTAGAAACATTACTTTTTCTTATTCAATCGAACAAAGTGTAAAACCTAATTATATTGTTCTATTATGCCCCGAGATTGTAAATTTGCAACCTATCGATGCCAACATTCACAAGAATCAAAACCGAACCAACATTAGACTACTCAGTTGCGCGTTAACAGTTTAACTTTGGAAACAGTACTTTTTCTCATTCAATCGAACAAAGAGTAAAACCTAATTATATTGTTCTATTATGCCCTGAGAGTGTAAATTCACAACGTATCGATGCTAACGTTCACAAGAGCAAAGCAGGGCCAACATTAGACTACTCGGTTGCGCCTAAAAGTATAACTTTGGAAACGATTACTTTTTCTCTGTCGATGGAACAAAGAGTAAAACCTAATTATATTGTTCTATTATGCCCCGAGAGTGTAAATTTGCAACCTATCGATGCCAACATTCACAAGAATCAAAACCGAACCAACATTAGACTACTTAGTTGTGCGTTAACAGTTTAACTTTGGAAACAGTACTTTTTCTCATTCAATCGAACAAAGAGTAAAACCTCATTATATCGTTCTATTATGCCCCGAGAGTGTAAATTCACAACGTATCGATGCTAACGTTCACACGAACCGAAGCAGGACCAACATTAGACTACTCGGTTGCGCCACTAACGGTATATCTTTTGAAACGGTACTTTTTCTCATTCAATCGAACAAAGTGCAAAACCTAATTATATTGTTCTATTATGCCCAGGAGTGTAAATTCACAACGTATCGATGTCAACGTTCACAAGAACCAAAACCGGGCCAACATTAGACTTCGAGTTCACTAACGAGAATATCTTTTGAAACGGTATTTTTTCTCATTCAATCGAGCAGTGCAAAACCTAATGATATTGTTACTGTTATGCCCGAGTGTAAATTCACACCGTATCGATGCCAACGTTCACAAGAACCAAAAGCAAGGGCCAACATTAGACTACTCGGTTGCGCCCTAGCGTATAACTTTAGAAACATTACTTTTTCTTATTCAATCGAACAAAGTGTAAAACCTAATTATATTGTTCTATTATGCCCGAGATTGTAAATTTGCAACCTATCGATGCCAACATTCACAAGAATCAAAACCGAACCAACATTAGACTACTCAGTTGCGCGTTAGCAGTTTAACTTTGGAAACAGTACTTTTTCTCATTCGATCGAACAAAGAGTAAAACCTAATTATATTGTTCTATTATGCCCCGAGAGTGTAAATTCACAACGTATCGATGCCAACGTTCACAAGAACCAAAACCGGGCCAACATTAGACTACTCAGTTGCGCCCTAACAGTATAACTTTGGAAACAGTACTTTTTCTCTTTCAATCGAACAAAGAGTAAAACCTAATTATATTGTTCTATTATGCCCCGAGAGTGTAAATTTGCAACCTATCGATGCCAACATTCACAAGAATCAAAACCGAACCAACATTAGACTACTTAGTTGTGCATTAACAGTTTAACTTTGGAAACAGTACTTTTTCTCATTCAATCGAACAAAGAGTAAAACCTCATTATATCGTTCTATTATGCCCCGAGAGTGTAAATTCACAACGTATCGATGCCAACATTCACAAGAACCAAAACCGGGCCAACATTAGACTTCGCGATTTGCGCCCTAACGAGAATATCTTTCGAAACGTATTTTTCTCATTCAATCGAACAAAGTGCAAAACCTAATGATATTGTTCTGTTATGCCCAGGAGTGTAAATTCACAGTATCGATGCCAACGTTCACAAGAACCAAAATCGGACCAACATTAGACTACTCTGTTGCGCCTAACGATAACTTTAGAAACATTACTTTTTCTTATTCAATCGAACAAAGTGTAAAACCTAATTATATTGTTCTATTATGCCCCGAGATTGTAAATTTGCAACCTATCGATGCCAACATTCACAAGAATCAAAAACGAACCAACATTAGACTACTCAGTTGCGCGTTAGCAGTTTAACTTTGGAAACAATACTTTTTCTCATTCGATCGAACAAAGAGTAAAACCTAATTATATTGTTCTATTATGCCCCGAGAGTGTAAATTCACAACGTATCGATGCCAACGTTCACAAGAACCAAAGCAGGGCCAACATTAGACTACACGGTTGCGCCACAATAGTATATCTTTTTGAAACGAGTACTTTTTCTCATTCAATCGAACAAAGTGCAAAACCTAATTATATTGTTCTATTATGCCCGAGAGTGTAAATTCACAACGTATCGATGCCAACGTTCAAAAGAACCAAAAGCAGGGCCAACATTAGACTACTCGGTTGCGCCACAACGGTATAACTTTGAAAACAGTACTTTTTCTCATTCAATCGAACAAAGAGTAAAACCTAATTATATTGTTCTATTATGCCCCGAGAGTGTAAATTTGCAACCTATCGATGCCAACATTCACGAGAATCAAAACCAAACCAACATTAGACTACTCAGTTGCGCGTGAACAGTTTAACTTTGGAAATAGTACTTTTTCTCATTCAATCGAACAAAGAGTAAAACCTCATTATATTATTCTATTATGCCCCGAGAGTGTAAATTCACAACGTATCAATGCTAACGTTCACACGAACCAAAAGCAGGACCAACATTAGACTACTCGGTTGCGCCTAACGGTATAACTTTAGAAAGCAGTACTTTTTCTTATTCAATCGAACAAAGTGTAAAACCTAATTATATTATTCTATTATGCCCCGAGAGTGTAAATTCACAACGTAGCGATGCCAACGTACACAAGAACCAAAACCGGGCCAACATTAGACTACTCAGTTGCGCCATAACAGTATAACTTTGTAAACAGTACATTTTCTCTTTCAATCGAAGAAAGAGTAAAACTTAATTATATTGTTCAATTATGCCCCGAGAGTGTAAATTTGCAACCAATCGATGCCAACATACACAAGAATCAAAACCAAACTAACATTAGACTACGAGTTGCGCGTTAACGGTTTAACTTTGGAAACAGTACTTTTTCTCATTCAATCGAACAAAGAGTAAAACCTAATTATATTATTCTATTATGCCCCGAGAGTGTAAATTCACAACGTATCGATGCTAACGTTCACACGAACAAGAACCGGACCAACATTAGACTACTCAGTTGCGCCCTAAAAGTATAACTTTAGAAACAGTACTTTTTCTTATTCAATCGAACAAAATGTAAAACCTAATTATATTGTTCTATTATGCCCCGAGAGTGCAAATTCACAATGTATCGATGCCAACGTTCACAAGAACCAAAACCGGGCCAACATTAGACTACTCAGTTGCGCCCTAACAGTATAACTTTGGAAACAGTACTTTTTCTCTTTCAATCGAAGAAAGAGTAAAACCTAATTATTTTGTTCTATTTTTCCCCGAGAGAGTAAATTCGCAACGTATCGTTGCCAACGTTCACAAGAACCAAAACCGGACCAACATTAGACTACTCAGTTGCGCCCTAACAGTATAACTTTGGAAACAGTACTTTTTCTCGTTCAGTCGAACAAAAAGTAAAACCTAATTATATTGTTCTAGTATGCCCCGAGAGTGTAAATTCACAACGTATCGATGCCAACGTTCACAAGAACCAAAACCGGGCCAACATTAGACTACTTAGTTGCGCCCTAACAGTATAACTTTGGAAACAGTACTTTTTCTCTTTCAAACGAAGAAAGAGTAAAACCTAATTATATTGTTCAATTATGCCCCGAGAGTGTAAATTTGCAACCTATCGATGCCAACATTCACAAGAATCAACACCGAACCAACATTAGACTACTCAGTTGCGCGTTAACGGTTTAACTTTGGAAAGCAGTACTTTTTCTCATTCAATCGAACAAAGAGTAAAACCTAATTATATTGTTCTATTATGCCAGTGTAAATTCACAACGTATCGATGCTAACGTTCACACGAACCAAAAGCAGGACCAACATTAGACTACACAGTTGCGCCCTAACAGTATAACTTTAGAAACAGTACTTTTTCTTATTCAATCGAACAAAGTGTAAAACGTAATTATATTGTTCTATTATGCCTCGAGAGTGTAAATTTGCAACCTATCGATGCCAACATTCACAAGAATCAAAACCGAACCAACATTAGACTACTTAGTTGTGCGTTAACAGCTTAACTTTGGAAACGTACTTTTTCTCATTCAATCGAACAAAGAGTAAAACCTCATTATATCGTTCTATTATGCCCAGAGTGTAAATTCACAACGTATCAATGCTAACGTTCACACGAACCAAAAGCGGACCAACATTAGACTACTCGGTTGCGCCACTAACGGTATATCTTTTGAAACGTACTTTTTCTCATTCAATCGAACAAAGTGCAAAACCTAATTATATTGTTCTATTATGCCCAGAGTGTAAATTCACAACGTATCGATGTCAACGTTCACAAGAACCAAAGCAGGGCCAACATTAGACTTCGCGATTGCGCCTAACGAGAATATCTTTTGAAACGGTATTTTCTCATTCAATCGAACAAAGTGCAAAACCTAATGATATTGTTCTGTTATGCCCCAGAGTGTAAATTCACAGTATCGATGCCAACGTTCACAAGAACCAAAAGCAGGGCCAACATTAGACTACTGCATTTGCCCTAACGGTATAACTTTAGAAACATTACTTTTTCTTATTCAATCGAACAAAGTGTAAAACCTAATTATATTGTTCTATTATGCCCGAGATTGTAAATTTGCAACCTATCGATGCCAACATTCACAAGAATCAAACCGAACCAACATTAGACTACTCGATTACGCGTTAGCGATTTAACTTTGGAAACGGTACTTTTTCTCATTCGATCGAACAAAGAGTAAAACCTAATTATATTGTTCTATTATGCCCGAGAGTGTAAATTCACAACGTATCGATGCCAACGTTCACAAGAACCAAAGCAGGGCCAACATTAGACTACACGGTTGCGCCACTAACGGTATATCTTTCGAAACGAGTACTTTTTCTCATTCAATCGAACAAAGTGCAAAACCTAATTATATTGTTCTATTATGCCCAGAGTGTAAATTCACAACGTATCGATGCCAACGTTCAAAAGAACCAAAGCAAGGGCCAACATTAGACTACTCAGTTGCGCCCTAACAGTATAACTTTGGAAACAGTACTTTTTCTCTTTCAATCGAACAAAGAGTAAAACCTAATTATATTGTTCTATTATGCCCCGAGAGTGTAAATTTGCAACCTATCGATGCCAACATTCACGAGAATCAAAACCAAACCAACATTAGACTACTCGATTTGCGCGTGAGCAGTTTAACTTTGGAAATAGTACTTTTTCTCATTCAATCGAACAAAGAGTAAAACCTCATTATATTGTTCTATTATGCCCAGAGTGTAAATTCACAACGTATCAATGCTAAAGATCACACGAACCAAAACCGGACCAACATTAGACTACTCAGTTGCGCCCTAACAGTATAACTTTAGAAACAGTACTCTTTCTTATTCAATCGAACAAAGTGTAAAACCTAATTATACTGTTCTATTTTTCCCCGAGAGTGTAAATTCACAACATATCGATGCCAACGTACACAAGAACCAAAACCGGGCCAACATTAGACTACTCGGTTGCGCCATAACGGTATAACTTTGGAAACGGTACATTTTCTCTTTCAATCGAAGAAAGAGTAAAACTAATTATATTGTTCAATTATGCCCAGAGTGTAAATTTGCAACCAATCGATGCCAACATACACAAGAATCAAAAGCAGAACCAACATTAGACTACCGAGTTGCGCGTTAACGGTTTAACTTTGGAAACGATACTTTTTCTCATTCAATCGAACAAAGAGTAAAACCTAATTATATTATTCTATTATGCCCGAGAGTGTAAATTCACAACGTATCGATGCTAACGTTCACACGAACCAAACCGGACCAACATTAGACTACTCGGTTTGCGGCATAAAAGTATAATTTTAGAAACAGTACTTTTTCTTATTCAATCGAACAAAATGTAAAACCTAATTATATTGTTCTATTATGCCCCGAGAGTGTAAATTCACAACGTATCGATGCCAACGTTCACAAGAACCAAAAACCGGGCCAACATTAGACTACTTAGTTGCGCCACTAACGGTATAACTTTGGAAACGATGCTTTTCTCTTTCAAACGAAGAAAGAGTAAAACCTAATTATATTGTTCAATTATGCCCCGAGAGTGTAAATTTGCAACCTATCGATGCCAACATTCACAAGAATCAACACAGAACCAACATTAGACTACTCAGTTGCGCGTTAACAGTTTAACTTTGGAAACTGTACTTTTTCTCATTCAATCGAACAAAGAGTAAAACCTAATTATATTGTTCTATTATGCCCTGAGAGTGTAAATTCACAACGTATCGATGCTAACGTTCACACGAACCAAAACCGGACCAACATTAGACTACACAGTTGCGCCCTAACAGTATAACTTTAGAAACTGTACTTTTTCTTATTCAATCGAACAAAGTGTAAAACGTAATTATATTGTTCTATTATGCCTCGAGAGTGTAAATTTGCAACCTATCGATGCCAACATTCACAAGAATCAAAACCGAACCAACATTAGACTACTCAGTTGCGCGTGAATAGTTTAACTTTGGAAACAGTACTTTTTCTCATTCAATCGAACAAAGAGTAAAACCTCATTATATTGTTCTATTATGCCCCGAGAGTGTAAATTCACAACGTATCAATGCTAACGTTCACACGAACCAAAACCGGACAAACATTAGACTACTCAGTTGCGCCCTAACAGTATATCTTTTGAAACAGTACTTTTTCTCATTCAATCGAACAAAGTGCAAAACCTAATTATATTGTTCTATTATGCCCCGAGAGTGTAAATTCACAACGTATCGATGTCAACGTTCACAAGAACCAAAACCGGGCCAACATTAGACTTCGCGATTGCGCTAACGAGAATATCTTTTGAAACGGTATTTTTCTCATTCAATCGAACAAAGTGCAAAACCTAATGATATTGTTACTGTTATGCCCAGAGTGTAAATTCACAGTATCGATGCCAACGTTCACACGAACCAAAGCCGGGCCAACATTAGACTACTCAGTTGCGCCCTAACAGTATAACTTTAGAAACATTACTTTTTCTTATTCAATCGAACAAAGTGTAAAACCTAATTATATTGTTCTATTATGCCCGAGATTGTAAATTTGCAACCTATCGATGCCAACATTCACAAGAATCAAAACCGAACCAACATTAGACTACTCAGTTGCGCGTTAGCAGTTTAACTTTGGAAACAGTACTTTTTCTCATTCGATCGAACAAAGAGTAAAACCTAATTATATTGTTCTATTATGCCCCCAGAGTGTAAATTCACAACGTATCGATGCCAACGTTCCCAAGAACCAAAACCGGACCAACATTCGACTACACGGTTGCGCCACTAACGGTATATCTTTCGAAAGCAGTACTTTTCTCATTCAATCGAACAAAGTGCAAAACCTAATTATATTGTTCTATTATGCCAGAGTGTAAATTCACAACGTATCGATGCCAACGTTCAAAAGAACCAAAGCAGGGCCAACATTAGACTACTCGATTTGCGCCACTAACGGTATAACTTTGGAAACGACTTTTTCTCTTTCAATCGAACAAAGAGTAAAACCTAATTATATTGTTCTATTATGCCCCGAGAGTGTAAATTTGCAACCTATCGATGCCAACATTCACGAGAATCAAAACCAAACCAACATTAGACTACTCAGTTGCGCGTGAACAGTTTAACTTTGGAAATAGTACTTTTTCTCATTCAATCGAACAAAGAGTAAAACCTCATTATATTGTTCTATTATGCCCCGAGAGTGTAAATTCACAACGTATCAATGCTAACGTTCACAAGAACCAAAACCGGACCAACATTAGACTACTCAGTTGCGCGCTAACAGTATAACTTTAGAAACAGTACTTTTTCTTATTCAAAAGAACAAAGTGTAAAACCTAATTATATTGTTCAATTTTTCCCCGAGAGTGTATATTCACAACGTATAGATGCCAACGTACACAAGAACCAAAACGGGGCCAACATTAGACTACTCGGTTGCGCCATAACGGTATAACTTTGGAAACGTACATTTTCTCTTTCAATCGAAGAAAGAGTAAAACTAATTATATTGTTCAATTATGCCCAGAGTGTAAATTTGCAACCAATCGATGCCAACATACACAAGAATCAAAACCGAACCAACATTAGACTACTAAGTTGCGCGTTAACAGTTTAACTTTGGAAACAGTACTTTTTCTCATTCAATCGAACAAAGAGTAAAACCTAATTATATTATTCTATTATGCCCCGAGAGTGTAAATTCACAACGTATCGATGCTAACGTTCACACGAACCAAAACCGGACCAACATTAGACTACTCAGTTGCGCCATAAAAGTATATTTTTAGAAACAGTACTTTTTCTTATTCAATCGAACAAAATGTAAAACCTAATTATATTGTTCTATTATGCCCCGAGAGTGTAAATTCACAACGTATCGATGCCAACGTTCACAAGAACCAAAACCGGGCCAACATTAGACTACTTAGTTGCGCCCTAACAGTATAACTTTGGAAACAGTACTTTTTCTCTTTCAATCGAAGAAAGAGTAAAACCTAATTATATTGTTCAATTATGCCCCGAGAGTGTAAATTTGCAACCTATCGATGCCAACATTCACAAGAATCAACAGAACCAACATTAGACTACTCGATTTAACGCGTTAACGGTTTAACTTTGGAAACGGTACTTTTCTTATTCAATCGAACAAAGTGTAAAACCTAATTATATTGTTCTATTATGCCACGAGAGTGTAAATTCACAACGTATCGATGCCAACGTTCACAAGAACCAAAACCGGGCCAACATTAGACTACAGTTGCGCCTAACGGTATAGCTTTGGAAACAGTACTTTTTCTTATTCAATCGAACAAAGTGTAAAACCTAATTATATTGTTCTATTATGCCCCGAGAGTGTAAATTTGCAACCTATCGATGCCAACATTCACAAGAATCAAAACCGAACCAACATTAGACTACTTAGTTGTGCGTTAGTTTAACTTTGGAAAGCGATTACTTTTTCTCATTCAATCGAACAAGAGTAAAACCTCATTATATCGTTCTATTATGCCCCAGAGTGTAAATTCACAACGTATCAATGCTAACGTTCACACGAACCAAAACCGGACCAACATTAGACTACTCGGTTGCGCCTAACGGTATATCTTTTGAAACGATTACTTTTCTCATTCAATCGAACAAAGTGCAAAACCTAATTATATTGTTCTATTATGCCCGAGAGTGTAAATTCACAACGTATCGATGTCAACGTTCACAAGAACCAAAGCGGGCCAACATTAGACTTAGATTGCGCCTAACGAATATCTTTTGAAAGCAGTATTTTTCTCATTCAATCGAACAAAGTGCAAAACCTAATGATATTGTTCTATTATGCCCCGAGAGTGTAAATTCACAGTATCGATGCCAACGTTCACAAGAACCAAAACCGGGCCAACATTAGACTACTCAGTTGCGCCCTAACAGTATAACTTTAGAAACATTACTTTTTCTTATTCAATCGAACAAAGTGTAAAACCTAATTATATTGTTCTATTATGCCCCGAGATTGTAAATTTGCAACCTATCGATGCCAACATTCACAAGAATCAAAACCGAACCAACATTAGACTACTCAGTTGCGCGTTAGCAGTTTAACTTTGGAAACAGTACTTTTTCTCATTCGATCGAACAAAGAGTAAAACCTAATTATATTGTTCTATTATGCCCCGAGAGTGTAAATTCACAACGTATCGATGCCAACGTTCACAAGAACCAAAACCGGGCCAACATTAGACTACTCAGTTGCGCCCTAACAGTATATCTTTTGAAACAGTACTTTTTCTCATTCAATCGAACAAAGTGCAAAACCTAATTATATTGTTCTATTATGCCCCGAGAGTGTAAATTCACAACGTATCGATGCCAACGTTCAAAAGAACCAAAACCGGGCCAACATTAGACTACTCAGTTGCGCCCTAACAGTATAACTTTGGAAACAGTACTTTTTCTCTTTCAATCGAACAAAGAGTAAAACCTAATTATATTGTTCTATTATGCCCCGAGAGTGTAAATTTGCAACCTATCGATGCCAACATTCACAAGAAGCAAAACAGAAACAACATTAGACTACTCATTTGCGCGTTAACAGTTTAACTTTGGAAATAGTACTTTTTCTCATTCAATCGAACAAAGAGTAAAACCTAATTATATTGTTCTATTATGCCCCGAGAGTGTAAATTCACAACGTATCAATGCTAACGTTCACACGAACCAAAACCGGACCAACATTAGACTACTCAGTTGCGCCCTAACAGTATAACTTTAGAAACAGTACTTTTTCTTATTCAATCGAACAAAGTGTAAAACCTAATTATATTGTTCTATTTTTCCCCGAGAGTGTAAATTTACAACGTATCGATGCCAACGTACACAAGAACCAAAACAGGGCCAACATTAGACTACTCAGTTGCGCCATAACAGTATAACTTTGGAAAGCAGTACATTTTCTCTTTCAATCGAAGAAGAGTAAAACTAATTATATTGTTCAATTATGCCCAGGAGTGTAAATTTGCAACCAATCGATGCCAACATACACAAGAATCAAAAGCAGAACCAACATTAGGCTACTCAGTTGCGCCCTAACAGTATAACTTTGGAAACAGTACTTTTTCTCATTCAATCGAACAAAGAGTAAAACCTAATTATATATTATTCTATTATGCCCCGAGAGTGTAAATTCACAACGTATCGATGCTAACGTTCACACGAACCAAAACCGGACCAACATTAGACTACTCAGTTGCGCCATAAAAGTATAATTTTAGAAACGACTTTTCTTTTTCAATCGAACAAAATGTAAAACCTAATTATATTGTTCTATTATGCCCGAGAGTGCAAATTCACAATGTATCGATGCCAACGTTCACAAGAACCAAAACCGGACCAACATTAGACTACTCAGTTGCGCCCTAACAGTATAACTTTGGAAGCAGTACTTTTTCTCATTCAATCGAACAAAGAGTAAAACCTAATTATTTTGTTCTATTATTCCCCGAGAGTGTAAATTCGCACCGTATCGTTGCCAACGTTCACAAGAACCAAAACCGGACCAACATTAGACTACTCAGTTGCGCCCTAACAGTATAACTTTGGAAACAGTACTTTTTCTTATTCAATCGAACAAAGTGTAAAACCTAATTATATTGTTCTATTATGCCCCGAGATTGTAAATTTGCAACCTATCGATGCCAACATTCACAAGAATCAAAACCGAACCAACATTAGACTACTCAGTTGCGCGTTAGCAGTTTAACTTTGGAAACAGTACTTTTTCTCATTCGATCGAACAAAGAGTAAAACCTAATTATATTGTTCTATTATGCCCCGAGAGTGTAAATTCACAACGTATCGATGCCAACGTTCACAAGAACCAAAACCGGGCCAACATTAGACTACTCAGTTGCGCCCTAACAGTATAACTTTCAAAACAGTACTTTTCTCTTTCAATCGAAGAAAGAGTAAAACCTAATTAGATTGTTCTATTATGCCTCGAGAGTGTAAATTTGCAACCTATCGATGCCAACATTCACACGAATCAAAACCGAACCAACATTAGACTACTTAGTTGTGCGTTAACAGTTTAACTTTGGAAACGACTTTTTCTCATTCAATCGAACAAAGAGTAAAACCTAATTATATTGTTCTATTATGCCCCGAGAGTGTATATTCGCAACGTATCCATGCCAACGTTCACAAGAACCAAAACCGGACCAACATTAGACTACTCAGTTGCGCCCTAACAGTATATCTTTTGAAACAGTACTTTTTCTCATTCAATCGAACAAAGTGCAAAACCTAATTATATTGTTCTATTATGCCCCGAGAGTGTAAATTCACAACGTATCGATGCCAACGTTCACAAGAACCAAAACCAGACCAACATTAGACTTCGCGATTCTTACTAGAATATCTTTTGAAACGTATTTTTCTCATTCAATCGAACAAAGAGTAAAACCTAATGATATTGTTCTATTATGCCCCGAGAGTGTAAATTTGCAACGTATCGATGCCAACGTTCACAAGAACCAAAACCCGTCCATCATTAGACTACTCTGTTGCGCCCGAACACTATAAATTTCAAAACTGTACTGTTACTCATGAAAGCGAACAAAGTGTAAAACCTAATTATATTGTTCTATTATGCCCCGAGAGTGTAAATTTGCAACCTATCGATGCCAACATTCACAAGAATCAAAAGAACCAACATTAGACTACTCGATTGCGCGTTAAGCGATTTAACTTTGGAAAGCAGTACTTTTTCTCATTCGATCGAACAAAGAGTAAAACCTAATTATATTGTTCTATTATGGCCAGAGTGTAAATTCACAACGTATCGATGCCAACGTTCACAAGAACCAAAACCGAGGCCAACATTAGACTACTCGTTCGCCACTAACGGTATAACTTTGGAAACAGTACTTTTCTCTTTCAATCGAACGAAGAGTAAAACCTAATTATATTGTTCTATTTTGCCCCGAGAGTGTAAATTTGCAACCTATCGATGCCAACATTCACAAGAATCAAAACCGAACCAACATTAGACTACTTAGTTGTGCGTTAACAGTTTAACTTTGGAAACAGTACTTTTTCTCATTCAATCGAACAAAGAGTAAAACCTCATTATATCGTTCTATTATGCCCCGAGAGTGTAAATTCACAACGTATCAATGCTAACGTTCACACGAACCAAAGCAGGACCAACATTAGACTACTCGGTTGCGCCACTAACGGTATATCTTTTCAAACGTACTTTTCTCATTCAATCGAACAAAGTGCAAAACCTAATTATATTGTTCTATTATGCCCAGGAGTGTAAATTCACAACGTATCGATGTCAACGTTCACAAGAACCAAAACCGGGCCAACATTAGACTTCGCGATTTGCGCCTAACGAATATCTTTTGAAAGCAGTATTTTTCTCATTCAATCGAACAAAGTGCAAAACCTAATGATATTGTTCTATTATGCCCAGAGTGTAAATTCACAAGTATCGATGCCAACGTTCACAAGAACCAAAACCGGAACAACATTAGACTACTCAGTTGTGCCCTAACAGTATGAAATTGGAAAAATTACTTTTTCTTATTCAATCGAACAAAGTGTAAAACCTAATTATATTGTTCTATTATGGCCCGAGATTGTAAATTTGCAACCTATCGATGCCAACGTTCACAAGAACCAAAACCGAACCAACATTAGACTACTCAGTTGCGCGTTAGCAGTTTAACTTTCGAAATAGTACTTTTTCTCATTCAATCGAACAAAGAGTAAAACCTAATTATATTGTTCTATTATGCCCCGAGAGTGTAAATTCACAACGTATCGATGCCAACGTTCACAAGCACCAAAACCGGGCCAACATTAGACTACTCAGTTGCGCCCTAACAGTATAACTTTCGAAACAGTACTTTTTCTCATTCAATCGAACAAAGTGCAAAACCTAATTATATTGTTCTATTATGCCCCGAGAGTGTAAATTCACAACGTATCGATGCCAACGTTCAAAAGAACCAAAACCGGGCCAACATTAGACTACTCAGTTGCGCCCTAACAGTGTAACTTTGGAAACAGTACTTTTTCTCATTCAATCGAACAAAGAGTAAAACCTAATTATATTGTTCTATTACGCCCCCAGAGTGTATATTCGCAACGTATCCATGCCAACATTCAGAATCAAAACCAAACCAACATTAGACTACTCAGTTGAGGGTGAACAGTTTAACTTTGGAAACAGTACTTTTTCTCATTCAATCGAACAAAGAGTAAAACCTCATTATATTGTTCTATTATGCCCCGAGAGTGTAAATTCACAACGTATCGATGCTAACGTTCACACGAACCAAAACCGGACCAACATTAGACTACTCAGTTGCGCCCTAACGGTATAACTTTAGAAACAGTACTTTTTCTTATTCAATCGAACAAAGTGTAAAACCTAATTATATTGTTCTATTTTTCCCCGAGAGTGTAAATTCACAACGTATCGATGCCAACGTACACAAGAACCAAAACCGGGCCAACATTAGACTACTCAGTTGCGCCATAACAGTATAACTTTGGAAACAGTACATTTTCTCTTTCAATCGAAGAAAGAGTAAAACTAATTATATTGTTCAATTATGCCCCGAGAGTGTAAATTTGCAACCAATCGATGCCAACATACACAAGAATCAAAAGCGAACCAACATTAGACTACTCAGTTGCGCGTTAACAGTTTAACTTTGGAAACAGTACTTTTTCTCATTCAATCGAACAAAGAGTAAAACCTAATTATATTATTCTATTATGCCCCGAGAGTGTAAATTCACAACGTATCGATGCTAACGTTCACACGAACCAAAACCGGACCAACATTAGACTACTCAGTTGCGCCATAAAAGTATAATTTTAGAAACAGTACTTTTTCTTATTCAATCGAACAAAATGTAAAACCTAATTATATTGTTCTATTATGCCCCGAGAGTGCAAATTCACAATGTATCGATGCCAACGTTCACAAGTACCAAAACTGGGCCAACATTAGACTACTCAGTTGCGCCCTAACAGTATAACTTTGGAAACAGTACTTTTTCTCTTTCAATCGAAGAAAGAGTAAAACCTAATTATTTTGTTCTATTTTTCCCCGAGAGAGTAAATTCGCACCGTATCGTTGCCAACGTTCACAAGAACCAAAACCGGACCAACATTAGGCTACTCAGTTGCGCCCTAATAGTATAACTTTAGAAACATTACTTTTTCTTATTCAATCGAACAAAGTGTAAAACCTAATTATATTGTTCTATTATGCCCCGAGATTGTAAATTTGCAACCTATCGATGCCAACATTCACAAGAATCAAAACCGAACCAACATTAGACTACTCGATTAACGCGTTAGCGATTTAACTTTGGAAACGATACTTTTTCTCATTCGATCGAACAAAGAGTAAAACCTAATTATATTGTTCTATTATGCCCCCAGTGTAAATTCACAACGTATCGATGCCAACGTTCACAAGAACCAAAAGCCGGGCCAACATTAGACTACTCGGTTTGCGCCTAACGGTATAACTTTGGAAACGTACTTTTCTCTTTCAATCGAACAAAGAGTAAAACCTAATTATATTGTTCTATTATGCCCCGAGAGTGTAAATTTGCAACCTATCGATGCCAACATTCACAAGAATCAAAACCGAACCAACATTAGACTACTTAGTTGTGCGTTAACAGTTTAACTTTGGAAACAGTACTTTTTCTCATTCAATCGAACAAAGAGTAAAACCTCATTATATCGTTCTATTACGCCCCGAGAGTGTAAATTCACAACGTATCGAAGCTAACGTTCACACGAACCAAAACCGGACCAACAGTAGACTACTCGATTGCGCCTAACGGTATATCTTTTGCAACAGTACTTTTTCTCATTCAATCGCACCAAGTGCAAAACCTAATTATATTGTTCTATTATGCCCCGAGAGTGTAAATTCACAACGTATCGATGTCAACGTTCAGAAGAAACAAAAGCAGGGCCAACATTAGACTTAGCGATTGCGCCCTAACGAGAATATCTTTTGAAAGCAGTATTTTTCTCATTCAATCGAACAAAGTGCAAAACCTAATGATATTGTTCTATTATGCCCGAGAGTGTAAATTCACACCGTATCGATGCCAACGTTCACAAGAACCAAAAGCAGGGCCAACATTAGACTACTCGGTTGCGCCTAACGTATAACTTTAGAAACATTACTTTTTCTTATTCAATCGAACAAAGTGTAAAACCTAATTATATTGTTCTATTATGCCCCAGATTGTAAATTTGCAACCTATCGATGCCAACATTCACAAGAATCAAAGCAGAACCAACATTAGACTACTCGGTTGTGCGTTAGCGATTTAACTTTGGAAACGATTACTTTTTCTCATTCGATCGAACAAAGAGTAAAACCTAATTATATTGTTCTATTATGCCCAGAGTGTAAATTTGCAACGTATCGATGCCAACGTTCACAAGAACCAAACCGGGCCAACATTAGACTACTCGGTTGCCACTAACGGTATAACTTTGGAAAGCAGTACTTTTCTCTTTCAATCGAACAAAGAGTAAAACCTAATTATATTGTTCTATTATGCCCCGAGAGTGTAAATTTGCAACCTATCGATGCCAACATTCACAAGAATCAAAACCGAACCAACATTAGACTACTTAGTTGTGCGTTAACAGTTTAACTTTGGAAACAGTACTTTTTCTCATTCAATCGAACAAAGAGTAAAACCTCATTATATCGTTCTATTATGCCCCGAGAGTGTAAATTCACAACGTATCAATGCTAACGTTCACACGAACCAAAGCAGGACCAACATTAGACTACTCGGTTGCGCCCTAACGGTATATCTTTTCAAACGATACTTTTTCTCATTCAATCGAACAAAGTGCAAAACCTAATTATATTGTTCTATTATGCCCAGAGTGTAAATTCACAACGTATCGATGTCAACGTTCACAAGAACCAAAAGGGCCAACATTAGACTTCGCGATTGCGCCTAACGAGAATATCTTTTGAAGCAGTATTTTTTTCTCATTCAATCGAACAAAGTGCAAAACCTAATGATATTGTTACGTTATGCCCGAGAGTGTAAATTCACAGTATCGATGCCAACGTTCACAAGAACCAAAGCAGGGCCAACATTAGACTACTGCATTGCGCCAACGATTATAACTTTAGAAACATTACTTTTTCTTATTCAATCGAACAAAGTGTAAACCTAATTATATTATTCTATTATGCCCCTAGATTGTAAATTTGCAACCTATCGATGCCAACATTCACAAGAATCAAAACCGAACCAACATTAGACTACTCAGTTGCGCGTTAGCAGTTTAACTTTGGAAACAGTACTTTTTCTCATTCAATCGAACAAAGAGTAAAACCTAATTATATTGTTCTATTATGCCCCGAGAGTGTAAATTCACAACGTATCGATGCCAACGTTCACAAGAACCAAAACCGGGCCAACATTAGACTACACAGTTGCGCCCTAACAGTATATCTTTCGAAACAGTACTTTTTCTCATTCAATCGAACAAAGTGCAAAACCTAATTATATTGTTCTATTATGCCCCGAGAGTGTAAATTCACAACGTATCGATGCCAACGTTCAAAAGAACCAAAACCGGGCCAACATTAGACTACTCAGTTGCGCCCTAACAGTATAACTTTGGAAACAGTAATTTTCTCTTTCAATCGAACAAAGAGTAAAACCTAATTATATTGTTCTATTATGCCCCGAGAGTGTAAATTTGCAACCTATCGATGCCAACATTCACGAGAATCAAAACCAAACCAACATTAGACTACTCAGTTGCGCGTGAAGCAGTTTAACTTTGGAAATAGTACTTTTTCTCATTCAATCGAACAAAGAGTAAAACCTCATTATATTGTTCTATTATGCAGAGTGTAAATTCACAACGTATCAATGCTAACGTTCACACGAACCAAAAGCGGACCAACATTAGACTACTCGGTTGCGCCACTAACGGTATAACTTTAGAAACGATACTTTTTCTTATTCTATCGAACAAAGTGTAAAACCTAATTATATTGTTCTATTTGCCCCCGAGAGTGTAAATTCACAACGTATCGATGCCAACGTTCACAAGAACCAAAACCGGGCCAACATTAGACTACTCAGTTGCGCCATAACAGTATAACTTTGGAAACAGTACATTTTCTCTTTCAATCGAAGAAAGAGTAAAACTAATTATATTGTTCAATTATGCCCCGAGAGTGTAAATTTGCAACCAATCGATGCCAACATACACAAGAATCAAAACCGAACCAACATTAGACTACGAGTTGCGCGTTAACGGTTTAACTTTGGAAACGTACTTTTTCATTCAATCGAACAAAGAGTAAAACCTAATTATATTATTCTATTATGCCCAGAGTGTAAATTCACAACGTATCGATGCTAACGTTCACACGAACCAAAAGCAGGACCAACATTAGACTACTCGGTTGCGCCACAAAGTATAACTTTAGAAACGTACTTTTTCTTATTCAATCGAACAAAATGTAAAACCTAATTATATTGTTCTATTATGCCCGAGAGTGCAAATTCACAATGTATCGATGCCAACGTTCACAAGAACCAAAAGCAGGGCCAACATTAGACTACTCGATTGCGCCACAACGGTATAACTTTGGAAACGATACTTTTCTCTTTCAATCGAAGAAAGAGTAAAACCTAATTATTTTGTTCTATTATGCCCGAGAGAGTAAATTCGCACCGTATCGTTGCCAACGTTCACAAGAACCAAAACCGGACCAACATTAGACTACTCAGTTGCGCCCTAACAGTATAACTTTAGAAACATTACTTTTTCTTATTCAATCGAACAAAGTGTAAAACCTAATTATATTCTTCTATTATGCCCCGAGATTGTAAATTTGCAACCTATCGATGCCAACATTCACAAGAATCAAAACCGAACCAACATTAGACTACTCGTTGCGTTAGCGATTTAACTTTGGAAACAGTACTTTTTCTCATTCAATCGAACAAAGAGTAAAACCTAATTATATTGTTCTATTATGCCCTGAGAGTGTAAATTCACAACGTATCGATGCTAACGTTCACAAGAACCAAAACCGGACCAACATTAGACTACTCAGTTGCGCCCTAACAGTATAACTTTGGAAACAGTACTTTTTCTCTTTCAATCGAACAAAGAGTAAAACCTAATTATATTGTTCTATTATGCCCCGAGAGTGTAAATTTGCAACCTATCGATGCCAACATTCACAAGAATCAAAACCGAACCAACATTAGACTACTTAGTTGTGCGTTAACAGTTTAACTTTGGAAACAGTACTTTTTCTCATTCAATCGAACAAAGAGTAAAACCTCATTATATCGTTCTATTATGCCCCGAGAGTGTAAATTCACAACGTATCAATGCTAACGTTCACACGAACCAAAACAGGACCAACATTAGACTACACCGTTGCGCCTAACAACGGTATATCTTTTCAAACGTACTTTTCTCATTCAATCGAACAAAGTGCAAAACCTAATTATATTGTTCTATTATGCCCGAGAGTGTAAATTCACAACGTATCGATGTCAACGTTCACAAGAACCAAAAGCAAGGGCCAACATTAGACTTCGCGATTGCGCCTAACGAGAATATCTTTTGAAACGGTATTTTTCTCATTCAATCGAACAAAGAGTAAAACCTAATTATTTTGTTCTATTATGCCCCGAGAGTGTAAATTTGCAACGTATCGATGCCAACGTTCACAAGAACCAAAACCGGGCCAACATTAGACTACTCTTTGCCCTAACAGTATAACTTTAGAAACATTACTTTTTCTTATTCAATCGAACAAAGTGTAAACCTAATTATATTGTTCTATTATGCCCCTAGATTGTAAATTTGCAACCTATCGATGCCAACATTCACAAGAATCAAAACCGAACCAACATTAGACTACTCAGTTGCGCGTTAGCAGTTTAACTTTGGAAACAGTACTTTTTCTCATTCGATCGAACAAAGAGTAAAACCTAATTATATTGTTCTATTATGCAAGTGTAAATTCACAACGTATCGATGCCAACGTTCACAAGAACAAGCAGACCAACGTTAGACTACTCGCAGTTTAACGCACTAACTTGATATATCTTTAAAGCGATTACTTTTCTAACATTCAATCGAGAACAAAGTGCAAAACCTAATTATATTGTTCTATTATGCCCGAGAGTGTAAATTCACAACGTATCGATGCCAACGTTCACAAAGAACCAAAAGCAGGGCCAACATTAGACTACTCGGTTAACAATGTAACTTTGAAGCAGTACTTTTTCTCTTTCAATCGAACAAAGAGTAAAACCTAATTATATTGTTCTATTATGCCCCGAGAGTGTAAATTTGCAACCTATCGATGCCAACATTCACGAGAATCAAAACCAAACCAACATTAGACTACTCAGTTGCGCGTTAACAGTTTAACTTTGGAAACAGTACTTTTTCTCATTCAATCGAACAAAGAGTAAAACCTCATTATATTGTTCTATTATGCCCCGAGAGTGTAAATTCACAACGTATCAATGCTAACGTTCACACGAACCAAAACCGGACCAACATTAGACTACTCAGTTGCGCCCTAACAGTATAACTTTAGAAACAGTACTTTTTCTTATTCAATCGAACAAAGTGTAAAACCTAATTATATTGTTCTATTTTTCCCCGAGAGTGTAAATTCACAACGTATCGATGCCAACGTACACAAGAACCAAAACCGGGCCAACATTAGACTACTCGATTGCGCCATAACAAGATAACTTTGGAAACGACATTTTCTCTTTCAATCGAAGAAAGAGTAAAACTAATTATATTGTTCAATTATGCCCGAGAGTGTAAATTTGCAACCAATCGATGCCAACATACACAAGAATCAAAACCGAACCAACATTAGACTACGAGTTGCGCGTTAACGAGTATAACTTTGGAAACAGTACTTTTTCTCATTCAATCGAACAAAGAGTAAAACCTAATTATATTATTCTATTATGCCCCGAGAGTGTAAATTCACAACGTATCGATGCTAACGTTCACACGAACCAAAAGCAGGACCAACATTAGACTACTCAGTTGCGCCCTAACAGTATAACTTTAGAAACAGTACTTTTTCTTATTCAATCGAACAAAGTGTAAAACCTAATTATATTGTTCTATTATGCCCCGAGAGTGTAAATTCACAACGTATCGATGCCAACGTTCACAAGAACCAAAGCAGGGCCAACATTAGACTACTCGGTTGCGCCTAACGGAAACAGTACTTTTTCTCTTTCAATCGAACAAAGAGTAAAACCTAATTATATTGTTCTATTATGCCCCGAGAGTGTAAATTTGCAACCTATCGATGCCAACATACACAAGAATCAAAATCGAACCAACATTAGACTACTCAGTTGCGCCCTAACAGTATAACTTTAGAAACATTACTTTTTCTTATTCAATCGAACAAAGTGTAAAACCTAATTATATTGTTCTATTATGCCCCGAGATTGTAAATTTGCAACCTATCGATGCCAACATTCACAAGAATCAAAACCGAACCAACATTAGACTACTCGCCATGCTGCTAGCGCTTAACTTTGGAAACAAGATTTTTTTCTCATTCGATCGAACAAAGAGTAAAACCTAATTATATTGTTCTATTATGCCCCGAGAGTGTAAATTCACAACGTATCGATGCCAACGTTCACAAGAACCAAAACCGGGCCAACATTAGACTACTCAGTTGCGCCCTAAAAGTATAACTTTGGAAACAGTACTTTTTCTCTTTCAATCGAACAAAGAGTAAAACCTAATTATATTGTTCTATTATGCCCCGAGAGTGTAAATTTGCAACCTATCGATGCCAACATTCACAAGAATCAAAACCGAACCAACATTAGACTACTTAGTTGTGCGTTAACAGTTTAACTTTGGAAACAGTACTTTTTCTCATCCAATCGAACAAAGAGTAAAACCTCATTATATCGTTCTATTACGCCCCGAGAGTGTAAATTCACAACGTATCAATGCTAACGTTCACACGAACCAAAACCGACCAACATTAGACTACTCTGCGCCTAACAAAGATATCTTTTCAAACAAGATTTTTCTCATTCAATCGAACAAAGTGCAAAACCTAATTATATTGTTCTATTATGCCCCGAGAGTGTAAATTCACAACGTATCGATGTCAACGTTCACAAGAACCAAAACCGGCCAACATTAGACTTCGCTTGCGCCTAACAATATCTTTTGAAACAAGATTTTTCTCATTCAATCGAACAAAGTGCAAAACCTAATGATATTGTTCTGTTATGCCCCGAGAGTGTAAATTCACACCGTATCGATGCCAACGTTCACAAGAACCAAAACCGGGCCAACATTAGACTACTCAGTTGCGCCCTAACTGTATAACTTTAGAAACATTACTTTTTCTTATTCAATCGAACAAAGTGTAAACCTAATTATATTGTTCTATTATGCCCCTAGATTGTAAATTTGCAACCTATCGATGCCAACATTCACAAGAATCAAAACCGAACCAACATTAGACTACTCAGTTGCGCGCTAAGTACGCTTAACTTTGGAAACAAGATTTTTTCTCATTCGATCGAACAAAGAGTAAAACCTAATTATATTGTTCTATTATGCACCGAGAGTGTAAATTCACAACGTATCGATGCCAACGTTCACAAGAACCAAAACCGGCCAACATTAGACTACACAATTGCGCCCTAACAAGATATCTTTCGAAACAAGATTTTTCTCATTGAATCGAACAAAGTGAAAAACCTAATTATATTGTTCTATTATGCCCCGAGAGTGTAAATTCACAACGTATCGATGCCAATGTTCACAAGAACCAAAACCGGGCCAACATTAGACTACTCATTGCGCCCTAACAAAGATAACTTTGGAAACAATACTTTTTCTCTTTCAATCGAACAAAGAGTAAAACCTAATTATATTGTTCTATTATGCCCCGAGAGTGTAAATTTGCAACCTATCGATGCCAACATTCACGAGAATCAAAACCAAACCAACATTAGACTACTCAGTTGCGTGTTAACAGTTTAATTTGGCAACAGTACTTTTTCTCATTCAATCGAACAAAGAGTAAAACCTCATTATATTGTTCTATTATGCCCCGAGAGTGTAAATTCACAACGTATCAATGCTAACGTTCACACGAACCAAAACCGGACCAACATTAGACTACTCAGTTGCGCCCTAACAGTATAACTTTAGAAACAGTACTTTTTCTTATTCAATCGAACAAAGTTTAAAACCTAATTATATTGTTCTATTTTTCCCCGAGAGTGTAAATTCACAACGTATCGATGCCAACGTTCACAAGAACCAAAACCGGAACAACATTAGACTACTCAGATGCGCCATAACAGTATAACTTTGGAAACAGTACATTTTCTCTTTCAATCGAAGAAAGAGTAAAACTAATTATATTGTTCAATTATGCCCCGAGAGTGTAAATTTGCAACCAATCGATGCCAACATACACAAGAATCAAAACCGAACCAACATTAGACTACTGAGTTGCGCGTAACAGTTTAACTTTGGAAACAAGATTTTTCTCATTCAATCGAACAAAGAGTAAAACCTAATTATATTATTCTATTATGCCCCGAGAGTGTAAATTCACAACGTATCGATGCTAACGTTCACACGAACCAGAACCGGACCAACATTAGACTACTCAGTTGCGCCCTAAAAGTATAACTTTAGAAACAGTACTTTTTCTTATTCAATCGAACAAAATGTAAAACCTAATTATATTGTTCTATTATGCCCCGAGAGTGCAAATTCACAATGTATCGATGCCAACGTTCACAAGAACCAAAACCGGCCAACATTAGACTACTGCGCCCTAACAAAGATAACTTTGGAAACAAAGATTTTTCTCTCTCAATCGAAGAAAGAGTAAAACCTAATTATTTTGTTCTATTTTTCCCCGAGAGAGTAAATTCGCACCGTATCGTTGCCAACGTTCACAAGAACCATAACCGACCAACATTAGACTACTCAATTGCGCTAACAAAGATAACTTTAGAAACATTACTTTTTCTTATTCAATCGAACAAAGTGTAAAACCTAATTATATTGTTCTATTATGCCCCGAGATTGTAAATTTGCAACCTATCGATGCCAACATTCACAAGAATCAAAACCGAACCAACATTAGACTACTGCTGCGTTAGCTTTAACTTTGGAAACAAGATTTTTCTCATTCGATCGAACAAAGAGTAAAACCTAATTATATTGTTCTATTATGCCCCGAGAGTGTAAATTCACAACGTATCGATGCCAACGTTCACAAGAACCAAAACCGGCCAACATTAGACTACTTTGCGCCTAAAAGTATAGCTTTGGAAACGATTTTTCTCTTTCAATCGAACAAAGAGTAAAACCTAATTATATTGTTCTATTATGCCCCGAGAGTGTAAATTTGCAACCTATCGATGCCAACATTCACAAGAATCAAAATCGAACCAACATTAGACTACTTAGTTGTGCGTTAATAGTTTAACTTTGGTAACAAGATTTCTTTTCTCATTCAATCGAACAAAGAGTAAAACCTCATTATATCGTTCTATTATGCCCCGAGAGTGTAAATTCACAACGTATCGATGCTAACGTTCACACGAACCAAAACCGGACCAACATTAGACTACTCAGTTGCGCCCTAACAGTATATCTTTTGAAACAAGATTTTTCTCATTCAACCGAACAAAGAGTCAAAACCTAATTATGTTGTTCTATTATGAACCGAGAGTGTAAATTCGAACGTATCGATGTCAACGTTCACAAGAACCAAAACCGGCCAACATTAGACTTCGCAGCTCCGCCTAACGAATATCTTTTGAAACAAAGATTTTTTCTCATTCAATCGAACAAAGTGCAAAACCTAATGATATTGTTCTATTATGCCCCGAGAGTGTAAATTCACACCGTATCGATGCCAACGTTCACAAGAACCAAAACCGGGCCAACATTAGACTACTCAGTTGCGCCCTAACAGTATAACTTTAGAAACATTACTTTTTCTTATTCAATCGAACAAAGTGTAAAACCTAATTATATTGTTCTATTATGCCCCGAGAGTGTAAATTTGCAACCTATCGATGCCAACATTCACAAGAATCAAAACCGAACCAACATTAGACTACTTAGTTATGCGTTAACAGTATAACTTTGGAAACAGTACTTTTTCTCTTTCAATCGAACAAAGAGTAAAACCTAATTATATTGTTCTATTATGCCCCGAGAGTGTAAATTCACAACGTATCGATGCCAACGTTCACAAGAACCAAAACCGGCCAACATTACAGCTTGCGCCTAACAAGATATCTTTTGAAACAAGATTTCTTTTCTCATTCAATCGAAAAAAGTGCAAAACCTAATTATATTGTTATATTATGCCCCGAGAGTGTAAATTTGCACCCTATCGATGCAAACATTCACAAGAATCAAAACAGAACCAACATTAGACTACTCGCTTGCGCCCAAACGTATAACTTTAGAAACAAGATTTTTCTTATTCAATCGAACAAAGAGTAAAACCTAATTATATTGTTCTATTATGCCCCGAGAGTGTAAATTCACAACGTATCGATGCCAACGTTCACAAGAACCAAAACCGGGCCAACATTAGACAACACAGTTGCGCTCTAACAAAGATAACTTTGGGAACAAGACATTTTCTCTTTCAATCGAAGAAAGAGTAAAACCTAATTATATTGTTCAATTATGCCCCGAGAGTAAATTTGCAACCAATCGATGCCCACATACACAAGAATCAAAACCGAAGCAACATTAGACTACTCTTGCGCTTAACGCTTAACTTTGGAAACAGTACTTTTTCTCATTCAATCGAACAAAGAGTAAAACCTAATTATATTGTTCTATTATGCCCCGAGAGTGTAAATTCACAACGTCTCGATGCTAACGTTCACACGAACCAAAACCGGACCAACATTAGACTACTCAGTTGCGCCCTAACAGTATAACTTTAGAAACAAGATTTTTCTCTTTCAATCGAACAAAGAGTAAAACCTAATTATATTGTTCTATTATGCCCCGAGAGTGTAAATTTGCAACCTATCGATGCCAACATTCACAAGAATCAAAACCGAACCAACATTAGACTACTTAGTTGCGCGTTAACAGTTTAACTTTGGAAACAGTACTTTTTCTCATTCAATCGAACAAAGAGTAAAACCTCATTATATCGTTCTATTACGCCCCGAGAGTGTAAATTCACAACGTATCGAAGCTAACGTTCACACGAACCAAAACCGACCAACATTAGACTACTCTGCGCCCTAACAAGATATCTTTTGAAACAAGATTTTTCTCATTCAATCGAACAAAGTGTAAAACCTAATTATATTGTTCTATTATGCCCCGAGAGTGTAAATTCACAACGTATCGATGTCAACGTTCACAAGAAACAAAACCGGGCCAACATTAGACTACTCAGTTGCGCCCTAACAGTATATCTTTTGAAACAGTATTTGTTATCATTCAGTCGAACAAAGTGTAAAACCTAATGATATTGTGCTATTATGCCCCGAGAGTGTAAATTCACACCGGATCGATGCCCACGTTCACAAGAACCAAAACCGGGCCAACATTAGACTACTCCCTAACAGTATAACTTTAGAAACATTACTTTTTCTTATTCAATCGAACAAAGTGTAAAACCTAATTATATTGTTCTATTATGCCCCGAGATTGTAAATTTGCAACCTATCGATGCCAACATTCACAAGAATCAAAACCGAACCAACATTAGACTACTCAGTTGCGCCCTAACAGTATAACTTTGGAAACAGTACTTTTTCTCATTCAGTCGAACAAAGAGTAAAACCTAATTATATTGTTCTATTATGCCCCGAGAGTGTAAATTCACAACGTATCGATGCCATCGTTCACAAGAACCAAAACCGGGCCAACATTAGACTACTCACTTGCGCCCTAACAGTATAACTTTGGAAACAATACTTTTTCTCTTTCAATCGAACAAAGAGTAAAACCTAATTATATTGTTCTATTATGCCCCGAGAGTGTAAATTTGCAACCTATCGATGCCAACATTCACAAGAATCAAAACCGAACCAACATTAGACTACTTAGTTGTGCGTTAACAGTTTAACTTTGGAAACAGTACTTTTTCTCATTCAATCGAACAAAGAGTAAAACCTCATTATATCGTTCTATTATGCCCCGAGAGTGTAAATTCACAACGTATCAATGCTAACGTTCACACGAACCAAAACCGGACCAACATTAGACTACTCAGTTGCGCCCTAACAAGTATATCTTTTCAAACAAGATTTTTCTCATTCAATAGAACAAAGTGCAAAACCTAATTATATTGTTCTATTATGCCCCGAGAGTGTAAATTCACAACGTATCGATGCCAACGTTCACAAGAACCAAAACCGGCCAACATTAGACTTCGCAGCTTGCGCCTAACGTAATATCTTTTGAAACAGATTTTTTCTCATTCAATCGAACAAAGTGCAAAACCTAATGATATTGTTCGTTATGCCCGAGAGTGTAAATTCACACCGTATCGATGCCAACGTTCACAAGAACCAAAACCGGCCAACATTAGACTACTCTCGTTGCGCCTAACAAAGATAACTTTAGAAACATTACTTTTTCTTATTCAATCGAACAAAGTGTAAAACCTAATTATATTGTTCTATTATGCCCCGAGAGTGTAAATTTGCAACCTATCGATGCCAACATTCACAAGAATCAAAACCGAACCAACGTTAGACTACTCATGCGTGCTAGCGCTTAACTTTGGAAACAAGATTTTTTCTCTTTCAATCGAAGAAAGAGTAAAACCTAATTATATTGTTCAATTATGCCCCGAGAGTGTAAATTCACAACCTATCGATGCCAACATTCACAAGAATAAAAACCGAACCAACATTCGACTACTCAGTTGCGCCCTAACAGTATAACTTTCGAAACAGTACTTTTTCTCATTCAATCGAACAAAGTGCAAAACCTAATTATATTGTTCTATTATGCCCCGAGAGTGTAAATTCACAACGTATCGATGCCAACGTTCAAAAGAACCAAAACCGGGCCAACATTAGACTACTCAGTTGCGCCCTAACAGTATAACTTTGGAAACAATACTTTTTCTCTTTCAATCGAACAAAGAGTAAAACCTAATTATATTGTTCTATTATGCCCCGAGAGTGTAAATTTGCAACCTATCGATGCCAACATTCACGAGAATCAAAACCAAACCAACATTAGACTACTCAGTTGCGCGTGAACAGTTTAACTTTGGAAACAGTACTTTTTCTCATTCAATCGAACAAAGAGTAAAACCTCATTATATTGTTCTATTATGCCCCGAGAGTGTAAATTCACAACGTATCAATGCTAACGTTCACACGAACCAAAACCGACCAACATTAGACTACTCTTGCGCCCTAACAAGATAACTTTAGAAATGATTTTTCTTATTCAATCGACCAAGGTGTAAAGCCTAATTATATTGTTCTATTTTCCCCCGAGAGTGTAAATTCACAACGTATTGATGCCAACGTACACAAGAACCAAAACCGGGCCAACATTAGACTACTCAGTTGCGCCCTAACAGTATAACTTTGGAAACAGTACTTTTTCTCTTTCAATCGAAGAAAGAGTAAAACTAATTATATTGTTCAATTATGCCCCGAGAGTGTAAATTTGCAACCAATCGATGCCAACATACACAAGAATCAAAACCGAACCAACATTAGACTACTGAGTTGCGCGTTAACAGTTTAACTTTGGAAACAGTACTTTTTCTCATTCAATCGAACAAAGAGTAAAACCTAATTATATTATTCTATTATGCCCCGAGAATGTAAATTCACAACGTATCGATGCCAACGTTCACTCGAACCAAACCAGACCAACATTAGACTACTCGCTTGCGCCTAAAAGTATAACTTTAGAAACAAGATTTTTCTTATTCAATCGAACAAAATGTAAAACCTAATTATATTGTTCTATTATGCCCCGAGAGTGCAAATTCACAATGTATCGATGCCAACGTTCACAAGAACCAAAACCGGGCCAACATTAGACTACTCAGTTGCGCCCTAACAGTATAACTTTGGAAACAGTACTTTTTCTCTTTCAATCGAAGAAAGAGTAAAACCTAATTATTTTGTTCTATTTTTCCCCGAGAGAGTAAGTTCGCACTGTGTCGTTGCCAACGTACACAAGAACCAAAACCGGACCAACATTAGACTACTCCTGCGCCTAACAGTATAACTTTAGAAACATTACTTTTTCTTATTCAATCGAACAAAGTGTAAAACCTAATTATATTCTTCTATTATGCCCCGAGATTGTAAATTTGCAACCTATCGATGCCAACATTCACAAGAATCAAAACCGAACCAACATTAGACTACTCGCCATGCTGCTAGCGCTTAACTTTAGAAACAGTACTTTTTCTCATTCGATCGAACAAAGAGTAAAACCTAATTATATTGTTCTATTATGCCCCGAGAGTGTAAATTCACAACGTATCGATGCCAACGTTCACAAGAACCAAAACCGGACCAACATTAGACTACTCTTGCGCCTAAAAGTATAGCTGTGGAAACATTACTTTTTCTCTTTCAATCGAACAAAGAGTAAAACCTAATTATATTGTTCTATTATGCCCCGAGAGTGTAAATTTGCAACCTATCGATGCCAACATTCACAAGAATCAAAACCGAACCAACATTAGACTACTTAGTTGTGCGTTAACAGTTTAACTTTGGAAACAGTACTTTTTCTCATTCAATCGAACAAAGAGTAAAACCTCATTATATCGTTCTATTATGCCCCGAGAGTGTAAATTCACAACGTATCAATGCTAACGTTCACACGAACCAAAACCGGACCAACATTAGACTACTCAGTTGCGCCCTAACAGTATATCTTTTCAAACAGTACTTTTTCTCATTCAATCGAACAAAGTGCAAAACCTAATTATATTGTTCTATTATGCCCCGAGAGTGTAAATTCACAACGTATCGATGTCAACGTGCACAAGAACCAAAACCGAACCAACATTAGACTTCATAGCTTGCGCCTAACAATATCTTTTGAAACAAAGATTTTTTCTCATTCAATCGAACAAAGTGCAAAACCTAATGATATTGTTCTATTATGCCCCGAGAGTGTAAATTCACACCGTATCGATGCCAACGTTCACAAGAACCAAAACCGGGCCAACATTAGACTACTCTGTTGCGCCCTAACAGTATAACTTTAGAAACATTACTTTTTCTTATTCAATCGAACAAAGTGTAAACCTAATTATATTGTTCTATTATGCCCCTAGATTGTAAATTTGCAACCTATCGATGCCAACATTCACAAGAATCAAAACCGAACCAACATTAGACTACTCAGTTGCGCGTTAGCAGTTTAACTTTGGAAACAGTACTTTTTCTCATTCGATCGAACAAAGAGTAAAACCTAATTATATTGTTCTATTATGCCCCGAGAGTGTAAATTCACAACGTATCGATGCCAACGTTCACAAGAACCAAAACCGGCCAACATTAGACTACACAAATTGCGCCTAACAAGATATCTTTCGAAACAAGATTTTTCTCATTCAATCGAACAAAGTGCAAAACCTAATTATATTGTTCTATTATGCCCCGAGAGTGTAAATTTGCAACGTATCGATGCCAACGTTCACAAGAACCAAAACCGGACCAACATTAGACTACTCAGTTGTGCCCTAACAGTATAACTTTGGAAACAATACTTTTCTCTTTCAATCGAACAAAGAGTAAAACCTAATTATATTGTTCTATTATGCCCCGAGAGTGTAAATTTGCAACCTATCGATGCCAACATTCACGAGAATCAAAACCAAACCAACATTAGACTACTCAGTTGCGCGTGAGCTTTAACTTTGGAAACAGTACTTTTTCTCATTCAATCGAACAAAGAGTAAAACCTCATTATATTGTTCTATTATGCCCCGAGAGTGTAAATTCACAACGTATCAATGCTAACGTTCACACGAACCAAAACCGACCAACATTAGACTACTCAGTTGCGCCCTAACAGTATAACTTTGGAAACAGTACTTTTTCTCATTCAATCGAACAAAGTTTAAAACCTAATTATATTGTTCTATTTTTCCCCGAGAGTGTAAATTCACAACGTATCGATGCCAACGTACACAAGAACCAAAACCGGGCCAACATTAGACTACTCAGTTGCGCCATAACAGTATAACTTTGGAAACAGTACATTTTCTCTTTCAATCGAAGAAAGAGTAAAACTAATTATATTGTTCAATTATGCCCCGAGAGTGTAAATTTGCAACCAATCGATGCCAACATACACAAGAATCAAAACCGAACCAACATTAGACTATTGAGTTGCGCGTTAACAGTTTAACTTTGGAAACAGTACTTTTTCTCATTCAATCGAACAAAGAGTAAAACCTAATTATATTATTCTATTATGCCCTGAGAGTGTAAATTCACAACGTATCGATGCTAACGTTCACTCGAACCAAAACCGGATCAACATTAGACTACTCAGTTGCGCCCTAACAGTATAACTTTAGAAACAAGATTTTTCTTATTCAATCGAACCAAATGTAAAACCTGCTTATATTGTTCTATTATGCCCCGAGAGTGCAAATTCACAATGTATCGATGCCAACGTTCACAAGAACCAAAACCGGGCCAACATTAGACTACTCAGTTGCGCCCTAACAGTATAACTTTGGAAACAGTACTTTTTCTCTTTCAATCGAAGAAAGAGTAAAACCTAATTATTTTGTTCTATTTTTCCCCGAGAGAGTAAATTCGCACCGTATCGTTGCCAACGTTCACAAGAACCAAAACCGGACCAACATTAGACTACTCAGTTGCGCCCTAACAGTATAACTTTAGAAACATTACTTTTTCTTATTCAATCGAACAAAGTGTAAAACCTAATTATATTGTTCTATTATGCCCCGAGATTGTAAATTTGCAACCTATCGATGCCAACATTCACAAGAATCAAAACCGAACCAACATTAGACTACTCATGCTGCTAGCGCTTAACTTTGGAAACAAGATTTTTCTCATTCAATCGAACAAAGAGTAAAACCTAATTATATTGTTCTATTATGCCCCGAGAGTGCAAATTCACAATGTATCGATGCCAACGTTCACAAGAACCAAAACCGGGCCAACATTAGACTACTCAGTTGCGCCCTAAAAGTATAGCTTTGGAAACAGTACTTTTTCTCTTTCAATCGAACAAAGAGTAAAACCTAATTATATTGTTCTATTATGCCCCGAGAGTGTAAATTTGCAACCTATCGATGCCAACATTCACAAGAATCAAAATCGAACCAACATTAGACTACTTAGTTGTGCGTTAATAGTTTAACTTTGGTAACAGTACTTTTTCTCATTCAATCGAACAAAGAGTAAAACCTCATTATATCGTTCTATTATGCCCCGAGAGTGTAAATTCACAACGTATCGATGCTAACGTTCACACGAACCAAAACCGGACCAACATTAGACTACTCAGTTGCGCCCTAACAGGATATCTTTTGAAACAAGATTTTTTTCTCATTCAATCGAACAAAGTGCAAAACCTAATTATGTTGTTCTATTATGCCCCGAGAGTGTAAATTCACAACGTATCGATGTCAACGTTCACAAGAACCAAAACCGGGCCAACATTAGCTCCGCCCTAACGAATATCTTTTGAAACAGTATTTTTTCTCATTCAATCGAACAAAGTGCCAAACCTAATGATATTGTTCTATTATGCCACGAGAGTGTAAATTCACACAGTATTGATGCCAACGTTCACAAGAACCAAAACCGGGCCAACATTAGACTACTCGCTTGCGCCTAACAAAGATAACTTTAGAAACATTACTTTTTCTTATTCAATCGAACAAAGTGTAAAACCTAATTATATTGTTCTATTATGCCCCGAGAGTGTAAATTTGCAACCTATCGATGCCAACATTCACAAGAATCAAAACCGAACCAACATTAGACTACTTAGTTGTGCGTTAACGATAACTTTGGAAACAAGATTTTTCTCTTTCAATCGAACAAAGAGTAAAACCTAATTATATTGTTCTATTACGCCCCGAGAGTGTAAATTTGCAACGTATCGATGCCAACGTTCACAAGAACCAAAACCGGACCAACATTAGAATATGCGCCTAACAAGATATCTTTTGAAACAAGATTTTTCTCATTCAATAGAACAAAGTGTAAAACCTAATTATATTGTTCTATTATGCCCCGAGAGTGTAAATTTGCAACCTATCGATGCCAACATTCACAAGAACCAAAACCGGCCAACATTAGACTACTCATTGCGCCCAAACCGTATAACTTTAGAAATAAGATTTTTCTTATTCAATCGAACAAAGTGTAAAACCTAATTATATTGTTCTATTATGCCCCGAGAGTGTAAATTCACAACGTATCGATGCCAACGTTCACAAGAACCAAAACCGGCCAACATTAGACTTCATTGCGCCCTAACAAAGATAACTTTGGGAACAAGACATTTTCTCTTTCAATCGAAGAAAGAGTAAAACCTAATTATATTGTTCAATTATGCCCCGAGACCGTAAATTTGCAACCAATCGATGCCCACATACACAAGAATCAAAACCGAAGCAACATTAGACTACTCATGCGTGCTAACGCTTAACTTTGGAAACAGTACTTTTTCTCATTCAATCGAACAAAGAGTAAAACCTAATTATATTATTCTATTATGCCCCGAGAGTGTAAATTCACAACGTCTCGATGCTAACGTTCACACGAACCACAACCGACCAACATTAGACTACTCTTGCGCCTAACAAGATAACTTTAGAAACAAGATTTTTCTCATTCAATCGAACAAAGAGTAAAACCTAATTATATTGTTCTATTACGCCCCGAGAGTGTATATTCGCAACGTATCCATGCCAACGTTCACAAGAACCAAAACCGGCCAACCTTAGACTACTCATTGCGCCTAACAGCTTTAACTTTGGAAACAAGATTTTTTTCTCATTCAATCGAACAAAGAGTAAAACCTAATTATATTGTTTTATTTTGCCCGAGAGTGCAAATTCACAACGTATCGATGCCAACATTCACAAAATCAAAACCGAACCAACATTAGACTACTCATGCTGCGTTAACGCTTTAACTCGGGAAATGCTTCTTTTTCTCATTCAATCGAACAAAGAGTAAAACCTCATTATATTGTTCTATTATGCCCCGAGAGTGTAAATTTACAACGTATCAATGCTAACGTTCACACGAACCAAAACCGGACCAACATTAGACTACTCAGTTGCGCCCTAAAAGTATAACTCTAGAAACAGTACTTTTTCTTATTCAATCGAACAAAGTGTAAAACCTAATTATATTGTTCTATTATGCCCCGAGAGTGCAAATTCACAACGTATCGATGCCAACGTTCACAAGAACCAAAACCGGGCCAACATTAGACTACTCAGTTGCGCCTAACAAAGATAACTTTGGAAACAAGATTTTTCTCTTTCAATCGAAGAAAGAGTAAAACCTAATTATTTTGTTCTATTTTTCCCCGAGAGAGTAAATTCGCACCGTATCGTTGCCGACGTTCACAAGAACCAAAACCGACCAACATTAGACTACACGTTGCGCCTAACAAAGATAACTTTGGAAACAAGATTTTTCTCGTTCAGGTCGAACAAAAATTAAAACCTAATTATATTGTTCTATTATGCCCCGAGAGTGTAAATTCACAACGTATCGATGCCAACGTTCACAAGAACCAAAACCGGCCAACATTAGACTACTCATTGCGCCTAACAAGATAACTTTGGAAACAAGATTTTTCTCTTTCACTCAAGAAAGAGTAAAACCTAATTATATTGTTCAATTATGTCCCGAGAGTGTAAATTTGCAACCAATCGATGCCAACATACACAAGAATCAAAACCGAACCAACATTAGACTACTCTGTTTCGCGGTAAAAGTTTAACTTTGGAAACAGTACTTTTTCTCATTCAATCGAACAAAGAGTAAAACCTAATTATTTTGTTCTATTTTTCCCCGAGAGAGTAAATTCGCACCGTATCGTTGCCAACGTTCACAAGAACCAAAACCGGACCAACATTAGACTACTCAGTTGCGCCCTAACAGTATAACTTTGGAAACAGTACTTTTTCTCATTCAGTCGAACAAAGATTAAAACCTAATTATCTTGTTCTATTATGCCCCGAGAGTGTAAATTCACAACGTATCGATGCTAACGTTCACACGAACCAAAACCGGACCAACATTAGACTACTCAGTTGCACCCTAACAGTATAAGTTTAGAAACCGTACTTTTTCTTATTCAATCGAACAAATTGTAAAACCTAATTATATTGTTCTATTATGCCCCGAGAGTGTAAATTTGCAACCTATCGATGCCAACATTCACAAGAATCAAAACCGAACCAACATTAGACTACTCGTTGCTGCTTAACGCTTTAACTTTGGAAACAAGATTTTCCTCATTTAATCGAACAAAGAGTAAAACCTAATTATATTGTTCTATTATGCCCCGAGAGTGTAAATTCACAACGTATCGATGCCAACGTTCACAAGAACCAAAACCGGCCAACATTACACTACATAGTTGCGCCTAATAGTATATCTTTTGAAACAAGATTTTTCTCATTCAATCGAACAAAGTTCAAAACCTAATTATATTGTTCTATTATGCCCCGAGAGTGTAAATTCACAACGTATCGATGCAAACGTTCACAAGAACCAAAACCGGCCAACATTAGACTACTCACTTGCGCCTAACAAAGATAACTTTGGAAACAAGATTTTTCTCTTTCAATCGAACAAAGAGTAAAACCTAATTATATTGTTCTATTTTGCCCCGAGAGTGTAAATTTGCAACCTATCGATGCCAACATTCACAAGAATCAAAACCCAACCAACAGTAGACTACTCGCTGCGTTAACAGTTTAACTTTGGAAACAGTACTTTTTCTCATTCAATCGAACAAAGAGTAAAACCTCATTATATTGTTCTATTATGCCCCGAGAGTGTAAATTCACAACGTATCAATGCTAACGTTCACACGAACCAAAACCGGACCAACATTAGACTACTCAGTTGCGCCCTAACAGTATAACTTTAGAAACAAGATTTTTTCTTATTCAATCGAACAAAGTGTAAAACCTAATTATATTGTTCTATTATGCCCCGAGAGTGCAAATTCACAACGTATCGATGCCAACGTTCACAAGAACCAAAACCGGGCCAACATTCGACTACTCGTTGCGCCTAACAAAGATAACTTTGGAAAAAGATTTTTCTCTTTCAATCGAAGAAAGAGTAAAACCTAATTATTTTGTTCTATTTTTCCCCGAGAGAGTAAATTCGCACCGTATCGTTGCCGACGTTCACAAGAACCAAAACCGGACCAACATTAGACTACACAAACTTGCGCCTAACAAAGATAACTTTAGAAACAGTACTTTTTCTCGTTCAGTCGAACAAAAATTAAAACCTAATTATATTGTTCTATTATGCCCCGAGAGTGTAAATTCACAACGTATCGATGCCAACATTCACAGGAACCAAAACCGGGCCAACATTAGACTACTCAGTTGCGCCCTAAAAGTATAACTTTGGAAACAGTACTTTTTCTCTTTCAGTCGAACAAAGATTAAAACCTAATAATATTGTTCTATTATGCCCCGAGAGTTTAAATTCACAACGTATCGATGCCAACGTTCACAAGAACCAAAACCGGGCCAACATTAGACTACACAGTTGCGCCCTAACAGTATATCTTTTGAAACAGTACTTTTTCTCATTCAATCGAACAAAGTGCAAAACCTAATTATATTGTTCTATTATGCCCCGAGAGTGTAAATTCACAACGTATCGATGCCAACGTTCACAAGAACCAAAACCGGGCCAACATTAGACTACTCAGTTGCGCCCTAACAGTATAACTTTAGAAACAGTACTTTTTCTTATTCAATCGAACAAAGTGTAAAACCTAATTATATTGTTCTATTATGCCCCGAGAGTGTAAATTCACAACGTATTGTTAGTTTAGGGGGAAGCCCCAAGGATCTATCTAGATTGTATCAAACAACACCTAGAGGGGGGTGAATAGGTGTATCGGCCAAAAACCACAATTTCTCGATGCGATAAAAGTAAATGCGGAAAATAAAAAGCACACCGAGATTTACGTGGGAAAACTCCAAACTCGGAGTAAAAAACCCACGGGACCAACACGCGAATAAACAATCAATAAGAGAAAAGATTACAAGGTGATACCGAACTCCACGGACTCGACCTCTCTAACTCTCCTATGGATCTCCGCGCAATCCTCCTTCGGGTTGTCCACGCCCTCACGTCCGAGTCCACGAACGCCACGTCCCGAATCCACGAAACGCCTCCACTTCGAATCCACGAAGCCTTGATCACGCCGAATCCACGACGCCCACTCGAATCCACGAGCGCACTCCGTCCGGAGCAAAAACAATACGATCGATGATGATTTATTGCTTAGATTCTCATTAAAGATCTATGGGAATAATCTCTAAGCAATTCTCAAATTGATTCTAGAAAAACATTAAGAATTAGGGCACCGAGAATCAATTTGGGAGAAGCTTGATGTAGAAGATGAGGAAAACGGCTACCTACAAGCTTCTAGGGTTTTTCATAAATAATCTAGGCTTAATCCTCTTTTAGAAACACCCCTACATCTTATTTATAGGTTTAGAAGACTTCTAGATAGATTTGGATTAAAAAAAATCTTTAAAACAGATTTCGTATCGAGGGACCGGTCCTCCAGATCAGAGACCGGTCCTCCCTTGCGCAATAAAATATTAATCACCGAGGGACCGGTCTCACATGTCGTGGACCGGTCTTATTCAACGATATGTGAATTTCCACTCTCGGGACCGGTCCTCCCTTTGTGGAGACCGGTCCTCTCGTGCAAAGTTGCGCATAGGAGTTTCTCTCGGGACCGGTCTTCCAGCTTGTGGAGACCGGTCCTCCGTGCAAAGGTGCGCAGAGGGTGCACATCGGGACCGGTCCTCTCAATGTGGAGACCGGTCCTCTCAACCAGATATGCAGAGTGAAGAACCAAATTAGTTAAAACTCAATTTCAACAATCCTAATGTCTTCTAAACACTTATTAAAGTATATAAATCATCATCATCAGTATTTGAACTTACCGAGCATTGTGGATTTACGTTTCGAGTCTGCGAGTCTTCGATCTTCGTCTCATCTTCTCTAAACCTTCAAGACTCCGAACTAACTTCACGAAATATGCCAACATAAAATCCGTAACAATCTCCCCTTTGGCAATTTCGTGACAAAACCCAAAATTACATTAAAATACTCACAACGCTCAACTCACAAAAAAATGAAATTCATTGCCATCACCAAAACAATGAACTTCTCGCGTGAAAGATCCAAAGAAATACAAAATTATAATTTTGCAACTCCTAAACAAACTCTATGACTTAGACACAAGGAGTCTTGATGTTTTGATTTCAAAAACCTGCAAAAAGACAATTTTCTCCACGAACAAAGTTCATAAACAATGTCAGTAGTAAAGAAAATATATGACAATAACAATCTCTCCCCCTTTGTTCATGAAAATCTAATATATGAAAATAACAATCTCTCCCCCTTTGTTCATGAAAATCTCTCCCCGCTTGAAATTCAATTCAAGTTTCCAATTTTTTCTCCCTTTTTGTCAAAAATTGCCAAAAAGAAACATAAATAGAGAGAAAAACAAACTAGCAAATAGAAAGTAGTCACGTCACAGTTAAAAGTAGAGAAAAAAGATAAAACATAGATAATGAGACTAAAAAAAAGGTAAAATCACTTCGTGTCCTCCTCATTAAAAAAAAAAATTTGCCTTGTTTTCTCAAAAATCCTTCAAAATTAGATTAATTTCATAAAATTAATGATTTCACTTCAAAAATTACTATGATGAAAATAAAATATTATTTGATTTCAAAAGACATCAATTCATCAAAATTTGATATTAAGAAAAATCTAATGATTTAAAGTCATCAAGATGGAAATTGATGAAAAATAATTTTTAGAAATTTGACAAATTGACACCAATTTGTCGCAACTCTTCAAAATAGAGATTTAACTAATAAAGCAGGAGTGGCTCTTTGAGCATCTTTTTCAAACTATCACCTTATATCGCGAAAATATTAAAATATTCAAATATACATATTTTTTTTTCAACCTTTTCGGTTTTTCATATAATTTCTCATGTGGTAGCTTCACACACGTACCGGACGACCGGGGTGGTAGCTCTTTCCTACATGTGGTGGTAGTTTTCACACTCCTTTCAGATGTAACTCTTTCCACATCTTTTATACTTAGGAGTTTTTCCTTTTTTTCTTTTAAAAAAAATATTCAAACTCCCCCTAAATTAGACAATCTCATAATTGAAAATAATTTTGACGAATCTTAGTCAATTAGCAAATATCCAGCAATTATATTCAATCATTCACTACCAAGATGAATTAATTACAAAAAGATTAAAATTAATTTCAACATTTTGATGAATGTATGTAAGAAGAAATCACATATTAAATTATCGTCAAAATAATAACAAGTGAAGTAAAGCCGATAATTAATATGAATTTAGTCCAATTTGAATTGACTTTAAATACCTGCTTAAGGCTTTTTGAAACACCTTTAATCTCTCTACATTTATGATTTTCAATCATCTCCATTCTCAAAAATTTTTCAATCAAATTAAAAACTCCCCAAATACCTTTCCTCAAAAGATTTTCAAAACAAAATTTTAAACAATAAACCTCATCTAAACATGTAATGCAATGAAAGAAAAATATGCAATATGCACCAATCAAAACATTACATAATAAAAACAAACTAGGACGAAGAGCAAGGAAAGATATCACCTTTCCGGATCCACACTTGTTGGATCTTTCGTTGTCTTTGCTTGTCGACGTTCGCTTTGATTTGCCTTGTATTGGGATCAACCGTTAGTCGTTTCGATGCTTGAACCTTCGCTTGATATTTTCGTTGAGGCTTAGAATTAGAACTCCCTTGATGGTTCGGTTTTGAGATTCGGTTTGCACGAGGTACTCGACTAACTTGATTTTTCTTTTGATTCCGTGGGGGATGTCGAGTGTTAGTTAATACCAATTGTCGTTTCAAGTTGCCGATTGGGACTTGAAATTTTTGTTCGGCAACTCTTTTGATGTGTCCTTTGATGCCACATCTATGACACACCTTCTCCTTCAAACTTGTTGAGACTTTCGATGTCATCTTTTGATCCTTCTCAATATACGTCCTTTCATATCCGAGACCCAACTTGTTCGATTGACCCAATCCGAGCATATGATCCAATTTCTTCGATCCGGAAGAAAATTGTTGTATGTCGGACTTAAGTTGACGAACTTGCTTGGTTAGCTCTTGATTGGATGTGTAGGTTTCCTTAAATTGTTGCTCCAAAAATCCAATCTTGTCTTGATGTGATTTGATCGTTGAATCCGCTTCTTCTAGCTTCTTTTGGAGGACCGAATTGTTGTTCAAAATCGATTCCCGTTCCTCCTCAAGAGTCTTATTTGTTTGTCTTCAAATTTTTGTTCTCTTCTTCAAGATCGAATAAACGACGCCTCAACTTCTTATTGAGTTTCGCCATCTTTCGCGACTCAACAAGAAGTTGATTGTATCTCGGCTATATCCTCGTCGTTCGATTCCTCCTCGCTTTCGTCGATGTCGCTCGAAGACCCGTGCGAAGAGAGAAAGATTTGAGTTAGATACAATTGAAGATAAACAAGCTACATTAGAAGACGAAGGCAAAAAAGTATTAGTAAATAACGCAAGATTTTCGTTGTTCTCTTCGTCACTTGAACTTGATTCACCCGAAGTAGAATCATCCCAAGTTTTTGCTTGCAAAGCTTTTTGTTTGTAACTTTTCTTTGAAGGACAGTCCGGTGCTATATGACCATAGCCTTTGCATTTATAGCATTGGATCTCCCCTTCAAATTCCTTCTTTTCTTTTGCGGACTTTGCAAGTTTTTTATCTTTCAATTTAGATGATGAAGAAGATTTAGAAAATAATTTTTGCTTCGCAGATGAAGCATCGTTCTTCTTTCGGTAATTCCGTGAAATTTCTTCGTTAGACGCGCCAATTGATGTTCGAAATTTGCGAGCGAAACATCTCCGTCGGAATCCGTGTCGTCGTCTTCTTCCTTAGTTGATTTGAGTGCAATCCCTGTGCTTTTAGAAAAAGACTTGGAAGAAGATTGATTAGTAGGAAAAGTCATCTCATACGTTTGTAAAGCACCTACTAACTCTTCGACTTTCATCTCATCCGGATGCTTTACGTTTCAATTGCGGCAACTTTTGCCCTAAAGCGTTCGGTAGAGTTCGAAGAATTTTTCTAACTACTTTAGACTCGGGATTTTCTCTCCCAAATTAGCACATGTATTGATAATGTCTTGAAGTCTAGTATAATAATCGGTAAACGATTCATGCTCTCCATTCGAATAGAATCAAATTTACTAGTCAACATCGGAGCTTTTGAATTTTTACTAGACTTGTACCCTCATGTGTAATTTGTAGAGTATCCCAAATTTCCTTCGCGGTGTTACAAGCGAAACGCGAGTAAACTCCGTTTGCGATAAAGAATTGAATAAAGCATTAATTCCTTTACCGTTAAACGAAGATGACTCGTTTTCATCTTTCGTCCACTTATTTCGTGGTTTCGGCGTTTCAACATTATCGACCTTTTCGATTGGATGTTTCCATCCGAATTCAATCGCTTGCCACACCCGCTCATCGATCGCTATTAGAAAAGCTCTCATGCGAACTTTCCAATAGGCATAATTCGTGTCGTCGAAGAGCGGTGGTCGATTAATGTTACCACCTTCGGCCATTAGATAACAATATATCTAGATCCCGCTCTGATACCAAATGTTAGTTTAGGGGGAAGCCCCAAGGATCTATCTAGATTGTATCAAACAACACCTAGAGGGGGGTGAATAGGTGTATCGGCCAAAAACCACAATTTCTCGATGCGATAAAAGTAAATGCGGAAAATAAAAAGCACACCGAGATTTACGTGGGAAAACTCCAAACGCGGAGTAAAAAACCCACGGGACCAACACGCGAATAAACAATCAATAAGAGAAAAGATTACAAGGTGATACCGAACTCCACGGACTCGACCTCTCTAACTCTCCTATGGATCTCCGCGCAATCCTCCTTCGGGTTGTCCACGCCCTCACGTCCGAGTCCACGAACGCCACGTCCGAATCCACGAAACGCCTCCACTTCGAATCCACGAAGCCTTGATCACGCCGAATCCACGACGCCCACTCGAATCCACGAGCACACTCCGTCCGAGCAAAAACAATACGATCGATGATGATTTATTGCTTAGATTCTCATTAAAGATCTATGGGAATAATCTCTAAGCAATTCTCAAATTGATTCTAGAAAAACATTAAGAATTAGGGCATAATCAATTTGGGAGAAGCTTGATGTAGAAGATGAGGAAAACGGCTACCTACAAGCTTCTAGGGTTTTTCATAAATAATCTAGGCTTAATCCTCTTTTAGAAACACCCCTACATCTTATTTATAGGTTTAGAAGACTTCTAGATAGATTTGGATTAAAAAAAAATCTTTAAAACAGATTTCGTATCGAGGGACCGGTCCTCCAGATCAGACACCGGTCCTCCCTTTCGCAATAAAATATTAATCACCGAGGGACCGGTCTCACATGTCGGGGACCGGTCTTATTCACGATATGTGAATTTCCGGCCTCGGGACCGGTCCTCCCTTTGTGGAGACCGGTCCTCTGTCTGTTGCGCATAGGGAGCTCTCGGGACCGGTCTTCCGAGTTGTGGAGACCGGTCCTCCGTGCAAAGGTGCGCAGAGGGTGCTCTTGGACCGGTCCTCTCAATGTGGAGACCGGTCCTCTCAACAGAGATATGCAGAGTGAAGAACCAAATTAGTTAAAACTCAATTTCAACAATCCTAATGTCTTCTAAACACTTATTAAAGTATATAAATCATCATCATCAGTATTTGAACTTACCGAGCATTGTGGATTTACGTTTCGAGTCTGCGAGTCTTCGATCTTCGTCTCATCTTCTCTAAACCTTCAAGACTCCGAACTAACTTCACGAAATATGCCAACATAAAATCCGTAACACGTATCGATGCCAACGTTCACAAGAACCAAAACCGGGCCAACATTAGACTTCTCAGTTGCGCCCTAACAGTATAACTTTGGAAACAGTACTTTTTCTCTTTCAATCGAAGAAAGAGTAAAACCTAATTATATTGTTCAATTATGCCCCGAGAGTGTAAATTTGCAACCAATCGATGCCCACATACACAAGAATCAAAACCGAAGCAACATTAGACTACTCAGTTGCGCGTTAACAGTTTAACTTTGGAAACAGTACTTTTTCTCATTCAATCGAACAAAGAGTAAAACCTAATTATATTGTTCTATTATGCCCCGAGAGTGTAAATTCACAACGTCTCGATGCTAACGTTCACACGAACCAAAACCGGACCAACATTAGACTACTCAGTTGCGCCCTAACAGTATAACTTTAGAAACGATTTTTTCTTATTCAATCGAACAAAGTGTAAAACCTAATTATATTGTTCTATTATGCCCCGAGAGTGCAAATTCACAACGTATCGATGCCAACGTTCACAAGAACCAAAACCGGGCCAACATTAGACTACTCAGTTGCGCCCTAACAGTTTAACTTTGGAAACAGTACTTTTTCTCATTCAATCGAACAAAGAGTAAAACCTAATTATATTGTTTTATTTTGCCCCGAGAGTGCAAATTCACAACGTATCGATGCCAACATTCACAAAATCAAAACCGAACCAACATTAGACTACTCAGTTGCGCGTTAACAGTTTAACTCTGGAAACAGTTCTTTTTCTCATTCAATCGAACAAAGAGTAAAACCTCATTATATTGTTCTATTATGCCCCGAGAGTGTAAATTCACAACGTATCAATGCTAATGTTCACACGAACCAAAACCGGACCAACATTAGACTACTCGGTTACGCCTAAAAGTATAACTCTAGAAACGGTACTTTTTCTTATTCAATCGAACAAAGTGTAAAACCTAATTATATTGTTCTATTATGCCCGAGAGTGCAAATTCACAACGTATCGATGCCAACGTTCACAAGAACCAAAACCGGGCCAACATTAGACTACTCAGTTGCGCCCTAACAGTATAACTTTGGAAACAGTACTTTTTCTCTTTCAATCGAAGAAAGAGTAAAACCTAATTATTTTGTTCTATTTTTCCCCGAGAGAGTAAATTCGCACCGTATCGTTACCGACGTTCACAAGAACCAAAACCGACCAACATTAGACTACACGTTGCGCCACTAACGGTATAACTTTGGAAACGATTTTTCTCGTTCGTCGAACAAAAATTAAAACCTAATTATATTGTTCTATTATGCCCGAGAGTGTAAATTCACAACGTATCGATGCCAACGTTCACAAGAACCAAAACCGGCCAACATTAGACTACTCGTTGCGCCTAACGGTATTACTTTGGAAACGATTTTCCTCTTTCACTCGAAGAAAGTGTAAAACCTAATTATATTGTTCAATTATGTCCAGAGTGTAAATTTGCAACCAATCGATGCCAACATACACAAGAATCAAAACCGAACCAACATTAGACTACTCAGTTGCGCGTTAACAGTTTAACTTTGGAAACAGTACTTTTTCTCATTCAATCGAACAAAGAGTAAAACCTAATTATTTTGTTCTATTTTTCCCCTAGAGAGTAAATTCGCACCGTATCGTTGCCAACGTTCACAAGAACCAAAACCGGACCAACATTAGACTACTCAGTTGCGCCCTAACAGTATAACTTTGGAAACAGTACTTTTTCTCATTCAGTCGAACAAAGATTAAAACCTAATTATATTGTTCTATTATGCCCCGAGAGTGTAAATTCACAACGTATCGATGCTAACGTTCACACGAACCAAAACCGGACCAACATTAGACTACTCAGTTGCGCCCTAACAGTATAACTTTAGAAACCGTACTTTTTCTTATTCAATCGAACAAAGTGTAAAACCTAATTATATTGTTCTATTATGCCCCGAGAGTGTAAATTTGCAACCTATCGATGCCAACATTCACAAGAATCAAAACCGAACCAACATTAGACTACTCAGTTGCGCGTTAACAGTTTAACTTTGGAAACCGTACTTTTCCTCATTCAATCGAACAAAGAGTAAAACCTAATTATATTGTTCTATTACGCCCCGAGAGTGTATATTCGCAACGTATCCATGCCAACGTTCACAAGAACCAAAAGCGGGCCAACATTACGCTACATAGTTGCGCCCTAACAGATATCTTTTGAAACAAGATTTTTTTCTCATTCAATCGAACAAAGTTCAAAACCTAATTATATTGTTCTATTATTCCCGAGAGTGTAAATTCACAACGTATCGATGCAAACGTTCACAAGAACCAAAACCGGCCAACATTAGACTACTCGGTTGCGCCCTAACGTATAACTTTGGAAACGATTTTTCTCTTTCAATCGAACAAAGAGTAAAACCTAATTATATTGTTCTATTTTGCCCCGAGAGTGTAAATTTGCAACCTATCGATGCCAACATTCACAAGAATCAAAACCAAACCAACATTTGACTACTCAGTTGCGCGTTAACAGTTTAACTTTGGAAACAGTTCTTTTTCTCATTCAATCGAACAAAGAGTAAAACCTCATTATATTGTTCTATTATGCTCCGAGAGTGTAAATTCACAACGTATCAATGCTAACGTTCACACGAACCAAAACCGGACCAACATTAGACTACTCAGTTGCGCCCTAAAAGTATAACTTTAGAAACAGTACATTTTCTTATTCAATCGAACAAAGTGTAAAACCTAATTATATTGTTCTATTATGCCCCGAGAGTGCAAATTCACAACGTATCGATGCCAACGTTCACAAGAACCAAAACCGGGCCAACATTAGACTACTCAGTTGCGCCCTAACAGTATAACTTTGGAAACAGTACTTTTTCTCATTCAATCGAACAAAGAGTAAAACCTAATTATATTGTTTTATTTTGCCCCGAGAGTGCAAATTCACAACGTATCGATGCCAACATTCACAAAATCAAAACCGAACCAACATTAGACTACTCATGCTTAACGCTTAACTCGAAATGCTTCTTTTCTCATTCAATCGAACAAAGAGTAAAACCTCATTATATTGTTCTATTATGCCCCGAGAGTGTAAATTCACAACGTATCAATGCTAATGTTCACACGAACCAAAACCGGACCAACATTAGACTACTCAGTTGCGCCCTAAAAGTATAACTCTAGAAAGATTTTTCTTATTCAATCGAACAAAGTGTAAAACCTAATTATATTGTTCTATTATGCCCCGAGAGTGTAAATTCACAACGTATCGATGCCAACGTTCACAAGAACCAAAACCGGGCCAACATTAGACTACTCAGTTGCGCCCTAACAGTATAACTTTGGAAACAGTACTTTTTCTCTTTCAATCGAAGAAAGAGTAAAACCTAATTATTTTGTTCTATTTTTCCCCGAGAGAGTAAATTCGCACCGTATCGTTGCCGACGTTCACAAGAACCAAAACCGGACCAACATTAGACTACACAACTTGCGCCTAACGGTATAACTTTGGAAATGATTTTTCTCGTTCAGGCGAACAAAAATTAAAACCTAATTATATTGTTCTATTATGCCCCGAGAGTGTAAATTCACAACGTATCGATGCCAACGTTCACAAGAACCAAAACCGGGCCAACATTAGACTACTCAGTTGCGCCCTAACAGTATTACTTTGGAAACAGTACTTTTTCTCTTTCACTCGAAGAAAGTGTAAAACCTAATTATATTGTTCAATTATGTCCCGAGAGTGTAAATTTGCAACCAATCGATGCCAACATACACAAGAATCAAAACCGAACCAACATTAGACTACTCAGTTGCGCGTTAACACTTTAACTTTGGAAACAGTACTTTTTCTCATTCAATCGAACAAAGAGTAAAACCTAATTATTTTGTTCTATTTTTCCCCTAGAGAGTAAATTCGCACCGTATCGTTGCCAACGTTCACAAGAACCAAAACCGGACCAACATTAGACTACTCAGTTGCGCCTTAACAGTATAACTTTGGAAACAAGATTTTTCTCATTCAGTCGAACAAAGATTAAAACCTAATTATATTGTTCTATTATGCCCCGAGAGTGTAAATTCACAACGTATCGATGCTAACGTTCACACGAACCAAAACCGGACCAACATTAGACTACTCAGTTGCGCCCTAACAGTATAACTTTAGAAACCGTACTTTTTCTTATTCAATCGAACAAAGTGAAAAACCTAATTATATTGTTCTATTATGCCCCGAGAGTGTAAATTTGCAACCTATCGATGCAAACATTCACAAGAATCAAAACCGAACCAACATTAGACTATGCTGCTTAACAGCTTCAACTTTGGAAACAAGATTTCTTTTCCTCATTTAATCGAACAAAGAGTAAAACCTAATTATATTGTTCTATTATGCCCCGAGAGTGTAAATTCACAACGTATCGATGCCAACGTTCACAAGAACCAAAACCGGGCCAACATTACGCTACATAGTTGCGCCCTAACAGTATATCTTTTGAAACAGTACTTTTTCTCATTCAATCGAACAAAGTTCAAAACCTAATTATATTGTTCTATTATTCCCCGAGAGTGTAAATTCACAACGTATCGATGCAAACGTTCACAAGAACCAAAACCGGGCCAACATTAGACTACTCAGTTGCGCCCTAACAGTATAACTGTGGAAACAGTACTTTTTCTCATTCAATCGAACAAAGAGTAAAACCTAATTATATTGTTCTATTTTGCCCCGAGAGTGTAAATTTGCAACCTATCGATGCCAACATTCACAAGAATCAAAACCAAACCAACATTTGACTACTCAGTTGCGCGTTAACAGTTTAACTTTGGAAACAGTACTTTTTCTCATTCAATCGAACAAAGAGTAAAACCTAATTATATTGTTCTATTATGCTCCGAGAGTGTAAATTCACAACGTATCTATGCCAACGTTCACACCAACCAAACCGACCAACATTAGACTACTCTTGCGCCTAAAAGTATAACTTTAGAAACAAGATTTTTCTTATTCAATCGAACAAAGTGTAAAACCTAATTATATTGTTCTATTATGCCCCGAGAGTGCAAATTCACAACGTATCGATGCCAACGTTCACAAGAACCAAAACCGGGCCAACATTCGACTACTCAGTTGCGCCCTAACAGTATAACTTTGGAAACGGTACTTTTTCTCTTTCAATCGAAGAAAGAGTAAAACCTAATTATTTTGTTCTATTTTTCCCCGAGAGAGTAAATTCGCACCGTATCGTTGCCGACGTTCACAAGAACCAAAACCGGACCAACATTAGACTACTCAGTTGCGCCCTAACAGTATAACTTTGGAAACAGTACTTTTTCTCGTTCAGTCGAACAAAAATTAAAACCTAATTATATTGTTCTATTATGCCCCGAGAGTGTAAATTCACAACGTATCGATGCCAACATTCACAGGAACCAAAACCGGGCCAACATTAGACTACTCAGTTGCGCCTTAACAGTATATCTTTGAAACAGATTTTTCTCTTTCAATCGAAGAAAGAGTAAAACCTAATTATATTGTTCAATTATGCCCCGAGAGTGTAAATTTGCAACCTATCGATGCCAACATCCCCAAGAATCAACACCGAACCAACATTAGACTACTCACTATGCTGCGTTAACGCTTAACTTTGGAAACAGTACTTTTTCTCATTCAATCGAACAAAGAGTAAACCTAATTATATTGTTCTATTATGCCGTGAGAGTGTAAATTCACAACGTATCGATGCTAACGTTCACACAAATCAAAACCGGACCAACATTAGACTACAAAGTTGCGCCCTAACAGTATTACTTTAGAAACAGTACTTTTTCTTATTCAATCGAACAAAGTGTAAAACCTAATTATATTGTTCTATTATGCCCCGAGAGTGTAAATATGCAACTTATCGATGCTAACATTCACAAGAATCAAAACCGAACCAACATTAGACTACTCAGTTGCGCGTTAACAGTTTAATTTGGAAAAAGTACTTTTTCTCATTCAATCGAACAAAGAGTAAAACCTAATTATATTGTTCTATTATGCCCCGAGAGTGTAAATTCACAACGTATCGATGCCAACGTTCACAAGAACCAAAACCGGGCCAACATTAGACTACGCAGTTGCGCCCTAACAATATATCTTTTGAAACAAGATTTTTCTCATTCAATAGAACAAAGTGCAAAACCTAATTATATTGTTCTATTATGCCCCGAGAGTGTAAATTCACAACGTATCGATGCCAACGTTCACAAGAACCAAAACCGGGCCAACATTAGACTACTCAGTTGCGCCCAAACAGTATAACTTTAGAAACAGTACTTTTTCTCTTTCAATCGAACAAAGAGTAAAACCTAATTATATTGTTCTATTATGCCCCGAGAGTGTAAATTTGCAACCTATCGATGCCAACATTCACAAGAATCAAAACCGAACCAACATTAGACTACTTAGTTGTGCGTTAACAGTTTAACTTTGGAAACAGTTCTTTTTCTCATTCAATCGAACAAAGAGTAAAACCTCATTATATTGTTCTATTATGCCCCGAGAGTGTAAATTCACAACGTATCAATGCTAACGTTCACACGAACCAAAACCGGACCAACATTAGACTACTCAGTTGCGCCCTAAAAGTATAATTCTAGAAACAAGATTTTTCTTATTCAATCGAACAAAGTGTAAAACCTAATTATATTGTTCTATTATGCCCCGAGAGTGCAAATTCACAACGTATCGATGCCAACGTTCACAAGAACCAAAACCGGGCCAACATTAGACTACTCAGTTGCCCCCTAACAGTATAACTTTGGAAACAGTACTTTTTCTCGTTCAGTCGAACAAAAATTAAAACCTAATTATATTGTTCTATTATGCCCCGAGAGTGTAAATTCACAACGTATCGATGCCAACGTTCACAAGAACCAAAACCGGGCCAACATTAGACTACTCAGTTGCGCCCTAACAGTATAACTTTGGAAACAGTACTTTTTCTCTTTCACTCGAAGAAAGAGTAAAACCTAATTATATTGTTTAATTATGTCCCGAGAGTGTAAATTTGCAACCAATCGATGCCAACATACACAAGAATCAAAACCGAACCAACATTAGACTACTCATGCTGCTACGCTTAACTTTGGAAACAAGATTTTTCTCATTCAATCGAACAAAGAGTAAAACCTAATTATTTTGTTCTATTTTTCCCCGAGAGAGTAAATTCGCACCGTATCCAACGTTCACAAGAACCAAAACCGGACCAACATTAGACTACTCATTGCGCCTAACAAAGATAACTTTGGAAACAAGATTTTTCTCATTCAACGAACAAAGATTAAAACCTAATTATATTGTTCTATTATGCCCCGAGAGTGTAAATTCACAACGTATCGATGCTAACGTTCACACGAACCAAAACCGGACCAACATTAGACTACTACTTGCGCCTCAACAAGATACCTTTAGAAACAGTACTTTTTCTTATTCAATCGAACAAAGTGTAAAACCTAATTATATTGTTCTATTATGCCCCGAGAGTGTAAATTTGCAACCTATCGATGCCAACATTCACAAGAATCAAAACCGAACCAACATTAGACTACTCACTATGCTGCTAACGCTTTAAATTTGGAAACAAGATTTTTCCTCATTCAATCGAACAAAGAGTAAAACCTAATTATATTGTTCTATTATGCCCCGAGAGTGTAAATTCACAACGTATCGATGCCAACGTTCACAAGAACCAAAACCGGCCAACATTAGACTACTCAGTTGCGCCCTAACAGAATATCTTTTGAAACAGTACTTTTTCTCATTCAATCGAACAAAGTTCAAAACCTAATTATATTGTTCTATTATGCCCCGAGAGTGTAAATTCACAACGTATCGATGCAAACGTTCACAAGAACCAAAACCGGGCCAACATTAGCCTACTCGCTTGCGCCTAACGATAACTTTGGAAACAGTACTTTTTCTCTTTCACTCGAAGAAAGAGTAAAACCTAATTATATTGTTCAATTATGTCCCGAGAGTGTAAATTTGCAACCAATCGATGCCAACATACACAAGAATCAAAACCGAACCAACATTAGACTACTCAGTTGCGCGTTAACAGTTTAACTTTGGAAACAGTACTTTTTCTCATTCAATCGAACAAAGAGTAAAACCTAATTATTTTGTTCTATTTTTACCCGAGAGAGTAAATTCGCACCGTATCGTTGCCAACGTTCACAAGAACCAAAACCGGACCAACATTAGACTACTCAGTTGCGCCCTAACAAAGATAACTTTGGAAACAAGACTTTTCTCATTCACGAACAAAGATTAAAACCTAATTATATTGTTCTATTATGCCCGAGAGTGTAAATTCACAACGTATCGATGCAAACGTTCACAAGAACCAAAACCGGGCCAACATTAGACTACTCATTGCGCCTAACAAAGATAACTTTGGAAACAGTACTTTTTCTCTTTCAATCGAACAAAGAGTAAAACCTAATTATATTGTTCTATTTTGCCCCGAGAGTGTAAATTTGCAACCTATCGATGCCAACATTCACAAGAATCAAAACCGAACCAACATTAGACTACTCGATTGCTGCTAATGCTTTAACTTTGGAAACAGTACTTTTTCTCATTCAATCGAACAAAGAGTAAAACCTCATTATATTGTTCTATTATGCCCCGAGAGTGTAAATTCACAACGTATCAATGCTAACGTTCACACGAACCAAAACCGGACCAACATTAGACTACTCAGTTGCGCCCTAACAGTATAACTTTAGAAACAGTACTTTTTCTTATTCAATCGAACAAAGTGTAAAACCTAATTATATTGTTCTATTATGCCCCGAGAGTGCAAATTCACAACGTATCGATGCCAACGTTCACAAGAACCAAAACCGTGCCAACATTAGACTACTTGCGCCCTAACAAGATAACTTTGGAAACAAGATTTTTCTCTTTCAATCGAAGAAAGAGTAAAACCTAATTATTTTGTTCTATTTTTCCCCGAGAGAGTAAATTCGCACCGTATCGTTGCCGACGTTCACAAGAACCAAAACCGGACCAACATTAGACTACACAGTTGCGCCCTAACAGTATAACTTTGGAAACAGTACTTTTTCTCGTTCAGTCGAACAAAAATTAAAACCTAATTATATTGTTCTATTATGCCCCGAGAGTGTAAATTCACAACGTATCGATGCCAACGTTCACAAGAACCAAAACCGGCCAACATTAGACTACTCATTGCGCCTAACAAGATAACTTTGGAAACAAGATTTTTCTCTTTCACTCAAGAAAGAGTAAAACCTAATTATATTGTTCAATTATGTCCCGAGAGTGTAAATTTGCAACCAATCGATGCCAACATACACAAGAATCAAAACCGAACCAACATTAGACTACTCGCGTGCTAACGCTTTAACTTTGGAAACAAGATTTTTTTCTCATTCAATCGAACAAAGAGTAAAACCTAATTATTTTGTTCTATTTTTCCCCGAGAGAGTAAATTCGCACCGTATCGTTGCCAACGTTCACAAGAACCAAAACCGGACCAACATTAGACTACTGGCTTGCGCCTAACAAAGATAACTTTGGAAACAAGATTTTTCTCATTCAAATAACAAAGATTAAAACCTAATTATATTGTTCTATTATGCCCGAGAGTGTAAATTCACAACGTATCGATGCTAACGTTCACACGAACCAAAACCGACCAACATTAGACTACTCGCTTGCGCCCTAACAAGATAACTTTAGAAACCGTACTTTTTCTTATTCAATCGAACAAAGTGAAAAACCTAATTATATTGTTCTATTATGCCCCGAGAGTGTAAATTTGCAACCTATCGATGCCAACATTCACAAGAATCAAAACCGAACCAACATTAGACTACTCTGCTGCGTTAACAGCTCAACTTTGGAAACAAGATTTTTCCTCATTTAATCGAACAAAGAGTAAAACCTAATTATATTGTTCTATTATGCCCCGAGAGTGTAAATTCACAACGTATCGATGCCAACGTTCATAAGAACCAAAACCGGGCCAACATTACGCTACATAGTTGCGCCTAACAAAGATATCTTTTGAAACAAGATTTTTCTCATTCAATCGAACAAAGTTCAAAACCTAATTATATTGTTCTATTATTCCCCGAGAGTGTAAATTCACAACGTATCGATGCAAACGTTCACAAGAACCAAAACCGGGCCAACATTAGACTACTTTGCGCCTAACAAAGATAACTTTGGAAACAAGATTTTTCTCTTTCAATCGAACAAAGAGTAAAACCTAATTATATTGTTCTATTTTGCCCCGAGAGTGTAAATTTGCAACCTATCGATGCCAACATTCACAAGAATCAAAACCAAACCAACATTTGACTACTCATGCTGCTAACAGCTTTAACTTTGGAAACAGTACTTTTTCTCATTCAATCGAACATACAGTAAAACCTAATTATATTGTTCTATTATGCCCCGAGAGTGTAAATTTGCAATGTATCGATGCCATCGTTCACACGAACCAAAACCGGACCAACATTAGACTACTCTTGCGCCTAAAAGTATAACTTTAGAAATGATTTTTCTTATTCAATCGAACAAAGTGTAAAACCTAATTATATTGTTCTATTATGCCCCGAGAGTGCAAATTCACAACGTATCGATGCCAACGTTCACAAGAACCAAAACCGGCCAACATTCGACTACTCGCTGCGCCTAACAAGATAACTTTGGAAACGGTATTTTTCTCTTTCAATCGAAGAAAGAGTAAAACCTAATTATTTTGTTCTATTTTTCCCCGAGAGAGTAAATTCGCACCGTATCGTTGCGACGTTCACAAGAACCAAAACCGACCAACATTAGACTACACAATTGCGCCTAACAAAGATAACTTTGGAAACAGTACTTTTTCTCGTTCAGTCGAACAAAAATTAAAACCTAATTATATTGTTCTATTATGCCCCGAGAGTGTAAATTCACAACGTATCGATGCCAACGTTCACAGGAACCAAAACCGGGCCAACATTAGACTACTCAGTTGCGCCCTAACAGTATAACTTTGGAAACAGTACTTTTTCTCTTTCAATCGAAGAAAGAGTAAAACCTAATTATATTGTTCAATTATGCCCCGAGAGTGTAAATTTGCAACCTATCGATGCCAACATTCCCAAGAATCAAAACCGAAGCAACATTAGACTACTCGCTGCTAACAGCTTTAACTTTGGAAACAAGATTTTTTTCTCATTCAATCGAACAAAGAGTAAACCTAATTATATTGTTCTATTATGCGTGAGAGTGTAAATTCACAACGTATCGATGCTAACGTTCACACAAATCAAAACCGACCAACATTAGACTACAAAGTTGCGCCCTAACAAAGATTACTTTAGAAACAAGATTTTTCTTATTCAATCGAACAAAGTGTAAAACCTAATTATATTGTTCTATTATGCCCCGAGAGTGTAAATATGCAACTTATCGATGCTAACATTCACAAGAATCAGAACAGAACCAAGATTAGACTACTCAAATATGCTGCTATCAGCTTAATTTGGAAACAGTACTTTTTCTCATTCAATCGAACAAAGAGTAAAACCTAATTATATTGTTCTATTATGCCCCGAGAGTGTAAATTCACAACGTATCGATGCCAACGTTCACATGAACCAAAACCGGCCAACATTAGACTACTCTTGCGCCCAAACAAGAGATAACTTTGGAAACAGTACTTTTTCTCTTTCAATCGAACAAAGAGTAAAACCTAATTATATTGTTCTATTATGCCCCGAGAGTGTAAATTTGCAACCTATCGATGCCAACATTCACAAGAATCAAAACCGAACCAACATTAGACTACTCAGTTGCGCGTTAACAGTTTAACTTTGGAAACAGTTCTTTTTCTCATTCAATCGAACAAAGAGTAAAACCTCATTATATTGTTCTATTATGCCCCGAGAGTGTAAATTCACAACGTATCAATGCTAACGTTCACACGAACCAAAACCGGACCAACATTAGACTACTCGCTTGCGCCTAAAAGTATAATTCTAGAAACAAGATTTTTTTCTTATTCAATCGAACAAAGTGTAAAACCTAATTATATTGTTCTATTATGCCCCGAGAGTGCAAATTCACAACGTATCGATGCCAACGTTCACAAGAACCAAAACCGGGCCAACATTAGACTACTCAGTTGCGCCCTAACAGTATAACTTTGGAAACAGTACTTTTTCTCGTTCAGTCGAACAAAAATTAAAACCTAATTATATTGTTCTATTATGCCCCGAGAGTGTAAATTCACAACGTATCGATGCCAACGTTCACAAGAACCAAAACCGGGCCAACATTAGACTACTTAGTTGCGCCTAACAAAGATAACTTTGGAAACAAGATTTTTCTCTCTCACTCAAAAAGAGTAAAACCTAATTATATTGTTCAATTATGCCCCGAGAGTGTAAATTTGCAACCAATCGATGCCAACATACACAAGAATCAAAACCGAACCAACATTAGACTACGCTAACGCTTAACTTTGGAAACAGTACTTTTTCTCATTCAATCGAACAAAGAGTAAAACCTAATTATTTTGTTCTATTTTTCCCCGAGAGAGTAAATTCGCACCGTATCGTTGCCAACGTTCACAAGAACCAAAACCGGACCAACATTAGACTACTCAGTTGCGCCTAACAGTATAACTTTGGAAACAGTAGTTTTTCTCATTCAGTCGAACAAAGATTAAAACCTAATTATATTGTTCTATTATGCCCCGAGAGTGTAAATTCACAACGTATCGATGCTAACGTTCACACGAACCAAAACCGGACCAACATTAGACTACTCAGTTGCGCCCTAACAAAGATACCTTTAGAAACCGTACTTTTTCTTATTCAATCGAACAAAGTGTAAAACCTAATTATATTGTTCTATTATGCCCGAGAGTGTAAATTTGCAACCTATCGATGCCAACATTCACAAGAATCAAAACCGAACCAACATTAGACTACTCATGCTGCTAATCAGCTTAAATTTGGAAACAAGATTTTTCCTCATTCAATCGAACAAAGAGTAAAACCTAATTATATTGTTCTATTATGCCCCGAGAGTGTAAATTCACAACGTATCGATGCCAACGTTCACAAGAACCAAAACCGGGCCAACATTAGACTACTCAGTTGCGCCCTAACAGAATATCTTTTGAAACAGTACTTTTTCTCATTCAATCGAACAAAGTTCAAAACCTAATTATATTGTTCTATTATGCCCCGAGAGTGTAAATTCACAACGTATCGATGCAAACGTTCACAAGAACCAAAACCGGGCCAACATTAGACTACTCAGTTGCGCCCTAACAGTATAACTTTGGAAACAGTACTTTTTCTCTTTCAATCGAAGAAAGAGTAAAACCTAATTATATTGTTCAATTATGCCCCGAGAGTGTAAATTTGCAACCTATCGATGCCAACATTCCCAAGAATCAACACCGAACCAACATTAGACTACTCACTATGCTGCTAATGCTTAACTTTGGAAACAAGATTTTTCTCATTCAATCGAACAAAGAGTAAACCTAATTATATTGTTCTATTATGCCCTGAGAGTGTAAATTCACAACGTATCGATGCTAACGTTCACACAAATCAAAACCGGACCAACATTAGACTACAAAGTTGCGCCCTAACAGTATTACTTTAGAAACAGTACTTTTTCTTATTCAATCGAACAAAGTGTAAAACCTAATTATATTGTTCTATTATGCCCCGAGAGTGTAAATATGCAACTTATCGATGCTAACATTCACAAGAATCAAAACCGAACCAACATTAGACTACTCAGTTGCGCGTTAACAGTTTAATTTGGAAAAAGTACTTTTTCTCATTCAATCGAACAAAGAGTAAAACCTAATTATATTGTTCTATTATGCCCCGAGAGTGTAAATTCACAACGTATCGATGCCAACGTTCACAAGAACCAAAACCGGACCAACATTAGACTACTCAGTTGCGCGCTAACAGTATAACTTTGGAAACAGTACTTTTTCTCTTTCAATCGAACAAAGAGTAAAACCTAATTATATTGTTCTATTATGCCCCGAGAGTGTAAATTTGCAACCTATCGATGCCAACATTCACAAGAATCAAAACCGAACCAACATTAGACTACTCAGTTGTGCTAATGCTTTAACTTTGGAAATGCTTCTTTTCTCATTCAATCGAACAAAGAGTAAAACCTCATTATATTGTTCTATTATGCCCCGAGAGTGTAAATTCACAACGTATCAATGCTAACGTTCACACGAACCAAAACCGGACCAACATTAGACTACTCATATACCTAAAAGTATAATTCTAGAAATGAAGATTTTTCTTATTCAATCGAACAAAGTGTAAAACCTAATTATATTGTTCTATTATGCCCCGAGAGTGCAAATTCACAACGTATCGATGCCAACGTTCACAAGAACCAAAACCGGCCAACATTAGACTACTCATTGCGCCCTAACAAAGATAACTTTGGAAACAAGATTTTTCTCATTCAATCGAACAAAGAGTAAAACCTAATTATATTGTGCTATTATGCCCCGAGAGTGTAAATTCACAACGTATCGATGCCAACGTTCACAAGAACCAAAACCGGGCCAACATTAGACTTCTCAGTTGCGCCCTAACAGTATAACTTTGGAAACAGTACTTTTTCTCTTTCACTCGAAGAAAGAGTAAAACCTAATTATATTGTTCAATTATGTCCCGAGAGTGTAAATTTGCAACCAATCGATGCCAACATACACAAGAATCAAAACCGAACCAACATTAGACTACTGCTGCTAACAGTTTAACTTTGGAAACAGTACTTTTTCTCATTCAATCGAACAAAGAGTAAAACCTAATTATTTTGTTCTATTTTTCCCCGAGAGAGTAAATTCGCACCGTATCGTTGCCAACGTTCACAAGAACCAAAACCGACCAACATTAGACTACTCTGCGCCCTAACAAAGATAACTTTGGAAACAAGATTTTTCTCATTCAGTCGAACAAAGATTAAAACCTAATTATATTGTTCTATTATGCCCCGAGAGTGTAAATTCACAACGTATCGATGCTAACGTTCACACGAACCAAAACCGGACCAACATTAGACTACTCAGTTGCGCCCTAACAGTATACCTTTAGAAACCGTACTTTTTCTTATTCAATCGAACAAAGTGTAAAACCTAATTATATTGTTCTATTATGCCCCGAGAGTGTAAATTTGCAACCTATCGATGCCAACATTCACAAGAATCAAAACCGAACCAACATTAGACTACTCATGCTGCTAATGCTTAAATTTGGAAACAAGATTTTTCCTCATTCAATCGAACAAAGAGTAAAACCTAATTATATTGTTCTATTATGCCCCGAGAGTGTAAATTCACAACGTATCGATGCCAACGTTCACAAGAACCAAAACCGGCCAACATTACACTACATAGTTGCTCCCTAACAAAGATATCTTTTGAAACAAGATTTTTTTCTCATTCAATCGAACAAAGTTCAAAACCTAATTATATTGTTCTATTATGCCCCGAGAGTGTAAATTCACAACGTATCGATGCAAACGTTCACAAGAACCAAAACCGGGCCAACATTAGACTACTCAGTTGCGCCCTAACAGTATAACTTTGGAAACAGTACTTTTTCTCTTTCACTCGAAGAAAGAGTAAAACCTAATTATATTGTTCAATTATGTCCCGAGAGTGTAAATTTGCAACCAATCGATGCCAACATACACAAGAATCAAAACCGAACCAACATTAGACTACTCATTGCTAACGCTTAACTTTGGAAACAGTACTTTTTCTCATTCAATCGAACAAAGAGTAAAACCTAATTATTTTTTTCTATTTTTCCCCGAGAGAGTAAATTCGCACCGTATCGTTGCCAACGTTCACAAGAACCAAAACCGGACCAACATTAGACTACTCACTTGCGCCTAACAAGATAACTTTGGAAACAAGACTTTTCTCATTCAAATAACAAAGTTCAAAACCAAATTATATTGTTCTATTATGCCCCGAGAGTGTAAATTCACAACGTATCGATGCAAACGTTCACAAGAACCAAAACCGGGCCAACATTAGACTACTCAGTTGCGCCCTAACAGTATAACTTTGGAAACAGTACTTTTTCTCTTTCAATCGAACAAAGAGTAAAACCTAATTATATTGTTCTATTTTGCCCCGAGAGTGTAAATTTGCAACCTATCGATGCCAACATTCACAAGAATCAAAACCAAACCAACATTAGACTCATGCTGCTAATGCTTTAACTTTGGAAACAGTACTTTTTCTCATTCAATCGAACAAAGAGTAAAACCTCATTATATTGTTCTATTATGCCCCGAGAGTGTAAATTCACAACGTATCAATGCTAACGTTCACACGAACCAAAACCGACCAACATTAGACTACTCAGTTGCGCCCTAACAGTATAACTTTATAAACAGTACTTTTTCTTATTCAATCGAACAAAGTGTAAAACCTAATTATATTGTTCTATTATGCCCCGAGAGTGCAAATTCACAACGTATCGATGCCAACGTTCACAAGAACCAAAACCGGGCCAACATTAGACTACTCAGTTGCGCCCTAACAGTATAACTTTGGAAACAGTACATTTTCTCTTTCACTCGAAGAAAGAGTAAAACCTAATTATTTTGTTCTATTTTTCCCCGAGAGAGTAAATTCGCACCGTATCGTTGCCAACGTTCACAAGAACCAAAACCGGACCAACATTAGACTACACAGTTGCGCCTAACAAAGATAACTTTGGAAACAAGATTTTTCTCGTTCTCGAACAAAAATTAAAACCTAATTATATTGTTCTATTATGCCCCGAGAGGGTAAATTCACAACGTATCGATGCCAACGTTCACAAGAACCAAAACCGGCCAACATTAGACTACTCTTGCGCCCTAACAAGATAACTTTGGAAACAAGATTTTTCTCTTTCACTCAAGAAAGAGTAAAACCTAATTATATTGTTCAATTATGTCCCGAGAGTGTAAATTTGCAACCAATCGATGCCAACATACACAAGAATCAAAACCGAACCAACATTAGACTACTCAATTGCTGCTAACGCTTAACTTTGGAAACAAGATTTTTCTCATTCAATCGAACAAACAAGAAAAAACCTAATTATTTTGTTCTATTTTTCCCCGAGAGAGTAAATTCGCACCGTATCGTTGCCAACGTTCACAAGAACCAAAACCGGACCAACATTAGACTACTCAGTTGCGCCCTAACAGAGTATAACTTTGGAAACAAGATTTTTCTCATTCAATCGAACAAAGATTAAAACCTAATTATATTGTTCTATTATGCCCCGAGAGTGTAAATTCACAACGTATCGATGCTAACGTTCACACGAACCAAAACCGGACCGACATTAGACTACTCAGTTGCGCCTTAACAGTATAACTTTAGAAACCGTACTTTTTCTTATTCAATCGAACAAAGTGTAAAACCTAATTATATTGTTCTATTATGCCCCGAGAGTGTAAATTTGCAACCTATCGATGCCAACATTCACAAGAATCAAAACCGAACCAACATTAGACTACCTGCGCTGCTTAACAGCTTAAATTTGGAAACAAGATTTCTTCCTCATTCAATCGAACAAAGAGTAAAACCTAATTATATTGTTCTATTATGCCCCGAGAGTGTAAATTCACAACGTATCGATGCCAACGTTCACAAGAACCAAAACCGGGCCAACATTACACTACATAGTTGCGCCCTAACAAAGATATCTTTTGAAACAAGATTTTTCTCATTCAATCGAACAAAGTTCAAAACCTAATTATATTGTTCTATTATGCCCCGAGAGTGTAAATTCACAACGTATCGATGCAAACGTTCACAAGAACCAAAACCGGGCCAACATTAGCCTACTCAGTTGCGCCCTAACAGTATAACTTTGGAAACAGTACTTTTTCTCTTTCACTCGAAGAAAGAGTAAAACCTAATTATATTGTTCAATTATGTCCCGAGAGTGTAAATTTGCAACCAATCGATGCCAACATACACAAGAATCAAAACCGAACCAACATTAGACTACTCATGCTGCTAATGCTTAACTTTGGAAACAGTACTTTTTCTCATTCAATCGAACAAAGAGTAAAACCTAATTATTTTGTTCTATTTTTCCCCGAGAGAGTAAATTCGCACCGTATCGTTGCCAACGTTCACAAGAACCAAAACCGACCAACATTAGACTACTCGCGCCTAACAAGATAACTTTGGAAACAAGATTTTTCTCATTCAATCGAACAAAGAGTAAAACCTAATTATATTGTTCTATTATGCCCCGAGAGTGTAAATTCACAACGTATCGATGCTAACGTTCACACGAACCAAAACCGGGCCAACATTAGACTACACAGTTGCGCCCTAACAGTATAACTTTAGAAACAGTACTTTTTCTTATTCAATCGAACAAAGTGTAAAACCTAATTATATTGTTCTATTATGCCCCGAGAGTGTAAATTTGCAACCTATCGATGCCAACATTCACAAGAATCAAAACCGAACCAACATTAGACTACTCATGCTGCTAACAGCTTAACTTTGGAAACAAGATTTTTTCTTATTCAATCGAACAAAGAGTAAAACCTAATTATATTGTTCTATTATGCCCCGAGAGTGTAAATTCACAACGTATCGATGCCAACGTTCACAAGAACCAAAACCGGGCCAACATTACACTACATAGTTGAGCCCTAACAGTATATCTTTTGAAACAGTACTTTTTCTCATTCAATCGAACATAGTTCAAAACCTAATTATATTGTTCTATTATGCCCCGAGAGTGTAAATTCACAACGTATCGATGCAAACGTTCACAAGAACCAAAACCGGGCCAACATTAGACTACTCAGTTGCGCCCTAACAGTATAACTTTGGAAACAGTACTTTTTCTCTTTCAATCGAACAAAGAGTAAAACCTAATTATATTGTTCTATTTTGCTCCGAGAGTGTAAATTTGCAACCTATCGATGCCAACATTCACAAGAATCAAAACCAAACCAACATTAGACTACTCAACATGCTGCTAATGCTTAACTTTGGAAACAGTACTTTTTCTCATTCAATCGAACAAAGAGTAAAACCTCATTATATTGTTCTATTATGCCCCGAGAGTGTAAATTCACAACGTATCAATGCTAACGTTCACACGAACCAAAACCGACCAACATTAGACTACTCGCTTGCGCCTAAAAGTATAACTTTAGAAACAAGATTTCTTTTTCTTATTCAATCGAACAAAGTGTAAAACCCAATTATATTGTTCTATTATGCCCCGAGAGTGCAAATTCACAACGTATCGATGCCAACGTTCACAAGAACCAAAACCGGCCAACATTAGACTACTCTTGCGCCCTAACAAAGATAACTTTGGAAACAAAGATTTTTCTCTTTCAATCGAAGAAAGAGTAAAACCTAATTATTTTGTTCTATTTTTCCCCGAGAGAGTAAATTCGCACCGTATCGTTGCCGACGTTCACAAGAACCAAAACCGACCAACATTAGACTACACTTGCGCCTAACAAAGATAACTTTGGAAACAGTACTTTTTCTCGTTCAGTCGAACAAAAATTAAAACCTAATTATATTGTTCTATTATGCCCCGAGAGTGTAAATTCACAACGTATCGATGCCAACGTTCACAAGAACCAAAACCGACCAACATTAGACTACTCGCTTGCGCCCTAACAAGATAACTTTGGAAATGATTTTTCTCTTTCAATCGAAGAAAGAGTAAAACCTAATTATATTGTTCAATTATGCCCCGAGAGTGTAAATTTGCAACCTATCGATGCCAACATTCCCAAGAATCAACACCGAACCAACATTAGACTACTCAGTTGCGCGCTAACAGTTTAAATTTGGAAACAAGATTTTTTTCTCATTCAATCGAACAAAGAGTAAAACCTAATTATATTGTTCTATTATGCCCCGAGAGTGTAAATTCACAACGTATCGATGCTAACGTTCACACGAACCAAAACCGGACCAACATTAGACTACTCAGTTGCGCCCTAACAAAGATAACTTTAGAAACAAGATTTTTTTCTTATTCAATCGAACAAAGTGTAAAACCTAATTATATTGTTCTATTATGCCCGAGAGTGTAAATTTGCAACTTATCGATGCTAACATTCACAAGAATCAAAACCGAACCAACATTAGACTACTCATGCTGCTAACAGCTTAATTTCGAAACAAGATTTTTTCTCATTCAATCGAACAAAGAGTAAAACCTAATTATATTGTTCTATTATGCCCCAAGAGTGTAAATTCACAACGTATCGATGCCAACGTTCACAAGAACCAAAACCGGCCAACATTAGACTACACAGCTGCGCCTAACAAAGATATCTTTTGAAACAAGATTTTTCTCATTCAATAGAACAAAGTGCAAAACCTAATTATATTGTTCTATTATGCCCGAGAGTGTAAATTTGCAACGTATCGATGCCAACGTTTACAAGAACCAAAACTGAACCAACATTAGACTACTCACTTGCGCGTTAACAGTTTAACTTTCGAAACAGTACTTTTTCTTATTAAATCGAACAAAGTGTAAAACCTAATTATATGGTCCTATTATGCCCGAGAGTGTAAATTTGCAACCTATCGATGCCAACATTCACAAGAATCAAAACCGAACCAACATTAGACTACTCATGCGTTAACGCTTTAACTTTGGAAACAAGATTTTCCTCATTCAATCGAACAAAGAGTAAAACCTAATTATATTGTTCTATTATGCCCCGAGAGTGTAAATTCACAACGTATCGATGCCAACGTTCACAAGAACCAAAACCGGCCAACATTACACTAACAAAGATATCTTTTGAAACAAGATTTTTCTCATTCAATCGAACAAAGTTCAAAACCTAATTATATTGTTCTATTATGCCCCGAGAGTGTAAATTCACAACGTATCGATGCAAACGTTCACAAGAACCAAAACCGGCCAACATTAGACTACTCTGCGCTTAACAAAGATAACTTTGGAAACAAGATTTTTCTCTTTCAATCGAACAAAGAGTAAAACCTAATTATATTGTTCTATTTTGCCCCGAGTGTGTAAATTTGCAACCTATCGATGCCAACATTCACAAGAATCAAAACCAAACCAACATTAGACTACTCAATAATGCTGCTATCAGCTTAACTTTGGAAATAGTACTTTTTCTCATTCAATCGAACAAAGAGTAAAACCTCATTATATTGTTCTATTATGCCCCGAGAGTGTAAATTCACAACGTATCAATGCTAACGTTCACACGAACCAAAACCGACCAACATTAGACTACTCGCTTGTGCCCTAAAAGTATAACTTTAGAAACAAGATTTTTCTTATTCAATCGAACAATGTGTAAAACCTAATTATATTGTTCTATTATGCCCCGAGAGTGCAAATTCACAACGTATCGATGCCAACGTTCACAAGAACCAAAACCGGGCCAACATTAGACTACTCGCTTGCGCCTAACAAGATAACTTTGGAAACAAGATTTTTCTCTTTCAATCGAAGAAAGAGTAAAACCTAATTATTTTGTTCTATTTTTCCCCGAGAGAGTAAATTCGCACCGTATCGTTGCCGACGTTCACAAGAACCAAAACCGACCAACATTAGACTACACAAATTGCGCCCTAACAAGATAACTTTGGAAACAAAGATTTTTTTCTCGTTCACCGAACAAAAATTAAAACCTAATTATATTGTTCTATTATGCCCCGAGAGTGTAAATTCACAACGTATCGATGCCAACGTTCACAGAACCAAAACCGGCCAACATTAGACTACTCGCTTGCGCCTAACAAGATAACTTTGGAAACAATGCTTTTTCTCTTTCAATCGAAGAAAGAGTAAAACCTAATTATATTGTTCAATTATGCCCCGAGAGTGTAAATTTGCAACCTATCGATGCCAACATTCCCAAGAATCAACACCGAACCAACATTAGACTACTTAGTTGCGCGTTAACAGTTTAAATTTGGAAATGTAAAGATTTTTTCTCATTCAATCGAACAAAAAGTAAAACCTAATTATATTGTTCTATTATGCCCCGAGAGTGTAAATTCACAACGTATCGATGCTAACGTTCACACGAACCAAAACCGGACCAACATTAGACTACTCAGTTGCGCCCTAACAGTATAACTTTAGAAACAAGATTTTTCTCATTCAATCGAACAAAGTGTAAAACCTAATTATATTGTTCTATTATGCCCCGAGAGTGTAAATTTGCAACTTATCGATGCTAACATTCACAAGAATCAAAACCGAACCAACATTAGACTACTCATGCTGCTAACAGCTTAATTTCGAAACAAGATTTTTTCTCATTCAATCGAACAAAGAGTAAAACCTAATTATATTGTTCTATTATGCCCCAAGAGTGTAAATTCACAACGTATCGATGCCAACGTTCACAAGAACCAAAACCGGCCAACATTAGACTACACAACTTGCGCCTAACAAGATATCTTTTGAAACAAGATTTTTCTAATTCAATAGAACAAAGTGCAAAACATAATTATATTGTTCTATTATGCCCCGAGAGTGTAAATTCACAACGTATCGATGCCAACGTTCACAAGAACCAAAACCAGGCCAACATTAGACTACTCAGTTGCGCCCTAACAGTATAACTTTGGAAACAAGATTTTTCTTATTCAATCGAACAAAGTGTAAAACCTAATTATATTGTTCTATTATGCCCCGAGAGTGTAAATTTGCAACCTATCGATGCCAACATTCACAAGAATCAAAACCGAACCAACATTAGACTACTCATGCTGCTAACAGCTTTAACTTTGGAAACAAGATTTCTTCCTCATTCAATCGAACAAAGAGTAAAACCTAATTATATTGTTCTATTATGCCCCGAGAGTGTAAATTCACAACGTATCGATGCCAACGTTCACAGGAAACAAAACCCGGCCAACATTACACTACATAGTTGCGCCCTAACAGTATATCTTTTTAAACAGTACTTTTTCTCATTCAATCGAACAAAGTTCAAAACCTAATTATATTGTTCTATTATGCCCCGAGAGTGTAAATTCACAATGTATCGATGCCAACGTTAACAAGAACCAAAACCGGGCCAACATTAGACTACTCATTGCGCCTAACAAAGATAACTTTGGAAAGATTTTTCTCATTCAATCGAACAAAGAGTAAAACCTAATTATATTGTTCTATTATGCCCCGAGAGTGTAAATTTGCAACCTATCGATGCCAACATTCACAAGAATCAAAACCAAACCAACATTAGACTACTGCTGCTAATGCTTTAACTTTGGAAACAGTACTTTTTCTCATTCAATCGAACAAAGAGTAAAACCTCATTATATTGTTCTATTATGCCCCGAGAGTGTAAATTCACAACGTATCAATGCTAACGTTCACACGAACCAAAACCGGACCAACATTAGACTACTGCTTGCGCCTAAAAGTATAACTTTAGAAACAAGATTTTTCTTATTCAATCGAACAATGTGTAAAACCTAATTATATTGTTCTATTATGCCCCGAGAGTGCAAATTCACAACGTATCGATGCCAACGTTCACAAGAACCAAAACCGGGCCAACATTAGACTACTCGCGCCTAACAAAGATAACTTTGGAAACAAGAATTTTTCTCTTCAATCGAAGAAAGAGTAAAACCTAATTATTTTGTTCTATTTTTCCCCGAGAGAGTAAATTCGCACCGTATCGTTGCCGACGTTCACAAGAACCAAAACCGGACCAACATTAGACTACACAGTTGCGCCTAACAAAGATAACTTTGGAAACAAGATTTTTTTCTCGTTCAGTCGAACAAAGAGTAAAACCTAATTATATTGTTCTATTATGCCCCGAGAGTGTAAATTCACAACGTATCGATGCCAACGTTCACAAGAACCAAAACCGGACCAACATTAGACTACTCAGTTGCGCCCTAACAGTATAACTTTGGAAACAGTACTTTTTCTCTTTCAATCGAAGAAAGAGTAAAACCTAATTATATTGTTCAATTATGCCCCGAGAGTGTAAATTTGCAACCTATCGATGCCAACATTCCCAAGAATCAACACCGAACCAACATTAGACTACTCAGTTGCGCGTTAACAGTTTAAATTTGGAAACAGTACTTTTTCTCATTCAATCGAACAAAGAGTAAAACCTAATTATATTGTTCTATTATGCCCCAAGAGTGTAAATTCACAACGTATCGATGCTAACGTTCACACGAACCAAAACCGGACCAACATTAGACTACAAAGTTGCGCCCTAACAGTATAACTTTAGAAACAAGATTTTTCTCATTCAATCGAACATAGAGAAAAACCTAATTATATTGTTCTATTACGCCCCGAGAGTGTAAATTTGCAACGTATCGATGCCAACGTTTACAAGAACCAAAACCGGGCCAACATTAGACTACTCACGCCAAACAAGATAACTTTAGAAACAAAGATTTTTCTCTTTCAATCGAACAAAGAGTAAAACCTAATTATATTGTTCTATTATGCCCCGAGAGTGTAAATTTGCAACCTATCGATGCCAACATTCACAAGAATCAAAACCGAACCAACATTAGACTACTTAGTTTTAACTTTTGAAATAGTACTTTTTCTCATTCAATCGAACAAAGAGTAAAACCTCATTATATCGTTCTATTATGCCCCGAGAGTGTAAATTCACAACGTATCGATGCTAACGTTCACACGAACCAAAACCGGACCAACATTAGACTACTCAGTTGCGCCCTAACAGTATATCTTTTGAAAAAGTACTTTTTCACATTCAATCGAACAAAGTGCAAAACCTAATTATATTGTTCTATTATGCCCCGAGAGTGTAAATTCACAACGTATCGATGTCAACGTTCACAAGAACCAAAACCGGGCCAACATTAGACTTCAGCTCCGCCCAACAATATCTTTTGAAACGATTTTTTCTCTTTCAATCGAACAAAGTGCAAAACCTAATTATATTGTTCTATTATGCCCCGAGAGTGTAAATTCACAACGTATCGATGCCAACGTTCACAAGAACCAAAACCGGTCCAACATTAGACTACTCAGTTGCGCCTAACAAAGATAACTTTAGAAACCGTACTTTTTCTTATTCAATCGAACAAAGTGTAAAACCTAATTATATTGTTCTATTATGCCCCGAGAGTGTAAATTTGCAACCTATCGATGCCAACATTCACAAGAATCAAAACCGAACCAACATTAGACTACTTAGTTGTGCGTTAACAAGATAACTTTGGAAACAAGATTTTTCTCTTTCAATCGAACAAAGAGTAAAACCTAATTATATTGTTCTATTATGCCCCGAGAGTGTAAATTTGCAACCTATCGATGCCAACATTCACGAGAATCAAAACCAAACCAACATTAGACTACTGCAGTGAATGCTTTAACTTTGGAAACATTACTTTTTCTCATTCAATCGAACAAAGAGTAAAACCTCATTATATTGTTCTATTATGCCCCGAGAGTGTAAATTCACAACGTATCAATGCTAACGTTCACACGAACCAAAACCGGACCAACATTAGACTACTCAGTTGCGCCCTAACAGTATAACTTTAGGAACAGTACTTTTTCTTATTCAATCGAACAAAGTGTAAAACCTAATTATATTGTTCTATTTTTCCCCGAGAGTGTAAATTCACAACGTATCGATGCCAACATACACAAGAACCAAAACTGGGCCAACATTAGACTACTCAGTTGCGCCATAACAGTATAACTTTGGAAATAGTACATTTTCTCTTTCAATCGAAGAAAGAGTAAAACTAATTATATTGTTCAATTATGCCCCGAGAGTGTAAATTTGCAACCAATCGATGCCAACATACACAAGAATCAAAACCGAACCAACATTAGACAACTGAGTTGCGCGTTAACAGTTTAACTTTGGAAACAAGATTTTTCTCATTCAATCGAACAAAGAGTAAAACCTAATTATATTATTCTATTATGCCCGAGAGTGTAAATTCACAACGTATCGATGCTAACGTTCACACGAACCAACCGACCAACATTAGACTACTCTTGCGCCTAAAAGTATAACTTTAGAAACAAGATTTTTCTTATTCAATCGAACAAAGTGTAAAACCTAATTATATTGTTCTATTATGCCCCGAGAGTGCAAATTCACAATGTATCGATGCCAACGTTCACAAGAACCAAAACCGGGCCAACATTAGACTACTCAGTTGCGCCCTAACAGTATAACTTTGGAAACAAGATTTTTCTCTATCAATCGAAGAAAGAGTAAAACCTAATTATATTGTTCTATTTTGCCCCGAGAGAGCAAATTCGCACCGTATCGTTGCCAACGTTCACAAGAACCAAAACCGGACCAACATTAGACTACTCGCTTGCGCCTAACAAAGATAACTTTGGAAACAAGATTTTTCTCATTCAGTCGAACAAAGAGTAAAACCTAATTATATTGTTCTATTATGCCCCGAGAGTGTAAATTCGCAACGTATCGATGCCAACGTTCACAAGAACCAAAACCGGGCCAACATTAGACTACTCTGTTGCGCCCTAACAGTATAACTTTGGAAAGATTTTTCTCTCTTTCAATCGAAGAAAGAGTAAAACCTAATTATATTGTTCAATTATGCCCCGAGAGTGTAAATTTGCAACCTATCGATGCCAACATTCACAAGAATCAACACAGAACCAACATTAGACTACTCATGCTGCTAATGCTTAACTTTGAAATCGTATTTTTTCTCATTCAATCGAACAAAGAGTAAAACCTAATTATATTATTTTATTATGCCCCGAGAGTGTAAATTCACAACGTATCGATGCTAACGTTCACACGAACCAAAACCGGACCAACATTAGACTACAATTTAAAAGCCTAAATGATAACTCTTTTAGAATGTTTCTTATTCAATCGAACAACGTGTAAAACCTAATTATATTGTTCTATTATACCCCAAGAGTGTAAATTTGCAACTTATCGATGCTAACATTCACAAGAACCAAAACCGAACCAACATTAGACTATGCTGCTACGCTTAATTTGGAAACAAGATTTTTTCTCATTCAATCGAACAAAGAGTAAAACCTAATTATATTGTTCTATTACGCCCCGAGAGTGTAAATTTGCAATGTATCGATGCCAACGTTCACAAGAACCAAAACCGGCCAACGTTAGACTACACAGCTTGCGCCCAACAAAGATATCTTTTGAAACAAGATTTTTCTCATTCAATCGAACAAAGTGCAAAACCTAATTATATTGTTCTATTATGCCCCGAGAGTGTAAATTCACAACGTATCGATGCCAACGTTCACAAGAACCAAAACCGGGCCAACATTAGACTACTCCTTGCGCCCTAACAAAGATAACTTTGGAAACAAGATTTTTCTCTTTCAATCGAACAAAGAGTAAAACCAAATTATATTGTTCTATTATGCCCCGAGAGTGTAAATTTGCAACCTATCGATGCCAACATTCACAAGAATCAAAACTGAACCAACATTAGACTACTTAGTTGTGCGTTAACAGTTTAACTTTGGAAACTGTACTTTTTCTCATTCAATCGAACAAAGAGTAAAACCTAATTATATTGTTCTATTATGCCCCGAGAGCGTAAATTCACAACGTATCGATGCTAACGTTCACACGAACCAGAACCGACCAACATTAGACTACACAAATTGCGCCTAACAAGATAACTTTAGAAACAAGATTTTTCTTATTCAATCGAACAAAGTGTAAAACCTAATTATATTGTTTTATTATGCCCCGAGAGTGTAAATTTGCAACTTATCGATGCTAACATTCACAAGAATCAAAACCGAACCAACATTAGACTACTCAAGCTGCTTAACAGCTTAATTTGGAACAAGATTTTTCTCATTCAATCGAACAAAGAGTAAAACCTAATTATATTGTTCTATTATGCCCCGAGAGTGTAAATTCACAACGTATCGATGCCAACGTTCACAAGAACCAAAACCGGCCAACGTTAGACTACACATTGCGCCCAACAAGATATCTTTTGAAACAAGATTTTTCTCATTCAATCGAACAAAGTGCAAAACCTAATTATATTGTTCTATTATGCCCCGAGAGTGTAAATTCACAACGTATCGATGCCAACGTTCACAAGAACCAAAACCGGCCAACATTAGACTACTCATTGCGCCCTAACAAGATAACTTTGGAAACAAGATTTTTCTCTTTCAATCGAAGAAAGAGTAAAACCTAATTATATTGTTCTATTATGCCCCGAGAGTGTAAATTTGCAACCTATCGATGCCAACATTCACAAGAATCAAAACCGAACCAACATTAGACTACTTAGTTGTGCGTTAACAGTTTAACTTTGGAAACAGTACTTTTTCTCATTCAATCGAACAAAGAGTAAAACCTCATTATATCGTTCTATTATGCCCCGAGAGTGTAAATTCACAACGTATCAATGCTAACGTTCACACGAACCAAAACCGGACCAACATTAGACTACTCAGTTGCGCCTAACAAAGATAACTTTAGAAACAAGATTTTTCTTATTCAATCGAACAAAGTGTAAAACCTAATTATATTGTTCTATTATGCCCCGAGAGTGTAAATTCACAACGTATCGATGCCAACGTTCCCAAGAACCAAAACCGGCCAACATTAGACTACGCGCCCTAACAGTATAACTTTGGAAACAGTACATTTTCTCTTTCAATCGAAGAAAGAGTAAAACCTAATTATATTGTTCAATTATGCCCCGAGAGAGTAAATTTGCAACCAATCGATGCCCACATACACAAGAATCAAAACCGAACCAACATTAGACTACTCGCTGCTAACAGCTTAACTTTGGAAATGATTTTTCTCATTCAATCGAACAAAGAGTAAAACCTAATTATATTATTCTATTATGCCCCGAGAGTGTAAATTCACAACGTATCGATGCTAACGTTCACACGAACAAGAACCGGACCAACATTAGACTACTCTCTAAAAGTATAACTTTAGAAACAAGATTTTTCTTATTCAATCGAACAAAATGTAAAACCTAATTATATTGTTCTATTATGCCCCGAGAGTGCAAATTCACAATGTATCGATGCCAACGTTCACAAGAACCAAAACCGGGCCAACATTAGACTACTCAGTTGCGCCCTAACAGTATAACTTTGGAAACAAGATTTTTCTCTTTCAATCAAGAAAGAGTAAAACCTAATTATTTTGTTCTATTTTTCCCCGAGAGAGTAAATTCGCACCGTATCTGCCAACGTTCACAAGAACCAAAACCGGACCAACATTAGACTACTCGCTGCGCCCTAACGATAACTTTGGAAACAAGATTTTTCTCATTCACGAACAAAGATTAAAACCTAATTATATTGTTCTATTATGCCCCGAGAGTGTAAATTCACAACGTATCGATGCCAACGTTCACAAGAACCAAAACCGGCCAACATTAGACTACTTAGTTGCGCCTAACAAAGATAACTTTGGAAACAAGATTTTTCTCTTTCAATCGAAGAAAGAGTAAAACCTAATTATATTGTTCAATTATGCCCCGAGAGTGTAAATTTGCAACCTATCGATGCCAACATTCACAAGAATCAACACCGAACCAACATTAGACTATGCTAATGCTTAACTTTGGAAACAAAGATTTTTCTCATTCAATCGAACAAAGAGTAAAACCTAATTATATTGTTCTATTATGCCCCGAGAGTGTAAATTCACAACGTATCGATGCTAACGTTCACACGAACCAAAACCGGACCAACATTAGACTACACTTGCGCCTAACAAGATAACTTTAGAAACAAAGATTTTTCTTATTCAATCGAACAAAGTGTAAAACCTAATTATATTGTTTTATTATGCCCGAGAGTGTAAATTTGCAACTTATCGATGCTAACATTCACAAGAAGCAAACCCGGACCAACATAAGACTTCTCAGTTGCGCGTTAGCAGTTTAACTTTGGAAACAGTACTTTTTCTCATTCGATCGAACAAAGAGTAAAACCTAATTATATTGTTCTATTATGCCCCGAGAGTGTAAATTCACAACGTATCGATGCTAACGTTCACACGAACCAAAACCGGACCAACATTAGACTACATAGTTGCGCCCAAAAAGTATAACTTTAGAAACAGTACTCTTTCTTATTCAATCGAACAAAGTGTAAAACCTAATTATATTGTTCTATTATGCCCCGAGAGTGCAAATTCACAACGTATCCATGCCAACGTTCACAAGAACCAAAACCGGCCAACATTAGACTACTCATTGCACCCTAACAAAGATAACTTTGGAAACAAGATTTTTCTCTATCAATCGAAGAAAGAGTAAAACCTAATTATTTTGTTCTATTTTTCCCCGAGAGAGTAAATTCGCACCGTATCGTTGCCAACGTTCACAAGAACCAAAACCGGACCAACATTAGACTACTCAGTTGCGCCTAACAAAGATAACTTTGGAAACAAAGATTTTTCTCATTCAATCGAACAAAGAGTAAAACCTAATTATATTGTTCTATTATGCCCCGAGAGTGTAAATTTGCAACGTATCGATGCCAACGTTCACAAGAACCAAAACCGGACCAACATTAGACTACTTAGTTGCGCCTTAACAGTTTAACTTTGGAAACAAGATTTTTCTCTTTCAATCGAAGAAAGAGTAAAACCTAATTATTTTGTTCTATTATGCCCCGAGAGTGTAAATTTGCAACGTATCGATGCCAACGTTCACAAGAATCAACAGAACCAACATTAGACTACTCGCTGCGCTTAACGCTTTAACTTTGGAAACGTACTTTTTCTCATTCAATCGAACAAAGAGTAAAACCTAATTATATTGTTCTATTATGCCGAGAGTGTAAATTCACAACGTATCGATGCTAACGTTCACACGAACCAAAACCGACCAACATTAGACTACACATTGCGCCTAACAAAGATAACTTTAGAAACAAGATTTTTCTTATTCAATCGAACAAAGTGTAAAACCTAATTATATTGTTTTATTATGCCCGAGAGTGTAAATTTGCAACTTATCGATGCTAACATTCACAAGAATCAAAACCGAACCAACATTAGACTACTCATGCGCTTAACGCTTAATTTGGAAACAAGATTTTTCTCATTCAATCGAACAAAGAGTAAAACCTAATTATATTGTTCTATTATGCCCCGAGAGTGTAAATTCACAACGTATCGATGCCAACGTTCACAAGAACCAAAACCGGCCAACGTTAGACTACACAAATTGCGCCTCAACAAGATATCTTTTGAAACAAGATTTTTTTCTCATTCAATCGAACAAAGTGCAAAACCTAATTATATTGTTCTATTATGCCCCGAGAGTGTAAATTCACAACGTATCGATGCCAACGTTCACAAGAACCAAAACCGGCCAACATTAGACTACTCTTGCGCCTAACAAAGATAACTTTGGAAACAAGATTTTTCTCTTTCAATCGAACAAAGAGTAAAACCAAATTATATTGTTCTATTATGCCCCGAGAGTGTAAATTTGCAACCTATCGATGCCAACATTCACAAGAATCAAAACCGAACCAACATTAGACTACTTAGTTGCGCGTTAAGCTTAACTTTGGAAATCGTACTTTTTCTCATTCAATCGAACAAAGAGTAAAACCTAATTATATTATTCTATTATGCCCCGAGAGTTTAAATTCACAACGTATCGATGCTAACGTTCACACGAACCAAAACCGGACCAACATTAGACTACACAGTTGCGCCCTAACAGTATAACTTTAGAAACAGTACTTTTTCTTATTCAATCGAACAAAGTGTAAAACCTAATTATATTGTTTTATTATGCCCCGAGAGTGTAAATTTGCAACTTATCGATGCTAACATTCACAAGAATCAAAACCGAACCAACATTAGACTACTCGCCATGCTGCTTAACGCTTAATTTGGAAAGATTTTTCTCATTCAATCGAACAAAGAGTAAAACCTAATTATATTGTTCTATTATGCCCTGAGAGTGTAAATTCACAACGTATCGATGCTAACGTTCACACGAACCAAAACCGGACCAACGCAGTGTCACGCCCGTGGCCGCCAATTTGGTCGCACGGCCCATCATCGTACGCCGAACGGACAAAGACTCTCCCCGTCCGCCCAAGGCTCAACAACGAGTCATGTACAAGAAGATTCCCTGTGCAATCAAACTCATAGCATACATGACAAAATTAAGCACAAGAGTGCTAACCAACAAGAGCAAGTGATACAAGTAAAATCATACAAGTACAAAGAGAGGAATACCTAACTATTACATTCGAGCTTTATACATCATTCACCATTTACAACAAGCTAAACTTTTGAACTTGCAAAATGGATACATACATACACAAACTCTCAACCTCACCCCTATACAGCATCTACACTCATATACATGTCGGTGTCTCTAATGCAAAAAGGGTGGCCGCAACCTCGGTCTAGGGCGCTATGCCCTTGCCACGATCCTCGCCTGGCGCACTCGCACTAGGCCCTGTAATAGTAGTGGGATGAGAACTAACTTCCTTAGTTCCCAGTGGGCTCGGCCGCCGACCTCACCGATCTCCCCACTAGGTCCATAGGGCATAAACATGTACATATAGATAGATAGATAGATAGATATGGAAAGCAGTAAATCATTCTAAGTCATCTATCCTACTATGCCCAAACCATAAGTAAGCATGCTCAATATAGTATTAAATAAACTACCATGCTACTATGCTCAAAAGAAACTATGTTCTTTACTTTGTCAAATCTCTCGGCTTACCCTCAAGCTTCGCCACGACTCACTCAATCCCCGGGCAAGCGGCACTCGCCACTCGTCTACCCGACGACCGTCTCGCCGGACAGTACGTTAGTCCATGGGCAGTACGTTAGCCCCTCGTGTGACAAACTCCGAGTGCACGCTTGTGCGGAGCGACCGCCTACAAGCTCGAACGTACACGTGAGTATGATCCAATCCTCACTCTCGAGGATACCCCGTCAACTAAAGGTGAAATCTCTCAAAGCTATCATCTCTAGCTGAATATGCCCAGTGTACCTCTACACACTAGTTCGACAGGTTCTTGATAATGTCCTTGCTTACTAGATGCCACTCGATCTAGGTTCTCATTTGTCTAGATGTCATTCATTCTAGGTTATCATTTCTCCTAGATGCCACTCGATCTATATTGTCAATGTCCTTTGTTTGCTACTCATACAAGTTCTTTGCTTAAGGGTTTCTACATGATCATTCACCTTTATTCCTGTATTCTCTCCTAGTGCCCAGCTCGATTTGCTACACTAGCTAGAATACATGCAAATAAAGAGAATATCTCAACCCTATCATGCACTTGACAATTACACTAGATCGACATTACATACTTGTATACATATATGCACAAATAGACATAGGGAGCAGCCCAGCTGCTTCGGACAACACCCCCCACCTTCTATAGTCGCGTCGACTCCACCGGTGCGTTTCGCCAACTTTCCGAAAGCTTCGCCGCACTCTACGGCAATTTGAGCCCAATTAGGCTCCCGACCCGATTCCTGCGCGCTCGCTTGTCGGAATCGCTAACTGACTTCACCGGCGCGCTCGTGAGCCTAAAACCATCGCAAGGATAGGGTCAAATTAGATCAAACCCTAGCCGTGTGTGAAAATGCATTTCGGAGCCCTAGCTCGCAACTACGGCAAAATCGGCCGTAACAAACTCTAGATTTAGGTCTCTAGCAACCGGCTAGTATCTTAGAGTTCATAAAATCCACTTCTAAGGCCAATTAATAAAACCCTAGAGAAATCAAAGCTTTAGAAGTCCAAAGCTTACCTCAAGAAACCCTTCTCTTGATGAAGAGGGAGGCTAGAGAGAGAAACCTTACTCCTCCAAGCTTTTCCCCCAACTTCTTCTTTTTCTTCTTCTCCTTCTTTTCCTTAGAGAGAGAAAGAGAAGAGCCCCTTTACTTTGCTTTGGCTGCAAGAAATGAGAGGGAGAGGAAGAAGCCAAGTCTAAATAGCTCTCTTGATGCCAAAATTACCAAAATGCCCTCCCACACAACCCTCTCAAAACAGCCCAATTTTGGGCATTTTCGGGTGTCAGAATGGCATGAAACTTTAAATCTAGCCTCATAATAATAATCCTGACATACCCTCCAATTTTCAAAATTTTCCGACACTGTGCATTTTCTGCTAATTTATCTGCCCCGTTTCTCACAGAAAATTTTAAATCTTTTGTTTCCGCTCCGATTTCAGCACAGGTAATTTCCAGCGCACTTTTAGCTTACTTAATGCCTTTAATCACTCTAAGGCATTCCTAACTTGACTTTGATCAATTTGAATCATAGTCCAGTTTCTCGTTCGCGATTTCGAGTCCTTACATCCTCCTCCTTAAAAGGAGTTTCGTCTCAGAAACCGAACCAAATCACCCCAATTAACTTTAAACTTTTAAATTTTTTTCTACCTCTCAATTCTCGAAGAGGTGGGGATGATGCTCCTTCATCAAGTCCTCGAGCTCCCACGTGGCTTCACGATCATCGTGATTGCTCCAACGAACCTTCACGTAGGGAATCTCGCGATTTCGCAATTTGCGCACCTCTCGCGCAATAATCGACACCGGGAACTCTTCATATGTTAGATCATCTTGCAGTTCCGGTGGGTCATACACCAAAGCGTGCGCGGGGTCGTGAAAATACTTACGAAGGTTGGAGACGTGAAATACGTTGTGAACATCCGCCAACTTCGGTGGCAACGCGAGTCGGCACGCTACCGCTCCAACACGCTCCAATATTTCGTAAGGCCCAATATAACGGGGACTTAGCTTTCCCCGCCCCGAATCGCTTCACGCCTTTCATCGGTGATACTTTAAGAAAAACGCGGTCACCTACCGCGAATTCCAGGTCTCGACGACGCTTATTAGCGTAGCTTCGCTGTCGAGATTGCGCCGTAAGCAACCTTTGGCGCACGATGCGGACTTTCTCTTCCGCCTCTCGCAAAACATCGGGGCCCAAAACCGAACGCTCGCCCACATCACTCCAATGTATCGGGGATCGACACTTTTGCCCATAAAGAGCCTCAAACGGTGGCATCCCGATGCTAGCCTGATAACTGTTGTTGTAGGCGAACTCGGCCATCGGCAAATGACGATACCAACTGCCCCCAAAGTCAATGGCACACGCCCGCAACATATCCTCCGAGAATACGAATAGTCCTCTCGACGTCCATCCGTACGAGGATGAAAAGCGGTGCTAAATTCCCGAGCCGCGTGCCAAGCGCATCTTGCAGTGTTCTTCCAAAAGTGCGAAGTAAACCGGGGATCACGATCCGAGACTATAGACTTCGGAACCCCGTGCAATCGCACTATCTCGCTGAGATAGACCTGCGCCAAACGGTCTCCTGACCACGTAGTGTGGATCGGCAGAAAGTGCGCCGACTTGGTCAAACGATCCACCACTACCCATATCGCATCGTGGCCGCCCGTGGTACGAGGCAAACCGACCACGAAGTCCATGGATACATCCTCCCATTTCCATACGGAATGGGTAAACTTTGTAGCTTGCCCGTCGGGAACCGACGCTCCGCTTTCACTTGTTGGCACACCAAACACTTCGCTACGAAGCGCCCAACATCGGCCTTTATACCCGGCCACCAATAGTGTTGCTTCAAATCTTGATACATCTTGGTGCCGCCCGGGTGATTACTATAAGGAGACCAATGAGCTTCCTCCAAGATCAGCTTACGAATCTCCTCGTTCTCCGGCACACATCGACGGTTCCGAAACCAAAGCGTACCGTCGCATCAACATGGAAATCGCCGCTATGTCCACTCTCTATATCTCGCCGAACCTTTTGGAGAGCCGGATCTGAAGACTGTAATTCCTTTATCCGCTCCAACAAGGTCGGTTGAACAACGAGAGTCATCAAAGTAGTCGAGGTACCCGGAGCTACAACCTCGAGATCTAGTCGACCCATTTCCTTCCACAATGGTTCCTGAGTAGTAACCCAAAGTGCGAGGTTCTCCGCCGACTTTCGACTAAGTGCATCCGCGACAACATTTGCTTTCCCGGGGTGGTAAAGGATCGTAACATCATAATCCTTTAGCAACTCAAGCCACCGCCGCTGTCGCATATTAAGCTCTTTCTGTGTAAATAAGTACTTGAGGCTCTTGTGGTCAGTGTATACCTCACAACGCGCGCCGTATAGGTAATGCCTCCACAACTTGAGAGCAAACACCACTGCGGCTAACTCCAAATCGTGGACTGGGTAATTCTTCTCATAACTCTTCAGCTGGCGGGATGCATAAGCTATCACTCGCCCCCGCTGCATCAGAACACACCCGAGTCCCGAATATGACGCGTCGCTATACACTACAAAATCCTCGTCCTGCACCGGTAGGGCGAGTACCGGAGTAGAAGTTAATTTCTCTTTCAACTCCTTAAAACTCCGATCACACTCGTCACTCCAATTGAACTTGGTGCCCTTCTGCATCAGACGGGTAAGTGGAATCACGATCTTCGAGAAGCCCTCCACAAACCGTAGTAGCCCGCTAAGCCAACAAAGCTCCGACTTCCGTGACATCTGCGGCGCGCCAATCCTTGATCGCTTCAACTTTCTTCGATCAACAAACCCCGCCTCGTAAATAATGTGCCCAAGAAATGCAACTTCCCGCAGCCCAAAAGTCGCACTTCTTTAACCTGGCGTACAACTTCTCCTCCCGAAGGATTTGAAGTACCTCTCTCAAGTGCTCGGCATGCTCCTCAATATTCCGCGAGTACACCAAAATGTCGTCAATGAAGACTACGACAAATCGGTCCAAGCATGCTTTGAAGACACGGTTCATAAGATCCATGAACGCTGCCGGGGCGTTCGTGAGCCCAAATGGCATTACCGTGAATTCATAATGTCCGTACCGCGTGCGGAAAGCGGTCTTCTGAACATCCTCCGGCTTAATCTTTAATTGATGATAGCCCGACTGGAGGTCAATTTTCGAGTACACGCTCGACCCCTGCAGCTGATCGAACAAGTCATCAATACGGGGTAGCGGATACTTATTCTTAACGGTGACCTTGTTCAACTCGCGATAATCAACGCAGAGTCGAAACGAGCCATCCTTCTTCCGCACAAACAATACCGGAGCTCCCCAGGGTGACACACTCGGCTTAATGAATCCTTTATCTAAGAGGTCTTGCAACTGAGATCTCAACTCCTTCAATTCAGCCGGTGCCATTCGATACGGAGCCTTGGATATAGGCGCGGTCCCGGGAGCCAAGTCTATCACGAACTCGATTACCCGGTCGTAGTCCCGGCAACTCCGCAGAAATACGTCGGGAAACTCTCGACCACGGATAACTCTTCAAGTATCGGAGTCGTCCGCTCCACCTCCACAACGGTTGCCAAAAAGGCTACACAACCGCTGTTTACTAACTTTCTCGCCCTTGTCGCCGATACCGTCGTGGCAAAGCGCGAGCTCCGACAAGCTTTATACGTGAACTCTTCTTGTCCCGGCTCACGAAAAGTAAGCAGCCTGCTTTTACAATCGATCGTCACATAGTACTTTGACAACCAATCCATGCCTAATATGACGTCGAAATCCTTCAATCTTTTAAGGATCAACATCCTAATTGCCATCCACCAGTCTCCACTTTGCACTGGGCAAGACCTACACTCTTTGCGGATCACAAAGTCCCGCCCGGGGCCCGACACACGCCAAGTACTCTCACTTAGGCCAAACTCTATACCATGCATTTGTGCAAACGGTCTACTAATAAATGAGTGTGTGGCACCCGTGTCAAACATTGCCCTTGAGCGAATTCCATTGATTAGAATTATACCTGCTACAACATGGCGATCCTCAGCTTCCTCGGTTCCTCGACCCGAGCGGCAAATACCCGTCCGCCGGGGCCGATCGTGTAGACTCAAAGCTGACGCGGCGCCATCGCGCGTCCGTGCCAGATGCCGCCGCAGTGGAATCCCTCCATAATGTGCACGGCGTAGCCGGGCCGATGCAATAGACGGAGCGGGCGAAGCTCCGCCCGACGCTACGAGCAATGTGCCCCGCCCGCCACACTTATAGCACTTGCCTTGGCGCTGATCGCAGCGTGCCGCCCAATGGCCTCCACCGCAAATTACGCACCGCCGTGCTCCATGGCTCCCGCTCTGAGCCCGCGGATACTTCGAGGGTTTCTTAGAACTCGACTGTCTCGAACTGCCGCTAGGTCGCTTCTTCCCTTTCTCTTTATCAAAGGTTTCCCGCTCCTCCCGGACGCACACATTCCCGTGCTCGACCCACAAAGCACGGTCAAGCACCTCCGCGAAGGACGAGAACTTGAAGGAATGAACCGTCCTGAACACGTCGGGCCGAAGTCCCCGAACGAAGCACTCCGCTCGTTCTTGATCTCGTTCGCCACATCGGGAACGCAGCTCACATAATGCGTGAACTCCCGCTCATACTCTCGAACCGACCGTCCACCTTGTTTCAACTTCCCGAAGTCTTCCCGCATCTTTCTCTTATCGCTGTCGGAAAGTACTCCGCGAACATAAGTCGCCGAAACTCCTCCCAATCGATTGGCGGAAGACTAGGAGATCGATCCCGCTTCACTCCCCTCCGCCACAGTCGAGCCCTCTTATCAAAGCAATGAGCGGCCAACTGTACTTTATCACGTTCGGCGTAGGTGTTCTCGAATAATGTCTCCATCGTGGCAAGCCAATTCTCCACGATCCATGGGTCAATCACCTCGCCGTCGAACGTCGGAGAAATTTCATGAACTTCGTGAGAGCCGTGTAGCCACGCTCTCGCTCGGCATCCTCGGCGCCGCATCGAGTGTCGGCCGGAACCCGACGCCGCTGGGGAGCACTTGCCGGCGGGGAATGTGCCGCCACCGGCCGCTGCCATGCCCACACCCTCAGCCACATTCGGCACTTGAACCGAGGGCGCGGGCGGATCCCGGTCCACCGTCGTCGTTGTGGCCGCCGCCGCTGCTTGGCGTTCCACTAGTGCTTGAAGCTGCCCAAATCGAACCTCTTGTCGTTGCATTGCCCCGACAAGCGCCACCATTTGTGCTTGCAGCTCCTGCACCATACTCGTCCCAGCCTGCTCGGGTAGCTCGTCCCGCTCAGGCGACTCCGCTTGCTCGGGCAACTCGCCTTGCCCGGGCAACTCCGCTTGTTCAGGCACTGACGGGGATGCTCCCGGAACGGTCCCACGCGCATAGCGTCTCTTGGGTGCCATTAGCACCTGAAACGCAACAAGTTGGTTAGCAACTCAAACCAACACTCTTACGCAATTATTAATCGCATAACTTACTAACGATCGGGCGGAAGCTTGCGAGCATACTCGTTACGGGCTCTTAGTGTTATGTCGTCGACGACATAACCTCCTCGAGTCAAGAACTAGTACCACTCGAGTCCATCTCTAGTGGCTACTAGAGACATACGACCACATTGACCCAATCCATCAACCTCCGCCATCGTAACAGGTCCACGTTCCACTCACGCACCTATTCCCTTAAGGTTTCCGTCCTAGGGTCTCCTAGGTCCATCCTAGACTCTCTCTTTTCACTTGCTCTTATGGCTCTGATACCATCTTTATCTGTCACGCCCCGTGGCCGCCAATTTGGTCGGCACGGGCCCATCAACAGACGCCGAACGGACAACACCTCCCCTGTCCGCCCAAGGCTCAACAACGAGTCATGTACAAGAAGATTCCCAGGCAATCAAACTCATAGCATACATGACAAAATTAAGCACAAGAGTGCTAACCAACAAGAGCAAGTGATACAAGTAAAATCATACAAGTACAAAGAGAGGAATACCTAACTATTACATTCGAGCTTTATACATCATTCACCATTTACAACAAGCTAAACTTTTGAACTTGCAAAATGGATACATACATACACAAACTCTCAACCTCACCCCTATACAGCATCTACACTCATATACATGTCGGTGTCTCTAATGCAAAAAGGGTGGCCGCTACCTCGGTCTAGGGCGCTATGCCCTTGCCACGATCCTCGCCTGGAGCACTCGCACTACGCCCTGTAATAGTAGTGGGATGAGAACTAACTTCCTTAGTTCCCAGTGGGCTCGGCCGCCGACCTCACCGATCTCCCCACTAGGTCCATAGGGCATAAACATGTACATATAGATAGATAGATAGATAGATATGGAAAGCAGTAAATCATTCTAAGTCATCTATCCTACTATGCCCAAACCATAAGTAAGCATGCTCAATATAGTATTAAATAAACTACCATGCTACTATGCTCAAAAGAAACTATGTTCTTTACTTTGTCAAATCTCTCGGCTTACCCTCAAGGTTCGCCACGACTCACTCAATCCCCGGGTAAGAGGCACTGGTCACTCGTCTACCCGAAGACCGTCTGCTGGACAGGTACGTTAGTCCATGGGCAGGTACGTTAGCCCCTCGTGTGACAAACTCCGGAGTGCACGCTTGTGCGGAGCGACCGCCTACAAGCTCTGAACAGACACGTGAGTATGATCCAATCCTCACTCTCGAGGATACCCTGTCAACTAAAGGTGAAATCTCTCAAAGCTATCATCTCTAGCCCAATATGCACAGTGTACCTCTACACACTAGTTCGACAGGTTCTTGATAATGTCCTTGCTTACTAGATGCCACTCGATCTAGGTTCTCATTTGTCTAGATGTCATTCATTCTAGGTTATCATTTCTCCTAGATGCCACTCGATCTATATTGTCAATGTCCTTTGTTTGCTACTCATACAAGTTCTTTGCTTAAGGGTTTCTACATGATCATTCACCTTTAATCCTGTAGTCTCTCCTAGTGCCCAGCGCGATTTGCTACACTAGCTAGAATACATGCAAATAAAGAGAATATCTCAACCCTATCATGCACTTGACAATTACACTAGATCGACATTACATACTTGTATACATATATGCACAAATAGACATAGGGAGCAGCCCAGCTGCTTCGGACAACACCCCCCACCTTCTATAGTCGCGTCGACTCCACCGGTGCGTTTCGCCAACTTTCCGAAAGCTTCGCCGCACTCTACGGCAATTTGAGCCCAATTAGGCTCCCGACCCGATTCCTTCGCGCTCGCTTGTCGGAATCACTAACTGCCTTCACCGGCGCGCTCGTGAGCCTAAAACCATCGCAAGGATAGGGTCAAATTAGATCAAACCCTAGCCGTGTGTGAAAATGCATTTCGGAGCCCTAGCTCGCAACTACGGCAAAATCGGCCGTAACAAACTCTAGATTTAGGTCTCTAGCAACCGGCTAGTATCTTAGAGTTCATAAAATCCACTTCTAAGGCCAGTTAATAAAACCCTAGAGATAGCAAAGCTTTAGAAGTCCAAAGCTTACCTCAAGAAACCCTTCTCTTGATGAAGGGAGGCTAGAGAGAGAAACCTTACTCATCAAGCTTTTCCCCCAACTTCTTCTTCTTTTTCTTCTTCTCCTTCTTTTCCTTAGAGAGAGAAAGAGAAGAGCCCCTTTACTTTGCTTTGGCTGCAAGAAATGAGAGGGAGAGGAAGAAGCCAAGTCTAAATAGCTCTCTTGATGCCAAAATTACCAAAATGCCCTCCCACACAACCCTCTCAAAATGACCCAATTTTGGGCATTTTCGAATGTCGAGAATGGCATGAAACTTTAAATCTAGCCTCATAATAATAATCCTGACATACCCTCCAATTTTCAAAATTTTCCGACACTGTGCATTTTCTGCTAATTTATCTGCCCCGTTTCTCACAGAAAATTTTAAATCTTTTGTTTCCGCTCCGATTTCAGCACAGGTAATTTCCAGCGCACTTTTAGCTTACTTAATGCCTTTAATCACTCTAAGGCATTCCTAACTTGACTTTGATCAATTTGAATCATAGTCCAGTTTCTCGTTTCGCAGTTTCGAGTCCTTACAGTTAGACTACACAGTTGCGCCCCAACAGTATATCTTTTGAAACAGTACTTTTTCTCATTCAATCGAACAAAGTGCAAAACCTAATTATATTGTTCTATTATGCCCCGAGAGTGTAAATTCACAACGTATCGATGCCAACGTTCACAAGAACCAAAACCGGGCCAACATTAGACTACTCAGTTGCGCCCTAACAGTATAACTTTGGAAACAGTACTTTTTCTCTTTCAATCGAACAAAGAGTAAAACCAAATTATATTGTTCTATTATGCCCCGAGAGTGTAAATTTGCAACCTATCGATGCCAACATTCACAAGAATCAAAACCGAACCAACATTAGACTACTTAGTTGTGCGTTAACAGTTTAACTTTGGAAACAGTACTTTTTCTCATTCAATCGAACAAAGAGTAAAACCTCATTATATCGTTCTATTATGCCCCGAGAGTGTAAATTCACAACGTATCAATGCTAACGTTCACACGAACCAAAACCGGACCAACATTAGACTACTCAGTTGCGCCCTAACAGTATAACTTTAGAAACAGTACTTTTTCTTATTCAATCGAACAAAGTGTAAAACCTAATTATATTGTTCTATTATGCCCCGAGAGTGTAAATTCACAACGTATCGATGCCAACGTTCCCAAGAACCAAAACCGGGCCAACATTAGACTACTCAGTTGCGCCCTAACAGTATAACTTTGGAAACAGTACATTTTCTCTTTCAATCGAAGAAAGAGTAAAACCTAATTATATTGTTCAATTATGCCCCGAGAGAGTAAATTTGCAACCTATCGATGCCCACATACACAAGAATCAAAACCGAACCAACATTAGACTACTCGATTGCGCGTTAACGAGTTTAACTTTGGAAACAGTACTTTTTCTCATTCAATCGAACAAAGAGTAAAACCTAATTATATTATTCTATTATGCCCCGAGAGTGTAAATTCACAACGTATCGATGCTAACGTTCACACGAACAAGAACCGGACCAACATTAGACTACTCAGTTGCGCCCTAAAAGTATAACTTTAGAAACGATTTTTCTTATTCAATCGAACAAAATGTAAAACCTAATTATATTGTTCTATTATGCCCCGAGAGTGCAAATTCACAATGTATCGATGCCAACGTTCACAAGAACCAAAACCGGGCCAACATTAGACTACTCAGTTGCACCCTAACAGTATAACTTTGGAAACAGTACTTTTTCTCTATCAATCGAAGAAAGAGTAAAACCTAATTATTTTGTTCTATTTTTCCCCGAGAGAGTAAATTCGCACCGTATCGTTGCCAACGTTCACAAGAACCAAAACCGGACCAACATTAGACTACTCGATTTGCGCCCTAACGGTATAACTTTGGAAACGATTTTTCTCATTCAATCGAACAAAGAGTAAAACCTAATTATATTGTTCTATTATGCCCCGAGAGTGTAAATTCACAGCGTATCGATGCCAACGTTCACAAGAACCAAAACCGGGCCAACATTAGACTACTTAGTTGTGCCCTAACAGTATAACATTGGAAACAGTACATTTTCTCTTTCAATCGAAGAAAGAGTAAAACCTAATTATATTGTTCAATTATGCCCGAGAGTGTAAATTTGCAACCTATCGATGCCAACATTCACAAGAATCAACACCGAACCAACATTAGACTACTCGATTGCGCGTTAACGGTTTAACTTTGGAAACGATTTTTCTCATTCAATCGAACAAAGAGTAAAACCTAATTATATTGTTCTATTATGCCCAGAGTGTAAATTCACAACGTATCGATGCTAACGTTCACACGAACCAAAACCAGGACCAACATTAGACTACACGATTGCGCCTAACAAGATAACTTTAGAAACAGTACTTTTCTTATTCAATCGAACAAAGTGTAAAACCTAATTATATTGTTTTATTATGCCCCGAGAGTGTAAATTTGCAACTTATCGATGCTAACATTCACAAGAATCAAAACCGAACCAACATTAGACTACTCAGTTGCGCGTTAACAGTTTAATTTGGAAACAGTACTTTTTCTCATTCAATCGAACAAAGAGTAAAACCTAATTATATTGTTCTATTATGCCCCGAGAGTGTAAATTCACAACGTATCGATGCCAACGTTCACAAGAACCAAAACCGGGCCAACGTTAGACTACACAGTTGCGCCCCAACAGTATATCTTTTGAAACAGTACTTTTTCTCATTCAATCGAACAAAGTGCAAAACCTAATTATATTGTTCTATTATGCCCCGAGAGTGTAAATTCGCAACGTATCGATGCCAACGTTCACAAGAACCAAAACCGGGCCAACATTAGACTACTTAGTTGCGCCCTAACAGTATAACTTTGGAAACAGTACTTTTTCTCTTTCAATCGAACAAAGAGTAAAACCTAATTATATTGTTCTATTATGCCCCGAGAGTGTAAATTTGCAACCTATCGATGCCAACATTCACAAGAATCAAAACCGAACCAACATTAGACTACTTAGTTGTGCGTTAACAGTTTAACTTTGGAAACAGTACTTTTTCTCATTCAATCGAACAAAGAGTAAAACCTAATTATATTGTTCTATTATGCCCCGAGAGTGTAAATTCACAACGTATCGATGCTAACGTTCACACGAACCAAAACAGGACCAACATTAGACTACACAGTTGCGCCCTAACAGTATAACTTTAGAAACAGTACTTTTTCTTATTCAATCGAACAAAGTGTAAAACCTAATTATATTGTTCTATTATGCCCCGAGAGTGTAAATTTGCAACTTATCGATGCTAACATTCACAAGAATCAAAACCGAACCAACATTAGACTACTCAGTTGCGCGTTAACAGTTTAATTTCGAAACAGTACTTTTTCTCATTCAATCGAACAAAGAGTAAAACCTAATTATATTGTTCTATTATGCCCCAAGAGTGTAAATTCACAACGTATCGATGCCAACGTTCACAAGAACCAAAACCGGGCCAACATTAGACTACACAGTTGCGCCCTAACAGTATATCTTTTGAAACAGTACTTTTTCTCATTCAATAGAACAAAGTGCAAAACATAATTATATTGTTCTATTATGCCCCGAGAGTGTAAATTCACAACGTATCGATGCCAACGTTCACAAGAACCAAAACCGGGCCAACATTAGACTACTCAGTTGCGCCCTAACAGTATAACTTTAGAAACAGTACTTTTTCTTATTCAATCGAACAAAGTGTAAAACCTAATTATATTGTTCTATTATGCCCCGAGAGTGTAAATTTGCAACCTATCGTGTTACGGATTTTATGTTGGCATATTTCGTGAAGTTAGTTCGGAGTCTTGAAGGTTTAGAGAAGATGAGACGAAGATCGAAGACTCGCAGACCCGAACCGTAAATCCACAATGCTCGGTAAGTTCAAATACTGATGAGGATGCTTTATATACTTTAACAAGTGTTTAAAAGACATTAGGATTGTTGAAATTGCGATTTAACTAATTTGGTTCTTCACTCTTGCATATACGGTTGAGAGGACCGGTCTCCACATTGAGAGGACCGGTCCCGATGCACACCCTCTGCGCACCTTTGCACGGAGGACCGGTCTCCACAAGCTGGAAGACCGGTCCCGGAAGAAACTCCTATGCGCAACTTTGCACGAGAGGACCGGTCTCCACAAAGGGAGGACCGGTCCCGGAGGTGAAATTCACATATCGGCTGAATAAGACCGGTCCCCTGACATGTGAGACCGGTCCCTCGGTGATTAATATTTTATTGCGCAAGGGAGGACCGGTCTCTGATCTGGAGGACCGGTCCCTCGATACGAAATCTGTTTTAAAGATTTTTTTTTAATCCAAATCTATCTAGAAGTCTTCTAAACCTATAAATAAGATGTAGGGGTGTTTCTAAAAGAGGATTAAGCCTAGATTATTTATGAAAAACCCTAGAAGCTTGTAGGTAGCCGTTTTCCTCATCTTCTACATCAAGCTTCTCCCAAATTGATTCTCGGTGCCCTAATTCTTAATGTTTTTCTAGAATCAATTTGAGAATTGCTTAGAGATTATTCCCATAGATCTTTAATGAGAATCTAAGCAATAAATCATCATCGATCGTATTGTTTTTGCTCCGGACGGAGTGCGCTCGTGGATTCGCGTGGGCGTCGTGGATTCGGCGTGATCAAGGCTTCGTGGATTCGAAGTGGAGGCGTTTCGTGGATTCGGGACGTGGCGTTCGTGGACTCGGACGTGAGGGCGTGGACAACCCGAAGGAGGATTGCGCGGAGATCCATAGGAGAGTTAGAGAGGTCGAGTCGTGGAGTTCGGTATCACCTTGTAATCTTTTCTCTTATTGATTGTTTATTCGCGTGTTGGTCCCGTGGGTTTTACTCCGAGTTTGGAGTTTTCCCACGTAAATCTCGGTGTGCTTTTTATTTTCCGCATTTACTTTTATCGCATCGAGAAATTGTGGTTTTTGGCCGATACACCTATTCACGCCCCTCTAGGTGTTGTTTGATACAATCTAGATAGATCCTTGGGGCTTCCCCCTAAACTAACAATTGGTATCAGAGAGGGATCTAGATATATTGTTATCTAATGGCCGAAGGTGGTAACATTAATCGACCACCGCTCTTCGACGGCACGAATTATGCCTATTGGAAAGTTCGCATGAGAGCTTTTCTAATAGCGATCGATGGGCGGGTGTGGCAAGCGATTGAATTCGGATGGAAACATCCAATCGAAAAGGTCGATAATGTTGAAACGCCGAAACCACGAAATAAGTGGACGAAAGATGAAAACGAGTCATCTTCGTTTAACGGTAAAGGAATTAATGCTTTATTCAATTCTTTATCGCAAACGGAGTTTACTCGCGTTTCGGCTTGTAACACCGCGAAGGAAATTTGGGATACTCTACAAATTACACATGAGGGTACAAGTCTAGTAAAAATTCAAAAGCTCCAGATGTTGACTAGTAAATTTGATTCTATTCGAATGGAGGAGCATGAATCGTTTACCGATTATTATACTAGACTTCAAGACATTATCAATACATGTGCTAATTTGGGAGAAAAAATCCCGGAGTCTAAAGTAGTTAGAAAAATTCTTCGAACTCTACCGGAACGCTTTAGGGCAAAAGTTGCCGCAATTGAAACGGTAAAGCATCCGGATGAGATGAAAGTCGAAGAGTTAGTAGGTGCTTTACAAACGTATGAGATGACTTTTCCTACTAATCAATCTTCTTCCAAGTCTTTTTCTAAAAGCACAGGGATTGCACTCAAATCAACTAAGGAAGAAGACGACGACACGGATTCCGACGGAGATGTTTCGCTCGCAAATTTCGAACATCAATTGGCGCGTCTAACGAAGAAATTTCGCCGGAATTACCGAAAGAAGAACGATGCTTCATCTGCGAAGCAAAAATTATTTTCTAAATCTTCTTCATCTTCTAAATTGAAAGATAAAAAACTTGCAAAGTCCGCAAAAGAAAAGAATGAATTTGAAGGGGAGATCCAATGCTATAAATGCAAAGGCTATGGTCATATAGCACCGGACTGTCCTTCAAAGAAAAGTTACAAACAAAAAGCTTTGCAAGCAAAAACTTGGGATGATTCTACTTCGGGTGAATCAAGTTCAAGTGACGAAGAGAACAACGAAAATCTTGCGTTATTTACTAATACTTTTCTGCCTTCGTCTTCTAATGTAGCTTGTTTATCTTCAATTGTATCTAACTCAAATCTTTCTCTCTCTTCGCATGGGTCTTCGAGCGACATCGACGAAAGCGAGGAGGAATCGAACGACGAGGATATAGCCGAAGCATACAATCAACTTCTTGTTGAGTCGCGAAAGATGGCGAAACTCAATAAGAAGTTGAGGCGTCGTTTATTCGATCTTGAAGAAGAGAACAAAAATTTGAAGACAACAAATAAGACTCTTGAGGAGGAACGGGAATCGATTTTGAACAACAATTCGGTCCTCCAAAAGAAGCTAGAAGAAGCGGATTCAACGATCAAATCACATCAAGACAAGATTGGATTTTTGGAGCAACAATTTAAGGAAACCTACACATCCAATCAAGAGCTAACCAAGCAAGTTCGTCAACTTAAGTCCGACATACAACAATTTTCTTCCGGATCGAAGAAATTGGATCATATGCTCGGATTGGGTCAATCGAACAAGTTGGGTCTCGGATATGAAAGGACGTATATTGAGAAGGATCAAAAGATGACATCGAAAGTCTCAACAAGTTTGAAGGAGAAGGTGTGTCATAGATGTGGCATCAAAGGACACATCAAAAAGAGTTGCCCGAACAAAAATTTCAAGTCCCAATCGGCAACTTCGAAACGACAATTGGTATTAACTAACACTCGACATCCCCCACGGAATCAAAAGAAAAATCAAGTTAGTCGAGTACCTCGTGCAAACCGAATCTCAAAACCGAACCATCAAGGGAGTTCTAATTCTAAGCCTCAACGAAAATATCAACCGAAGGTTCAAGCATCGAAACGACTAACGGTTGATCCCAATACAAGGCAAATCAAACCGAACGTCGACAAGCAAAGACAACGAAAGATCCAACAAGTGTGGATCCGGAAAGGTGATATCTTTCCTTGCTCTTCGTCCTAGTTTGTTTTTATTATGTAATGTTTTGATTGGTGCATATTGCATATTTTTCTTTCATTGCATTACATGTTTAGATGAGGTTTATTGTTTAAAATTTTGTTTTGAAAATCTTTTGAGGAAAGGTATTTGGGGAGTTTTTAATTTGATTGAAAAATTTTTGAGAATGGAGATGATTGAAAATCATAAATGTAGAGAGATTAAAGGTGTTTCAAAAAGCCTTAAACGGTATTTAAAGTCAATTCAAATTGGACTAAATTCATATTAATTATCGGCTTTACTTCACTTGTTATTATTTTGACGATAATTTAATATGTGATTTCTTCTTACATACATTCATCAAAATGTTGAAATTAATTTTAATCTTTTTGTAATTAATTCATCTTGGTAGTGAATGATTGAATATAATTGATGGATATTTGCTAATTGACTAAGATTCGTCAAAATTATTTTCAATTATGAGATTGTCTAATTTAGGGGGAGTTTGAATATTTTTTTTAAAAAAAAAAGGAAAAACTCCTAAGTATAAAAGATGTGGAAAGAGTTACATCCGAAAGGAGTGTGAAAACTACCACCACATGTAGGAAAGAGCTACCACCCCGGTCGTCCGGTACGTGTGTGAAGATACCACATGAGAAATTATATGAAAAACCGAAAAGGTTGAAAAAAATATGTATATTTGAATATTTTAATATTTTCGGCGATATAAGGTGATAGTTTGAAAAAGATGCTCAAAGAGCCACTCCCGGTGCTTTATTAGTTAAATCTCTATTTTGAACGAGTTGCGACAAATTGGTGTCAATTTGTCAAATTTCTAAAAATTATTTTTCATCAATTTCCATCTTGATGACTTTAAATCATTAGATTTTTCTTAATATCAAATTTTGATGAATTGATGTCTTTTGAAATCAAATAATATTTTATTTTCATCATAGTAATTTTTGAAGTGAAATCATTAATTTTATGAAATTAATCTAATTTTGAAGGATTTTTGAGAAAACAAGGCAAATTTTTTTTAATGAGGAGGACACGAAGTGATTTTACCTTTTTTAGTCTCATTATCTATGTTTTATCTTTTTCTCTACTTTTAAGCGTGACGTGACTACTTTCTATTTGCTAGTTTGTTTTTCTCTCTATGTTTCTTTTTGGCAATTTTTGACAAAAAGGGGAAAGAATTGGAAACTTGAATTGAATTTCAAGCGGGGAGAGATTTTCATGAACAAAGGGGAGAGATTGTTATTTTCATATATTAGATTTTCATGAACAAAGGGGAGAGATTGTTATTGTCATATATTTTCTTTACTACTGACATTGTTTATGAACTTTGTTCGTGGAGAAAATTGTCTTTTTGCAGGTTTTTGAAATCAAAACATCAAGACTCCTTGTGTCTAAGTCATAGAGTTTGTTTAGGAGTTGCAAAATTATAATTTTGTATTTCTTTGGATCTTTCACGCGAAGTTCATTGTTTTGGTTATGGCAATGAATTTCATTTTTTTGTGAGTTGAGCATTGTGAGTATTTTAATGTAATTTTGGGTTTTGTCACGAAATTGCCAAAGGGGGAGATTGTTACGGATTTTATGTTGGCATATTTCGTGAAGTTAGTTCGGAGTCTTGAAGGTTTAGAGAAGATGAGACGAAGATCGAAGACTCGCAGACTCGAAACGTAAATCCACAATGCTCGGTAAGTTCAAATATGATGATGATTTATATACTTTAACAAGTGTTTAGAAGACATTAGGATTGTTGAAATTGAGTTTTAACTAATTTGGTTCTTCACTCTGCATATCTGGTTGAGAGGACCGGTCTCCACATTGAGAGGACCGGTCCCGATGCACCCTCTGCGCACCTTTGCACGGAGGACCGGTCTCCACAAGCTGGAAGACCGGTCCCGAGAGAAACTCCCTATGCGCAACTTTGCACGGAGGACCGGTCTCCACAAAGGGAGGACCGGTCCCGGAGGCTGAAATTCACATATCGGCTGAATAAGACCGGTCCCCACGACATGTGAGGACCGGTCCCTCGGTGATTAATATTTTATTGCGCAAGGGAGGACCAGGTCTACGATGCGGAGGACCGGTCCTCGATACGAAATCTGTTTTAAAGATTTTTTAATCCAAATCTATCTAGAAGTCTTCTAAACCTATAAATAAGATGTAGGGGTGTTTCTAAAGTGGATTAAGCCTAGATTATTTATGAAAAACCCTAGAAGCTTGTAGGTAGCCGTTTTCCTCATCTTCTACATCAAGCTTCTCCCAAATTGATTCTCGGTGCCCTAATTCTTAATGTTTTTCTAGAATCAATTTGAGAATTGCTTAGAGATTATTCCCATAGATCTTTAATGAGAATCTAAGCAATAAATCATCATCGATCGTATTGTTTTTGCTCCGGACGGAGTGCGCTCGTGGATTCGAGTGGGCGTCGTGGATTCGGCGTGATCAAGGCTTCGTGGATTCGAAGTGGAGGCGTTTCGTGGATTCGGGACGTGGCGTTCGTGGACTCGGACGTGAGGCGTGGACAACCGAAGGAGGATTGCGCGGAGATCCATAGGAGAGTTAGAGAGGTCGAGTCCGTGGAGTTCGGTATCACCTTGTAATCTTTTCTCTTATTGATTGTTTATTCGCGTGTTGGTCCCGTGGGTTTTTTACTCCGAGTTTGGAGTTTTCCCACGTAAATCTCGGTGTGCTTTTTATTTTCCGCATTTACTTTTATCGCATCGAGAAATTGTGGTTTTTGGCCGATACACCTATTCACCCCCCTCTAGGTGTTGTTTGATACAATCTAGATAGATCCTTGGGGCTTCCCCCTAAACTAACATATCGATGCCAACATTCACAAGAATCAAAACCGAACCAACATTAGACTACTCAGTTGCGCGTTAACAGTTTAACTTTGGAAACAGTACTTTTTCTCATTCAATCGAACAAAGTTCAAAACCTAATTATATTGTTCTATTATGCCCCGAGAGTGTAAATTCACAACGTATCGATGCAAACGTTCACAAGAACCAAAACCGGGCCAACATTAGACTACATAGTTGCGCCCTAACAGTATATCTTTTTAAACAGTACTTTTTCTCATTCAATCGAACAAAGTTCAAAACCTAATTATATTGTTCTATTATGCCCGAGAGTGTAAATTCACAACGTATCGATGCAAACGTTCACAAGAACCAAAACCGGCCAACATTAGACTACTCGGTTGCGCCACTAACGGTATAACTTTGGAAACACTACTTTTTCTCTTTCAATCGAACAAAGAGTAAAACCTAATTATATTGTTCTATTTTGCCCCGAGAGTGTAAATTTGCAACCTATCGATGCCAACATTCACAAGAATCAAAACCAAACCAACATTAGACTACTCAGTTGCGCGTTAACAGTTTAACTTTGGAAACAGTTCTTTTTCTCATTCAATCGAACAAAGAGTAAAACCTCATTATATTGTTCTATTATGCCCCGAGAGTGTAAATTCACAACGTATCAATGCTAACGTTCACACGAACCAAAACCGGACCAACATTAGACTACTCAGTTGCGCCCTAACAGTATAACTTTAGAAACAGTACTTTTTCTTATTCAATCGAACAATGTGTAAAACCTAATTATATTGTTCTATTATGCCGAGAGTGCAAATTCACAACGTATCGATGCCAACGTTCACAAGAACCAAAACCGGGCCAACATTAGACTACTCGATTTGCGCCTAACGGTATAACTTTGGAAACGATAATTTTTCTCTTTCAATCGAAGAAGAGTAAAACCTAATTATTTTGTTCTATTTTTCCCCGAGAGAGTAAATTCGCACCGTATCGTTGCCGACGTTCACAAGAACCAAAACCGGACCAACATTAGACTACACAGTTGCGCCCTAACAGTATAACTTTGGAAACAGTACTTTTTCTCGTTCAGTCGAACAAAAATTAAAACCTAATTATATTGTTCTATTATGCCCGAGAGTGTAAATTCACAACGTATCGATGCCAACGTTCCCGGGAACCAAAACCGGGCCAACATTAGACTACTCAATTTGCGCCCTAACAGTATAACTTTGGAAACAGTACTTTTTCTCTTTCAATCGAAGAAAGAGTAAAACCTAATTATATTGTTCAATTATGCCCCGAGAGTGTAAATTTGCAACCTATCGATGCCAACATTCCCAAGAATCAACACCGAACCAACATTAGACTACTTAGTTGCGCGTTAACAGTTTAAATTTGGAAACAGTACTTTTTCTCATTCAATCGAACAAAGAGTAAAACCTAATTATATTGTTCTATTATGCCCAGTGTAAATTCACAACGTATCGATGCTAACGTTCACACGAACCAAAACCGGACCAACATTAGACTACTCAGTTGCGCCCTAACAGTATAACTTTAGAAACCGTACTTTTTCTTATTCAATCGAACAAAGTGTAAAACCTAATTATATTGTTCTATTATGCCCCGAGAGTGTAAATTCACAACGTATCGATGCCAACGTTTACAAGAACCAAAACCGGGCCAACATTAGACTACTCAGTTGCGCCCAAACAGTATAACTTTAGAAACAGTACTTTTTCTCTTTCAATCGAACAAAGAGTAAAACCTAATTATATTGTTCTATTATGCCCCGAGAGTGTAAATTTGCAACCTATCGATGCCAACATTCACAAGAATCAAAACCGAACCAACATTAGACTACTTAGTTGTGCGTTAACAGTTTAACTTTGGAAACAGTACTTTTTCTCATTCAATCGAACAAAGAGTAAAACCTCATTATATCGTTCTATTATGCCCCGAGAGTGTAAATTCACAACGTATCGATGCTAACGTTCACACGAACCAAAACCGGACCAACATTAGACTACTCAGTTGCGCCCTAACAGTATATCTTTTGAAAAAGTACTTTTTCACATTCAATCGAACAAAGTGCAAAACCTAATTATATTGTTCTATTATGCCCCGAGAGTGTAAATTCACAACGTATCGATGTCAACGTTCAGAAGAACCAAAACCGGGCCAACATTAGACTTCGCGATTCATGACGAATATCTTTTGAAAGCAGTATTTTTCTCATTCAATCGAACAAAGTGCAAAACCTAATGATATTGTCCTGTTATGCCCGAGAGTGTAAATTCACACCGTATCGATGCCAACGTTCACAAGAACCAAAACCGGGCCAACATTAGACTACTCAGTTGCGCCCTAACAGTATAACTTTAGAAACATTACTTTTTCTTATTCAATCGAACAAAGTGTAAAACCTAATTATATTGTTCTATTATGCCCCGAGAGTGTAAATTTGCAACCTATCGATGCCAACATTCACAAGAATCAAAACCGAACCAACATTAGACTACTTAGTTGTGCGTTAACAGTATAACTTTGGAAACAGTACTTTTTCTCTTTCAATCGAACAAAGAGTAAAACCTAATTATATTGTTCTATTATGCCCCGAGAGTGTAAATTTGCAACCTATCGATGCCAACATTCACGAGAATCAAAACCAAACCAACATTAGACTACTCAGTTGCGCGTGAACAGTTTAACTTTGGAAATAGTACTTTTTCTCATTCAATCGAACAAAGAGTAAAACCTCATTATATTGTTCTATTATGCCCCGAGAGTGTAAATTCACAACGTATCAATGCTAACGTTCACACGAACCAAAACCGGACCAACATTAGACTACTCAGTTGCGCCCTAACAGTATAACTTTAGAAACAGTACTTTTTCTTATTCAATCGAACAAAGTGTAAAACCTAATTATATTGTTCTATTTTTCCCCGAGAGTGTAAATTCACAACGTATCGATGCCAACGTTCACAAGAACCAAAACCGGGCCAACATTAAACTACTTAGTTGCGCCCTTACAGTATAACTTTGGAAACAGTACTTTTTCTCCTTCAATCGAAGAAAGAGTAAAACCTAATTATATTGTTCAATTATGCCCCGAGAGTGTAAATTTGCAACCTATCGATGCCAACATTCACAAGAATCAACACCGAACCAACATTAGACTACTCAGTTGCGCGTTAACGTTAACTTTGGAAACGATTTTTCTCATTCAATCGAACAAAGAGTAAAACCTAATTATATTATTCTATTATGCCCGAGAGTGTAAATTCACAACGTATCGATGCTAACGTTCACACGAACTTAACCGACCAACATTAGACTACTCGATTGCGCCCTAAAAGTATAACTTTAGAAACGTACTGTTTCTTATTCAATCGAACAAAATGTAAAACCTAATTATATTGTTCTATTATGCCCCGAGAGTGCAAATTCACAATGTATCGATGCCAACGTTCACAAGAACCAAAACCGGCCAACATTAGACTACTCAAGACTTTTCTCTTTCAATCGAAGAAAGAGTAAAACCTAATTCTTCTGTTCTATTTTTCCCCGAGAGAGAAAATTCGCACCGTATCGTTGCCAACGTTCAAAAGAACACAAACCGGACCAACATTAGACTACTCGATTGCGCCACTAACGGTATAACTTTGGAAACGATACTTTTCCTCATTCAATCGAACAAAGAGTAAAACCTAATTATATTGTTCTATTATGCCCCGAGAGTGTAAATTCACAACGTATCGATGCCAACGTTCACAAGAACCAAAACCGGGCCAACATTAGACTACTCAGTTGCGCCCTAACAGTATAACTTTGGAAACAGTAGATTTTCTCTTTCAATCGAAGAAAGAGTAAAACCTAATTATATTGTTCAATTATGCCCCGAGAGTGTAAATTTTCAACCTATCGATGCCAACATTCACAAGAATCAACACCGAACCAACATTAGACTACTCAGTTGCGCGTTAACAGTTTAACTTTGGAAACAGTACTTTTTCTCATTCAATCGAACAAAGAGTAAAACCTAATTATATTGTTCTATTATGCCCTGAGAGTGTAAATTCACAACGTATCGATGCTAACGTTCACACGAACCAAAACCGGACCAACATTAGACTACACAGTTGCGCCCTAACAGTATAACTTTAGAAACAGTACTTTTTCTTATTCAATCGAACAAAGTGTAAAACCTAATTATATTGTTTTATTATGCCCCGAGAGTGTAAATTTGCAACTTATCGATGCTAACATTCACAAGAATCAAAACCGAACCAACATTAGACTACTCAGTTGCGCGTTAACAGTTTAACTTTGGAAACAGTACTTTTTCTCATTCAATCGAACAAAGAGTAAAACCTAATTATATTGTTCTATTATGCCCCGAGAGTGTAAATTCACAACGTATCGATGCTAACGTTCACACGAACAAGAACCGGACCAACATTAGACTACTCAGTTGCGCCCTAAAAGTATAACTTTAGAAATGGTATTTTTTCTTATTCAATCGAACAAAATGTAAAACCTAATTATATTGTTCTATTATGCCCCGAGAGTGCAAATTCACAATATATCGATGCCAACGTTCACAAGAACCAAAACCGGGCCAACATTAGACTACTCAGTTGCACCCTAACAGTATAACTTTGGAAACAGTACTTTTTCTCTATCAATCGAAGAAAGAGTAAAACCTAATTATTTTGTTCTATTTTTCCCCGAGAGAGTAAATTCGCACCGTATCGTTGCCAACGTTCACAAGAACCAAAACCGGACCAACATTAGACTACTCGATTGCGCCTAACGGTATAACTTTGGAAACAAACTTTTCTCATTCAATCGAACAAAGAGTAAAACCTAATTATATTGTTCTATTATGCCCCGAGAGTGTAAATTCGCAACGTATCGATGCCAACGTTCACAAGAACCAAAACCGGACCAACATTAGACTACTCAGTTGCGCCCTAACAGTATAACTTTGGAAACAGTACTTTTTCTCTTTCAATAGACGAAAGAGTAAAACCTAATTATTTTGTTCTATTATGCCCCGAGAGTATAAATTTGCAACGTATCGATGCCAACGTTCATAAGAACCAACACCGAACCAACATTAGACTACTCAGTTGCGCGTTAACAGTTTAACTTTGGAAACAGTACTTTTTCTCATTCAATCGAACAAAGAGTAAAACCTAATTATATTGTTCTATTATGCCCTGAGAGTGTAAATTCACAACGTATCGATGCTAACGTTCACTCGAACCAAAACCGGATCAACATTAGACTACACAGTTGCGCCCTAACAGTATAACTTTAGAAACAGTACTTTTTCTTATTCAATCGAACAAAGTGTAAAACATAAATTTATTGTTTTATTATGCCCGAGTGTAAATTTGCAACTTATCGATGCTAACATTCACAAGAATCAAAACCGAACCAACATTAGACTACTCGGTTAGCGTTAACGAGTTTAATTTGGAAACGATTTTTCTCATTCAATCGAACAAAGAGTAAAACCTAATTATATTGTTCTATTATGCCCGAGAGTGTAAATTCACAACGTATCGATGCCAACGTTCACAAGAACCAAAACCGGCCAACGTTAGACTACACGGTTGCGCAGTATATCTTTTGAAACGATTTTTCTCATTCAATCGAACAAAGTGCAAAACCTAATTACATTGTTCTATTATGCCCCGAGAGTGTAAATTCACAACATATCGATGCCAACGTTCACAAGAACCAAAACCGGGCCAACATTAGACTTCTCAGTTGGGCCCTAACAGTATAACTTTGGAAACGATTTTTCTCTTTCAATCGAACAAAGAGTAAAACCAAATTATATTGTTCTATTATGCCCCGAGAGTGTAAATTTGCAACCTATCGATGCCAACATTCACAAGAATCAAAACCGAACCAACATTAGACTACTTAGTTGTGCGTTAACAGTTTAACTTTGGAAACAGTACTTTTTCTCATTCAATCGAACAAAGAGTAAAACCTCATTATATCGTTCTATTATGCCCCGAGAGTGTAAATTCACAACGTATCAATGCTAACGTTCACACGAACCAAAAACCGGACCAACATTAGACTACTCGATTTGCGCCTAACGTATAACTTTAGAAACTTTTCTTATTCAATCGAACAATGTGTAAAACCTAATTATATTGTTCTATTATGCCCCGAGAGTGTAAATTCACAACGTATCGATGCTAACGTTCACACGAACCAAAACCGGACCAACATTAGACTACTCAGTTGCGCCTAACGGTATAACTTTGGAAACGAGACATTTTCTCTTTCAATCGAAGAAAGAGTAAAACCTAATTATATTGTTCAATTATGCCCCGAGAGAGTAAATTTGCAACCAATCGATGCCCACATACACAAGAATCAAAACCGAACCAACATTAGACTACTCAGTTGCGCGTTAACAGTTTAACTTTGGAAACAGTACTTTTTCTTATTCAATCGAACAAAGAGTAAAACCTAATTATATTGTTCTATTATGCCCGAGAGTGTAAATTCACAACGTATCGATGCTAACGTTCACACGAACAAGAACCGACCAACATTAGACTACTCGGTTGCGCCTAAAAGTATAACTTTAGAAACGTACTTTTTCTTATTCAATCGAACAAAATGTAAAACCTAATTATATTGTTCTATTATGCGCCGAGAGTGCAAATTCACAATGTATCGATGCCAACGTTCACAAGAACCAAAACCGGGCCAACATTAGACTACTCAGTTGCACCCTAACAGTATAACTTTGGAAACAGTACTTTTTCTCTTTCAATCGAAGAAAGAGTAAAACCTAATTATTTTGTTCTATTTTTCCCCAAGAGACTAAATTCACACCGTAACGATGCCAACGTTCACAAGAACCAAAACCGGACCAACATTAGACTACTCAGTTGCGCCCTAACAGTATAACTTTGGAAACAGTACTTTTTCTCATTCAATCGAACAAAGAGTAAAACCTAATTATATTGTTCTATTATGCCCCGAGAGTGTAAATTCGCAACGTATCGTTGCCAACGTTCACAAGAACCAAAACCGGCCAACATTAGACTACTTAGTTGCGCCACTAACGGTATAACTTTGGAAACGATTACTTTTTCTCATGCAGCCCAAGAAAGAGTAAAACCTAATTATTTTGTTCTATTATGCCCCGAGAGTGTAAATTTGCAACGTATCGATGCCAACGTTCACAAGAACCAAAACCGGACCAACATTAGACTACTCGATTTTGCGCGTTAACGGTTTAACTTTGGAAACGGTACTTTTCTCATTCAATCGAACAAAGAGTAAAACCTAATTATATTGTTCTATTATGCCCCGAGAGTGTAAATTCACAACGTATCGATGCCAACGTTCACAAGAACCAAAACCGAACCAACATTAGACTACACAGTTGCGCCCTAACAGTATAACTTTAGAAACAGTACTTTTTCTTATTCAATCGAACAAAGTGTAAAACCTAATTATATTGTTTTATTATGCCCCGAGAGTGTAAATTTGCAACTTATCGATGCTAACATTCACAAGAATCAAAACCGAACCAACATTAGACTACTCGATTTAACGCGTTAAACGGTTTAATTTGGAAACGGTACTTTTCTCATTAAATCGAACAAAGAGTAAAACCTAATTATATTGTTCTATTATGCCCGAGAGTGTAAATTCACAACGTATCGATGCCAACGTTCACAAGAACCAAAACCGGCCAACGTTAGACTACACGGTTGCGCCCCAACAGTATATCTTTCGAAACAGTACTTTTTCTCATTCAATCGAACAAAGTGCAAAACCTAATTATATTGTTCTATTATGCCCCGAGAGTGTAAATTCACAACGTATCGATGCCAACATTCACAAGAACCAAAACTGGACCAACATTCGACTACTCGATTGCGCCTAACAAACGGTATAACTTTGGAAACGATTTTTCTCTTTCAATCGAACAAAGAGTAAAACCAAATTATATTGTTCTATTATGCCCCGAGAGTGTAAATTTGCAACCTATCGATGCCAACATTCACAAGAATCAAAACCGAACCAACATTAGACTACTTAGTTGTGCGTTAACAGTTTAACTTTGGAAACAGTACTTTTTCTCATTCAATCGAACAAAGAGTAAAACCTCATTATATCGTTCTATTATGCCCCGAGAGTGTAAATTCACAACGTATCAATGCTAGCGTTCACACGAACCAAAACCGACCAACATTAGACTACTCGGTTGCGCCTAACTAACAGTATAACTTTAGAAACAGTACTTTTTCTTATTCAATCGAACAAAGTGTAAAACCTAATTATATTGTTCTATTATGCCCCGAGAGTGTAAATTCACAACGTATCGATGCCAACGTTCCCAAGAACCAAAACCGGGCCAACATTAGACTACTCTGTTGCGCCTAACGGTATAACTTTGGAAAGACATTTTCTCTTTCAATCGAAGAAAGAGTAAAACCTAATTATATTGTTCAATTATGCCCAGAGAGTAAATTTGCAACCAATCGATGCCACATACACAAGAATCAAAACCGAACCAACATTAGACTACTCGATTGCGCCTAAAAGTATAACTTTAGAAACGATTTTTTTCTTATTCAATCGAACAAAGTGTAAAACCTAATTATATTGTTCTATTATGCCCAGAGTGCAAATTCACAATGTATCGATGCCAACGTTCACAAGAACCAAAACCGGCCAACATTAGACTACTCGGTTGCGCCTAACAAGATAACTTTGGAAACGATTTTTTTCTCTTTCAATCGAAGAAAGAGTAAAACCTAATTATTTTGTTCTATTTTTCCCCGAGAGAGTAAATTCGCACCGTATCGTTGCCAACGTTCAAAAGAACCAAAAGGACCAACATTAGACTACTCGATTTGCGCCCTAACGGTATAACTTTGGAAACGATTACTTTTCTCATTCAGTCGAACAAAGATTAAAACCTAATTATATTGTTCTATTATGCCCCGAGAGTGTAAATTCACAACGTATCGATGCCAACGTTCACATGAACCAAAACCGGGCCAACATTAGACTACTCAGTTGCGCACTAACAGTATAACTTTGGAAACAGTACTTTTTCTCTTTCAATCGAAGAAAGAGTAAAACCTAATTATATTGTTCAATTATGCCCGAGTGTAAATTTGCAACCTATCGATGCCAACATTCCCAAGAATCAACACCGAACCAACATTAGACTACTCGGTTGCGCGTTAACGTTTAACTTTGGAAACAAGATTTTTCTCATTCAATCGAACAATGAGTAAAACCTAATTATATTGTTCTATTATTCCACGAGAGTGTAAATTCACAACGTATGTATGCGAACGTTCTCACGATCCAAAACAGGCCCAACATTAGACTACAAAGTTGCGCCTAACTTTAGAAAGCATACTTTTTAGCATTCAATCGAACAAAGTGTAAAACCTAATTATATTGTTCTATTATGCCCCGAGAGTGTAAATTTGCAACTTATCGATGCTAACATTCACAAGAATCAAAACCGAACCAACATTAGACTACTCAGTTGCGCGTTAACAGTTTAATTTGGAAACAATACTTTTTCTCATTCAATCGAACAAAAAGTAAAACCTAATTATTTTGTTCTATTATGCGCCGAGTGTAAATTCACAACGTATCGATGCCAACGTTCACAAGAACCAAAACCGGGCCAACATTAGGCGCACAGTTGCGCCACTAACGGTATATCTTTTGAAACGATTACTTTTTCTCATTCAATAGAACAAAGTGCAAAACCTAATTATATTGTTCTATTATGCCCCGAGAGTGTAAATTCACAACGTATCGATGCCAACGTTCACAAGAACCAAAAACGGGCCAACATTAGACTACTCAGTTGCGCCCAAACAGTATAACTTTAGAAACAGTACTTTTTCTTATTCAATCGAACAAAGTGTAAAACCTAATTATATTGTTCTATTATGCCCCGAGAGTGTAAATTCACAACGTATCGATGCCAACGTTCACAAGAACCAAAACCGGGCCAACATTAGACTTCTCAGTTGCGCCCTAACAGTATAACTTTGGAAACAGTACTTTTTCTCTTTCAATCGAAGAAAGAGTAAAACCTAATTATATTGTTCAATTATGCCCCGAGAGTGTAAATTTGCAACCAATCGATGCCCACATACACAAGAATCAAAACCGAAGCAACATTAGACTACTCAGTTGCGCGTTAACGGTTAACTTTGGAAACGGTACATTTTCTCATTCAATCGAACAAAGAGTAAAACCTAATTATATTGTTCTATTATGCCCCGAGAGTGTAAATTCACAACGTATCGATGCCAACGTTCACAAGAACCAAAACCGGGCCAACATTAGACTACGCAGTTGCGCCCTAACAGTATAACTTTGGAAACAGTACTTTTTCTTATTCAATCGAACAAAGTGTAAAACCTAATTATATTGTTCTATTATGCCCCGAGAGTGCAAATTCACAACGTATCGATGCCAACGTTCACAAGAACCAAAACCGGGCCAACATTAGACTACTCAGTTGCGCCCTAACAGTATAACTTTGGAAACAGTACTTTTTCTCTTTCAATCGAAGAAAGAGTAAAACCTAATTATTTTGGTCTATTTTTCCCGAGAGAGTAAATTCGCACCGTATCGTTGCCGACGTTCACAAGAACCAAAACCGGACCAACATTAGACTACACAGTTGCGCCCTAACAGTATAACTTTGGAAACAGTACTTTTTCTCGTTCAGTCGAACAAAAATTAAAACCTAATTATATTGTTCTATTATGCCCCGAGAGTGTAAATTCACAACGTATCGATGCCAACGTTCACAAGAACCAAAACCGGGCCAACATTAGACTACTCAGTTGCGCCCTAACAGTATAACTTTGGAAACAGTACTTTTTCTCTTTCACTCGAAGAAATAGTAAAACCTAATTATATTGTTCAATTATGTCCCGAGAGTGTAAATTTGCAACCAATCGATGCCAACATACACAAGAATTAAAACCGAACCAACATTAGACTACTCAGTTGCGCGTGAACAGTTTAACTTTGGAAACAGTACTTTTTCTCATTCAATCGAACAAAGAGTAAAACCTAATTATTTTGTTCTATTTTTCCCCGAGAGAGTAAATTCGCACCGTATCGTTGCCAACGTTCACAAGAACCAAAACCGGACCAACATTAGACTACTCAGTTGCGCCCTAACAGTATAACTTTGGAAACAGTACTTTTTCTCATTCAGTCGAACAAAGATTAAAACCTAATTATATTGTTCTATTATGCCCCGAGAGTGTAAATTCACAACGTATCGATGCTAACGTTCACACGAACCAAAACCGGACCAACATTAGACTACTCAGTTGCGCCCTAACAGTATAACTTTAGAAACCGTACTTTTTCTTATTCAATCGAACAAAGTGTAAAACCTAATTATATTGTTCTATTATGCCCCGAGAGTGTAAATTTGCAACCTATCGATGCCAACATTCACAAGAATCAAAACCGAACCAACATTAGACTACTCAGTTGCGCGTTAACAGTACTTTTCCTCATTCAATCGAACAAAGAGTAAAACCTAATTATATTGTTCTATTATGCCCTGAGAGTGTAAATTCACAACGTATCGATGCTAACGTTCACACGAACCAAAACCGGACCAACATTAGACTACAAAGTTGCGCCCTAACAGTATAACTTTAGAAACAGTACTTTTTCTTATTCAATCGAACAAAGTGTAAAACCTAATTATATTGTTCTATTATGCCCCGAGAGTGTAAATTTGCAACTTATCGATGCTAACATTCACAAGAATCAAAACCGAACCAACATTAGACTACTCAGTTGCGCGTTAACAGTTTAATTTGGAAACAATACTTTTTCTCATTCAATCGAACAAAGAGTAAAACCTAATTATTTTGTTCTATTATGCGCCGAGAGTGTAAATTCACAACGTATCGATGCCAACGTTCACAAGAACCAAAACCGGGCCAACATTAGACTGCACAGTTGCGCCCTAACAGTATAACTTTAGAAAGCAGACTTTTTCTCATTCAATAGAACAAAGTGCAAAACCTAATTATATTGTTCTATTATGCCCCGAGAGTGTAAATTCACAACGTATCGATGCCAACGTTCACAAGAACCAAAACCGGGCCAACATTAGACTACTCAGTTGCGCCCTAACAGTATAACTTTAGAAACAGTACTTTTTCTTATTCAATCGAACAAAGTGTAAAACCTAATTATATTGTTCTATTATGCCCCGAGAGTGTAAATTCACAACGTATCGATGCCAACGTTCACAAGAACCAAAACCGGGCCAACATTAGACTACTCAGTTGCGCCCTAACAGTATAACTTTGGAAACAGTACATTTTCTCTTTCAATCGAAGAAAGAGTAAAACCTAATTATATTGTTCAATTATGCCCCGAGAGTGTAAATTTGCAACCAATCGATGCCCACATACACAAGAATCAAAACCGAAGCAACATTAGACTACTCAGTTGCGCGTTAACAGTTTAACTTTGGAAACAGTACTTTTTCTCATTCAATCGAACAAAGAGTAAAACCTCATTATATTGTTCTATTATGCCCCGAGAGTGTAAATTCACAACGTATCAATGCTAACGTTCACACGAACCAAAACCGGACCAACATTAGACTACTCAGTTGCGCCCTAACAGTATAACTTTAGAAACAGTACTTTTTCTTATTCAATCGAACAAAGTGTAAAACCTAATTATATTGTTCTATTATGCCCCGAGAGTGCAAATTCACAACGTATCGATGCCAACGTTCACAAGAACCAAAACCGGGCCAACATTAGACTACTCAGTTGCGCCCTAACAGTATAACTTTGGAAACAGTACTTTTTCTCTTTCAATCGAAGAAAGAGTAAAACCTAATTATTTTGTTCTATTTTTCCCCGAGAGAGTAAATTCGCACCGTATCGTTGCCGACGTTCACAAGAACCAAAACCGGACCAACATTAGACTACACAGTTGCGCCTAACGGTATAACTTTGGAAACGATTTTTTCTCGTTCGATCGAACAAAAATTAAAACCTAATTATATTGTTCTATTATGCCCCGAGAGTGTAAATTCACAACGTATCGATGCCAACGTTCACAAGAACCAAAACCGGGCCAACATTAGACTACTCAGTTGCGCCCTAACAGTATAACTTTGGAAACAGTACTTTTTCTCTTTCACTCGAAGAAATAGTAAAACCTAATTATATTGTTCAATTATGTCCCGAGAGTGTAAATTTGCAACCAATCGATGCCAACATACACAAGAATCAAAACCGAACCAACATTAGACTACTCGGTTGCGCGTTAACGAGTTTAACTTTGGAAATAGTACTTTTTCTCATTCAATCGAACAAAGAGTAAAACCTAATTATATTGTTCTATTATGCCCTGAGAGTGTAAATTCACAACGTATCGATGCTAAAGTTCACACGAACCAAAACCGGATCAACATAAGACTACACAGTTGCGCCCTAACGGTATAACTTTAGAAACGACTTTTCTTATTCAATCGAACAAAGTGTAAAACCTAATTATATTGTTCTATTATGCCCCGAGAGTGTAAATTTGCAACTTATCGATGCTAACATTCACAAGAATCAAAACCGAACCAACATTAGACTACTCAGTTGCGCGTTAACAGTTTAATTTGGAAACAGTACTTTTTCTCATTCAATCGAACAAAGAGTAAAACCTAATTATATTGTTCTATTATGCCCCGAGAGTGTAAATTCACAACGTATCGATGCCAACGTTCACGAGAACCAAAACCGGGCCAACATTAGATCGCACAGTTGCGCCTAACGGTATATCTTTTGAAACGATACTTTTCTCATTCAATAGAACAAAGTGCAAAACCTAATTATATTGTTCTATTATGCCCCGAGAGTGTAAATTCACAACGTATCGATGCCAACGTTCACAAGAACCAAAAACGGGCCAACATTAGACTACTCAGTTGCGCCCAAACAGTATAACTTTAGAAACAGTACTTTTTCTTATTCAATCGAACAAAGTGTAAAACCTAATTATATTGTTCTATTATGCCCCGAGAGTGTAAATTCACAACGTATCGATGCCAACGTTCACAAGAACCAAAACCGGCCAACATTAGACTTCTCGGTTGCGCCTAACGGTATAACTTTGGAAACAAGACATTTTCTCTTTCAATCGAAGAAAGAGTAAAACCTAATTATATTGTTCAATTATGCCCCGAGAGTGTAAATTTGCAACCAATCGATGCCCACATACACAAGAATCAAAACCGAAGCAACATTAGACTACTCAGTTGCGCGTTAACAGTTTAACTTTGGAAACAGTACTTTTTCTCATTCAATCGAACAAAGAGTAAAACCTCATTATATTGTTCTATTATGCCCCGAGAGTGTAAATTCACAACGTATCAATGCTAACGTTCACACGAACCAAACCGGACAAACATTAGACTACTCGGTTGCGCCTAAAAGTATAACTCTAGAAACGTACTTTTTCTTATTCAATCGAACAAAGTGTAAAACCTAATTATATTGTTCTATTATGCCCCGAGAGTGCAAATTCACAACGTATCGATGCCAACGTTCACAAGAACCAAAACCGGGCCAACATTAGACTACTCAGTTGCGCCCTAACAGTATAACTTTGGAAACAATACTTTTTCTCTTTCAATCGAAGAAAGAGTAAAACCTAATTATTTTGTTCTATTTTTCCCCGAGAGAGTAAATTCGCACCGTATCGTTGCCGACGTTCACAAGAACCAAAACCGGACCAACATTAGACTACACAGTTGCGCCCTAACAGTATAACTTTGGAAACAGTACTTTTCTCGTTCAGTCGAACAAAAATTAAAACCTAATTATATTGTTCTATTATGCCCCGAGAGTGTAAATTCACAACGTATCGATGCCAACGTTCACAAGAACCAAAACCGGGCCAACATTAGACTACTCAGTTGCGCCCTAACGGTATAACTTTGGAAACGATTTTTCTCTTTCACTCGAAGAAATAGTAAAACCTAATTATATTGTTCAATTATGTCCCGAGAGTGTAAATTTGCAACCAATCGATGCCAACATACACAAGAATCAAAACCGAACCAACATTAGACTACTCAGTTGCGCGTTAACAGTTTAACTTTGGAAACAGTACTTTTTCTCATTCAATCGAACAAAGAGCAAAACCTAATTATTTTGTTCTATTTTTCCCCGAGAGAGTAAATTCTCACCGTATCGTTGCCAACGTTCACAAGAACCAAAACCGGACCAACATTAGACTACTCAGTTGCGCCCTAACAGTATAACTTTGGAAACAGTACTTTTTCTCATTCAATCGAACAAAGAGTAAAACCTAATTATATTGTTCTATTATGCCCCGAGAGTGTAAATTCACAACGTATCGATGCCAACGTTCACACGAACCAAAACCGGACCAACAATAGAATACTCGGTTGCTTACAACGGTATAACTTTAGAAACAGTACTTTTTCTTATTCAATCGAACAAAGTGTAAAACCTAATTATATTGTTCTATTATGCCCCGAGAGTGTAAATTTGCAACCTATCGATGCCAACATTCACAAGAATCAAAACCGAACCAACATTAGACTACTCAGTTGCGCGTTAACAGTTTAACTTTGGAAACAGTACTTTTCCTCATTCAATCGAACAAAGAGTAAAACCTAATTATATTGTTCTATTATGCCCCAAGAGTGTAAATTCACAACGTATCGATGCCAACGTTCACAAGAACCAAAACCGGGCCAACATTACACTACATAGTTGCGCCCTAACAGTATATCTTTTGAAACAGTACTTTTTCTCATTCAATCGAACAAAGTTCAAAACCTAATTATATTGTTCTATTATGCCCCGAGATTGTAAATTCACAACGTATCGATGCAAACGTTCACAAGAACCAAAACCGGGCCAACATTAGACTACTCAGTTGCGCCCTAACAGTATAACTTTGGAAACAGTACTTTTTCTCTTTCAATCGAACAAAGAGTAAAACCTAATTATATTGTTCTATTTTGCCCCGAGAGTGTAAATTTGCAACCTATCGATGCCAACATTCACAAGAATCAAAACCAAACCAACATTAGACTACTCAGTTGCGCGTTAACAGTTTAACTTTGGAAACAGTTCTTTTTCTCATTCAATCGAACAAAGAGTAAAACCTCATTATATTGTTCTATTATGCCCCGAGAGTGTAAATTCACAACGTATCAATGCTAACGTTCACACGAACCAAAACCGGTCCAACATTAGACTACTCAGTTGCGCCCTAAAAGTATAACTTTAGAAACAGTACTTTTTCTTATTCAATCGAACAAAGTGTAAAATCTAATTATATTGTTCTATTATGCCCCGAGAGTGCAAATTCACAACGTATCGATGCCAACGTTCACAAGAACCAAAACCGGATGAACATTAGACTACTCAATTGCGCGCTATCAGAACAACTTTTGAAACAGTACTTTTCTCTTTCAATCGAAGAAAGAGTAAAACCTAATTATTTTGTTCTATTTTTCCCCGAGAGAGTAAATTCGCACCGTATCGTTGCCGACGTTCACAAGAACCAAAACCGGACCAACATTAGACTACACACTTGCGCCCTATCAGTAAAACTTTGGAAACAGTACTTTTTCTCATTCAATCGAACAAAGAGTAAAACCTAATTATTTTGTTCTATTATGCCCCGAGAGTGTAAATTCACAACGTAACGTTGCCAACGTTCACCAGAACCAAAACCGGGCCAACATTAGACTACTCAGTTGCGCCCTAACAGTATAACTTTGGAAACAGTACTTTTTCTCTTTCAATCGAAGAAAGAGTAAAACCTAATTATATTGTTCAATTATGTCCCGAGAGTGTAAATTTGCAACCAATCGATGCCAACATACACAAGAATCAAAACCGAACCAACATTAGACTACTCAGTTGCGCGTTAACAGTTTAACTTTGGAAACAGTACTTTTTCTCATTCAATCGAACAAAGAGTAAAACCTAATTATTTTGTTCTATTTTTCCCCGAGAGAGTAAATTCGCACCGTATCGTTGCCAACGTTCACAAGAACCAAAACCGGACCAACATTAGACTACTCAGTTGCGTCCTAACAGTATAACTTTGGAAACAGTACTTTTTCTCATTCAATCGAACAAAGAGTAAAACCTAATTATATTGTTCTATTATGCCCTGAGAGTGTAAATTCACAACGTATCGATGCTAACGTTCACACGAACCAAAACCGGACCAACATTAGACTACTCAGTTGCGCCCTAACAGTATAACTTTAGAAACCGTACTTTTTCTTATTCAATCGAACAAAGTGTAAAACCTAATTATATTGTTCTATTATGCCCCGAGAGTGTAAATTTGCAACCTATCGATGCCAACATTCACAAGAATCAAAACCGAACCAACATTAGACTACTTAGTTGCGCGTTAACAGTTTAACTTTGGAAACAGTACTTTTCCTCATTCAATCGAACAAAGAGTAAAACCTAATTATATTGTTCTATTATGCCCCGAGAGTGTAAATTCACAACGTATCGATGCCAACGTTCACAAGAACCAAAACCGGGCCAACATTACACTACATAGTTGCGCCCTAACAGTATATCTTTTGAAACAGTACTTTTTCTCATTCAATCGAACAAAGTTCAAAACCTAATTATATTGTTCTATTATGCCGCGAGAGTGTAAATTCACAACGTATCGATGCAAACGTTCACAAGAACCAAAACCGGGCCAACATTAGACTACTCAGTTGCGCCCTAACAGTATAACTTTGGAAACAAGATTTTTCTCTTTCAATCGAACAAAGAGTAAAACCTAATTATATTGTTCTATTTTGCCCCGAGAGTGTAAATTTGCAACCTATCGATGCCAACATTCACAAGAATCAAAACCAAACCAACATTAGACTACTCAGTTGCGCGTTAACAGTTTAACTTTGGAAACAGTTCTTTTTCTCATTCAATCGAACAAAGAGTAAAACCTCATTATATTGTTCTATTATGCCCCGAGAGTGTAAATTCACAACTTATCAATGCTAACGTTCACACGAACCAAAACCGGACCAACATTAGACTACTCAGTTGCGCCCTAAAAGTATAACTTTAGAAACAGTACTTTTTCTTATTCAATCGAACAAAGTGTAAAACCTAATTATATTGTTCTATTATGACCCGAGAGTGCAAATTCACAACGTATCGATGCCAACGTTCACAAGAACCAAAACCGGGCCAACATTAGACTACTCAGTTGCGCCCTAACAGTATAACTTTGGAAACAGTACTTTTTCTCTTTCAATCGAAGAAAGAGTAAAACCTAATTATATTGTTCTATTTTTACCGAGAGAGTAAATTCGCACCGTATCGTTGCCGACGTTCACAAGAACCAAAACCGGACCAACATTAGACTACACAGTTGCGCCCTAACAGTATAACTTTGGAAACAGTACTTTTTCTCGTTCAGTCGAACAAAAATTAAAACCTAATTATATTGTTCTATTATGCCCCGAGAGTGTAAATTCACAACGTATCGATGCCAACGTTCACAGGAACCAAAACCGGGCCAACATTAGACTACTCAGTTGCGCCCTAACAGTATAACTTTGGAAACAGTACTTTTTCTCTTTCAATCGAAGAAAGAGTAAAACCTAATTATATTGTTCAATTATATCCCGAGAGTGTAAATTTGCTACCAATCGATGCCAACATACACAAGAATCACAACCGAACCAACATTAGACTACTTAGTTGCGCGTTAACAGTTTAAATTTGGAAACGGTACTTTTCTCATTCAATCGAACAAAGAGTAAAACCTAATTATATTGTTCTATTATGCCCCGAGAGTGTAAATTCACAACGTATCGATGCTAACGTTCACACGAACCAAAACCGGACCAACATTAGACTACTCAGTTGCGCCCTAACAGTATAACTTTAGAAACAGTACTTTTTCTTATTCAATCGAACAAAGTGTAAAACCTAATTATATTGTTCTATTATGCCCCGAGAGTGTAAATTTGCAACTTATCGATGCTAACATTCACAAGAATCAAAACCGAACCAACATTAGACTACTCAGTTGCGCGTTAACAGTTTAATTTCGAAACAGTACTTTTTCTCATTCAATCGAACAAAGAGTAAAACCTAATTATATTGTTCTATTATGCCCCAAGAGTGTAAATTCACAACGTATCGATGCCAACGTTCACAAGAACCAAAACCGGGCCAACATTAGACTACACAGTTGCGCCCTAACAGTATATCTTTTGAAACAGTACTTTTTCTCATTCAATAGAACAAAGTGCAAAACCTAATTATATTGTTCTATTATGCCCCGAGAGTGTAAATTCACAACGTATCGATGCCAACGTTTACAAGAACCAAAACCGGGCCAACATTAGACTACTCAGTTGCGCCCAAACAGTATAACTTTAGAAACAGTACTTTTTCTTATTCAATCGAACAAAGTGTAAAACCTAATTATATTGTTCTATTATGCCCCGAGAGTGTAAATTTGCAACCTATAGATGCCAACATTCACAAGAATCAAAACCGAACCAACATTAGACTACTCAGTTGCGCGTTAACAGTTTAACTTTGGAAACAGTACTTTTCCTCATTCAATCGAACAAAGAGTAAAACCTAATTATATTGTTCTATTATGCCCCGAGAGTGTAAATTCACAACGTATCGATGCCAACGTTCACAAGAACCAAAACCGGGCCAACATTACACTACATAGTTGCGCCCTAACAGTATATCTTTTGAAACAGTACTTTTTCTCATTCAATCGAACAAAGTTCAAAACCTAATTATATTGTTCTATTATGCCCCGAGAGTGTAAATTCACAACGTATCGATGCAAACGTTCACAAGAACCAAAACCGGGCCAACATTAGACTACTCAGTTGCGCCCTAACAGTATAACTTTGGAAACAGTACTTTTTCTCTTTCAATCGAACAAAGAGTAAAACCTAATTATATTGTTCTATTTTGCCCCGAGAGTGTAAATTTGCAACCTATCGATGCCAACATTCACAAGAATCAAAACCAAACCAACATTAGACTACTCAGTTGCGCGTTAACAGTTTAACTTTGGAAACAGTTCTTTTTCTCATTCAATCGAACAAAGAGTAAAACCTCATTATATTGTTCTATTACGCCCCGAGAGTGTAAATTCACAACGTATCAATGCTAACGTTCACACGAACCAAAACCGGACCAACATTAGACTACTCAGTTGCGCCCTAACAGTATAACTTTAGAAACAGTACTTTTTCTTATTCAATCGAACAAAGTGTAAAACCTAATTATATTGTTCTATTATGCCCCGAGAGTGCAAATTCACAACGTATCGATGCCAACGTTCACAAGAACCAAAACCGGGCCAACATTAGACTACTCAGTTGCGCCCTAACAGTATAACTTTGGAAACAGTACTTTTTCTCTTTCAATCGAAGAAAGAGTAAAACCTAATTATATTGTTCAATTATGCCCCGAGAGTGTAAATTTGCAACCTATCGATGCCAACATTCCCAAGAATCAACACCGAACCAACATTAGACTAATTAGTTGCGCGTTAACAGTTTAAATTTGGAAACAGTACTTTTTCTCATTCAATCGAACAAAGAGTAAAACCTAATTATATTGTTCTATTATGCCCTGAGAGTGTAAATTCACAACGTATCGATGCTAACGTTCACACGAACCAAAACCGGACCAACATTAGACTACAAAGTTGCGCCCTAACAGTATAACTTTAGAAACAGTACTTTTTCTTATTCAATCGAACAAAGTGTAAAACCTAATTATATTGTTCTATTATGCCCCGAGAGTGTAAATTTGCAACTTATCGATGCTAACATTCACAAGAATCGAAACCGAACCAACATTAGACTACTCAGTTGCGCGTTAACAGTTTAATTTCGAAACAGTACTTTTTCTCATTCAATCGAACAAAGAGTAAAACCTAATTATATTGTTCTATTATGCCCCAAGAGTGTAAATTCACAACGTATCGATGCCAACGTTCACAAGAACCAAAACCGGGCCAACATTAGACTACACAGTTGCGCCCTAACAGTATATCTTTTGAAACAAGATTTTTCTCATTCAATCGAACAAAGTGCAAAACCTAATTATATTGTTCTATTATGCCCCGAGAGTGTAAATTTGCAACGTATCGATGCCAACGTTTACAAGAACCAAAACTGAACCAACATTAGACTACTCAGTTGCGCCATAACAGTATAACTTTGGAAACAGTACTTTTTCTCTTTCAATCGAACAAAGAGTAAAACCTAATTATATTGTTCTATTATGCCCGAGAGTGTAAATTTGCAACCTATCGATGCCAACATTCACAAGAATCAAAACCGAACCAACATTAGACTACTTAGTTGTGCGTTAACGAGTTTAACTTTGGAAACAGTACTTTTTCTCATTCAATCGAACAAAGAGTAAAACCTAATTATATTGTTCTATTATGCCCCGAGAGTATAAATTCACAACGTATCGATGCTAACGTTCACACGAACCAAAACCGGACCAACATTAGACTACTCAGTTGCGCCCAAACAGTATATCTTTTGAAACAGTACTTTTTCTCATTCAATCGAACAAAGTGCAAAACCTAATTATATTGTTCTATTATGCCCCGAGAGTGTAAATTCACAACGTATCGATGTCAACGTTCACAAGAACCAAAACCAGGCCAACATTAGACTTCGCAGTTCCGCCCTAACAGAATATCTTTTGAAACAGTATTTTTTCTCACTCAATCGAAAAAGTGCAAAACCTAATGATATTGTTCTGTTATGCCCCGAGAGTGTAAATTCACACCGTATCGATGCCAACGTTCACAAGAACCAAAACCGGGCCAACATTAGACTACTCAGTTGCGCCCTAACAGTATAACTTTGTAAACAGTACATTTTCACTTTCAATCGAAGAAAGAGTAAAACCTAATTATATTGTTCAATTATGCCCCGAGAGTGTAAATTTGCAGCCTATCGATGCCAACATTCACAAGAATCAAAACCGAACCAACATTAGACTACTTAGTTGTGCGTTAACAGTATAACTTTGAAAACAGTACTTTTTCTCTTTCAATCGAACAAAGAGTAAAACCTAATTATATTGTTCTATTATGCCCCGAGAGTGTAAATTTGCAACCTATCGATGCCAACATTCACGAGAATCAAAACCAAACCAACATTAGACTACTCAGTTGCGCGTGAACAGTTTAACTTTGGAAACAGTACTTTTTCTCATTCAATCGAACAAAGAGTAAAACCTCATTATATTGTTCTATTATGCCCCGAGAGTGTAAATTCACAACGTATCAATGCTAACGTTCACACGAACCAAAACCGGACCAACATTAGACTACTCAGTTGCGCCCTAACAGTATAACTTTAGGAACAGTACTTTTTCGTATTCAATCGAACAAAGTGTAAAACCTAATTATATTGTTCTATTTTTCCCCGAGAGTGTAAATTCACAACGTATCGATGCCAACATACACAAGAACCAAAACTGGGCCAACATTAGACTACTCAGTTGCGCCATAACAGTATAACTTTGGAAATAGTACATTTTCTCTTTCAATCGAAGAAAGAGTAAAACTAATTATATTGTTCAATTATGCCCCGAGAGTGTAAATTTGCAACCAATCGATGCCAACATACACAAGAATCAAAACCGAACCAACATTAGACTACTCAGTTGCGCGTTAACAGTTTAACTTTGGAAACAGTACTTTTTCTCATTCAATCGAACAAAGAGTAAAACCTAATTATATTGTTCTATTATGCCCTGAGAGTGTAAATTCACAACGTATCGATGCTAACGTTCACACGAACCAAAACCGGACCAACATTAGACTACACAGTTGCGCCCTAACAGTATAACTTTAGAAACAGTACTTTTTCTTATTCAATCGAACAAAGTGTAAAACCTAATTATATTGTTTTATTATGCCCCGAGAGTGTAAATTTGCAACTTATCGATGCTAACATTCACAAGAATCAAAACCGAACCAACATTAGACTACTGAGTTGCGCGTTAACAGTTTAACTTTGGAAACAGTACTTTTTCTCATTCAATCGAACAAAGAGTAAAACCTAATTATATTATTCTATTATGCCCCGAGAGTGTATATTGGCAACGTATCGTTGTCTACGTTCACAAGAACCAATACCGGACCAACATTAGACTACTCAGTTGCGCCCTAAAAGTATAACTTTAGAAACAGTACTTTTTCTCATTCAGCTGAACAAAGAGTGAAACCCAATTATATTATTCTATTATGCCCCGAGAGTGTATATTCACAACGTATCGATGCCAACGTACACAAGAACCAAAACCGGGCCAACATTAGACTACTCAGTTGCGCCCTAACAGTATAACTTTGTAAACAGTACATTTTCTCTTTCAATCGAAGAAAGAGTAAAACCTAATTATATTGTTCAATTATGCCCCGAGAGTGTAAATTCGCACCGTATCGATGCCAACGTTCACAAGAACCAAAACCGGACCAACATTAGACTACTCAGTTGCGCCCTAACAGTATAACTTTGGAAACAGTACTTTTTCTCATTCAGTCGAACAAAGATTAAAACCTAATTATATTGTTCTATTATGCCCCGAGAGTGTAAATTCACAACGTATCGATGCCAACGTTCACAAGAACCAAAACCGGGCCAACATTAGACTACTCAGTTGCGCCCTAACAGTATAACTTTGGAAACAAGATTTTTTTCTCTTTCAATCGAAGAAAGAGTAAAACCTAATTATATTGTTCAATTATGCCCCGAGAGTGTAAATTTGCAACCTATCGATGCCAACATTCACAAGAATCAACACCGAACCAACATTAGACTACTCAGTTGCGCGTTAACAGTTTAACTTTGGAAACAGTACTTTTTCTCATTCAATCGAACAAAGAGTAAAACCTAATTATATTGTTCTATTATGCCCCGAGAGTGTAAATTCACAACGTATCGATGCTAACGTTCACACGAACCAAAACCGGACCAACATTAGACTACTCAGTTGCGCCCTAACAGTATAACTTTAGAAACAGTACTTTTTCTTATTCAATCGAACAAAGTGTAAAACCTAATTATATTGTTTTATTATGCCCCGAGAGTGTAAATTTGCAACTTATCGATGCTAACATTCACAAGAATCAAAACCGAACCAACATTAGACTACTCGATTTGCTGCGTTAACGGTTTAATTTGGAAACGATTTTTCTCATTCAATCGAACAAAAAGTAAAACCTAATTATATTGTTCTATAATCCCCCGAGAGTGTAAATTCACAACGTATCGATGCCAACGTTCACAAGAACCAAAACCGGGCCAACATTAGACTACTCAGTTGCGCCCTAACAGTATAACTTTGGAAACAGTACTTTTTCTCTTTCAATCGAACAAAGAGTAAAACCTAATTATATTGTTCTATTTTGCCCCGAGAGTGTAAATTTGCAACCTATCGATGCCAACATTCACAAGAATCAAAACCAAACCAACATTAGACTACTCAGTTGCGCGTTAACAGTTTAACTTTGTAAACAGTTCTTTTTCTCATTCAATCGAACAAAGAGTAAAACCTCATTATATTGTTCTATTATGCCCCGAGAGTGTAAATTCACAACGTATCAATGCTAACGTTCACACGAACCAAAACCGGACCAACATTAGACTACTCAGTTGCGCCCTAAAAGTATAACTTTAGAAACAAGATTTTTCTTATTCAATCGAACAAAGTGTAAAACCTAATTATATTGTTCTATTATGCCCCGAGAGTGCAAATTCACAACGTATCGATGCCAACGTTCACAAGAACCAAAACCGGCCAACAATAGACTACTCGCTTGCGCCTAACAAAGATAACTTTGGAAACAGTACTTTTTCTCTTTCAATCGAAGAAAGAGTAAAACCTAATTATATTGTTCAATTATGCCCCGAGAGTGTAAATTTGCAACCTATCGATGCCAACATTCCCAAGAATCAACACCGAACCAACATTAGACTAATTAGTTGCGCGTTAACAGTTTAAATTTGGAAACAGTACTTTTTCTCATTCAATCGAACAAAGAGTAAAACCTAATTATATTGTTCTATTACGCCCCGAGAGTGTAAATTTGCAACGTATCGATGCCAACGTTCACACGAACCAAAACCGGACCAACATTAGACTACAAAGTTGCGCCTAACGGTATAACTTTAGAAAGCAGATTTTTCTTATTCAATCGAACAAAGTGTAAAACCTAATTATATTGTTCTATTATGCCCCGAGAGTGTAAATTTGCAACTTATCGATGCTAACATTCACAAGAATCGAAACCGAACCAACATTAGACTACTCAGTTGCGCGTTAACAGTTTAATTTCGGAACAGTACTTTTTCTCATTCAATCGAACAAAGAGTAAAACCTAATTATATTGTTCTATTATGCCCCAAGAGTGTAAATTCACAACGTATCGATGCCAACGTTCACAAGAACCAAAACCGGGCCAACATTAGACTACACAGTTGCGCCCTAACAGTATATCTTTTGAAACAGTACTTTTTCTCATTCAATAGAACAAAGTGCAAAACCTAATTATATTGTTCTATTATGCCCCGAGAGTGTAAATTCACAACGTATCGATGCCAACGTTTACAAGAACCAAAACCGGGCCAACATTAGAATACTCGGTTGCGCCCAAACAAGTATAACTTTAGAAACAAGATTTTTCTCTTTCAATCGAACAAAGAGTAAAACCTAATTATATTGTTCTATTATGCCCGAGAGTGTAAATTTGCAACCTATCGATGCCAACATTCACAAGAATCAAAACCGAACCAACATTAGACTACTTAGTTGTGCGTTAACAGTTTAACTTTGGAAACAGTACTTCTTCTCATTCAATCGAACAAAGAGTAAAACCTCATTATATCGTTCTATTATGCCCCGAGAGTGTAAATTCACAACGTATCGATGCTAACGTTCACACGAACCAAAACCGGACCAACATTAGACTACTCGATTGCGCCTAACAAGATATCTTTTGAAACGATTTTTTCTCATTCAATCGAACAAAGTGCAAAACCTAATTATATTGTTCTATTATGCCCCGAGAGTGTAAATTCACAACGTATCGATGTCAACGTTCACAAGAACCAAAACCGGGCCAACATTAGACTTCAGCTCCGCTAACGAATATCTTTTGAAACAGTACTTTTTCTCACTCAATCGAACAAAGTGCAAAACCTAATGATATTGTTCTGTTATGCCCCGAGAGTGTAAATTCACACCGTATCGATGCCAACGTTCACAAGAACCAAAACCGGACCAACATTAGACTACTCGCTTGCGCCTAACAAAGATAACTTTAGAAACAGTACTTTTTCTTATTCAATCGAACAAAGTGTAAAACCTAATTATATTGTTCTATTATGCCCCGAGAGTGTAAATTTGCAACCTATCGATGCCAACATTCACAAGAATCAAAACCGAACCAACATTAGACTACTTAGTTGTGCGTTAACAGTTTAACTTTGGAAACAGTACTTTTTCTCTTTCAATCGAACAAAGAGTAAAACCTAATTATATTGTTCTATTATGCCCCGAGAGTGTAAATTTGCAACCTATCGATGCCAACATTCACGAGAATCAAAACCAAACCAACATTAGACTACTCAGTTGCGCGTGAACAGTTTAACTTTGGAAATAGTACTTTTTCTCATTCAATCGAACAAAGAGTAAAACCTCATTATATTGTTCTATTATGCCCCGAGAGTGTAAATTCACAACGTATCAATGCTAACGTTCACACGAACCAAAACCGGACCAACATTAGACTACACAGTTGCCCCCTAACAGTATAACTTTAGAAACAGTACTTTTTCTTATTCAATCGAACAAAGTGTAAAACCTAATTATATTGTTCTATTATGCCCCGAGAGTGTAAATTTGCAACTTATCGATGCTAACATTCACAAGAATCAAAACCGAACCAACATTAGACTACTCAGTTGCGCGTTAACAGTTTAATTTGGAAACAATACTTTTTCTCATTCAATCGAACAAAGAGTAAAACCTAATTATATTGTTCTATTATGCCCCGAGAGTGTAAATTCACAACGTATCGATGCCAACGTTCACAAGAACCAAAACCGGGCCAACATTAGACTACTCGATTGCGCCTAACAAGATAACTTTGGAAACGATTTTTTCTCTTTCAATCGAACAAAGAGTAAAACCTAATTATATTGTTCTATTTTGCCCCGAGAGTGCAAATTTGCAACCTATCGATGCCAACATTCACAAGAATCAAAACCAAACCAACATTAGACTACTCAGTTGCGCGTTAACAGTTTAACTTTGGAAACAGTACTTTTTCTCATTCAATCGAACAAAGAGTAAAACCTCATTATATTGTTCTATTATGCCCCGAGAGTGTAAATTCACAACGTATCAATGCTAACGTTCACACGAACCAAAACCGACCAACATTAGACTACTCAGTTGCGCCCTAACAGTATAACTTTAGAAACAAGATTTTTCTTATTCAATCGAACCAAGAGTAAAACCTAATTATATTGTTCTATTATGCCCCGAGAGTGCAAATTCACAACGTATCGATGCCAACGTTCACAAGAACCAAAACCGGGCCAACAATAGACTACTCAGGTGCGGCCTAACAGTATAACTTTGGAAACAAGATTTTTCTCTTTCAATCGAAGAAAGAGTAAAACCTAATTATATTGTTCAATTATGCCCGAGAGTGTAAATTTGCAACCTATCGATGCCAACATTCCCAAGAATCAACACCGAACCAACATTAGACTAATTAGTTGCGCGTTAACAGTTTAAATTTGGAAACAGTACTTTTTCTCATTCAATCGAACAAAGAGTAAAACCTAATTATATTGTTCTATTATGCCCCGAGAGTGTATATTCGCAACGTATCCATGCCAACGTTCATAAGAACCAAAACCGGACCAACATTAGACTACAAAGTTGCGCCCTAACAGTATAACGTTGGAAACAGTACTTTTTCTCATTCAATCGAACAAAGAGTATTATCTAATTATATAGGTCTATTATGCCCCGAGAGTGTAAATTTGCAACTTATCGATGCTAACATTCACAAGAATCGAAACCGAACCAACATTAGACTACTCAGTTGCGCGTTAACAGTTTAATTTCGAAACAGTACTTTTTCTCATTCAATCGAACAAAGAGTAAAACCTAATTATATTGTTCTATTATGCCCCAAGAGTGTAAATTCACAACGTATCGATGCCAACGTTCACAAGAACCAAAACCGGGCCAACATTAGACTACACAGTTGCGCCTAACGGATATCTTTTGAAACAAGATTTTTCTCATTCAATAGAACAAAGTGCAAAACCTAATTATATTGTTCTATTATGCCCGAGAGTGTAAATTCACAACGTATCGATGCCAACGTTTACAAGAACCAAAACCGGCCAACATTAGACTACTCGATTGCGCCCAAACAAGATAACTTTAGAAACAAGATTTTTTTCTCTTTCAATCGAACAAAGTGTAAAACCTAATTATATTGTTCTATTATGCCCCGAGAGTGTAAATTTGCAACCTATCGATGCCAACATTCACAAGAATCAAAACCGAACCAACATTAGACTACTCAGTTGCGCGTTAACAGTTTAACTTTGGAAACAGTACTTTTTCTCATTCAATCGAACAAAGAGTAAAACCTCATTATATCGTTCTATTATGCCCCGAGAGTGTAAATTCACAACGTATCGATGCTAACGTTCACACGAACCAAAACCGGACCAACATTAGACTACTCAGTTGCGCCCTAACAGTATAACTTTTGAAAGATTTTTCTCATTCAATCGAACAAAGTGCAAAACCTAATTATATTGTTCTATTATGCCCCGAGAGTGTAAATTCACAACGTATCGATGTCAACGTTCACAAGAACCAAAACCGGGCCAACATTAGACTTCGCAGTTCCGCCCTAACAGAATATCTTTTGAAACAGTATTTTTTCTCATTCAATCGAACAAAGTGCAAAACCTAATGATATTGTTCTGTTATGCCCCGAGAGTGTAAATTCACACCGTATCGATGCCAACGTTCACAAGAACCAAAACCGGGCCAACATTAGACTACTCAGTTGCGCCCTAACAGTATAACTTTAGAAACATTACTTTTTCTTATTCAATCGAACAAAGTGTAAAACCTAATTATATTGTTCTATTATGCCCCGAGAGTGTAAATTTGCAACCTATCGATGCCAACATTCACAAGAATCAAAACCGAACCAACATTAGACTACTTAGTTGTGCATTAACGATAACTTTGGAAACAAGATTTTTCTCATTCAATCGAACAAAGAGTAAAACCTAATTATATTGTTCTATTATGCCCCGAGTGTAAATTTGCAACCTATCGATGCCAACATTCACAAGAATCAAAACCAAACCAACATTAGACTACTCAGTTGCGCGTGAACAGTTTAACTTTGGAAATAGTACTTTTTCTCATTCAATCGAACAAAGAGTAAAACCTCATTATATTGTTCTATTATGCCCCGAGAGTGTAAATTCACAACGTATCAATGCTAACGTTCACACGAACCAAAACCGGACCAACATTATACTACTCAGTTGCGCCCTAACAGTATAACTTTAGGAACAGTACTTTTTCGTATTCAATCGAACAAAGTGTAAAACCTAATTATATTGTTCTATTTTTCCCCGAGAGTGTAAATTCACAACGTATCGATGCCAACATACACAAGAACCAAAACTGGGCCAACATTAGACTACTCAGTTGCGCCATAACAGTATAACTTTGGAAATAGTACATTTTCTCTTTCAATCGAAGAAAGAGTAAAACTAATTATATTGTTCAATTATGCCCCGAGAGTGTAAATTTGCAACCAATCGATGCCAACATACACAAGAATCAAAACCGAACCAACATTAGACTACTGAGTTGCGCGTTAACAGTTTAACTTTGGAAACAGTACTTTTTCTCATTCAATCGAACAAAGAGTAAAACCTAATTATATTATTCTATTATGCCCCGAGAGTGTAAATTCACAACGTATCGATGCTAACGTTCACACGAACGGAACCCAGGACCAACATTAGACTACTCAGTTGCGCCCTAAAAGTATAACTTTAGAAACAGTACTTTTTCTTATTCAATCGAACAAAATGTAAAACCTAATTATATTGTTCTATTATGCCCCGAGAATGCAAATTCACAATGTATCGATGCCAACGTTCACAAGAACCAAAACCGGGCCAACATTAGACTACTCAGTTGCACCCTAACAGTATAACTTTGGAAACAGTACTTTTTCTCTATCAATCGAAGAAAGAGTAAAACCTAATTATTTTGTTCTATTTTTCCCCGAGAGAGTAAATTCGCACCGTATCGTTGCCAACGTTCACAAGAACCAAAACCGGACCAACATTAGACTACTCAGTTGCGCCCTAACAGTATAACTTTGGAAACAGTACTTTTTCTCATTCAGTCGAACAAAGATTAAAACCTAATTATATTGTTCTATTATGCCCCGAGAGTGTAAATTCACAACGTATCGATGCCAACGTTCACAAGAACCAAAAGCCAACATTAGACTACTCAGTTGCGCCCTAACAGTATAACTTTGGAAACAGTACTTTTTCTCTTTCAATCGAAGAAAGAGTAAAACCTAATTATATTGTTCAATTATGCCCCGAGAGTGTAAATTTGCAACCTATCGATGCCAACATTCACAAGAATCAACACCGAACCAACATTAGACTACTCAGTTGCGCGTTAACAGTTTAACTTTGGAAACAGTACTTTTTCTCATTCAATCGAACAAAGAGTAAAACCTAATTATATTGTTCTATTATGCCCCGAGAGTGTAAATTCACAACGTATCGATGCTAACGTTCACACGAACCAAACCGACAAACATTAGACTACACGGTTGCGCCTAACAAAGATAACTTTAGAAACGGTACTTTTTCTCATTCAGTCGAACAACGGTTAAAACCTAATTATATTGTTTTATTATGCCCCGAGAGTGTAAATTTGCAACCTATCGATGCCAACATTCACAAGAATCAAAACCGAACCAACATTAGACTACTCAGTTGCGCGTTAACAGTTTAACTTTGGAAACAGTACTTTTTCTCATTCAATCGAACAAAGAGTAAAACCTAATTATATTGTTCTATTATGCCCCGAGAGTGTAAATTCACAACGTATCGATGCTAACGTTCACACGAACCAGAATCGGACCAACATTAGACTACTCAGTTGCGCCCTAAAAGTATAACTTTAGAAACAGTACTTTTTCTTATTCAATCGAACAAAATGTAAAACCCAATTATATTGTTCTATTATGCCCCGAGAGTGCAAATTCACAATGTATCGATGCCAACGTTCACAAGAACCAAAACCGGGCCAACATTAGACTACTCAGTTGCACCCTAACAGTATAACTTTGGAAACAGTACTTTTTCTCTTTCAATCGAAGAAAGAGTAAAACCTAATTATTTTGTTCTATTTTTCCCCGAGAGAGTAAATTCGCACCGTATCGTTGCCAACGTTCACAAGAACCAAAACCGGACCAACATTAGACTACTCAGTTGCGCCCTAACAGTATAACTTTGGAAACAGTACTTTTTCTCATTCAGTCGAACAAAGATTAAAACCTAATTATATTGTTCTATTATGCCCCGAGAGTGTAAATTCACAACGTATCGATGCCAACGTTCACAAGAACCAAAACCGGGCCAACATTAGACTACTCAGTTGCGCCCTAACAGTATAACTTTGGAAACAGTACTTTTTCTCTTTCAATCGAACAAAGAGTAAAACCTAATTATATTGTTCTATTATGCCCCGAGAGTGTAAATTTGCAACCTATCGATGCCAACATTCACAGGAATCAAAACCGAACCAACATTAGACTACTCAGTTGCGCGTTAACAGTTTAACTTTGGAAACAGTACTTTTTCTCATTCAATCGAACAAAGAGTAAAACCTAATTATATTATTCTATTATGCCCCGAGAGTGTAAATTCACAACGTATCGATGCTAACGTTCACACGAACCAAAACCGGACCAACATTAGACTACACAGTTGCGCCCTAACAGTATAACTTTAGAAACAGTACTTTTTCTTATTCAATCGAACAAAGTGTAAAACCTAATTATATTGTTTTATTATGCCCCGAGAGTGTAAATTTGCAACTTATCGATGCTAACATTCACAAGAATCAAAACCGAACCAACATTAGACTACTCAGTTGCGCGTTAACAGTTTAATTTGGAAACAGTACTTTTTCTCATTCAATCGAACAAAGAGTAAACCCTTATTATATTGTTCTATTATGCCCCGAGAGTGTAAATTCACAACGTATCGATGCCAACGTTCACAAGAACCAAAACCGGGCCAACATTAGACTACACAGTTGCGCCCTAACAGTATATCTTTTGAAACAGTACTTTTTCTCATTCAATCGAACAAAGTGCAAAACCTAATTATATTGTTCTTTTATGTCCCGAGAGTGTAAATTCACAACGTATCGATGCCAACGTTCACAAGAACCAAAACCGGGCCAACATTAGACTACTCAGTTGCGCCCTAACAGTATAACTTTGGAAACAGTACTTTTTCTCTTTCAATCGAACAAAAAGTAAAACCTAATTATATTGTTCTATTATGCCCCGAGAGTGTAAATTTGCAACCTATCGATGCCAACATTCACAAGAATCAAAACCGAACCAACATTAGACTACTTAGTTGTGCGTTAACAGTTTAACTTTGGAAACAGTACTTTTTCTCATTCAATCGAACAAAGAGTAAAACCTCATTATATCGTTCTATTATGCCCCGAGAGTGTAAATTCACAACGTATCAATGCTAACGTTCACACGAACCAAAACCGAACCAACATTAGACTACTCAGTTGCGCCCTAACAGTATAACTTTAGAAACAGTACTTTTTCTTATTCAATCGAACAAAGTGTAAAACCTAATTATATTGTTCTATTATGCCCCGAGAGTGTAAATTCACAACGTATCGATGCCAACGTTCACAAGAACCAAAACCGGGCCAACATTAGACTACTCAGTTGCGCCCTAACAGTATAACTTTGGAAACAGTACTTTTTCTCTTTCAATCGAAGAAAGAGTAAAACCTAATTATATTGTTCAATTATGCCCCGAGAGTGTAAATTTGCAACCTATCGATGCCAACATTCACAAGAATCAACACCGAACCAACTTTAGACTACTCAGTTGCGCGTTAACAGTTTAACTTTGGAAACAGTACTTTTTCTCATTCAATCGAACAAAGTGTAAAACCTAATTATATTGTTCTATTATGCCCTGAGAGTGTAAATTCACAACGTATCGATGCTAACGTTCACACGAACCAAAACCGGACCAACATTAGACTACACAGTTGCGCCCTAACAGTATAACTTTAGAAACAGTACTTTTTCTTATTCAATCGAACAAAGTGTAAAACCTAATTATATTGTTCTATTATGCCCCGAGAGTGTAAATTTGCAACTTATCGATGTTAACATTCACAAGAATCAAAACCGAACCAACATTAGACTACTCAGTTGCGCGTTAACAGTTTAATTTGGAAACAGTACTTTTTCTCATTCAATCGAACAAAGTGCAAAACCTAATTATATTGTTCTTTTATGTCCCGAGAGTGTAAATTCACAACGTATCGATGCCAACGTTCACAAGAACCAAAACCGGGCCAACATTAGACTACTCAGTTGCGCCCTAACAGTATAACTTTGGAAACAGTACTTTTTCTCTTTCAATCGAACAAAGAGTAAAACCTAATTATATTGTTCTATTATGCCCCGAGAGTGTAAATTTGCAACCTATCGATGCCAACATTCACAAGAATCAAAACCGAACCAACATTAGACTACTTAGTTGTGCGTTAACAGTTTAACTTTGGAAACAGTACTTTTTCTCATTCAATCGAACAAAGAGTAAAACCTAATTATATTGTTCTATTATGAGAGTGTAAATTCACAACGTATCCATGCCAACGTTCACACGAACCAAAACCGAACCAACATTAGACTACTCAGTTGCGCCCTAACAGTATAACTTTAGAAACAGTACTTTTTCTCATTCAATCGAACAAAGAGTAAAACCTAATTATATAGTTCTATTATGCCCCGAGAGTGTAAATTCACAACGTATCGATGCCAACGTTCACAAGAACCAAATCCGGGCCAACATTAGACTACTCAGTTGCGCCCTAACGGTATAACTTTGGAAACAGTACTTTTTCTCTTTCAATTGAAGAAAGAGTAAAACCTAATTATATTGTTCTATTATGCCCCGAGAGTGTAAATTTGCAACCTATCGATGCCAACATTCACAAGAATCAACACCGAACCAACATTAGACTACTCGTTTGCGTTAACGGTTTAACTTTGGAAAGCAGTACTTTTTCTCATTCAATCGAACAAAGAGTAAAACCTAATTATATTGTTCTATTATGAGAGTGTAAATTCACAACGTATCGATGCTAACGTTCACACGAACCAAAACCGGACCAACATTAGACTACACAGTTGCGCCCTAACAGTATAACTTTAGAAACAGTACTTTTTCTTATTCAATCGAACAAAGTGTAAAACCTAATTATATTGTTCTATTATGCCCCGAGTGTGTAAATTTGCAACTTATCGATGTTAACATTCACAAGAATCAAAACCGAACCAACATTAGACTACTCAGTTGCGCGTTAACAGTTTAATTTGGAAACAGTACTTTTTCTCATTCAATCGAACAAAGAGTAAAACCTAATTATATTGTTCTATTATGCCCCGAGAGTATAAATTCACAATGTATCGATGCCAACGTTCACAAGAACCAAAAGCCAACGTTAGACTACACAGTTGCGCCCCAACAGTATATCTTTTGAAACAGTACTTTTTCTCATTCAATCGAACAAAGTGCAAAACCTAATTATATTGTTCTATTATGCCCCGAGAGTGTAAATTCACAACGTATCGATGCCAACGTTCACAAGAACCAAAACCGGGCCAACATTAGACTACTCAGTTGCGCCCTAACAGTATAACTTTGGAAACAGTACTTTTTTTCTCTTCAGACGAAAAAAGATTAAAACCTAATTATATTGTTCTATTATGCCCCGAGAGTGTAAATTTGCAACGTATCGATGCCAAGGTTCACAAGAACCAAATCCGGAGCCACATTAGAATACTCAGTTGCGCCCTAACGGTATAACTTTAGAAACAAGATTTTTTCTTATTCAATCGAACAAAGTGTAAAACCTAATTATATTGTTCTATTATGCCCCGAGAGTGTAAATTCACAACGTATCGATGCCAACGTTCACAAGAACCAAAACCGGGCCAACATTAGACTACTCAGTTGCGCCCTAACAGTATAACTTTGGAAACAGTACATTTTCTCTTTCAATCGAAGAAAGAGTAAAACCTAATTATATTGTTCAATTATGCCCCGAGAGAGTAAATTTGCAACCAATCGATGCCAACATACACAAGAATCAAAACCGAACCAACATTAGACTACTCAGTTGCGCGTTAACAGTTTAACTTTGGAAACAGTACTTTTTCTCATTCAATCGAACAAAGAGTAAAACCTAATTATATTATTCTATTATGCCCCGAGAGTGTAAATTCACAACGTATCGATGCTAACGTTCACACGAACCAAAACCGGACCAACATTAGACTACTCAGTTGCGCCCTAACAGTATAACTTTAGAAACAGTACTTTTTCTCATTCAATCGAACAAAGTGTAAAACCTAATTATATTGTTCTATTATGCCCCGAGAGTGTAAATTCACAATGTATCGATGCCAACGTTCACAAGAACCAAAACCGGGCCAACATTAGACTACTCAGTTGCGCCTAACAAGATAACTTTGGAAACCGTACTTTTTCTCTTTCAATCGAACAAAGAGTAAAACCTAATTATTTTGTTCTATTTTTCCCCGAGAGAGTAAATTCGCACCGTATCGTTGCCAACGTTCACAAGAACCAAAACCGGACCAACATTAGACTACTCAGTTGCGCCCTAACAGTATAACTTTGGAAACAGTACTTTTTCTCATTCAGTCGAACAAAGATTAAAACCTAATTATATTGTTCTATTATGCCCCGAGAGTGTAAATTCACAACGTATCGATGCCAACGTTCACAAGAACCAAAACCGGGCCAACATTAGACTACTCAGTTGCGCCCTAACAGTATAACTTTGGAAACAGTACTTTTTCTCTTTCAATCGAAGAAAGAGTAAAACCTAATTATATTGTTCAATTATGCCCCGAGAGTTTAAATTTGCAACCTATCGATGCCAACATTCCCAAGAATCAACACCGAACCAACATTTGACTACTCAGTTGCGCGTTAACAGTTTAACTTTGGAAACAGTACTTTTTCTCATTCAATCGAACAAAGAGTAAAACCTAATTATATTGTTCTATTATGCCCCGAGAGTGTAAATTCGCAACGTATCGATGCTAACGTTCACACGAACCAAAACCGACCAACATTAGACTACAAAGTTGCGCCCTAACAAGTATAACTTTAGAAACAAGATTTTTTTCTTATTCAATCGAACAAAGTGTAAAACCTAATTATATTGTTCTATTATGCCCCGAGAGTGTAAATTTGCAACTTATCGATGCTAACATTCACAAGAATCAAAACCGAACCAACATTAGACTACTCAGTTGCGCGTTAACAGTTTAATTTGGAAACAATACTTTTTCTCATTCAATCGAACAAAGAGTAAAACCTAATTATATTGTTCTATTATGCCCCGAGAGTGTAAATTCACAACGTATCGATGCCAACGTTCACAAGAACCAAAACCGGCCAACATTAGACCGCACATTGCGCCTAACAAGATATCTTTTGAAACAAGTACTTTTCTCATTCAATAGAACAAAGTGCAAAACCTAATTATATTGTTCTATTATGCCCGAGAGTGTAAATTCACAACGTATCGATGCCAACGTTCACAAGAACCAAAACCGGGCCAACATTAGACTACTCAGTTGCGCCCTAACAGTATAACTTTAGAAATAGTACTTTTTCTTATTCAATCGAACAAATAGTAAAACCTAATTACATTGTTCTATTATGCCCAGAGAGTGTAAATTCACAACATATCGATGCCAACGTTCACAAGAACCAAAACCGGGCCAACATTAGACTTCTCAGTTGGGCCCTAACAGTATAACTTTGGAAACAGTACATTTTCTCTTTCAATCGAAGAAAGAGTAAAACCTAATTATATTGTTCAATTATGCCCCGAGACTGTAAATTTGCAACCAATCGATGCCCACATACACAAGAATCAAAACCGAAGCAACATTAGACTACTCAGTTGCGCGTTAACAGTTTAACTTTGGAAACAGTACTTTTTCTCATTCAATCGAACAAAGAGTAAAACCTAATTATATTGTTCTATTATGCCGCGAGAGTGTAAATTCACAACGTCTCGATGCTAACGTTCACAAGAACCAAAACCGGGCCAACATTAGACTACTCAGTTGCGCCTAACGGTATAACTTTAGAAACGATTTTTCTTATTCAATCGAACAAAGTGTAAAACCTAATTATATTGTTCTATTATGCCCCGAGAGTGTAAATTCACAACGTATCGATGCCAACGTTCACAAGAACCAAAACCGGACCAACATTAGACTACTCAGTTGCGCCCTAACAGTATAACTTTGTAAACAGTACTTTTTCTCATTCAATCGAACAAAGAGTAAAACCTACTTATATTGTTTTATTTTGCCCCGAGAGTGCAAATTCACAACGTATCGATGCCAACATTCACAAGAATCAAAACCGAACCAACATTAGACTACTCAGTTGCGCGTTAACAGTTTAACTTTGGAAACAGTTCTTTTTCTCATTCAATCGAACAAAGAGTAAAACCTCATTATATTGTTCTATTATGCCCCGAGAGTGTAAATTCACAACGTATCAATGCTAACGTTCACACGAACCAAAACCGGACCAACATTAGACTACTCAGTTGCGCCCTAAAAGTATAACTCTAGAAACAGTACTTTTTCTTATTCAATCGAACAAAGTGTAAAACCTAATTATATTGTTCTATTATGCCCCGAGAGTGCAAATTCTCAACGTATCGATGCCAACGTTCACAAGAACCAAAACCGGGCCAACATTAGACTACTCAGTTGCGCCCTAACAGTATAACTTTGGAAACAGTACTTTTTCTCTTTCAATCGAAGAAAGAGTAAAACCTAATTATATTGTTCAATTATGCCCCGAGAGTGTAAATTTGCAACCTATCGATGCCAACATTCACAAGAATCAACACCGAACCAACATTAGACTACACGTTGCGCCCTAACGGTATAACTTTGGAAACAAGTACTTTTCTCATTCAATCGAACAAAAATTAAAACCTAATTATATTGTTCTATTATGCCCCGAGAGTGTAAATTCACAACGTATCGATGCCAACGTTCACAAGAACCAAAACCGGGCCAACATTAGACTACCCAGTTGCGCCCTAACAGTATAACTTTGGAAACAGTACTTTTTCTCTTTCACTCGAAGAAATAGTAAAACCTAATTATATTGTTCAATTATGTCCCGAGAGTGTAAATTTGCAACCAATCGATTCCAACATACACAAGAATCAAAACCGAACCAACATTAGACTACTCAGTTGCGCGTTAACAGTTTAACTTTGGAAACAGTACTTTTTCTCATTCAATCGAACAAAGAGTAAAACCTAATTATTTTGTTCTATTTTTCCCCGAGAGAGTAAATTCGCACCGTATCGTTGCCAACGTTCACAAGAACCAAAACCGGACCAACATTAGACTACTCAGTTGCGCCCTAACAGTATAACTTTGGAAACAATACTTTTTCTCATTCAGTCGAACAAAGATTAAAACCTAATTATATTGTTCTATTATGCCCCGAGAGTGTAAATTCACAACGTATCGATGCTAACGTTCACACGAACCAAAACCGGACCAACATTAGACTACTCAGTTGCGCCCTAACAGTATAACTTTAGAAACCGTACTTTTTCTTATTCAATCGAACAAAGTGTAAAACCTAATTATATTGTTCTATTATGCCCCGAGAGTGTAAATTTGCAACCTATCGATGCCAACATTCACAAGAATCAAAACCGAACCAACATTAGACTACTCGGATTTGCGCGTTAACGGTTTAACTTTGGAAACAGTACTTTTTCTCATTCAATCGAACAAAGAGTAAAACCTAATTATTTTGTTCTATTATGCCCCGAGAGTGTAAATTTGCAATGTATCGATGCATACGTTCACAAGAACCAAAACCGGACCAACATTAGACTACTCAGTTGTGCCCCAACAGTATATCTTTGGAAACAGTACTTTTTCTCATTCAATCGAACAAAGTTCAAAACCTAATTATATTGTTCTATTATGCCCCGAGAGTGTAAATTCACAACGTATCGATGCAAACGTTCACAAGAACCAAAACCGGGCCAACATTAGACTACTCAGTTGCGCCCTAACAGTATAACTTTGGAAACAGTATTTTTTCTCATTCAATCGAACAAAGAGTAAAACCTAATTATATTGTTCTATTTTGCCCCGAGAGTGTAAATTTGCAACCTATCGATGCCAACATTCACAAGAATCAAAACCAAACCAACATTAGACTACTCAGTTGCGCGTTAACAGTTTAACTTTGGAAACAGTTCTTTTTCTCATTCAATCGAACAAAGAGTAAAACCTCATTATATTGTTCTATTATGCCCCGAGAGTGTAAATTCACAACGTATCAATGCTAACGTTCACACGAACCAAAACCGGTCCAACATTAGACTACTCAGTTGCGCGCTAAAAGTATAACTTTAGAAACAGTACTTTTTCTTATTCAATCGAACAAAGTGTAAAACCTAATTATATTGTTCTATTATGCCCCGAGAGTGTAAATTCACAACGTATCGATGCCAACGTTCACAAGAACCAAAACCGGGCCAACATTAGACTACTCAGTTGCGCCCTAACAGTATAACTTTGGAAACAGTACTTTTTCTCTTTCAATCGAAGAAAGAGTAAAACCTAATTATTTTGTTCTATTTTTCCCCGAGAGAGTAAATTCGCACCGTATCGTTGCCGACGTTCACAAGAACCAAAACCGGACCAACATTAGACTACACAGTTGCGCCCTAACAGTATAACTTTGGAAACAGTACTTTTTCTCGTTCAGTCGAACAAAAATTAAAACCTAATTATATTGTTCTATTATGCCCCGAGAGTGTAAATTCACAACGTATCGATGCCAACGTTCACAAGAACCAAAACCGGGCCAACATTAGACTACTCAGTTGCGCCCTAACAGTATAACTTTGGAAACAGTACTTTTTCTCTTTCAATCGAAGAAAGAGTAAAACCTAATTATATTGTTCAATTATGTCCCGAGAGTGTAAATTTGCAACCAATCGATGCCAACATACACAAGAATCAAAACCGAACCAACATTAGACTACTCAGTTGCGCGTTAACAGTTTAACTTTGGAAACAGTACTTTTTCTCATTCAATCGAACAAAGAGTAAAACGTAATTATTTTGTTCTATTTTTCCGCGAGAGAGTAAATTCGCACCGTATCGTTGCCAACGTTCACAAGAACCAAAACCGGACCAACATTAGACTACTCAGTTGCACCCTAACAGTATAACTTTGGAAACAGTACTTTTTCTCATTCAGTCGAACAAAGATTAAAACATAATTATATTGTCCTATTATGCCCCGAGAGTGTAAATTCACAACGTATCGATGCTAACGTTCACACGAACCAAAACCGGACCAACATTAGACTACTCAGTTGCGCCCTAACAGTATATCTTTTGAAACAGTACTTTTTCTAATTCAATCGAACAAAGTGTAAAACCTAATTATATTGTTCTATTATGCCCCGAGAGTGTAAATTCACAACGTATCGATGCCAACGTTCACAAGAACCAAAAAGGGCCAAGATTAGACTACTCGGTTGCGCCCTAACAATATAACTTTGGAAACAGTACTTTTTCTCATTCAATCGAACAAAGAGTAAAACCTAATTATATTGTTCTATTTTGCCCCGAGAGTGTAAATTTGCAACCTATCGATGCCTACATTCACAAGAATCAAAACCGAACCAACATTAGACTACTCACTTGCGCGTTAACTGTTTAACTCTGGAAACAGTACTTTTTCTCATTCAATCGAACAAAGAGTAAAACCTCATTATATTGTTCTATTATACCCCGAGAGTGTAAATTCACAACGTATCAATGCTAACGTTCACACGAACCAAAACCGGACCAACATTAGACTACTCAGTTGCGCCCTAACAGTATAACATTAGAAACAGTACTTTTTCTTATTCAATCGAACAAAGTGTAAAACCTAATTATATTGTTCTATTATGCCCCGAGAGTGTAAATTCACAACGTATCGATGCCAACGTTCACAAGAACCAAAACCGGGCCAACATTATACTACTCATTGCGCCTAACAAAGTATAACTTTGGAAACGACATTTTCTCTTTCAATCGAAGAAAGAGTAAAACCTAATTATATTGTTCAATTATGCCCCGAGAGTGTAAATTTGCAACCAATCGATGCCCACATACACAAGAATCAAAACCGAACCAACATTAGACTACTCAGTTGCGCGTTAACAGTTTAACTTTGGAAACAGTACTTTTTCTCATTCAATCGAACAAAGAGTAAAACCTAATTATATTGTTCTATAATGCCCCGAGAGTGTAAATTCACAACGTATCGATGCTAACGTTCACACGAACCAAAACGGGACCAACATTTGACTACTCAGTTGCGCCCTAACAGTATAACTTTAGAAACGATTTTTCTTATTCAATCGAACAAAGTGTAAAACCTAATTATATTGTTCTATTATGCCCCGAGAGTGTAAATTTGCAACCTATCGATGCCAACATCCACAAGAATCAAAACCGATCCAACATTAGACTACTCAGTTGCGCGTTAACAGTTTAACTTTGGAAACAGTACTTTTTCTCATTCAATCGAACAAAGAGTAAAACCTAATTATATATATTGTTCTATTATGCCCCGAGAGTGTAAATTCACAACGTATCGATGCCAACGTTCACAAGAACCAAAACCGGGCCAACATTAGACTACACAGTTGCGCCCCAATATATCTTTTGAAACAGTACTTTTTCTCATTCAATCGAGCAAAGTGCAAAACGTAATTATATTGTTCTATTATGCCCCGAGAGTGTAAATTCACAACGTATCGATGCCAACGTTCACAAGAAGCAAAACCGGGCCAACATTAGACTACTCAGTTGCGCCCTAACAGTATAACTTTGGAAACAGTACTTTTTCTCTCTCAATCGAAGAAAGAGTAAAACCTAATTATTTTGTGATATTTTTCCCCGAGAGAGTAAATTCGCACCGTATCGTTGCCGACGTTGACAAGAACCAAAACCGGACCAACATTAGACTACACAGTTGCGCCCTAACAGTATAACTTTGGAAACAGTACATTTTCTCGTTCAGTCGAACAAAAATTAAAACCTAATTATATTGTTCTATTATGCCGCGAGTGTGTAAATTCACAACGTATCGATGCCAACGTTCACAAGAACCAAAACCGGGCCAACATTAGACTACTCAGTTGCGCCCTAACAGTATAACTTTGGAAACAGTACATTATCTCTTTCAATCGAAGAAAGAGTAAAACCTAATTATATTGTTCAATTATGTCCCGAGAGTGTAAATTTGCAACCAATCGATGCCAACACACACAAGAATCAAAACCGAACCAACATTAGACTACTCAGTTGCGCGTTAACAGTTTAACTTTGGAAACAATAATTTTTCTCATTCAATCGAACAAAGAGTAAAACCTAATTATATTATTCTATTATGCCCCGAGAGTGTAAATTCACAACGTATCGATGCTAACGTTCACACGAAGAAAAACCGGCCCAACATTAGACTACTCAGTTGCGCCCTAACAGTATAACTTTAGAAACCGTACTTTTTCTTATTCAATCGAACAAAGTGTAAAACCTAATTATATTGTTCTATTATGCCCCGAGAGTGTAAATTTGCAACCTATCGATGCCAACATTCACAAGAATCAAAACCGAACCAACATTAGACTACTCAGTTGCGCGTTAACAGTTTAACTTTGGAAACAGTACTTTTTCTCATTCAATCGAACAAAGAGTAAAACCTAATTATATTGTTCTATTATGCCCTGAGAGTGTAAATTCACAACGTATCGATGCTAACGTTCACAAGAACCAAAACCGGACCAACATTAGACTACACAGTTGCGCCCCAATATATCTTTTGAAACAGTACTTTTTCTCACTCAATCGAGCAAAGTGCAAAACCTAATTATATTGTTCTATTATGCCCCGAGAGTGTAAATTCACAACGTATCGATGCCAACGTTCACAAGAACCGAAACCGGGCCAACATTAGACTACTCAGTTGCGCCCTAACAGTATAACTTTAGAAACAGTACTTTTTCTTATTCAATCGAACAAAGTGTAAAACCTAATTATATTGTTCTATTATGCCCCGAGAGTGTAAATTCACAACGTATCGATGCCAACGTTCACAAGAACCAAAACCGGGCCAACATTAGACTACTCAGTTGTGCCCTAACAGTTTAACTTTGGAAACAGTACTTTTTCTCATTCAATCGAACAAAGAGTAAAACCTACTTATATTGTTTTATTTTGCCCGAGAGTGCAAATTCACAACGTATCGATGCCAACATTCACAAGAATCAAACCGAACCAACATTAGACTACTCGGTTGCGCGTTAACGGTTTAACTTTGGAAACAGCTTCTTTTTCTCATTCAATCGAACAAAGAGTAAAACCTCATTATATTGTTCTATTATGCCCCGAGAGTGTAAATTCACAACGTATCAATGCTAACGTTCACACGAACCAAAACCGGACCAACATTAGACTACTCAGTTGCGCCCTAAAAGTATAACTCTAGAAACAGTACTTTTTCTTATTCAATCGAACAAAGTGTAAAACCTAATTATATTGTTCTATTATGCCCCGAGAGTGCAAATTCACAACGTATCGATGCCAACGTTCACAAGAACCAAACCGGGCCAACATTAGACTACTCAGTTGCGCCCTAACAGTATAACTTTGGAAACAGTACTTTTTCTCTTTCAATCGAAGAAAGAGTAAAACCTAATTATTTTGTTCTATTTTTCCCCGAGAGAGTAAATTCGCACCGTATCGTTGCCGACATTCACAAGATCCAAAACCGGACCAACATTAGACTACACAGTTGCGCCCTAACAGTATAACTTTGGAAACAGTACTTTTTCTCGTTCAGTCGAACAAAAATTAAAACCTAATTATATTGTTCTATTATGCCCCGAGAGTGTAAATTCACAACGTATCGATGCCAACGTTCACAAGAACCAAAACCGGGCCAACATTAGACTACTCAGTTGCGCCCTAACAGTATAACTTTGGAAACAGTACTTTTTCTCTTTCACTCGAAGAAATAGTAAAACCTAATTATATTGTTCAATTATGCCCCGAGAGTGTAAATTTGCAACCAATCGATGCCAACATACACAAGAATCAAAACCGAACCAACATTAGACTACTCAGTTGCGCGTTAACAGTTTAACTTTGGAAACAGTACTTTTTCTCATTCAATCGAACAAAGAGTAAAACCTAATTATTTTGTTCTATTTTTCCCCGAGAGAGTAAATTCGCACCGTATCGTTGCCAACGTTCACAAGAACCAAAACCGGACCAACATTAGACTACTCAGTTGCGCCCTAACAGTATAACTTTGGAAACAGTACTTTTTCTCATTCAGTCGAACAAAGATTAAAACCTAATTATATTGTTCTATTATGCCCCGAGAGTGTAAATTCACAACGTATCGATGCTAACGTTCAGACGAACCAAAACCGGACCAACATTAGACTACTCAGTTGCGCCATAACAGTATAAGTTTAGAAACCGTACTTTTTCTTATTCAATCGAACAAATTGTAAAACCTAATTATATTGTTCTATTATGCCCCGAGAGTGTAAATTTGCAACCTATCGATGCCAACATTCACAAGAATCAAAACCGAACCAACATTAGACTACTCAGTTGCGCGTTAACAGTTTAACTTTGGAAACAGTATTTTTCCTCATTCAATCGAACAAAGAGTAAAACCTAATTATATTGTTCTATTATGCCCCGAGAGTGTAAATTCACAACGTATCGATGCCAACGTTCACAAGAACCAAAACCGGGCCAACATTACACTACATAGTTGCGCCCTAACAGTATATCTTTTGAAACAGTACTTTTTCTCATTCAATCGAACAAAGTTCAAAACCTAATTATATTGTTCTATTATGCCCCGAGAGTGTAAATTCACAACGTATCGATGCAAACGTTCACAAGAACCAAAACCGGACCAACATCAGACTGCTCAGGTGCGCCTAACAAGATAACTTTGGAAATGCTTTTCTCTTTCAATCGAACAAAGAGTAAAACCTAATTATATTGTTCTATTTTGCCCCGAGAGCGTAAATTTGCAACCTATCGATGCCAACATTCACAAGAATCAAAACCAAACCAACATTAGACTACTCAGTTGCGCGTTAACAGTTTAACTTTGGAAACAGTTCTTTTTCTCATTCAATCGAACAAAGAGTAAAACCTCATTATATTGTTCTATTATGCCCCGAGAGTGTAAATTCACAACGTATCAATGCTAACGTTCACACGAACCAAAACCGGTCCAACATTAGACTACTCAGTTGCGCCCTAAAAGTATAACTTTAGAAACAGTACTTTTTCTTATTCAATCGAACAAAGTGTAAAACCTAATTATATTGTTCTATTATGCCCCGAGAGTGTAAATTCACAACGTATCGATGCCAACGTTCACAAGAACCAAAACCGGGCCAACATTAGACTACTCAGTTGCGCCCTAACAGTATAACTTTGGAAACAGTAATTTTTCTCTTTCAATCGAAGAAAGAGTAAAACCTAATTATTTTGTTCTATTTTTCCCCGAGAGAGTAAATTCGCACCGTATCGTTGCCGACGTTCACAAGAACCAAACCGGACCAACATTATACTACACAGTTGCGCCCTAACAGTATAACTTTGGAAACGATTTTTCTCGTTCGGTCGAACAAAGAGTAAAACCTAATTATATTGTTCTATTATGCCCCGAGAGTGTAAATTCACAACGTATCGATGCCAACGTTTACAAGAACCAAAACCGGGCCAACATTAGACTACTCAGTTGCGCCCTAACGGTATAACTTTGGAAACGATTTTTCTCTTTCAATCGAACAAAGAGTAAAACCTAATTATATTGTTCTATTATGCCCCGAGAGTGTAAATTTGCAACCAATCGATGCCAACATACACAAGAATCAAAACCGAACCAACATTAGACTACTCAGTTGCGCGTTAACAGTTTAACTTTGGAAACAGTACTTTTTCTCATTCAATAGAACAAAGAGTAAAACCTAATTATTTTGTTCTATTTTTCCCAGAGAGAGTAAATTCGCACCATATCGTTGCCAACGTTCACAAGAACCAAAACCGGACCAACATTAGACTACTCAGTTGCGCCCTAACAGTATAACTTTGGAAACAGTACTTTTTCTCATTCAGTCGAACAAAGATTAAAACATAATTATATTGTTCTATTATGCCCCGAGAGTGTAAATTCACAACGTATCGATGCCAACGTTCACAAGAACCAAAACCGGGCAACATTAGACTACTCAGTTGCGCCCTAACAGAATAACTTTGGAAACAGTACTTTTTCTGATTCAATCGAACAAAGTTCAAAACCTAATTATATTGTTCTATTATGCCCCGAGAGTGTAAATTCACAACGTATCGATGCCAACGTTCACAAGAACCAAAACCGGGCCAAGATTAGACTACTCAGTTGCGCCCTAACAGTATAACTTTGGAAACAGTACTTTTTCTCTTTCAATCGAACAAAGAGTAAAACCTAATTATATTGTTCTATTTTGCCCCGAGAGTGTAAATTTGCAACCTATCGATGCCTACATTCACAAGAATCAAAACCGAACCAACATTAGACTACTCAGTTGCGCGTTAACTGTTTAACTTTGGAAACAGTACTTTTTCTAATTCAATCGAACAAAGAGTAAAACCTCATTATATTGTTCTATTATACCCCGAGAGTGTAAATTCACAACGTATCAATGCTAACGTTCACACGAACCAAAACCGGACCAACATTAGACTACTCAGTTGCGCCCTAACAGTATAACTTTAGAAACAGTACTTTTTCTTATTCAATCGAACAAAGTGTAAAACCTAATTATATTGTTCTATTATGCCCCGAGAGTGTAAATTCACAACGTATCGATGCCAACGTTCACAAGAACCAAAACCGGGCCAACATTAGACTACTCAGTTGCGCCCTAACAGTATAACTTTAGAAACGACATTTTCTCTTTCAATCGAAGAAAAAGTAAAACCTAATTATATTGTTCAATTATGCCCCGAGAGTGTAAATTTGCAACCAATCGATGCCCACATACACAAGAATCAAAACCGAACCAACATTAGACTACTCAGTTGCGCTTTAACAGTTTAGCTTTGGAAACAGTACTTTTTCTCATTCAATCGAACAAAGAGTAAAACCTAATTATATTGTTCTATAATGCCCCGAGAGTGTAAATTCACAACGTATCGATGCTAACGTTCACACGAACCAAAACGGGACCAACATTAGACTACTCAGTTGCGCCCTAACAGTATAACGTTAGAAACAGTACTTTTTCTTATTCAATCGAACAAAGTGTAAAACCTAATTATATTGTTCTATTATGCCCCGAGAGTGTAAATTTGCAACCTATCGATGCCAACATTCACAGGAATCTAAACCTAACCAACATTAGACTACTCAGTTGCGCGTTAACAGTTTAACTTTGGAAACAGTACTTTTTCTCATTCAATCGAACAAAGAGTAAAACCTAATTATATATATTGTTCTATTATGCCCCGAGAGTGTAAATTCACAACGTATCGATGCCAACGTTCTCAAGAACCAAAACCGGGCCAACATTAGACTACACAGTTGCGCCCCAATATATCTTTTGAAACAGTACTTTTTCTCATTCAATCGAGCAAAGTGCAAAACCTAATTATATTGTTCTATTATGCCCCGAGAGTGTAAATTCACAACGTATCGATGCCAACGTTCACAAGAAGCAAAACCGGGCCAACATTAGACTACTCAGTTGCGCCCTAACAGTATAACTTTGGAAACAGTACTTTTTCTCTTTCAATCGTAGAAAGAGTAAAACCTAATTATTTTGTTCTATTTTTCCCCGAGAGAGTAAATTCGCACCGTATCGTTGCCGACGTTGACAAGAACCAAAACCGGACCAACATTAGACTACACAGTTGCGCCCTAACAGTATAACTTTGGAAACAGTACTTTTTCTCGTTCAGTCGAACAGAAATTAAAACCTAATTATATTGTTCTATTATGCCCCGAGTGTGTAAATTCACAACGTATCGATGCCAACGTTAACAAGAACCAAAACCGGGCCAACATTAGACTACTCAGTTGCGCCCTAACAGTATAACTTTGGAAACAGTACATTATCTCTTTCAATCGAAGAAAGAGTAAAACCTAATTATATTGTTCAATTATGTCCGAGTGTAAATTTGCAACCAATCGATGCCAACATACACAAGAATCAAAACCGAACCAACATTAGACTACTCGGGTTGCGTTAGTTTCTTTTAACTTTGGAAACAATAATTTTTCTCATTCAATCGAACAAAGAGTAAAACCTAATTATATTGTTCTATTATGCCCCGAGAGTGTAAATTCACAACGTATCGATGCTAACGTTCACACGAACCTAAATCAGACTAACATTAGACTACTCAGTTGCGCCTAAAAGTATAACTTTAGAAACGATTTTTCTTATTCAATCGAACAAAGTGTAAAACCTAATTATATTGTTCTATTATGCCCGAGAGTGTAAATTTGCAACCTATCGATGCCAACATTCACAAGAATCAAAACCGAACCAACATTAGACTACTCGAGCGTTAACGTTTAACTTTGGAAACAAGTACTTTTTCTCATTCAATCGAACAAAGAGTAAAACCTAATTATATTGTTCTATTATGCCCGAGTGTAAATTCACAACGTATCGATGCCAACGTTCACAAGAACCAAAACCGGCCAACATTAGACTACACGGTTGCGCCCAATATATCTTTTGAAACAGATTTTTCTCACTCAATCGAGCAAAGTGCAAAACCCAATTATATTGTTCTATTATGCCCCGAGAGTGTATATTGGCAACGTATCGTTGTCTACGTTCACAAGAACCAAAACCGGAACAGCATTAGACTACTCCGTTGCGCCCTAACAGTATAACTGTGGAAACAGTACTTTTTCTCTCTCAATCGAACAAAGAGTAAAACCTAATTATATTGTTCTATTATGCCCCGAGAGTGTAAATTTGCAACCAATCGATGCCAACATTCGCAAGAATCAAAACCGAACCAACATTAGACTACTCAGTTGCGCGTTAACAGTTTAACCTTGGAAACAGTACTTTTTCTCATTCAATCGAACAAAGAGTAAAACCTCATTATATTGTTCTATTATGCCCCGAGAGTGTAAATTCACAACGTATCAATGCTAACGTTCACACGAACCAAAAGGACTAACATTAGACTACTCAGTTTCGCCCTAAAAGTATAACTTTAGAAACAGTACTTTTTCTTATTCAATCGAACAAAGTGTAAAAACTAATTATATTGTTCTATTATGCCCCGAGAGTGCAAAATTCACAACGTATCGATGCCAACGTTCACAAGAACCAAAACCGGGCCAACATTAGACTACTCAGTTGCGCCCTAACAGTATAACTTTGGAAACAGTACTTTTTCTCTTTCAATCGAAGAAAGAGTAAAACCTAATTATTTTGGTCTATTTTTACCGAGAGAGTAAATTCGCACCGTATCGTTGCCGACGTTCACAAGAACCAAAACCGGACCAACATTAGACTACACAGTTGCGCCTAACGATGGAAAAAGTACTTTTTCTCGTTCGATCGAACAAAAATTAAAACCTAATTATATTGTTCTATTATGCCCCGAGAGTGTAAATTCACAACGTATCGATGCCAACGTTCACAAGAACCAAAACCGGGCCAACATTAGACTACTCTGTTGCGCCCTAACAGTATAACTTTGGAAACAGTACTTTTTCTCTTTCAATCGAAGAAAGAGTAAAACCTAATTATATTGTTCAATTATGTCCCGAGAGTATAAATTTGCAACCAATCGATGCCAACATACACAAGAATCAAAACCGAACCAACATTAGACTACTCAGTTGCGCGTTAACAGTTTAACTTTGGAAACAATACTTTTTCTCATTCAATCGAACAAAGAGTAAAACCTAATTATTTTGTTCTATTTTTCCCCGAGAGAGTAAATTCGCACCGTATCGTTGCCAACGTTCACAAGAACCAAAACCGGACCAACATTAGACTACTCAGTTGCGCCCTAACAGTATAACTTTGGAAACAGTACTTTTTCTCATTCGGTCGAACAAAGAGTAAAACCTAATTATTTTGTTCTATTATGCCCCGAGAGTGTAAATTTGCAATGTATCGATGCCAACGTTCACAAGAACCAAAACCGGAACAACATTAGACTACTCAGTTGCGCCCTAACAGTATAACTTTAGAAACAGTACTTTTTCTTATTCAATCGAACAAAGTGTAAAACCTAATTATATTGTTCTATTATGCCCCGCGAGTGTAAATTTGCAACCTATCGATGCCAACATTCACAAGAATCAAAACCGAACCAACATTAGACTACTCAGTTGCGCGTTAACAGTTTAAGTTTGGAAACAGTACTTTTCCTCATTCAATCGAACAAAGAGTAAAACCTAATTATATTGTTCTATTATGCCCCGAGAGTGTAAATTCACAACGTATCGATGCCAACGTTCACAAGAACCAAAACCGGGCCAACATTAGACTACGCAGTTGCGCCCTAACAGTATAACTTTTGAAACAGTACTTTTTCTCATTCAATCGAACAAAGTGCAAAACCTAATTATATTGTTCTATTATGCCCCGAGAGTGTAAATTCACAACGTATCGACGCCAACGTTCACAAGAACCAAAACCGGGCCAACATTAGACTACTCAGTTGCGCCGTAAAAGTATAACTTTAGAAACAGTACTTTTTCTTATTCAATCGAACAAAGTGTAAAACCTAATTATATTGTTCTATTATGCCCCGAGAGTGTAAATTCACAACGTATCGATGCCAACGTTCACAAGAACCAAAACCGGGCCAACATTAGACTACTCGATTTGCGCCTAACGGTATAACTTTGGAAACAAGATTTTTCTCTTTCAATCGAAGAAAGAGTAAAACCTAATTATATTGTTCAATTATGTCCCGAGAGTGTAAATTTGCAACCAATCGATGCCAACATACACAAGAATCAAAATAGAACCAACATTAGACTACTCAGTTGCGCGTTAACAGTTTAACTTTGGAAACAGTACTTTTTCTCATTCAATCGAACAAAGAGTAAAACCTAATTATTTTGTTCTATTTTTCCCCGAGAGAGTAAATTCGCACCGTATCGTTGCCAACGTTCACAAGAACCAAAACCGGACCAACATTAGACTACTCAGTTGCGCCCTAACAGTATAACTTTGGAAACAGTACTTTTTCTCATTCGACGAACAAAGATTAAAACCTAATTATATTGTTCTATTATGCCCCGAGAGTGTAAATTCACAACGTATCGATGCTAACGTTCACACGAACCAAAACCGGACCAACATTAGACTACTCAGTTGCGCCCTAACAGTATATCTTTTGAAACAGTACTTTTTCTCATTCAATCGAACAATGTGCAAAACCTAATTATATTGTTCTATTATGCCCCGAGAGTGTAAATTCACAACGAATCGAACCAAACGTTCAAAAGAACAAAACCGGGCCAACATTAGACTACTTAGTTGCGCCCTAACAGTATAACTTTGGAAACAGTACTTTTTCTCTTTCAATCGAAGAAAGAGTAAAACCTAATTATATTGTTCAATTATGCCCCGAGAGTGTAAATTTGCAACCTATCGATGCCAACATTCCCAAGAATCAACACCGAACCAACATTAGACTACTCAGTTGCGCGTTAACAGTTTAACTTTGGAAACAGTACTTTTTCTCATTCAATCGAACAAAGAGTAAAACCTAATTATATTGTTCTATTATGCCCTGAGAGTGTAAATTCACAATGTATCGATGCTAACGTTCACACGAACCAAAACCGGACCAACATTAGACTACAAAGTTGCGCCCTAACAGTATAACTTTAGAAACAGTACTTTTTCTTATTCAATCGAACAAAGTGTAAAACCTAATTATATTGTTCTATTATGCCCCGAGAGTGTAAATTTGCAACTTATCGATGCTAACATTCACAAGAATCAAAACCGAACCAACATTAGACTACTCAGTTGCGCGTTAACGCTTAATTTGGAAATGATTTTTCTCATTCAATCGAACAAAGAGTAAAACCTAATTATATTGTTCTATTATGCCCCGAGAGTGTAAATTCACAACGTATCGATGCCAACGTTCACAAGAACCAAAACCGGGCCAACATTAGACTACACAGTTGCGCCCTAACAGTATATCTTTCGAAACAGTACTTTTTCTCATTCAATAGAACAAAGTGCAAAACCTAATTATATTGTTCTATTATGCCCCGAGAGTGTAAATTCACAACGTATCGATGCCAACGTTCACAAGAACCAAAACCGGGCCAACATTAGACTACTCAGTTGCGCCCTAACAGTATAACTTTAGTAACAGTACTTTTTCTCATTCAATCGAACAAAGAGTAAAACCTAATTATATTGTTCTATTATGCCCCGAGAGTGTAAATTCACAACGTATCGATGCCAACGTTCACAAGAACCAAAACCGGGCCAACATTAGACTACTCAGTTGCGCCCTAACAGTATAACTTTGGAAACAGTACATTTTCTCTTTCAATCGAAGAAAGAGTAAAACCTAATTATATTGTTCAATTATGCCCCGAGAGTGTAAATTTGCAACCAATCGATGCCCACATACACAAGAATCAAAACCGAAGCAACATTAGACTACTCAGTTGCGCGTTAACAGTTTAACTTTGGAAACAGTACTTTTTCTCATTCAATCGAACAAAGAGTAAAACCTAATTATATTGTTCTATTATGCCCCGAGAGTGTAAATTCACAACGTCTCGATGCTAACGTTCACACGAACCAAAACCGGAACAACATTAGACTACTCAGTTGCGCCATAACAGTATAACTTTAGAAACAGTACTTTTTCTCATTCAATCGAACAAAGAGTAAAACCTAATTATATTGTTCTATTATGCCCGAGAGTGCAAATTCACAACGTATCGATGCCAACGTTCACAAGAACCAAAACCGGGCCAACATTAGACTACTCGATTGCGCCCTAACGGTTTAACTTTGGAAACAGATTTTTCTCATTCAATCGAACAAAGAGTAAAACCTAATTATATTGTTTTATTTTGCCCGAGAGTGCAAATTCACAACGTATCGATGCCAACATTCACAAGAATCAAAACCGAACCAACATTAGACTACTCAGTTGCGCGTTAACAGTTTAACTTTGGAAACAGTTTCTTTTTCTCATTCAATCGAACAAAGAGTAAAACCTCATTACATTGTTCTATTATGCCCCGAGAGTGTAAATTCACAACGTATCAATGCTAACGTTCACACGAACCAAAACCGGACCAACATTAGACTACTCGGTTGCGCCTAAAAGTATAACTCTAGAAACAGTACTTTTTCTTATTCAATCGAACAAAGTGTAAAACCTAATTATATTGTTCTATTATGCCCCGAGAGTGCAAATTCACAACGTATCGATGCCAACGTTCACAAGAACCAAAACCGGGCCAACAATAGACTACTCAGTTGCGCCCTAACAGTATAACTTTGGAAACAGTACTTTTTCTCTTTCAATCGAAGAAAGAGTAAAACCTAATTATATTGTTCTATTTTTCCCCGAGAGAGTAAATTCGCGACGTATCGTTGCCGACGTTCACAAGAACCAAAACCGGACCAACATTAGACTACATTGTTGCGCCCTAACAGTATAACTTTGGAAACAGTACTTTTTCTCGTTCAGTCGAACAAAAATTAAAACCTAATTATATTGTTCTATTATGCCCCGAGAGTGTAAATTCACAACGTATCGATGCCAACGTTCACGGGAACCAAAACCGGCCAACATTAGACTACTCAGTTGCGCCCTAACAGTATAACTTTGGAAACAGTACTTTTTCTCTTTCAATCGAAGAAAGAGTAAAACCTAATTATATTGTTCAATTATGGCCCGAGAGTGTAAATTTGCAACCAATCGATGCCAACATACACAAGAATCAAAACCGAACCAACATTAGACTACTCAGTTGCGCGTTAACAGTTTAACTTTGGAAACAGTACTTTTTCTCATTCAATCGAACAAAGAGTAAAACCTAATTATTTTGTTCTATTTTTCCCCGAGAGAGTAAATTCGCAACGTATCGTTGCCAACGTTCACAAGAACCAAAACCGGACCAACATTAGACTACTCAGTTGCGCCCTAACAGTATAACTTTGGAAACAGTACTTTTTCTCATTCAGTCGAACAAAGATTAAAACCTAATTATATTGTTCTATTATGCCAGAGTATAAATTCACAACGTATCGATGCTAAACTTCACACGATCCAAAACCGAACCAACATTAGACTACGAAGTTGCGCCATACCAGTATAACTTTAGAAAGAGTACTTTTTCTTATTCAATCGAACAAAGTGTAAAACCTAATTATATTGTTCTATTATGCCCCGAGAGTGTAAATTTGCAACCTATCGATGCCAACATTCACAAGAATCAAAACCGAACCAACATTAGACTACTCAGTTGCGCGTTAACGATTAACTTTAGAAACGATACTTTTCCTCATTCAATCGAACAAAGAGTAAAACCTAATTATATTGTTCTATTATGCCCCGAGAGTGTAAATTCACAACGTATCGATGCCAACGTTCACAAGAACCAAAACCGGGCCAACATTACACTACATAGTTGCGCCCTAACAGTATATCTTTTTAAACAGTACTTTTTCTCATTCAATCGAACAAAGTTCAAAACCTAATTATATTGTTCTATTATGCCCCGAGAGTGTAAATTCACAACGTATCGATGCAAACGTTCACAAGAACCAAAACCGGGCCAACATTAGCCTACTCATTGCGCCTAACAAGATAACTTTGGAAACGATTTTTCTTTCAATCGAACAAAGAGTAAAACCTAATTATATTGTTCTATTTTGCCCCGAGTGTGTAAATTTGCAACCTATCGATGCCAACATTCACAAGAATCAAAACCAAACCAACATTAGACTACTCAGTTGCGCGTTAACAGTTTAACTTTGGAAACAGTTCTTTTTCTCATTCAATCGAACAAAGAGTAAAACCTCATTATATTGTTCTATTATGCCCGAGAGTGTAAATTCACAACGTATCAATGCTAACGTTCACACGAACCAAAACCGACCAACATTAGACTACTCGATTGCGCCCTAAAAGTATAACTTTAGAAAACAAGATTTTTCTTATTCAATCGAACAAAGTGTAAAACCTAATTATATTGTTCTATTATGCCCCGAGAGTGCAAATTCACAACGTATCGATGCCAACGTTCACAAGAACCAAAACCGGGCCAACATTAGACTACTCAGTTGCGCCTAACAACGATAACTTTGGAAACAAGATTTTTCTCTTTCAATCGAAGAAAGAGTAAAACCTAATTATTTTGTTCTATTTTTCCCCGAGAGAGTAAATTCGCACCGTATCGTTGCCGACGTTCACAAGAACCAAAACCGACCAACATTATACTACACGGTTGCGCGCCTAACAAGATAACTTTGGAAACGATTTTTTTCTCGTTCGATCGAACAAAAATTAAAACCTAATTATATTGTTCTATTATGCCCGAGAGTGTAAATTCACAACGTATCGATGCCAACGTTCACAGAACCAAAACCGGGCCAACATTAGACTACTCGGTTGCGCCCTAACGGTATAACTTTGGAAATCAGTATTTTTCTCTTTCAATCGAAGAAAGAGTAAAACCTAATTATATTGTTCAATTATGTCCCGAGAGTGTAAATTTGCAACCAATCGATGCCAACATACACAAGAATCAAAACCGAACCAACATTAGACTACTCAGTTGCGCGTTAACAGTTTAACTTTGGAAACAGTACTTTTTCTCATTCAATCGAACAAAGAGTAAAACCTAATTATGTTGTTCTATTTTTCCCCGAGAGAGTAAATTCGCATCGTATCGTTGCCAACGTTCACAAGAACCAAAACCGGACCAACATTAGACTACTCAGTTGCGCCCTAACAGTATAACTTTGGAAAGGGTACTTTTTATCATTCAGTCGAACAAAGATTAAAACATAATTATATTGTCCTATTATGCCCCGAGAGTGTAAATTCACAACGTATCGATGCTAACGTTCACACGAACCAAAACCGGACCAACATTAGACTACTCAGTTGCGCCCTAACAGAATATCTTTTGAAACAGTACTTTTTCTGATTCAATCGAACAAAGTTCAAAACCTAATTATATTGTTCTATTATGCCCCGAGAGTGTAAATTCACAACGTATCGATGCCAACGTTCACAAGAACCAAAACCGGGCCAAGATTAGACTACTCAGTTGCGCCATAACAGTATAACTTTGGAAACAGTACTTTTTCTCTTTCAATCGAACAAAGAGTAAAACCTAATTATATTGTTCTATTTTGCCCCGAGAGTGTAAATTTGCAACCTATCGATGCCTACATTCACAAGAATCAAAACCGAACCAACATTAGACTACTCAGTTGCGCGTTAACAGTTTAACTTTGGAAACAGTACTTTTTCTCATTCAATCGAACAAAGAGTAAAACCTCATTATATTGTTCTATTATGCCCCGAGAGTGTAAATTCACAACGTATCAATGCTAACGTTCACACGAACCAAAACCGGACCAACATTAGACTACTCAGTTGCGCCCTAACAGTATAACTTTAGAAACAGTACTTTTTCTTATTCAATCGAACAAAGTGTAAAACCTAATTATATTGTTCTATTATGCCCCGAGAGTGTAAATTCACAACGTATCGATGCCAACGTTCACAAGAACCAAAACCGCGCCAACATTAGACTACTCAGTTGCGCCCTAACAGTATAACTTTGGAAACAGTACTTTTTCTCTTTCAATCGAAGAAAGAGTAAAACCTAATTATATTGTTCAATTATGCCCGAGAGTGTAAATTTGCAACCAATCGATGCCCACATACCAAATAATCAAAACCGAACCAACATTAGACTACTCAGTTGCGCGTTATCAGTTTAACTTTGGAAACAGTACTTTTTCTCATTCAATCGAACAAAGAGTAAAACCTAATTATATTGTTCTATAATGCCCCGAGAGTGTAAATTCACAACGTATCGATGCTAACGTTCACACGAACCAAAACGGGACCAACATTTGACTACTCAGTTGCGCCCTAACAGTATAACTTTAGAAACAGTACTTTTTCTTATTCAATCGAACAAAGTGTAAAACCTAATTATATTGTTCTATTATGCCCCGAGAGTGTAAATTTGCAACCTATCGATGCCAACATTCACAGGAATCAAAACCGAACCAACATTAGACTACTCAGTTGCGCGTTAACAGTTTAACTTTGGAAACAGTACTTTTTCTCATTCAATCGAACAAAGAGTAAAACCTAATTATATATATTGTTCTATTATGCCCCGAGAGTGTAAATTCACAACGTATCGATGCCAACGTTCACAAGAACCAAAACCGGGCCAACATTAGACTACACAGTTGCGCCCCAATATATCTTTTGAAACAGTACTTTTTCTCATTCAATCGAGCAAAGTGCAAAACCTAATTATATTGTTCTATTATGCCCCGAGAGTGTAAATTCACAACGTATCGATGCCAACGTTCACAAGAACCAAAACCGGGCCAACATTAGACTACTCAGTTGCGCCCTAACAGTATAACTTTGGAAACAGTACTTTTTCTCTTTCAATCGAAGAAAGAGTAAAACCTAATTATTTTGGTCTATTTTTACCGAGAGAGTAAATTCGCACCGTATCGTTGCCGACGTTCACAAGAACCAAAACCGGACCAACCTTAGACTACACTGCGCCCTAACAAGATAACTTTGGAAACGATTTTTTCTCGTTCATCGAACAAAAATTAAAACCTAATTATATTGTTCTATTATGCCCGAGTGTGTAAATTCACAACGTATCGATGCCAACGTTCACAAGAACCAAAACCGGCCAACATTAGACTACTCGATTGCGCCCTAACGGTATAACTTTGGAAACAAGACATTATCTCTTTCAATCGAAGAAAGAGTAAAACCTAATTATATTGTTCAATTATGTCCCGAGAGTGTAAATTTGCAACCAATCGATGCCAACATACACAAGAATCAAAACCGAACCAACATTAGACTACTCAGTTGCGCGTTAACAGTTTGACTTTGGAAACAATAATTTTTCTCATTCAATCGAACAAAGAGTAAAACCTAATTATATTATTCTATTATGCCCCGAGAGTGTAAATTCACAACGTATCGATGCTAACGTTCACACGAACCAAAACCGGACCAACATTAGACTACTCAGTTGCGCCATAAAAGTATAACTTTAGAAACAGATTTTTCTTATTCAATCGAACAAAGTGTAAAACCTAATTATATTTTTCTATTATGCCCGAGATTGTAATTTTGCAACCTATCGATGCCAACATTCACAAGAATCAAAACCGAACCAACATTAGTCTACTCGATTGCTGCGTTAACGAGTTTAACATTGGAAACAAGATTTTTCTCATTCAATCGAACAAAGAGTAAAACCTAATTATATTGTTCTATTATGCCCGAGAGTGTAAATTCACAACGTATCGATGCCAACGTTCACAAGAACCAAAACCGGGCCAACATTAGACTACACGGTTGCGCCCCAATATATCTTTTGAAACTTTTTCTCACTCAATCGAGCAAAGTGCAAAACCTAATTATATTGTTCTATTATGCCCGAGAGTGTAAATTCACAACGTATCGATGCCAACGTTCACAAGAACCAAAACCGGCCAACATTAGACTACTCGATTGCGCCCTAACGTATAACTTTGGAAACAAGATTTTTCTCTTTCAATCGAACAAAGAGTAAAACCTAATTATATTGTTCTATTATGCCCCGAGAGTGTAAATTTGCAACCAATCGATGCCAACATTCGCAAGAATCAAAACCGAACCAACACTAGACTACTCAGTTGCGCGTTAACAGTTTAACCTTGGAAACAGTACTTTTTCTCATTCAATCGAACAAAGAGTAAAACCTCATTATATTGTTCTATTATGCCCCGAGAGTGTAAATTTGCAACGTATCGATGCCAACGTTCACAAGAACCAAAACCGACCAACATTAGACTACTCGCTTGCGCCTAAAAGTATAACTTTAGAAACAGTACTTTTTCTTATTCAATCGAACAAAGTGTAAAACCTAATTATATTGTTCTATTATGCCCCGAGAGTGCAAAATTCATAACGTATCGATGCCAACGTTCACAAGAACCAAAACCGGGCCAACATTAGACTACTCAGTTGCGCCCTAACAGAATAACTTTGGAAACAGTACTTTTTCTCTTTCAATCGAAGAAAGAGTAAAACCTAATTATTTTGGTCTATTTTTACCGAGAGAGTAAATTCGCACCGTATCGTTGCCGACGTTCACAAGAACCAAAACCGGACCAACATTAGACTACACAGTTGCGCCCTAACAGTATAACTTTGGAAAAAGTACTTTTTCTCGTTCAGTCGAACAAAAATTAAAACCTAATTATATTGTTCTATTATGCCCCGAGAGTGTAAATTCACAACGTATCGATGCCAACGTTCACAAGAACCAAAACCGGACCAACATTAGACTACTCAGTTGCGCCCTAACAGTATAACTTTAGAAAGCAGTTTTTCTCTTTCAATCGAAGAAAGAGTAAAACCTAATTATATTGTTCAATTATGTCCCGAGAGTATAAATTTGCAACCAATCGATGCCAACATACACAAGAATCAAAACCGAACCAACATTAGACTACTCAGTTGCGCGTTAACAGTTTAACTTTGGAAACAGTACTTTTTCTCATTCAATCGAACAAAGAGTAAACCCTAATTATTTTGTTCTATTTTTCCTCGAGAGAGTAAATTCCCACCGTATTGTTGCCAACGTTCACAAGAACCAAAACCGGACCAACATTAGACTACTCGGTTGCGCCCGACGGTATAACTTTGGAAACAAGATTTTTCTCATTCAGTCGAACAAAGATTAAAACCTAATTATATTGTTCTATTATGCCCCGAGAGTGTAAATTCACAACGTATCGATGCTAACGTTCACACGAACCAAAACCGGACCAACATTAGACTACTCAGTTGCGCCCTAACAGTATAACTTTAGAAACCGTACTTTTTCTTATTCAATCGAACAAAGTGTAAAACCTAATTATATTGTTCTATTATGCCCCGAGAGTGTAAATTTGCAACCTATCGATGCCAACATTCACAAGAATCAAAACCGAACCAACATTAGACTACTCAGTTGCGCGTTAACAGTTTAACTTTGGAAACGATTACTTTTCCTCATTCAATCGAACAAAGAGTAAAACCTAATTATATTGTTCTATTATGCCCGAGAGTGTAAATTCACAACGTATCGATGCCAACGTTCACAAGAACCAAAACCGGTCCAACATTACACTACATAGTTGCGCCCTAACAGTATATCTTTTGAAACAGTACTTTTTCTCATTCAATCGAACAAAGTGCAAAACCTAATTATATTGTTCTATTATGCCCCGAGAGTGTAAATTCACAACGTATCGATGCCAATGTTCACAAGAACCAAAACCGGGCCAACATTAGACTACTCAGTTGCGCCCTAACAGTATAACTCTGGAAACAGTACATTTTCTCTTTCAATCGAACAAAGAGTAAAACCTAATTATATTGTTCAATTATGCCCCGAGAGTGTAAATTTGCAACCAATCGATGCCAACGTACACAAGAATCAAAACCGAACCAACATTAGACTACTCAGTTGCGCGTTAATAGTTTAACTTTGGAAACTGTACTTTTTCTCATTCAATCGAACAAAGAGTAAACCGAATTATATTATTCTATTATGCCCGAGAGTGTAAATTCACAACGTATCGATGCGAACAGTCGTACGAACCAAAACCGAACCAACATTAGACTACTCGGTTGCCGTAAAAGTATAACTTTAGAAACAAGATTACTTTTCTTATTCAGTCGAACAAAGTGTAAAACCTAATTATATTGTTCTATTATGCCCCGAGAGTGCAAATTCACAACGTATCGATGCCAACGTTCACAAGAACCAAAACCGGGCCAACATTAGACTACTCAGTTGCGCCCTAACAGTATAACTTTGGAAACAAGATTTTTCTCTTTCAATCGAAGAAAGAGTAAAACCTAATTATTTTGTTCTATTTTTCCCCGAGAGAGTAAATTCGCACCGTATCGTTACCGACGTTCACAAGAACCAAAACCGGTCCAACATTAGTCTACACAGTTGCGCCCTAACAGTATAACTTTGGAAACAGTACTTTTTCTCGTTCAGTCGAACAAAAATTAAAACCTAATTATATTGTTCTATTATGCCCCGAGAGTGTAAATTCACAACGTATCGATGCCAACGTTCACAAGAACCAAAACCGGGCGAACATTAGACTACTCAGTTGCGCCCTAACAGTATAACTTTGGAAACAGTACTTTTTCTCTTTCAATCGAAGAAAGAGTAAAACCTAATTATATTGTTCAATTATGTCCCGAGAGTGTAAATTTGCTACCAATCGATGCCAACATACACAAGAATCAAAACCGAACCAACATTAGACTACTCAGTTGCCCGTTAACAGTTTAACTTTGGAAACAGTACTTTTTCTCATTCAATCGAACAAAGAGTAAAACCTAATTATTTTGTTCTATTTTTCCCCGAGAGAGTAAATTCACACCGTATCGTTGCCAACGTTCACAAGAACCAAAACCGGACCAACATTAGACTACTCAGTTGTGCCCTAACAGGATAACTTTGGAAACAGTACTTTTTCTCATTCAGTCGAACAAAGATTAAAACCGAATTATATTGTTCTATTATGCCCCGAGAGTGTAAATTCACAACGTATCGATGCTAACGTTCACACGAACCAAAACCGGACCAACATTAGACTACTCAGTTGCGCCCTAACAGTATATCTTTTGAAACAGTACTTTTTCTCATTCAATCGAACAAAGTGCAAAACCTAATTATATTGTTCTATTATGCCCCGAGAGTGCAAATTCACAACGTATCGATGCCAACGTTCACAAGAACCAAAACCGGGCCAACATTAGACTACTTAGTTGCGCCCTAACAGTATAACTTTGGAAACAGAACTTTTTCTCTTTCAATCGAAGAAAGAGTAAAACCTAATTATATTGTTCAATTATGCCCGAGAGTGTAAATTTGCAACCTATCGATGCCAACATTCCCAAGAATCAACACCGAACCAACATTAGACTACTCGATTACGCGTTAACGTTTAACTTTGGAAACAGATTTTTCTCATTCAATCGAACAAAGAGTAAAACCTAATTATATTGTTCTATTATGAGAGTGTAAATTTGCTGTGTATCGATGCCAACGTTCACAAGAACCAAAACCGGACCAACATTAGACTACACAGTTGTGCCCACAGTGTAGAACTTTGTAAACAGTACTTTTTCTCATTCAATCGAACAAAGAGTAAAACCTAATTATATTGTTCTATTATGCCCCGAGAGTGTAAATTTGCAACTTATCGATGCTAACATTCACAAGAATCAAAACCGAACCAACATTAGACTACTCAGTTGCGCGTTAACAGTTTAATTTGGAAATAGTACTTTTTCTCATTCAATCGAACAAAGAGTAAAACCTAATTATATTGTTCTATTATGCCCCGAGAGTGTAAATTCACAACGTATCGATGCCAACGTTCACAAGAACCAAAACCGGGCCAACATTACACTACACGTTGCGCCTAACGATATCTTTTGAAACAAGATTTTTCTCATTCAATAGAACAAAGTGCAAAACCTAATTATATTGTTCTATTATGCCCGAGAGTGTAAATTCACAACGTATCGATGCCAACGTTCACAAGAACCAAAACCGGGCCAACATTAGACTACTCGATTGCGCCCAAACAAGATAACTTTAGAAACAAGATTTTTCTTATTCAATCGAACAAAGTGTAAAACCTAATTATATTGTTCTATTATGCCCCGAGAGTGTAAATTCACAACGTATCGATGCCAACGTTCACAAGAACCAAAACCGGGCCAACATTAGACTTCTCCGTTGCGCCCTAACAGTATATCTTTAGAAACGACATTTTCTCTTTCAATCGAAGAAAGAGTAAAACCTAATTATATTGTTCAATTATGCCCCGAGAGTGTAAATTTGCAACCAATCGATGCCCACATACACAAGAATCAAAACCGAAGCAACATTAGACTACTCAGTTGCGCGTTAACAGTTTAACTTTGGAAACAGTACTTTTTCTCATTCAATCGAACAAAGAGTAAAACCTAATTATATTGTTCTATTATGCCCCGAGAGTGTAAATTCACAACGTCTCGATGCTAACGTTCACACGTACCAAAACCGACCAACATTAGACTACTCGTTGCGCCCTAACGGATAACTTTAGAAACGATTTTTCTTATTCAATCGAACAAAGTGTAAAACCTAATTATATTGTTCTATTATGCCCCGAGAGTGCAAATTCACAACGTATCGATGCCAACGTTCACAAGAACCAAAACCGGGCCAACATTAGACTACTCAGTTGCGCCCTAACAGTTTAACTTTGGAAACAGTACTTTTTCTCATTCAATCGAACAAAGAGTAAAACCTAATTATATTGTTCTATTTTGCCCCGAGAGTGCAAATTCACAACGTATCGATGCCAACATTCACAAGAATCAAAACCGAACCAACATTAGACTACTCAGTTGCGCGTTAACAGTTTAACTTTGGAAACAGTTTCTTTTTCTCATTCAATCGAACAAAGAGTAAAACCTCATTATATTGTTCTATTATACCCCGAGAGAGAAAATACACAACGTATCGATGCTAACGTTCACACGAACCAAAACCGGACCAACATTAGACTACTCAGTTGCGCCCTAAAAGTATAACTCTAGAAACAGTACTTTTTCTTATTCAATCGAACAAAGTGTAAAACCTAATTATATTGTTCTATTATGCCCCGAAAGTGCAAATTCACAACGTATCGATGCCAACGTTCACAAGAACCAAAACCGGGCCAACATTAGACTACTCGATTGCGCCTAACAAGATAACTTTGGAAACGATTTTTCTCTTTCAATCGAAGAAAGAGTAAAACCTAATTATTTTGTTCTATTTTTTCCCGAGAGAGTAAATTCGCACCGTATCGTTGCCGACGTTCACAAGAACCAAAACCGGACCAACATTAGACTACACAGTTGCGCCCTAACAGTATAACTTTGGAAACAGTACTTTTTCTCATTCAGTCGAACAAAAATTAAAACCTAATTATATTGTTCTATTATGCCCCGAGAGTGTAAATTCACAACGTATCGATGCCAACGTACACAGGAATCGAAACCGGGCCAACATTAGACTACTCAGTTGCGCCCTAACAGTATAACTTTGGAAACAGTACTTTTTCTCTTTCAATCGAAGAAAGAGTAAAACCTAATTATATTGTTCAATTATGTCCCGAGAGTGTAAATTTGCAACCAATCGATGCCAACATACACAAGAATCAAAACCGAACCAACATTAGACTACTCAGTTGCGCGTTAACAGTTTAACTTTGGAAACAGTACTTTTCCTCATTCAATCGAACAAAGAGTAAAACCTAATTATATTGTTCTATTATGCCCCGAGAGTGTAAATTCACAACGTATCGATGCCAACGTTCACAAGAACCAAAACCGGGCCAACATTACACTACATAGTTGCGCCCTAACAGTATATCTTTTGAAACAGTACTTTTTCTCATTCAATCGAACAAAGTGCAAAACCTAATTATATTGTTCTATTATGCCCCGAGAGTGTAAATTCACAACGTATCGATGCCAACGTTCACAAGAACCAAAACCGGACCAACATTAGACTACACAGTTGCGCCCTAACAGTATAACTTTGGAAACAGTACTTTTTCTCATTCAGTCGAACAAAAATTAAAACCTAATTATATTGTTCTATTATGCCCCGAGAGTGTAAATTCACAACGTATCGATGCCCACGTTCACAGAGAATCGAAACCGGCCAACATTAGACTACTCGATTGCGCCCTAACAGTATAACTTTGGAAACAGTACTTTTTCTCTTTCAATCGAAGAAAGAGTAAAACCTAATTATATTGTTCAATTATGTCCCGAGAGTGTAAATTTGCAACCAATCGATGCCAACATACACAAGAATCAAAACCGAACCAACATTAGACTACTCAGTTGCGCGTTAACAGTTTAACTTTGGAAACGATTTTTCTCATTCAATCGAACAAAGAGTAAAACCTAATTATTTTGTTCTATTTTTCCCCGAGAGAGTAAATTCGCACCGTATCGTTGCCAACGTTCACAAGAACCAAAACCGGACCAACATTAGACTACTCAGTTGCGCCCTAACAGTATAACTTTGGAAACAGTACTTTTTCTCATTCAGTCGAACAAAGATTAAAACCTAATTATATTGTTCTATTATGCCCCGAGAGTAAAAATTCACAACGTATCGATGCTAACGTTCACACGAACCAAAACCGGACCAACATTAGACTACCCAGTTGCGCCCTAACAGTATAACTTTAGAAATAGTACTTTTTCTTATTCAATCGAACAAAGTGTAAAACCTAATTATATTGTTCTATTATGCCCCGAGAGTGTAAATTTGCAACCTATCGATGCCAACATTCACAAGAATCAAAACCGAACCAACATTAGACTACTCAGTTGCGCGTTAACAGTTTAATTTGGAAACAGTACTTTTTCTCATTCAATCGAACAAAGAGTAAAACCTAATTATATTGTTCTATTATGCCCCGAGAGTGTAAATTCACAACGTATCGATGCCAACGTTCACAAGAACCAAAACCGGGCCAACATTACACTACATAGTTGCGCCCTAACAGTATATCTTTTTAAACAGTACTTTTTCTCATTCAATCGAACAAAGTTCAAAACCTAATTATATTGTTCTATTATGCCCCGAGAGTGTATATTGGCAACGTATCGTTGTCTACGTTCACAAGAACCAAAACCGGGCCAACATTAGACTACTCGCCTTGCGCCCTAACAAGATAACTTTGGAAACAAGATTTTTCTCTTTCAATCGAACAAAGAGTAAAACCTAATTATATTGTTCTATTTTGCCCCGAGAGTGTAAATTTGCAACCTATCGATGCCAACATTCACAAGAATCAAAACCAAACCAACATTAGACTACTCAGTTGCGCGTTAACAGTTTAACTTTGGAAACAGTTTTTTTTCTCATTCAATCGAACAAAGAGTAAAACCTCATTATATTGTTCTATTATGCCCCGAGAGTGTAAATTCAAAACGTATCAATGCTAACGTTCACACGAACCAAAACCGACCAACATTAGACTACTCGATTTGCGCCCTAAAAGTATAACTTTAGAAACGTACTTTTTCTTATTCAATCGAACAAAGTGTAAAACCTAATTATATTGTTCTATTATGCCCCGAGAGTGCAAATTCACAACGTATCGATGCCAACGTTCACAAGAACCAAAACCGGGCCAACATTAGACTCCTCAGTTGCGCCCTAACAGTATAACTTTGGAAACAGTACTTTTTCTCTTTCAATCGAAGAAAGAGTAAAACCTAATTATTTTGTTCTATTTTTCCCCGAGAGAATAAATTCGCACCGTATCGTTGCCGACGTTCACAAGAACCAAAACCGGACCAACATTAGACTACACAAATTGCGCCTAACAAGTATAACTTTGGAAACAAGATTTTCCTCGTTCATCGAACAAAAATTAAAACCTAATTATATTGTTCTATTATGCCCGAGAGTGTAAATTCACAACGTATCGATGCCAACGTTCACCAGAACCAAAACCGGGCCAACATTAGACTACTCAGTTGCGCCCTAACAGTATAACTTTGGAAACAGTACTTTTTCTCTTTCAATCGAAGAAAGAGTAAAACCTAATTATATTGTTCAATTATGTCCCGAGAGTGTAAATTTGCAACCAATCGATGCCAACATACACAAGAATCAAAACCGAACCAACATTAGACTACTCGTTGCGCTAACGGTTTAACTTTGGAAACAAGATTTTTCTCATTCAATCGAACAAAGAGTAAAACCTAATTATGTTGTTCTATTTTTCCCCGAGAGAGTAAATTCGCACCGTATCGTTGCCAACGTTCACAAGAACCAAAACCGGACCAACATTAGACTACTCAGTTGCGCCCTAACAGTATAACTTTGGAAACAGTACTTTTTCTCATTCAGTCGAACAAACATTAAAACATAATTATATTGTCCTATTATGCCCCGAGAGTGTAAATTCACAACGTATCGATGCTAACGTTCTCACGAACCAAAACCGGACCAACATTAGACTACTCAGTTGCGCCCTAACAGTATATCTTTTGAAACAGTACTTTTTCTCATTCAATCGAACAAAGTTCAAAACCTAATTATATTGTTCTATTATGCCCCGAGAGTGTAAATTCACAACGTATCGATGCCAACGTTCACAAGAACCAAAACCGGGCCAACATTAGACTTCTCAGTTGCGCCCTAACAGTATAACTTTGGAAACAGTACTTTTTCTCTTTCAATCGAACAAAGAGTAAAACCTAATTATATTGTTCTATTTTGCCCCGAGAGTGTAAATTTGCAACCTATCGATGCCTACATTCACAAGAATCAAAACCGAACCAACATTAGACTACTCAGTTGCGCGTTAACTGTTTAACTTTGGAAACAGTACTTTTTCTCATTCAATCGAACAAAGAGTAAAACCTCATTATATTGTGTTACGGATTTTATGTTGGCATATTTCGTGAAGTTAGTTCGGAGTCTTGAAGGTTTAGAGAAGATGAGACGAAGATCGAAGACTCGCAGACTCGAAACGTAAATCCACAATGCTCGGTAAGTTCAAATACTGATGATGATGATTTATATACTTTAACAAGTGTTTAGAAGACATTAGGATTGTTGAAATTGAGTTTTAACTAATTTGGTTCTTCACTCTGCATATCTGGTTGAGAGGACCGGTCTCCACATTGAGAGGACCGGTCCCAGTAAGCACCCTCTGCGCACCTTTGCACAGAGGACCGGTCTCCACAACTGGAAGACCGGTCCCAGAGAGCTCCCTATGCGCAACTTTGCACAGAGGACCGGTCTCCACAAAGGGAGGACCGGTCCCAGAGGCTGGAAATTCACATATCGCTGAATAAGACCGGTCCCCTGGCATGTGAGACCGGTCCCTCGGTGATTAATATTTTATTGCGCAAGGGAGGACCGGTCTCTGATCTGGAGGACCGGTCCCTCGATACGAAATCTGTTTTAAAGATTTATTTTTTCTAATCCAAATCTATCTAGAAGTCTTCTAAACCTATAAATAAGATGTAGGGGTGTTTCTAAAAGATGATTAAGCCTAGATTATTTATGAAAAACCCTAGAAGCTTGTAGGTAGCCGTTTTCCTCATCTTCTACATCAAGCTTCTCCCAAATTGATTCTCGGTGCCCTAATTCTTAATGTTTTTCTAGAATCAATTTGAGAATTGCTTAGAGATTATTCCCATAGATCTTTAATGAGAATCTAAGCAATAAATCATCATCGATCGTATTGTTTTTGCTCCGGACGGAGTGCGCTCGTGGATTCGAGTGGGCGTCGTGGATTCGGCGTGATCAAGGCTTCGTGGATTCGAAGTGGAGGCGTTTCGTGGATTCGGGACGTGGCGTTCGTGGACTCGGACGTGAGGGCGTGGACAACCCGAAGGAGGATTGCGCGGAGATCCATAAGAGAGTTAGAGAGGTTAAGTCCGTGGAGTCGGTAATCACCTTGTAATCTTTTCTTTTAGTGGATTGTTATTCGCGTGTTGGTCCCGTGGGTTTTTTACTCCGAGTTGGAGTTTTCCCACGTAAATCTCGGTGTGCTTTTTAATTTCCGCATTTACTTTTAAAGCATCGAGAATTGTGGTTTTTGGCCGATACACCTATTCACCCCCCTCTAGGTGTTGTTTGATACAATCTAGATAGATCCTTGGGGCTTCCCCTAAACTTACAATTGGTATCAGAGCGGGATCTAGATATATTGATATCAAATGGCCGAAGGCGGTAACATTAATCGACCCCCGCTTTTCGACGGCACGAATTATGCCTATTGGAAAGTTCGCATGAGAGCTTTTCTAATTGCAATCGAAGAGCGGGTGTGGAAATCAATTGAGTTCGGATGGAAACCTCCAACCGAAAAGGTCGATAATGTTGAGAAGCCTAAACCACGAGACAAGTGGACGAAAGATGAAAACGAGGCATCTTCGTTTAACGGCAAGGGCATAAACGCTTTATTTAATGCCTTGTCGCAAACGGAGTTTACTCGCGTGTCGGCTTGTGAAACCGCGAAAGAGATTTGGGATACTCTACAAGTTACGCATGAAGGAACAAGCTTAGTAAAGGTCCAAAAATTACAAATGCTTACAAGCAAATTTGATTCGATTTTCATGGATGAAAACGAGACCTTTACCGAGTACTATACACGTCTACAAGACATAGTAAATACATGCGCTAACTTGGGAGAGAAAATCCCGGAGTCAAAAGTTGTTAGAAAAATTCTTCGAACTCTTCCGGAACGTTTTCGGGCAAAGGTTGCCGCGATTGAAACGGTTAAGCATCCGGATGAGATGAAAGTCGAAGAATTAGTAGGCGCTTTACAAACGTATGAGATGACTTTTCCTACTAATCAATCTTCTTCCAAGTCTTTTCTAAAAGCACGGGGATGGCACTCAAATCATCAAAGGAAGAAGACGACGACACGGATTAAACGAAAATATTACGCTTGCGGATTTTGAACAACAATTGGCGCTCCTCACGAAGAAGTTTCGCCGGAATTTTCGAAAAAAGAACGATGCTTCATCTTCGAAGCGAAAATCCTTTTCTAAACCTTCTTCTAATTCTAAATTGAAAGATAAAAAACTTGTAAAGTCTTCGAATGAAAAAGATGAATTCGAAGGGGAAATCCAATGCTTCAAGTGTAGAGGCTACGGCCATATCGCAACGGATTGTCCTTCGAAGAAGACGTATAAACCGAAGGCTTTGCAAGCTAAAACGAAAACTTGGGATGACTCTTCTTCAAACGGATCATCATCAAGTGATGAAGAAAAGGATCATACGGCTTTAATCGCTAATTCTACATCTTTTCCTCCGTCTTATAATGTTGCTTGTTTATCATCTATTGTTTCTAACTCAAATCTTTCTCTCTCTTCGCATAGGTCTTCGAGCGAGAATGGCGAAAGTGAGGAGGAATCGAATGACGAGGATATAGCCGAAGCATACAACCAACTTCTTATCGAATCGAAAAAGATGGCTAAATTCAATAAGAAGTTGGAAAGTCGTTTGTTGGAGATTGAAGAAGATAACAACAATATGAGGATCATGAATGAAGCTCTTGAGGAGGAACGGGAATCAACTTTGAATATCAATTCGGTCCTCCAAAAGAAGCTAGAAGAAGCGGAATTAACAATGAAATCTTATAGGGATAAGATTGGATTTTTGGAGCAACAATTTAAGGAAACCTACACATCCAATCAAGTGTTAACCAAGCAAGTTCATCAACTCAAATCGGATCTTCAACAATTTTCCTCGGGTTCGAAAAAGGTGGATAACATGCTCGGGTTAGGTCAAACGAACAAGTTGGGCCTCGGATACGAAAGGACATATGTTGAGAAGGATCAAAAGACGACATCGAAAGTCTCAACAAATTTAAAAGCAAAGGTATGTCACCGATGCGGAGTCAAGGGACATATCAAAAAGAGTTGCCCGAACAAGACAACGAAATCTCAATCGGCACCTTCTTCTATTCGGTATCTCCCACGGAATCAAATAGGAAATCAAGTTAGTCGAGTACCTCGTGCAAACCGAATCTCAAAACCGAACCATCAAGGGAGTTCTAATTCTAAGCCTCAACGAAAATATCAACCGAAGGTTCAAGCATCGAAACGACTAACGGTTGATCCCAATACAAGGCAAATCAAACCGAACGTCGACAAGCAAAGACAACGAAAGATCCAACAAGTGTGGATTCGGAAAGGTGATATCTTTCCTTGTTATTCTTCTTAGCTTGTTTTTCGGTTATGTAATGCTTTGATAGGTGTATATTTCCTACTTTTATTCATTGCATTACATGCTTAGGCGATTTTTGGTACTTAGTGAATATCTTTGATGCTTGAGTTTCTTGTGTTTGAAAATCGTCTTTGAGGAAAGGTAAAGGGGAGTTTTTAAAATTTTTGAGAGTGGCAATGATTGAAAATCATAAATGTAGAGAGATTAAAGGTTTTTCAAAAAGCCTTAACCGGTATTTAAAGTCAATTCAAATTGGACTAAATTCATATTAATTATCGGCTTTACTTCACTTGTTATTATTTTGACGATAATTTAATATGTGATTTCTTCTTACATACATTCATCAAAATGTTGAAATTAATTTTAATCTTTTAGTAATTAATTCATCTTGGTAGTGAATGATTGAATATAATTGATGGATATTTGCTAATTGACTAAGATTCGTCAAAATTATTTTCAATTATGAGATTGTCTAATTTAGGGGGAGTTTTGATATTTTTTTTTTAAAAAAAGGAAAAACTCCTAAGTATAAAAGATGTGGAAAGAGTTACATCTGAAAGGAGTGTGAAAACTACCACCACATGTAGGAAAGAGCTACCACCCTGGTCGTCCGGTACGTGTGTGAAGCTACCACATGAGAAATTATATGAAAAACCGAAAAGGTTGAAAAAAAATATGTATATATGAATATTTTAATATTTTCGACGATATAAGGTGATAGTTTGAAAAAGATGCTCAAAGAGCCACTCCTGCTTTATTAGTTAAATCTCTATTTTGAGCAGTTGCGACAAATTGGTGTCAATTTGTAAAAATTTTAAAAATTATTTTTCATCAATTTCAAACTTGATGACATTAAATCATTAGATTTTTCTTAATATCAAATTTTGATGAATTGATGTCTTTTGAAATCAAATAATATTTTATTTTCATCATAGTAATTTTTGAAGTGAAATCATTAATTTTATGAAATTAATCTAATTTTGAAGGATTTTTGAGAAAACAAGGCAAATTTTTTTAATGAGGAGGACACGAAGTGATTTTACCTTTTTTAGTCTCATTATCTATGTTTTATCTTTTTTCTCTACTTTTAACTGTGACGTGACTACTTTCTATTTGCTAGTTTGTTTTTCTCTCTATTTGTGTTTCTTTTTGGCAATTTTTGACAAAAATGGAGAAGAATTGGAAACTTGAATTGAATTTCAAGCGGGGAGAGATTTTCATGAACAAAGGGGAGAGATTGTTATTTTCATATATTAGATTTTCATGAACAAAGGGGAGAGATTGTTATTGTCATATATTTTCTTTACTCGACCTTGTTTATGAACTTTGTTCGTGGAGAAAATTGTCTTTTTGCAGGTTTTTGAAATCAAAACATCAAGACTCCTTGTGTCTAAGTCATAGAGTTTGTTTAGGAGTTGCAAAATTATAATTTTGTATTTCTTTGGATCTTTCACGCGAGAAGTTCATTGTTTTGGTGATGGCAATGAATTTCATTTTGAGTATTTTAATGTAATTTTGGGTTTTGTCACGAAATTGCCAAAGGGGGAGATTGTTACGGATTTTATGTTGGCATATTTCGTGAAGTTAGTTCGGAGTCTTGAAGGTTTAGAGAAGATGAGACGAAGATCGAAGACTCGCAGACTCGAAACGTAAATCCACAATGCTCGGTAAGTTCAAATACTGATGATGATGATTTATATACTTTAACAAGTGTTTAGAAGACATTAGGATTGTTGAAATTGAGTTTTAACTAATTTGGTTCTTCACTCGCATATCTCTGGTTGAGAGGACCGGTCTCACATTGAGAGGACCGGTCCCGGTAAGCACCCTCTGCGCACCTTTGCACGAGAGGACCGGTCTCCACAACCGGAAGACCGGTCCCGAGAGCTCCCTATGCGCAACTTTGCACGGAAGGACCGGTCTCCACAAAGGGAGGACCGGTCCCAGAGGCTGGAAATTCACATATCGCTGAATAAGACCGGTCCCCTGGCATGTGAGACCGGTCCCTCGGTGATTAATATTTTATTGCGCAAGGGAGGACCGGTCTCTGATCTGGAGGACCGGTCCCTCGATACGAAATCTGTTTTAAAGATTTATTTTTTCTAATCCAAATCTATCTAGAAGTCTTCTAAACCTATAAATAAGATGTAGGGGTGTTTCTAAAAGATGATTAAGCCTAGATTATTTATGAAAAACCCTAGAAGCTTGTAGGTAGCCGTTTTCCTCATCTTCTACATCAAGCTTCTCCCAAATTGATTCTCGGTGCCCTAATTCTTAATGTTTTTCTAGAATCAATTTGAGAATTGCTTAGAGATTATTCCCATAGATCTTTAATGAGAATCTAAGCAATAAATCATCATCGATCGTATTGTTTTTGCTCGGACGGAGTGCGCTCGTGGATTCGAGTGGGCGTCGTGGATTCGGCGTGATCAAGGCTTCGTGGATTCGAAGTGGAGGCGTTTCGTGGATTCGGGACGTGGCGTTCGTGGACTCGGACGTGAGGGCGTGGACAACCCGAAGGAGGATTGCGCGGAGATCCATAAGAGAGTTAGAGAGGTTAAGTCCGTGGAGTCGGTAATCACCTTGTAATCTTTTCTTTTAGTGGATTGTTATTCGCGTGTTGGTCCCGTGGGTTTTTTACTCCGAGTTGGAGTTTTCCCACGTAAATCTCGGTGTGCTTTTTAATTTCCGCATTTACTTTTAAAGCATCGAGAATTGTGGTTTTTGGCCGATACACCTATTCACCCCCCTCTAGGTGTTGTTTGATACAATCTAGATAGATCCTTGGGGCTTCCCCGTAACTTACATATTGTTCTATTATACCCCGAGAGTGTAAATTCACAACGTATCAATGCTAACGTTCACACGAACCAAAACCGGACCAACATTAGACTACTCAGTTGCGCCCTAACAGTATAACTTTAGAAACAGTACTTTTTCTTATTCAATCGAACAAAGAGTAAAACCTAATTATATTGTTCTATAATGCCCCGAGAGTGTAAATTCACAACGTATCGATGCTAACGTTCACACGAACCCAAACCGGACCAACATTAGACTACTTAGTTGCGCCCTTACAGTATAACTTTGGAAACAGTACTTTTTCTCTTTCAATCGAAGAAAGAGTAAAACCTAATTATATTGTTCAATTATGCCCCCAGAGTGTAAATTTGCAACCAATCGATACCCACATACACAAGAATCAAAACCGAACCAACATTAGACTACTCAGTTGCGCGTTAACAGTTTAACTTTGGAAACAGTACTTTTTCTCATTCAATCGAACAAAGAGTAAAACCTAATTATATTGTTCTATAATGCCCCGAGAGTGTAAATTCACAACGTATCGATGCTAACGTTCACACGAACCAAAACGGGACCAACATTTGACTACTCAGTTGCGCCCTAACAGTATAACTTTAGAAACAGTACTTTTTCTTATTCAATCGAACAAAGTGTAAAACCTAATTATATTGTTCTATTATGCCCCGAGAGTGTAAATTTGTAACCTATCGATGCCAACATTCACAAGAGTCAAAACCGAACCAACATTAGACTACTTAGTTGCGCGTTAACAGTTTAACTTTGGAAACAGTACTTTTTCTCATTCAATCGAACAAAGAGTAAAACCTAATTATATTGTTCTATTATGTCCCGAGAGTGTAAATTCACAACGTATCGATGCCAACTTTCACAAGAACCAAAACCGGCCAACATTAGACTACACAGTTGCACCCCAATATATCTTTTGAAACAGTACTTTTTCTCATTCAATCGAGCAAAGTGCAAAACCTAATTATATTGTTCTATTATTTCCCGAGAGTGTAAATTCACAACGTATCGATGCCAACGTTCACAAGAACCAAAACCGGGCCAACATTAGACTACTCAGTTGCGCCCTAACAGTATAACTTTGGAAACAGTACTTTTTCTCTTTCAATCGAAGAAAGAGTAAAACCTAATTATTTTGTTCTATTTTTCCCCGAGAGAGTAAATTCGCACCGTATCGTTGCCGACGTTCACAAGAACCAAAACCGGACCAACATTAGACTACACAGTTGCGCCCTAACAGTATAACTTTGGAAACAGTACTTTTTCTCGTTCAGTCGAACAAAAATTAAAACCTAATTATATTGTTCTATTATGCCCCGAGTGTGTAAATTCACAACGTATCGATGCCAACGTTCACAAGAACCAAAACCGGGCCAACATTAGACTACTCAGTTGCGCCCTAACAGTATAACTTTGGAAACAGTACATTATCTCTTTCAATCGAAGAAAGAGTAAAACCTTATTATATTGTTCAATTATGTCCCGAGAGTGTAAATTTGCAACCAATCGATGCCAACATACACAAGAATCAAAACCGAACCAACATTAGACTACTCAGTTGCGCGTTAACAGTTTAACTTTGGAAACAATAATTTTTCTCATTCAATCGAACAAAGAGTAAAACCTAATTATATTATTCTATTATGCCCCGAGAGTGTAAATTCACAACGTATCGATGCTAACTTTCACACGAACCAAAACCGGACCAACATTAGACTACTCAGTTGCGCCCTAACAGTATAACTTTAGAAACAGTACTTTTTCTTATTCCATCGAACAAAGTGTAAAACCTAATTATATTGTTCTATTATGCCCCGAGAGTGTAAATTTGCAACCTATCGATGCCAACATTCACAAGAATCAAAACCGAACCAACATTAGACTACTCAGTTGCGCGTTAACAGTTTAACTTTGGAAACAGTACTTTTTCTCATTCAATCGAACAAAGAGTAAAACCTAATTATATTATTCTATTATGCCCCGAGAGTGTAAATTCACAACGTATCGATGCCAACGTTCACAAGAACCAAAACCGGGCCAACATTAGACTACACAGTTGCGCCCCAATATATCTTTTGAAACAGTACTTTTTCTCACTCAATCGAGCAAAGTGCAAAACCTAATTATATTGTTCTATTATGCCCCGAGAGTGTAAATTCACAACGTATCGATGCCAACGTTCACAAGAACCAAAACCGGGCCAACATTAGACTACTCTGTTGCGCCCTTACAGTATAACTTTGGAAACAGTACTTTTTCTCTTTCAATCGAAGAAAGAGTAAAACCTAATTGTATTGTTCTATTTTGCCCCGAGAGTGTAAATTTGCAACCTATCGATGCCTACATTCACAAGAATCAAAACCGAACCAACATTAGACTACTCAGTTGCGCGTTAACTGTTTAACTTTGGAAACAGTACTTTTTCTCATTCAATCGAACAAAGAGTAAAACCTCATTATATTGTTCTATTATACCCCGAGAGTGTAAATTCACAACGTATCAATGATAACGTTCACACGAACCAAAACCGGACCAACATTAGACTACTCCTTGCGCCTAACAAGATAACTTTAGAAACAAGATTTTTTTCTTATTCAATCGAACAAAGTGTAAAACCTAATTATATTGTTCTATTATGCCCCGAGAGTGTAAATTTGCAACCTATCGATGCCAACATTCACAGAATCAAACCGAACCAACATTAGACTACTTAGTTGCTGCTTAACAGCTTAACTTTGGAAACAGTACTTTTTTCTCATTCGATCGAACAAAGAGTAAAACCTAATTATATTGTTCTATTATGCCCCGAGAGTGTAAATTCACAACGTATCGATGCCAACGTTCACAAGAACGAAAACCGGGCCAACATTAGACTACACAGTTGCGCCCCAATATATCTTTTGAAACAGTACTTTTTCTCATTCAATCGAGCAAAGTGCAAAACCTAATTATATTGTTCTATTATGCCCCGAGAGTGTAAATTCACAACGTATCGATGCCAACGTTCACAAGAAGCAAAACCGGCCAACTTTAGACTACTCATGCGCCCTAACAAAGATAACTTTGGAAACAAGATTTTTCTCTTTCAATCAAGAAAGAGTAAAACCTAATTATTTTGTTCTATTTTTCCCCGAGAGAGTAAATTCGCACCGTATCGTTGCCGACGTTCACAAGAACCAAAACCGGACCAACATTAGACTACACAACTTGCGCCTAACAAGATAACTTTGGAAACAAAGATTTTTCTCGTTCACGAACAAAGAGTAAAACCTAATTATATTGTTCTATTATGCCCCGAGTGTGTAAATTCAGAATGTATCGATGCCAACGTTCACAAGAACCAAAACCGGGCCAACATTAGACAACACAGTTGCGCCCTAACAGTATATACTTTTGAAACAGTACATTATCTCTTTCAATCGAAGAAAGAGTAAAACCTAATTATATTGTTCAATTATGTCCCGAGAGTGTAAATTTGCAACCAATCGATGCCAACAAACACAAGAATAAAAACCGAACCAACATTAGACTACTCAGTTGCGCGTTAACAGTTTAACTTTGGAAACAGTACTTTTTCTCATTCAATCGAACAAAGAGTAAAACCTAATTATATTATTCTATTATGCCCCGAGAGTGTAAATTCACAACGTATCGATGCTAACGTTCACACGAACCAAAACCGGACCAACATTAGACTACTCAGTTGCGCCCTAACAGTATAACTTTGGAAACAAGATTTTTCTTATTCAATCGAACAAAGTGTAAAACCTAATTATATTGTTCTATTATGCCCCGAGAGTGTAAATTTGCAACCTATCGATGCCAACATTCACAAGTATCAAAACCGAACCAACATTAGACTACTCAGTTGCGCGTTAACAGTTTAACTTTGGAAACAGTACTTTTTCTCATTCAATCGAACAAAGAGTAAAACCTAATTATATTTTTCTATTATGCCCCGAGAGTGTATATTCACAACGTATCCATGCCAACGTTCACAAGAACCAAAACCGGACCAACATTAGACTACTCAGTTGCGCCCCAATATATCTTTTGAAACAGTACTTTTTCTCACTCAATCGAGCAAAGTGCAAAACCTAATTATATTGTTCTATTATGCCCCGAGAGTGTAAATTCACAACGTATCGATGCCAACGTTCACAAGAACCAAAACCGGGCCAAGATTAGACTACCCAATTGTGCCCAAACAGTATAACTTTGGAAACAGTACTTTTTCTCTTTCAATCGAACAAAGAGTAAAACCTAATTGTATTGTTCTATTTTGCCCCGAGAGTGTAAATTTGCAACCTATCGATGCCTACATTCACAAGAATCAAAACCGAACCAACATTAGACTACTCAGTTGCGCGTTAACAGTTTAACTTTGGAAACAATACTTTTTCTCATTCAATCGAACAAAGAGTAAAACCTAATTATATTATTCTATTATGCCCCGAGAGTGTAAATTCACAACGTATCGATGCTAACGTTCACACGAACCAAAACCGGACCAACATTAGACTACTCAGTTGCGCCCTAAAAGTATAACTTTAGAAATAGTACTTTTTCTTATTCAATCGAACAAAGTGTAAAACCTAATTATATTGTTCTATTATGCCCCGAGAGTGTAAATTTGCAACCTATCGATGCCAACATTCACAAGAATCAAAACCGAACCAACATTAGACTACTCGTTGCGTTAACGCTTAACTTTGGAAACAAGATTTTTCTCATTCGATCGAACAAAGAGTAAAACCTAATTATATTGTTCTATTATGCCCCAAGAGTGTAAATTCACAACGTATCGATGCCAACGTTCACAAGAACCAAAACCGGGCCAACATTAGACTACACAGTTGCGCCCCAATATATCTTTTGAAACAGTACTTTTTCTCACTCAAACGAGCAAAGTGCAAAACCTAATTATATTGTTCTATTATGCCCCGAGAGTGTAAATTCACAACGTATCGATGCCAACGTTCACAAGAACCAAAACCGGTCCAACATTAGACTACTCAGTTGCGCCCTAACAGTATAACTTTGGAAACAGTACTTTTTCTCTTTCAATCGAACAAAGAGTAAAACCTAATTATATTGTTCTATTATGCCCCGAGAGTGTAAATTTGCAACCAATCGATGCCAACATACACAAGAATCAAAACCGAACCAACATTAGACTACTCATGCTGCTAATGCTTTAACTTTGGAAACAAGATTTTTCTCATTCAATCGAACAAAGAGTAAAACCTCATTATATTGTTCTATTATGCCCCGAGAGTGTAAATTCACAACGTATCAATGCTAACGTTCACACGAACCAAAACCGGACCAACATTAGACTACTCAGTTGCGCCCTAACAGTATAACTTTAGAAACAAGATTTTTCTTATTCAATCGAACAAAGTGTAAAACCTAATTATATTGTTCTATTATGCCCCGAGAGTGTAAATTCACAACGTATCGATGCCAACGTTCACAAGAACCAAAACCGGACCAACATTGGACTACTCAGTTGCGCCCTAACAGTATAACTTTGGAAACAGTACTTTTTCTCTTTCAATCGAAGAAAGAGTAAAACCAAATTATTTTGGTCTATTTTTACCGAGAGAGTAAATTCGCACCGTATCGTTGCCGACGTTCACAAGAACCAAAACCGGACCAACATTAGACTACACAGTTGCGCCTAACAAGATAACTTTGGAAAAAGTACTTTTTCTCGTTCAGTCGAACAAAAATTAAAACCTAATTATATTGTTCTATTATGCCCCGAGAGTGTAAATTCACAACGTATCGATGCCAACGTTCACAAGAACCAAAACCGAGCCAACATTAGACTACTCTTGCGCCTAACAAGATAACTTTGGAAACAAGATTTTTCTCTTTCAATCGAAGAAAGAGTAAAACCTAATTATATTGTTCAATTATGTCCCGAGAGTATAAATTTGCAACCAATCGATGCCAACATACGCAAGAATCAAAACCGAACCAACATTAGACTACTCAGTTGCGCGTTAACAGTTTAACTTTGGAAACAAGATTTTTCTCATTCAATCGAACAAAGAGTAAAACCTAATTATTTTGTTCTATTTTTCCCCGAGAGAGTAAATTCGCACCGTATCGCCGCCAACGTTCACAAGAACCAAAACCGGACCAACATTAGACTACTCGCTTGCGCCCTAACAAAGATAACTTTGGAAACAAGATTTTTCTCATTCAGTCGAACAAAGATTAAAACCTAATTATATTGTTCTATTATGCCCCGAGAGTGTAAATTCACAACGTATCGTTGCTAACGTTCACACGAACCAAAACCGGACCAAAATAAGACTACTCTTGCGCCTAACAAGATATAACTTTAGAAACCGTACTTTTTCTTATTCAATCGAACAAAGTGTAAAACCTAATTATATTGTTCTATTATGCCCCGAGAGTGTAAATTTGCAACCTATCGATGCCAACATTCACAAGAATCAAAACCGAACCAACATTAGACTACTCAATATGCTGCTAACGCTTTAACTTTGGAAACAAGATTTTCCTCATTCAATCGAACAAAGAGTAAAACCTAATTATATTGTTCTATTATGCCCCGAGAGTGTAAATTCACAACGTATCGTTGCCAACGTTCACAAGAACCAAAACCGGGCCAACATTACACTACATAGTTGCGCCCTAACAAAGATATCTTTTGAAACAAGATTTTTCTCATTCAATCGAACAAAGTGCAAAACCTAATTATCTTGTTCTATTATGCCCCGAGAGTGTATATTGGCAACGTATCGTTGTCTATGTTCACAAGAACCAAAACCGGGCCAACATTAGACTACTCAGTTGCGCCCTAACAGTATAACTTTGGAAACAGTAATTTTTCTCTTTCAATCGAACAAAGAGTAAAACCTAATTATATTGTTCTATTTTGCCCCGAGAGTGTAAATTTGCAACCTATCGATGCCAACATTCACAAGAATCAAAACCGAACCAACATTAGACTACTCGCTATGCTGCTAACGCTTAACTTTGGAAACAGTACTTTTTCTCATTCAATCGAACAAAGAGTAAAACCTCATTATATTGTTCTATTATGCCCCGAGAGTGTAAATTCACAACGTATCAATGCTAACGTTCACACGAACCAAAACCGGACCAACATTAGACTACTCGCTTGCGCCTAACAAGATAACTTTCGAAACAAGATTTCTTTTCTTATTCAATCGAACAAAGTGTAAAACCTAATTATATTGTTCTATTATGCCCCGAGAGTGTAAATTCACAACGTATCGATGCCAACGTTCACAAGAACCAAAACCGGGCCAACATTAGACTACTCACTGCGCCCTAACAAGATAACTCGGAAACAAGACATTTTCTCTTTCAATCGAACAAAGAGTAAAACCTAATTATATTGTTCAATTATGCCCCGAGAGTGTAAATTTGCAACCAATCGATGCCAACGTACACAAGAATCAAAACCGAACCAACATTAGACTACTCGCCATGCGCGTTAATAGTTTAACTTTGGAAACTGTACTTTTTCTCATTCAATCGAACAAAGAGTAAAATCGAATTATATTATTCTATTATGCCCCGAGAGTGTAAATTCACAACGTATCGATGCTAACGTTCACACGAACCAAAACCGAACCAACATTAGACTACTCACTGCGCCGTAAAAGTATAACTTTAGAAACAAGATTTTTCTTATTCAATCGAACAAAGTGTAAAACCTAGTTATATTGTTCTATTATGCCCCGAGAGTGTAAATTCACAACGTATCGATGCCAACGTTCACAAGAACCAAAACCGGGCCAACATTAGACTACTCAGTTGCGCCCTAACAAAGATAACTTTGAAACAAGATTTTTCTCTTTCTATCGAAGAAAGAGTAAAACCTAATTATTTTGTTCTATTTTTCCCCGAGAGAGTAAATTCGCACCGTATCGTTACCGCCGTTCACAAGAACCAAAACCGACCAACATTAGTCTACACAGCTTGCGCCTAACAAAGATAACATTGGAAACAGTACTTTTTCTCGTTCAGCCGAACAAAAATTAAAACCTAATTATATTGTTCTATTATGCCCCGAGAGTGTAAGTTCACAACGTCTCGATGCCAACGTTCACAAGAACCAAAACCGGACCAACATTAGACTACTCGCTTGCGCCTAACAAGATAACTTTGGAAACAAGATTTTTCTCTTTCAATCGAAGAAAGAGTAAAACCTAATTATATTGTTCAATTATGTCCCGAGAGTGTAAATTTGCAACCAATCGATGCCAACATACACAATAATCAAAACCGAACCAACATTAGTCTACTCAGTTGCGCGTTAACATTGTAACTTTGGAAACAGTACTTTTTCTCATTCAATCGAACAAAGAGTAAAACCTAATTATTTTGTTCTATTTTTCCCCGAGAGAGTAAATTCGCACCGTATCGTTGCCAACGTTCACAAGAACCAAAACATGACCAACATTAGACTACTCAGTTGCGCCCTAACATGATAACTTTGGAAACGGTACTTTTTCTCATTCAGTCGAACAAAGATTAAAACCGAATTATATTGTTCTATTATGCCCCGAGAGTGTAAATTCACAACGTATCGATGCTAACGTTCACACGAACCAAAACCGACCAACATTAGACTACTCATTGCGCCTAACAAGATATCTTTTGAAACAAGATTTTTCTCATTCAATCGAACAAAGTGCAAAACCTAATTATATTGTTCTATTATGCCCCGAGAGTGTAAATTCACAACGTATCGATGCCAACGTTCACAAGAACCAAAACCGGGCCAACATTAGACTTCACGCTTGCGCCTAACGATATCTTTTGAAACAAGATTTTTCTCATTCAATCGAACAAAGTGCAAAACCTAATAATAGTGTTCTATTATGCCCCGAGAGTGTAAATTCATAACGTATCGATGCCAACATTCACAAGAACCAAAACCGGGCCAACATTAGACTACTGCGCCTAACAAGATAACTTTGGAAACAAGATTTTTCTCTTTCAATCGAACAAAGAGTAAAACCTAATTATATTGTTCTATTATGCCCCGAGAGTGTTAATTTGCAACCTACCGATGCCAACATTCACAAGAATCAAAACCGAACCAACATTAGACTACTCAGTTGCGCGTTAACAGTTTAACTTTGGAAACAATACTTTTTCTGATTCAATCGAACAAAGATTAAAACCTAATTATATTGTTCTATTATGCCCCGAGAGTGTAAATTCACAACGTATCGATTCTAACGTTCACACGAACCAAAACCGGACCAACATTAGACTACTCAGTTGCGCCCTAAAAGTATAACTTTAGAAACAGTACTTTTTCTTATTCAATAGAACAAAGTGTAAAACCTAATTATATTGTTCTATTATGCCCCGAGAGTGCAAATTCACAACGTATCGATGCCAACGTTCACAAGAACCAAAACCGGGCCAACATTAGACTACTCATTGCGCCTAACAAGATAATTTTGGAAACAAGATTTTTCTCTTTCAATCGAAGAAAGAGTAAAACCTAATTATTTTGTTCTATTTTTCCCCGAGAGAGTAAATTCGCACCGTATCGTTGCCGACGTTCACAAGAACCAAAACCGGACCAACATTAGACTACTCGAGCACCCTAACAAAGATAACTTTGGAAACAAGATTTTTCTCATTCACGAACAAAAATTAAAACCTAATTATATTGTTCTATTATGACCCGAGAGTGTAAATTCACAACGTATCGATGCCAATGTTCACAAGAACCAAAACCGGCCAACATTAGACTACTCGCTTGCGCCTAACAAAGATAACTTTGGAAACAGTACGTTTTCTCTTTCAATCGAACAAAGTGCAAAACCTAATAATAGTGTTCTATTATGCCCCGTGAGTGTAAATTCACAACGTATCGATGCCAACGTTCACAAGAACCAAAACCGGGCGAACATTAGACTACTCTGCGCCTAACAAAGATAACTTTGGAAACAGTACTTTTTCTCTTTCAATCGAACAAAGAGTAAAACCTAATTATATTGTTCTATTATGCCCCGAGAGTTTTAATTTGCAACCTACCGATGCCAACATTCACAAGAATCAAAACCGAACCAACATTAGACTACTCAGTTGCTGCTAACAGCTTAACTTTGGAAACAAGATTTTTCTCATTCAAATAACAACGAGTAAAACCTAATTATATTAATCTATTATGCCCCGAGAGTGTAAATTTGCAACGTATCGATGCCAACGTTCACAAGAACGAAAACCGGCCCAACATTAGACTTCGCAGCTTGCGCCTAACAAGATATCTTTTGAAACAAGATTTTTCTCATTCAATCGAACAACGTGCAAAACCTAATATTATTGTTCTATTATGCCCCGAGAGTGTAAATTCACAACGTATCGATGCCAACGTTCACAAGAACCAAACCCGGGCCAACATTAGACTACTGTTGCGCCTAACAAAGATAACTTTGGAAACAAGACATTTTCTCTTTCAATCGAAGAAAGAGTAAAACCTAATTATATTGTTCAATTATGCCCCGAGAGTGTAAATTTGCAACCAATTGATGCCAACGTACACAAGAATCAAAACCGAACCAACATTAGACTACTGCCATGCTGCTAATGCTTTAACTTTGGAAACAAGATTTTTTTCTCATTCAATCGAACAAAGAGTAAAACCTAATTATATTATTCTATTATGCCCCGAGAGTGTAAATTCACAACGTATCGATGCTAACGTTCACACGAACCAAAACCGACCAACATTAGACTACTCATTTGCGCCTAAAATTATAACTTTAGAAACAAGATTTTTCTTATTCAATCGAACAAAGTGTAAAACCTAATTATATTGTTCTATTATGCCCCGAGAGTGCAAATTCACAACGTATCGATGCCAACGTTCACAAGAACCAAAACCGCCAACATTAGACGACTTTGCGCCTAACAAAGATAACTTTAGAAACAAGATTTTTCTCTTTTAATCGAAGAAAGAGTAAAACCTAATTATTTTGTTCTATTTTTCCCCGAGAGAGTAAATTCGCTCCGTATCGCTGCCGACGTTCACAAGAACCAAAACCGAGCAACATTAGACTACTTGCACCCTAACAAAGATAACTTTGGAAACAAGATTTTTCTCACTCAATCGAACAAAGAGTAAAACCTAAGTATATTGTTCTATTATGCCCCGAGAGTGTAAATTCACAACGTATCGATGCCAACGTTCACAAGAACCAAAACCGGGCCAACATTAGACTACTGCGCCTAACAAGATAACTTTGGAAACAAGATTTTTCTCTTTCAATCGAAGAAAGAGTAAAACCTAATTATATTATTATATTATGCCCCGAGAGTGTAAATTCGCAACGTATCGATGCCAACGTTCACACGAACCAAAACCGAACCAACATTAGACTACTCAGTTGCACCGTAAAAGTATAACTTTAGAAACAGTACTTTTTCTTATTCAATCGAACAAAGTGTAAAACCTAATTATATTGTTCTATTATGCCCCGAGAGTGCAAATTCACAACGTATCGATGCCAACGTTCACAAGAACCAAAACCGGGCCAACATTAGACTACTCTTGCGCCTAACAAGATAACTTTGGAAACAGTACTTTTTCTCTTTCAATCGAAGAAAGAGTAAAACCTAATTATTTTGTTCTATTTTTCCCCGAGAGAGTAAATTCGCACCGTATCGTTACCGACGTTCACAAGAACCAAAACCGGACCAACATTAGTCTACACAGTTGCGCCCTAACAGTATAACTTTGGAAACAGTACTTTTTCTCGTTCAGTCGAACAAAAATTAAAACCTAATTATATTGTTCAATTATGTCCCGAGAGTGTAAATTTGCAACCAATCGATGCCAACATACACAAGAATCAAAACCGAACCAAAACTTTGGAAAAAGTACTTTTTCTCATTCAATCGAACAAAGAGTAAAACCTAATTATTTTGTTCTATTTTTCCCCGAGAGCGTAAATTCGCACCGTATCGTTGCCAACGTTCACAAGAAGCAAAACCGGACCAACATTAGACTACTCAGTTGCGCCCTAACAGTATAACTTTGGAAATAGTACTTTTTCTCATTCAGTCGAACAAAGATTAAAACCGAATTATATTGTTCTATTATGCCCCGAGAGTGTAAATTCACAACGTATCGATGCTAACGTTCACACGAACCAAAACCGGACCAACATTAGACTACTCAGTTGCGCCCTAACAGTATAACGTTTGAAACAGTACTTTTTCTCATTCAATCGAACAAAGAGTAAAACCTAATTATATTGTTCTATTATGCCCCGAGAGTGTATATTCGCAACGTATCCATGCCAACGTTCACAAGAAGCAAAGCAGGGCCAACATTAGACTTCACAGTTGCGCCCTAAAAGTATATCTTTTGAAACACGTACTTTTTCTCATTCAATCGGACAAAGTGCAAAACCTAATAATAGTGTTCTATTATGCCCCGAGAGTGTAAATTCACAACGTATCGATGCCAACATTCACAAGAACCAAAACCGGGCCAACATTAGACTACTCAGTTGCGCCCTAACAGCATAACTTTGGAAACAGTACTTTTTCTCTTTCAATCGAACAAAGAGTAAAACCTAATTATATTGTTCTATTATGCCCCGAGAGTGTAAATTTGCAACCTATCGATGCCAACATTCACAAGAATCAAAACCGAACCAACATTAGACTACTCAGTTGCGCGTTAACAGTTTAACTTTGGAAACAGTACTTTTTCTCATTCAATCGAACAAAGATTAAAACCTAATTATATTGTTCTATTATGCCCCGAGAGTGTAAATTCACAACGTATCGATTCTAACGTTCACACGAACCAAAACCGGACCAACATTAGACTACTCAGTTGCGCCCTAAAAGTATAACTTTAGAAACGATTTTTTCCTATTCACTCGAACAAAGTGTAAAACCTAATTATATTGTTCTATTATGCCCGAGAGTGCAAATTCACAACGTATCGATGCCAACGTTCACAAGAAAAAAAACCGGGCCAAAATTAGACTACTCGATTGCGCCTAACGGTATAACTTTGGAAAAGATTTTTCTCTTTCAATCGAAGAAAGAGTAAAACCTAATTATTTTGTTCTATTTTTCCCCGAGAGAGTAAATTCGCACCGTATCGTTGCCGACGTTCACAAGAACCAAAACCGGACCAACATTAGACTACTCAGTTGCGCCCTAACAGTATAACTTTGGAAACAGTACTTTTTCTCATTCAGTCGAACAAAAATTAAAACCTAATTATATTGTTCTATTATGACCGAGAGTGTAAATTCACAACGTATCGATGCCAACGTTCACAAGAACCAAAACCGGGCCAACATTAGACTACTCGGTTGCGCCTAACATAACTTTGGAAACGATGCGTTTTCTCTTTCAATCGAACAAAGTGCAAAACCTAATAATAGTGTTCTATTATGCCCGAGAGTGTAAATTCACAACGTATCGATGCCAACGTTCACAAGAACCAAAACCGGGCCAACATTAGACTACTCGATTTGCGCCCTAACAGATAACTTTGGAAACGATTTTTCTCTTTCAATCGAACAAAGAGTAAAACCTAATTATATTGTTCTATTATGCCCCGAGAGTTTTAATTTGCAACCTTCCGATGCCAACATTCACAAGAATCAAAACCGAACCAACATTAGACTACTCAGTTGCGCGTTAACAGTTTAACTTTGGAAACAGTACTTTTTCTCATTCGAACAAAGATTAAAACCTAATTATATTGTTCTATTATGCCCGAGTGTAAATTCACAACGTATCGATGCCAACGTTCACAAGAACCGAAAACCGGCCAACATTAGACTTCGGTTGCGCCCTAACGGTATATCTTTTGAAACAAGTACTTTTTCTCATTCAATCGAACAACTAGCAAAACCTAATATTATTGTTCTATTATGCCCCGAGAGTGTAAATTCACAACGTATCGATGCCAACGTTCACAAGAACCAAAACCGGGCCAACATTAGACTACTCAGTTGCGCCCAAACAGTATAACTTTGGAAACAGTACATTTTCTCTTTCAATCGAAGAAAGAGTAAAACCTAATTATATTGTTCAATTATGCCCCGAGAGTGTAAATTTGCAACCAATTGATGCCAACCTACACAAGAATCAAAACCGAACCAACATTAGACTACTCAGTTGCGCGTTAACAGTTTAACTTTGGAAAACAGATTTTTTCTCATTCAATCGAACAAAGAGTAAAACCTAATTATATTATTCTATTATGCCCGAGAGTGTAAATTCACAACGTATCGATGCTAACGTTCACACGAACCAAAACCGACCAACATTAGACTACTCGGTTGCGCCTAAAATTATAACTTTAGAAACGACTTTTTCTTATTCAATCGAACAAAGTGTAAAACCTAATTATATTGTTCTATTATGCCCGAGAGTGCAAATTCACAACGTATCGATGCCAACGTTCACAAGAACCAAAACCGGGCCAACATTAGACGACTCATTGCGCCTAACAAGATAACTTTGGAAACAAGATTTTTCTCTTTCAATCGAAGAAAGAGTAAAACCTAATTATTTTGTTCTATTTTTCCCCGAGAGAGTAAATTCGCACCGTATCGTTGCCGACGTTCACAAGAACCAAAACCGGACCAACATTAGACTACGCAGTTGCGCCCTAACAGTATAACTTTGGAAACAGTACTTTTTCTCATTCAGTCGAACAAAAATTAAAACCTAATTATATTGTTCTATTATGACCCGAGAGTGTAAATTCACAACGTATCGATGCCAACGTTCACAAGAACCAAAACCGGGCCAACCTTAGACTACTCAGTTGCGCCCTAACAGTATAACTTTCGAAACGTATTTTTCTCTTTCAATCGAAGAAAGAGTAAAACCTAATTATATTATTATATTATGCCTGAGAGTGTAAATTCGCAACGTATCGATGCCAACGTTCACACGAACCAAAACCGAACCAACATTAGACTACTCGGTTGCACCGTAAAAGTATAACTTTAGAAACAAGATTTTTTCTTATTCAATCGAACAAATGTAAAACCTAATTATATTGTTCTATTATGCCCCGAGAGTGCAAATTCACAACGTATCGATGCCAACGTTCACAAGAACCAAAACCGGGCCAACATTAGACTACTCAGTTGCGCCCTAACAGCATAACTTTGGAAACAGTACTTTTTCTCTTTCAATCGAACAAAGAGTAAAACCTAATTATTTTGTTCTATTTTTCCCCGAGAGAGTAAATTCGCACCGTATCGTTACCGACGTTCACAAGAACCAAAACCGGACCAACATTAGTCTACACAGTTGCGCCCTAACAGTATAACTTTGGAAACAGTACTTTTTCTCGTTCAGTCGAACAAAAATTAAAACCTAATTATATTGTTCTATTATGCCCCGAGAGTGTAAATTCACAACGTATCGATGCCAACGTTCACAAGAACCAAAACCGGGCCAACATTAGACTACTCAGTTGCGCCCTAACAGTATAACTGTAGAAACATAACTTTTTCTTGTTCAATCGAACAAAGTGAAAAACCTAATTATATTGTTCTATTTTGCCCCGAGAGTGTAAATTTGCAACCTATCGATGCCAACATTCACAAGAATCAAAACCGAACCAACATTAGACTACTCAGTTGCGCGTTAACAGTTTAACTTTGGAAACAGTACTTTTGCTCATTCAATCGAACAAAGAGTAACACCTCATTATATTGTTCTATTATGCCCGAGTGTAAATTCACAACGTATCAATGCTAACGTTCACACGAACCAAAACCGGACCAACATTAGACTACTCGGTTGCGCCTAACAAAGATAACTTTAGAAACGATTTTTTCTTATTCAATCGAACAAAGTGTAAAACCTAATTATATTGTTCTATTATGCCCCGAGAGTATAAATTAACAAACTATCGATGTCAACATTCTCAAGACCCAAAACCGACACAACATTAGACTACTCGATTGCGCTAACGGTTTAACTTTGGAAACGAGTACTTTTCCTCATTCAATCGAACAAAGAGTAAAACCTAATTATTTTGTTCTATTATGCCCCGAGAGTGTAAATTTGCAATGTATCGATGCCAACGTTCACAAGAACCAAAACCGGGCCAACATTCCACTACAGAGTTGCGCCCTAACAGAATATCTTTTGAAACAGGACTTTTTCTCATTCAATCGAACAAAGTGCAAAACCTAATTATATTGTTCTATTATGCCCCGAGAGTGTAAATTCACAACGTATCGATGCCAATGTTCACAAGAACCAAAACCGGGCCAACATTAGACTACTCAGTTGCGCCCTAACAGTATAACTTTGGAAACAGTACTTTTTCTCTTTCAATCGAACAAAGAGTAAAACCTAATTATATTGTTCTATTTTGCCCCGAGAGTGTAAATTTGCAACCTATCGATGCCAACATTCACAAGAATCAAAACCGAACCAACATTAGACTACTCAGTTGCGCGTTAACAGTTTAACTTTGGAAACAGTACTTTTTCTCATTCAATCGAACAAAGAGTAAAACCTAATTATATTGTTCTATTACGCCCCGAGAGTGTATATTCGGAACGTATCCATGCCAACGTTGACAAGAACCAAAACCGGACCAACATTAGACTACTCAGTTGCGCCCTAACAGTATAACTTTGGAAGCAGTACTTTTTCTCTTTCAATCGAACAAAGTGTAAAACCTAATTATATTGTTCTATTATGCCCCGAGAGTGTAAATTTGCAACCTATCGATGCCAACATTCACAAGAATCAAAACCGAACCAACATTAGACTACTCAGTTGCGCGTTAACAGTTTAACTTTGGAAACAGTACTTTTTCTCATTCAATCGAACAAAGAGTAAAACCTAATTATATTGTTCTATTATGCCCCGAGAGTGTAAATTCACAACGTATCGATGCCAACGTTCACAAGAACCAAAACCGGGCCAACATTACTGTCACGCCCCGAGACCGCTACCAATTCGGTTCGGTTCGGGGACGCCGATCAGGCGCCGAACGGACAGCACCTCCCCTGTCCGCCCAAGGCTCAACAACAAGTCATGTACAAAGAATCACCCAGGAGATTTAATTCTATATCATACATGACAAGAAGATGCACCTAAAGGTGCGAACGACAACAAGAGCAAGGTACAAGTATTTTATACAAGTAATATAAAGAGAGAAGAATCTATCTATTACAATCATTCAACATTTGTTTACATCTCTTTACATTCTTTCACCAAAATGAATATACATGTTCTTTTCCCCAAAACACATAAGTCATTACATATCCAAAATATACATTCTTTTCTTGTTCATAAGACTATACCAAAATGATATCGGGAAGGTTCTAATGCAAATGGCGGCCTCTATCAACTAGGGCGCGATGCCCTTACCGCGATCCTCACCAGCCGCCCGCGAACTTGCACCTGTAATAGAGTGGGGTGAGAACTAACTTCCTTAGTTCCCAGTGGGCTCGGCCACCGACCCCACCGATCTCCCCACTAGGTCTAAGGTGCAATAGCGGATAGATATTTATCTTAAAGTCAGTAAATACGGTAAGTAAAGCATAATAGAAGAAATGCAATAACTACCTTGCAGTAACAATAAGGTAAGAGTAATGCTCTAGCCATGTAACCACCAACATGCTAATAGAACTCTATCAAGTAAATTGCAATTCTATCATGCTCAATATGTACTTTTGTACCCAATCTCATAACTCTTTGGAGTTTGTTACCCAATCCATGGCTAGCCCGTAGGCACGCCCACGACTCAACACATTCAACCTCATGGGTTGTCTGCGGGACCCCACATAGGCTATCCCTCGGGACCCCACATAGGCTATCCCTATCGAATCACGTGCCAAGACCTCCGCAGACTCGCACTACTCGTGTGGAGCGACCACGTCACGAGCGCTGAGCAGACAGTGTGAGTATGATCTTCTCCTCCAATTTGGAGGGCATCCAACACAGGGGAATTAGTAACCATCTCCTCCACTTTGGAGGGCATCCACACAGGGGAACATTAAGTGTTTTGTAGCACTATGTTTCTACGTCATTTATCATCAAGTTGTCTACTTGGTACACATATCTCTAGTGTTCTTTACACTATGTCATTGCACATGTCATTCATCAAGTTGTCTACTTGGTACTCATGTCACTAGTGTTTCTATACACTATGTTACCCATTCATCAAGTTCTATACTTGGTTCACATACCTCTAGTTATTATTCATGCAAGATTAAGTCATCTCTAGGGTTCAGTGTCACAATATTCATCCTGATGCTTCCTATGTCCAAATGCAAGCCTATGGTGCCGCACGATAAGGAAGTGTGCAAGCATACTCCCTATGTCCTAATGCGACGCCCATAGCTCCGCACGATAAGAAAGCATGCAAGGAAAGTCATCTAACCATACCGACCCTATCATGCATGAAAACTATACATATATATATATTCATAGGCAATATGACCAATAATTTACTTAGACATAAAAGGGAGCCCAACGGCTTCGGTAAGACACCCCCCACCTTTTGGGATGTTCCACGAGGTTAGAATGCCGCTCTCGACGCTTCTAACCACTACTTTGACTCACCGGCCCAATATCGAAGCTGAAAGCCTTCGTTTGGCTCGGATCGCTTAAACCGTTCGCCGAATCGACGAACCGTCGCCTCGCACGCGTTCGTGGACCTAACAATATGTTAGAAATGAGGTTAAAAGAGATCAAAACCTCATATTTAGAAAACCCCCAATTTGAGCCCTAGAAATTGCCCCGAGCAAAATCCCGCGTTAGAGCTCGAATTGATGGTGCAAACCACTTCTTAGAGATGCTAGGGTTCCATAAAAATTATCCCCAAAGGATAAAACCCACCATAGCAAAGTCTACCATGAGAGCTCTCAAGAGCTTACCTCAAGTAGAAGCCCTAATGGTGGAGAGGATGAGGAAGATGATGCTAGGCTTGCTCCTAGCTTGATCCTCCACCAAGATCTCCACTCCTTCTCCTCCTCCTTCTTCTTCTTCTTCTTCTTCTTTCTAGAGAGAGAAAGAGAGCTTGTGTGTGTGAGGGAGAGGGAATGACAGTGTGAGAGGGAGGGAGAGTCCCTCTATAGCATCTATTGTAACAAGATGCTAAAAGGCCCTTCAACTATGCAAACTGCACCAAACTGGACATTTTTCGGGCTCCGGGACCGGTCTCCCTAACCCAGGACCGGTCCCACAGAGCCTTGCTCCACTCCACGCAGCTGGGGACCGGTCTCCCCCTTACGAGACCGGTCCCAGAGAGCTGCTCTCGCGGGACACTCCGAGACCGGTCTCCTTTTCGAGAGACCGGTCCCCCAGGACCATCGGCTCCAAGGACTTAGCCAAATTTTCGACTTTTCGTCGTTTATTCTCCGTTTCGCTCGTTTGGCATCCGATCCTTTTCAAATCCAACCGAGACTTTGCAAACATGTTTTCGAACACGTTTTCATCATCTTTTCATCCACGCTAATGCCGGATTTAGCTCACGACCCAACATAGCTTTTCGGGTTCCGTTTTCTCGCCTTCGCGCACAAAAACGCCCGAAAGCTTCCGAACTTCACCGGGAGCAACTCCGATGCACTTTTTGCCTTCGGATCAACTTCGAACTTTCTGAAGTCCATCCATTCGACAATCAGTCGATTCTAAACGTGGTGCAACTCTCGGATTTCGAGAATTCACATCCTTACATCCTCCCCGCCTTAAAAAGAGTTTCGTCCTCGAAACGAACCCTTAAATCAAACTTAAACTTAAACTTAAACTTAAATCCATACCTCACTCCTCGAATAAATGAGGATGATGCATCTTCATCTCGCTCTCGAGCTCCCAAGTGGCTTCACGATCGTCGTGATTGCTCCACCGAACTCGAACATAAGGAATTTCGCGATTCCGTAACTTGCGCACCTCCCGAGCAATAATTGCCACCGGAAACTCTTCATAGCTCAAGTCCTCTTGAAGCTCCGGCGGTTCAAACATCATGGCATGTTCGGGATTGTGAACATATTTCCGAAGGTTGGAAATGTGAAACACGTTGTGAACGTCCGCTAGGTGCGGCGGCAATGCAATCCGATATGCTACCGCTCCAATACGTTCCAACACTTCAAACGGCCCAATATATCGAGGACTCAACTTTCCTCGAACTCCAAACCGCCTCACGCCTCTCATAGGCGAAACCTTCAAGAACACGCGATCTCCTACCGCGAATTCCAAGTCTCTTCGACGCTTATTCGCATAACTTAGCTGTCTCGATTGCGCCGTAAGCATCCGTTGGCGAGCGAGGCGAACTTTTTCTTCCGCCTCCCGCAACACTTCGGGACCAACCATGGCCCGCTCACCTACATCACCCCAATGTACAGGAGATCGGCATTTCCGCCCGTAAAGGACTTCAAACGGTGCCATCTCCACACTAGCTTGGTAACTATTATTGTAGGCGAACTCGGCCATTGGCAAATATTTGGCCCAACTTCCTTTATAGTCAATGACACACGCCCGCAACATATCCTCCAGAATCTGAATAGTCCTCTCGATCGTCCATCCGTCCGAGGGTGAAACGCGGCATGCGAACTCGAGTCGTGTGCCAAGTGCTTCTGTAGGCTCTTCCGTAAATGTGAGGTGAATCGGGGATCTCGATCTGATACAATCGACTTCGGCACCCCATGCAATCTGACCACCTCATCAAGATATACCTGCGCCAGTTTCTCACCTGACCATGTCGTGTGGATCGGTAAAAAGTGCGCCGACTTTGACATACGGTCCACAATCACCCAAATCGCGTCGTGGCCGCCCGTCGAACGAGGCAATCCGACCACGAAATCCATCGCGATATCTTCCCATTTCCAAACTGGGATAGGTAGGCTCTGACGCTTCCCCGCTGGGTATTGGCGCTCTGCTTTCACTTGCTGACACACTAAACATTGCGCCACATAGCGTCCAATGTCAGCCTTCATCCCCGGCCACCAGTACTGCATCTTTAGGTCTCTGTACATTTTGGTGCCGCCCGGGTGAATACTATAAGGAGCCCGATGAGCTTCCTCCAAAATCAGCTTTCGGACCTCTTCATTCTCGGGTACACACCACCGGTTACGGAATCGGAGTGCACCCACGGCATCTATGGTGAAGTCGCCACCGTGTCCGCTCTCAATGTCGCGCCGCACCTTTTGGAGATTAGGGTCCGCGGATTGAAGACTCTTGATCCGCTCCAACAAGGTCGGTGTAACAATAAGAGCCGCTAAAATAGCCGGTACTTCTGGAGCTACTACCTCAAGATCTAGCCGTCTCATCTCCCGGCATAGAGGATCTTGAGCCGTAACCTTCAATGCAAGGTTCTCTACCGATTTTCTGCTGAGAGCATCGGCGACTACATTCGCTTGCCCGGGGTGGTAAAGGATCGAGACATCATAATCCTTTAATAACTCCAACCACCGCCGTTGGCGCATATTCAGCTCTTTCTGCGTAAACAAATACTTCAGACTTTTGTGGTCCGTGTATATTTCGCAACGCGCGCCATACAAGTAGTGCCTCCACAACTTAAGAGCAAATACCACAGCGGCTAGCTCTAAGTCATGGATAGGGTAGTTCTTCTCGTAGGTCTTCAACTGACGGGACGCATATGCGATTACCTTCCCGCCCTGCATCAGAACACACCCCAAGCCTGAATAAGACGCGTCGCTATAAACCACGAAGTCTTCGCCTTGCACCGGCAACGCGAGCACCGGGGTCGAAGTCAATCTATCCTTCAACTCTTGGAAACTCCACTCGTCGCTCCAAACGAACTTGGTGCCTTTCTTCGTTAGACGGGTAAGTGGAATTACAATTTTCGAGAAACCTTCCACGAACCGCCTATAATAGCCCGCTAAGCCCACAAAGCTTCGGACTTCCGTGACATTCGTAGGGCGCGGCCAATCCTTGATTGCCTCTATTTTCCTCGGGTCAACAGAAATTCCGCCCTCGGAAATAACATGCCCCAGAAATGCAACTTCCCTCAGCCAAAAGTCGCACTTCTTCAGTTTGGCATATAACTTCTCCTCCCGAAGGATTTGAAGTACTAAGCGTAAATGCTCCGCATGTTCCCCGTCACTGCGGGAATAGACCAGTATGTCATCTATGAAGACTACCACAAACTGATCTAAATACTTTCTGAAGACACGGTTCATTAAGTCCATGAACGCTGCCGGGGCATTCGTGAGCCCAAACGGCATCACCGTGAATTCATAGTGTCCATACCGCGTGCGGAATGCGGTTCTCTGAACATCCTCCGGCTTAATCCTCAACTGATGATAGCCCGATTGGAGGTCAATCTTGGAATAGACACTCGACCCCTGCAATTGATCAAACAAGTCATCGATTCGAAGCAGCGGATACTTGTTCTTGATCGTGACCTTGTTCAATTCGCGATAGTCCACGCAGAGTCGGAATGTCCCATCCTTCTTTCGCACAAACAACACGGGGGCTCCCCACGGCGATACACTCGGCCGGATGAATTCCTTATCAAGGAGATCCAACAATTGAGCCCTCAACTCTTTTAATTCCGCCGGCGCCATGCGATATGGAGCCTTCGATATCGGCGCGGTTCGGGGAACGAAGTCGATTACAAACTCGATCTCCCGTTCTGGCGGTATTCCCGGTAATTCGGCAGGAAATACGTCGGGGAACTCTCGAACTACTGATAGTTCCTCGAGTGTCGGGGTCACTCGCTCAACTTCTACAACGGTCGCCATATAGGCGGCGCAACCGCTACTAACAAGCTTCCTCGCTCTCGTCGCCGACACTGTCGCGGCGAAGCAAGAACTCTTACACGCCTTGTAAACAAGTTCCTCTTGTCCTGGCTCACGAAACGTTACCACTTTCTCTTTACAGTCAATCGACGCATAGTATTTCGAAAGCCAGTCCATGCCCAATATCACGTCAAAATCCTTCAACCCTTTTAGCACTAAGGTTCGGATTGGCATTCTCCAGTCACCTATCTGCACTGGACATGCAGGGCATTCTTTATAAATATGAATTACCTGACCGGGGCTATCCATTCGCCACACCTTTTCACAAGCCTTTATATCTATATTATGAGCTCGTGCAAATGATTTACTTATGATTGAATTAGTGGCACCCGTGTCAAACAAAGCTCTGGAGCGTACTCCATTAACTAAAACCATACCTGCCACAACTTCACGATGTTCGGCTTCAGCAGGTTCCTCCACTTGGGCCAGAGCGGCGAATACCCGTCCGCTCGGCGCTGGTCGTGGTAACTCGGGCTGACGCGGAGCCATCACGCGCCCAGCCGACATGGCAGCAGGCGGAGCTCCTCCATAATACACCGGTGTCGATGGAATCGATGCGGCACGACGGCAGACGGGGCCTCTTGGACGATTCCTGATGTGCCCTTCTTGCCCACAATTGTAGCACTTGCCCAGCCGTTGCCGGCACTGATGTGCCCGATGATTCCCGCCGCCACATATAGTACACTGCTGCGGTCCACGACTCCACGACTGCGTTCGTGGGTTCTTCGGGGGCTTCTTGAAATTTGACTGACCCCCCGAAGGACCGCCCGATCGCTTCTTTCCTTTATCTTTGGACGCTGCCATAAGCTCACGTTCCTCGCGCACATGAGCGTCGCCGTGCTCCGCCCATAATGCACGATCAAATACCTCCGCATACGTAGTGAGCTTAAGAATCTGCACCGCCCGATATATGCTCGGTCTGAGTCCTCGCAAGAACCAGTCCGCCCTGTCCCGGTCGTCTCGAACCACTTCCGGAACACAGTCTATAATATGGGAGAATTCCTGCTCGAACTCCGCTACAGAGCGGTCTCCCTGCCTCAAGGTTCTGAACTTCTACTGCAACTTTCGCTTCACCGTGTCCGGAAGTAATTTGCATACATTTCCCTCTTGAACTCCTCCCAGGTGATAGGTGGGAGATCAGAAGGTCGATCTCGCTTCAATCGCTTCCACCACACCTTCGCCGTCTTCTCGAGACAATGCGTGGCGAAGTAGACCTTGTTTTGCTCCGAGGTGTTAAAGTCCTCGAACATCATTTCCATTGAGTCAATCCATGACTCCACTATCTCCGGCTCCACTTGTCCGCCTCAAAGATTGGTGGGTGGAACTTCATGAATCGAATAAGGGCCGTCAACGGTCGCCCTTGTTCGTCTCCTCGGCGAAGCATCGGGAGTTGCCGAACCCGACGCCGCCGGAAGTGCACTCGCCGGCGGAGGACACGCCGCCACCGGAACTGCTGCCACACCCTCGCCTTCAGCCGCCTCAGGTACGTGTACTGAGGGCGCGGGTGGAGTACGATTCTCGGCGGCTGCTGCAGCCGTCGCCGCTATCTGTTGCTCCATTAGCTCCTGGAGCCGATCAAACGACCCGCCAACGCGGTCATCTGCGTCCGTAACTCCCGCACCTCGCTAGGGCCCGTCGTCTTTGGTGCCAAAGGAGGTCCAGGTAGGTCCGGGTCTCCCGACGACGATGCCGGACCCGACCTACGCGTGTAGCGTCTCGGAGGCATTAGTTCCTGAAACGCAATAACCGGGTTAGTTATCTTAACCCATCGACTTACTCGTAATTAACAATCTACGAGACTCCACATTTAAAAATTAGGCGGAAGCACACAAGTGTACTCATTCTAGACTCTCGGTGTCATGTTGTCGGCCGCCCAACACAAGCACTTTAAGCCAAGAACTAATACCCTTGAATCCATCTCTATTCACAACTAGAGATATCTCAACCATTACTTCGACCCAATCGTATTAACTTCCGCCACATGGCATAGGTCCACGTTCCGCTCACGTACCTATAGCCTTAGGGTTTACCGTCCTAGGGTTTCCTAGGTCCATCCTAGACTCTCTCTTTACTTGCTCTTAGTTGCTCTGATACCAAAAGAATACCTGTCACGCCCCGAGACCGCTACCAATTCGGTTCGGTTCGGGGACGCCGATCAGGCGCCGAACGGACAGCACCTCCCCTGTCCGCCCAAGGCTCAACAACAAGTCATGTACAAAGAATCACCCAGGAGATTTAATTCTATATCATACATGACAAGAAGATGCACCTAAAGGTGCGAACGACAACAAGAGCAAGATACAAGTATTTTATACAAGTAATATAAAGAGAAGAATCTATCTATTACAATCATTCAACATTTGTTTACATCTCTTTACATTCTTTCACCAAAATGAATATACATGTTCTTTTCCCCAAAACACATAAGTCATTACATATCCAAAATATACATTCTTTTCTTGTTCATAAGACTATACCAAAATGATATCGGGAAGGTTCTAATGCAAATGGCGGCCTCTATCAACTAGGGCGCGATGCCCTTACCGCGATCCTCACCAGCCGCCCGCGAACTTGCACCTGTAATAGAGTGGGGTGAGAACTAACTTCCTTAGTTCCCAGTGGGCTCGGCCACCGACCCCACCGATCTCCCCACTAGGTCTAAGCGAGGCAATAAGCGGATAGATATTTATCTTAAAGTCAGTAAATACGGTAAGTAAAGCATAATAGAAGAAATGCAATAACTACCTTGCACCGTAACAATAAGGTAAGAGTAATGCTCTAGCCATGTAACCACCAACATGCTAATAGAACTCTATCAAGTAAATTGCAATTCTATCATGCTCAATATGTACTTTTGTACCCAATCTCATAACTCTTTGGAGTTTGTTACCCAATCCATGGCTAGCCCGTAGGCACGCCCACGACTCAACACATTCAACCTCATGGGTTGTCTGCGGGACCCCACATAGGCTATCCCTCGGGACCCCACATAGGCTATCCCTATCGAATCACGTGCCAAGACCTCCAGAGACTCGCACTACTCGTGTGGAGCGACCACGTCACGAGCGCTGAACAGTCAGTGTGAGTATGATCTTCTCCTCCAATTTGGAGGGCATCCAACACAGGGGAATTAGTAACCATCTCCTCCACTTTGGAGGGCATCCACACAGGGGAACATTAAGTGTTTTGTAGCACTATGTTTCTACGTCATTTATCATCAAGTTGTCTACTTGGTACACATATCTCTAGTGTTCTTTACACTATGTCATTGCACATGTCATTCATCAAGTTGTCTACTTGGTACTCATGTCACTAGTGTTTCTATACACTATGTTACCCATTCATCAAGTTCTATACTTGGTTCACATACCTCTAGTTATTATTCATGCAAGATTAAGTCATCTCTAGGGTTCAGTGTCACAATATTCATCCTGATGCTTCCTATGTCCAAATGCAAGCCTATGGTGCCGCACGATAAGGAAGCGTGCAAGCAGACTCCCTATGTCCTAATGCGACGCCCATAGTTCCGCACGATAAGGAAGCATGTAAGGAAAGTCATCTAACCATACCAACCCTATCATGCATGAAAACTATACATATATATAATCATAGGCAATATGACCAATAATTTACTTAGGCATAAAAGGGAGCCCAACGGCTTCGGTAAAGCACCCCCCACCTTTTGGGATGTTCCACGAGGTTAGAATGCCGCTCTCGACGCTTCTAACCACTACTTTGACTCCCCGGCCCAATATCGAAGCTGAAAGCCTTCGTTTGGCTCGGATCGCTTAAACCGTTCGCCGAATCGACGAACCGTCGCCTCGCACGCGTTCGTGGACCTAACAATATGTTAGAAATGAGGTTAAAAGAGATCAAAACCTCATATTTAGAAAACCCCCAATTTGAGCCCTAGAAATTGCCCCGAGCAAAATCCCGCGTTAGAGCTCGAATTGATGGTGCAAACCACTTCTTAGAGATGCTAGGGTTCCATAAAAATTATCCCCAAAGGATAAAACCCACCATAGCAAAGTCTACCATGAGAGCTCTCAAGAGCTTACCTCAAGTAGAAGCCCTAATGGTGGAGAGGATGAGGAAGATGATGCTAGGCTTGCTCCTAGCTTGATCCTCCACCAAGATCTCCACTCCTTCTCCTCCTCCTTCTTCTTCTTCTTCTTTCTATAGAGAGAAAGAGAGCTTGTGTGTGTGAGGGAGAGGGAATGACAGTGTGAGAGGGAGGGAGAGTCCCTCTATAGCATCTATTGTAACAAGATGCTAAAAGGCCCTTCAACTATGCAAACTGCACCAAACTGGGCATTTTTCGGGCTCAGGGACCGGTCTCCCTAACCCAGGACCGGTCCCCGAGAGCCTTGCTCCACTCTGCGCGGGGACCGGTCTCCCCTTACGAGACCGGTCCCGAGAGCTGCTCTCGCGGGACAGCCTTCCGAGGCCGGTCTCCCTTTTCAGAGACCGGTCCCCCCAGGGACCATCAGCCCACTCCAAGGACTTAGCCAAATTTTCAGCTTTTCGTCGTTTATTCTCCGTTTTCGCTCGTTTGGCATCCGATTCTTTTCAAATCCAACCGAGACTTTGCAACCATGTTTTCGAACACGTTTTCATCATCTTTTCATCCACGCTAATGCCGGATTTAGCTCACGACCCAACATAGCTTTTCGGGTTCCGTTTTCGCGCCTACGCGCACAAAAACGCCCGAAAGCTTCCGAACTTCACCGGGAGCAACTCCGATGCACTTTTTGCCTTCGGATCAACTTCGAACTTTCTGAAGTCCATCCATTCGACAATCAGTCGATTCTAAACGTGGTGCAACTCTCGGATTTCGAGAATTCACATCCTTACAATTACACTACATAGTTGCGCCCTAACAGTATATCTTTTGAAACAGTACTTTTTCTCATTCAATCGAACAAAGTGCAAAACCTAATTATATTGTTCTATTATGCCCCGAGAGTGTAAATTCACAACGTATCGATGCCAATGTTCACAAGAACCAAAACCGGGCCAACATTAGACTACTCAGTTGCGCCCTAACAGTATAACTTTGGAAACAGTACTTTTTCTCATTCAATCGAACAAAGTGTAAAACCTAATTATATTGTTCTATTTTGCCCCGAGAGTGTAAATTTGCAACCTATCGATGCCAACATTCACAAGAATCAAAACCGAACCAACATTAGACTACTCAGTTGCGGGTTAACAGTTTAACTTTGGAAACAGTACTTTTCCTCATTCAATCGAACAAAGAGTAAAACCTAATTATATTGTTCTATTATGCCCCGAGAGTGTAAATTCACAACGTATCGATGCCAACGTTCACAAGAACCAAAACCGGGCCAACATTACACTACATAGTTGCGCCCTAACAGTATATCTTTTGAAACAGTACTTTTTCTCATTCAATCGAACAAAGTGCAAAACCTAATTATATTGTTCTATTATGCCCCGAGAGTGTAAATTCACAACGTATCGATGCCAATGTTCACAAGAACCAAAACCGGGCCAACATTAGACTACTCAGTTGCGCCCTAACAGTATAACTTTGGAAACAGTTCTTTTTCTCTTTCAATCGAACAAAGAGTAAAACCTAATTATATTGTTCTATTTTGCCCCGAGAGTGTAAATTTGCAACCTATCGATGCCAACATTCACAAGAATCAACACCGAGCCAACATTAGACTCCTCAGTTGCGCGTTAACAGTTTAAATTTGGAAACAGTACTTTTTCTCATTCAATCGAACAAAGAGTAAAACCTCATTATATTGTTCTATTATGCCCCGAGAGTGTAAATTCACAACGTATCGATGCCAACGTTCACAAGAACCAAAACCGGACCAACATTAGACTACTCAGTTGCGCCCTAACAGTATATCTTTTGAAACGATTTTTCTCATTCAATCGAACAAAGTGCAAAACCTAATTATATTGTTCTATTATGCCCCGAGAGTGTAAATTCACAACGTATCGATGCCAATGTTCACAAGAACCAAAACCGGGCCAACATTAGACTACTCAGTTGCGCCCTAACAGTATAACTTTGGAAACAGTACTTTTTCTCTTTCAATCGAACAAAGAGTAAAACCTAATTATATTGTTCTATTTTGCCCCGAGAGTGTAAATTTGCAACCTATCGATGCCAACATTCACAAGAATCAAAACCGAACCAACATTAGACTACTCAGTTGCGCGTTAACAGTTTTACTTTGGAAACAGTACTTTTTCTCATTCAATCGAACAAAGAGTAAAACCTCATTATATTGTTCTATTATGCCCCGAGAGTGTAAATTCACAACGTATCAATGCTAACGTTCACACGAACCAAAACCGGACCAACATTAGACTACTCAGTTGCGCCCTAACAGTATAACTTTAGAAACGCTTTTTCTTATTCAATCGAACAAAGTGTAAAACCTAATTATATTGTTCTATTATGCCCGAGAGTGTAAATTTGCAACCTATCGATGCCAAGATGCACAAGAATCAGAGCCGAACCAACATGGGACTACTAAGTTGAGCGTTAACAGTTTAACTTTGGAAACAGTACTTTTCCTCATTCAATCGAACAAAGAGTAAAACCTAATTATATTGTTCTATTATGCCCCGAGAGTGTAAATTCACAACGTATCGATGCCAACGTTCACAAGAACCAAAACCGGGCCAACATTACACTACATAGTTGCGCCCTAACAGTATATCTTTTGAAACAGTACTTTTTCTCATTCAATCGAACAAAGTGCAAAACCTAATTATATTGTTCTATTATGCCCCGAGAGTGTAAATTCACAACGTATCGATGCCAATGTTCACAAGAACCAAAACCGGGCCAACATTAGACTACTCAGTTGCGCCCTAACAGTATAACTTTGGAAACAGTACTTTTTCTCTTTCAATCGAACAAAGAGTAAAACCTAATTATATTGTTCTATTTTGCCCCGAGAGTGTAAATTTGCAACCTATCGATGCCAACATTCACATGAATCAAAACCGAACCAACATTAGACTACTCAGTTGCGCGTTAACAGTTTAACTTTGGAAACAGTACTTTTTCTCATTCAATCGAACAAAGAGTAAAACCTCATTATATTGTTCTATTATGCCCCGAGAGTGTAAATTCACAACGTATCAATGCTAACGTTCACACGAACCAAAACCGGACCAACATTAGACTACTCAGTTGCGCCCTAACAGTATAACTTTAGAAACAGTACTTTTTCTTATTCAATCGAACAAAGTGTAAAACCTAATTATATTGTTCTATTATGCCCCGAGAGTGTAAATTTGCAACCTATCGATGCCAACATTCACAAGAATCAAAACCGAACCAACATTAGACTACTCAGTTGCGCGTTAACAGTTTAACTTTGGAAACAGTACTTTTCCTCATTCAATCGAACAAAGAGTAAAACCTAATTATATTGTTCTATAATGCCCCGAGATTGTAAATTCACAACGTATCGATGCCAACGTTCACAAGAACCAAAACCGGGCCAACATTACACTACATAGTTGCGCCCTAACATTATATCTTTTGAAACAGTACTTTTTCTCATTCAATCGAACAAAGTGCAAAACCTAATTATATTGTTCTATTATGCCCCGAGAGTGTAAATTCACAACGTATCGATGCCAATGTTCACAAGAACCAAAACCGGGCCAACATTAGACTACTCAGTTGCGCCCTAACGTATAACTTTGGAGACAAGATTTTTCTCTTTCAATCGAACAAAGTGTAAAACCTAATTATATTGTTCTATTATGCCGAGAGTGTAAATTTGCAACCTATCGATGCCAACATTCACAAGAATCAAAACCGAACCAACATTAGACTACTCGATTGCGGGTTAACGGTTTAACTTTGGAAACAAGATTTTTTCTCATTCAATCGAACAAAGAGTAAAACCTAATTATATTGTTCTATTATGCCCCGAGAGTGTAAATTCACAACGTATCGATGCCAACGTTCACAAGAACCAAAACCGGGCCAACATTACACTACATAGTTGCGCCCTAACGGATATCTTTTGAAACGGTACTTTTCTCATTCAATCGAACAAAGTGCAAAACCTAATTATATTGTTCTATTATGCCCGAGAGTGTAAATTCACAACGTATCGATGCCAATGTTCACAAGAACCAAAACCGGCCAACATTAGACTACTCGTTGCGCTAACGGTATAACTTTGGAAACAGTACTTTTTCTCTTTCAATCGAACAAAGAGTAAAACCTAATTATATTGTTCTATTTTGCCCCGAGAGTGTAAATTTGCAACCTATCGATGCCAACATTCACAAGAATCAAAACCGAACCAACATTAGACTACTCAGTTGCGCGTTAACAGTTTAACTTTGGAAACAGTACTTTTTCTCATTCAATCGAACAAAGAGTAAAACCTCATTATATTGTTCTATTATGCCCCGAGAGTGTAAATTCACAACGTATCGATGCCAACGTTCACAAGAACCAAAACCGGGCCAACATTAAACTACTTAGTTGCGCCCTTATAGTATAACTTTGGAAACAGTACTTTTTCTCTTTCAATCGAAGAAAGAGTAAAACCTAATTATATTGTTCTATTATGCCCCGAGAGTGTAAATTCACAACGTATCGATGCCAATGTTCACAAGAACCAAAACCGGGCCAACATTAGACTACTCAGTTGCGCCCTAACAGTATAACTTTGGAAACAGTACTTTTTCTCTTTCAATCGAACAAAGAGTAAAACCTAATTATATTGTTCTATTTTGCCCCGAGAGTGTAAATTTGCAACCTATCGATGCCAACATTCACAAGAATCAAAACCGAACCAACATTAGACTACTCAGTTGCGCGTTAACAGTTTACTTTGGAAACGATTTTTTCTCATTCAATCGAACAAAGAGTAAAACCTCATTATATTGTTCTATTATGCCCCGAGAGTGTAAATTCACAACGTATCAATGCTAACGTTCACACGAACCAAAACCGGACCAACATTAGACTACTCAGTTGCGCCCTAACAGTATAACTTTAGAAACGGTACTTTTTCTTATTCAATCGAACAAAGTGTAAAACCTAATTATATTGTTCTATTATGCCCCGAGAGTGTAAATTTGCAACCTATCGATGCCAACATTCACAAGAATCAAAACCGAACCAACATTAGACTACTCAGTTGCGCGTTAACAGTTTAACTTTGGAAACAGTACTTTTCCTCATTCAATCGAACAAAGAGTAAAACCTAATTATATTGTTCTATTATGCCCCGAGAGTGTAAATTCACAACGTATCGATGCCAACGTTCACAAGAACCAAAACCGGGCCAACATTACACTACATAGTTGCGCCCTAACAGTATATCTTTTGAAACAGTACTTTTTCTCATTCAATCGAACAAAGTGCAAAACCTAATTATATTGTTCTATTATGCCCCGAGAGTGTAAATTCACAACGTATCGATGCCAATGTTCACAAGAACCAAAACCGGGCCAACATTAGACTACTCAGTTGCGCCCTAACAGTATAACTTTGGAGACAGTACTTTTTCTCTTTCAATCGAACAAAGTGTAAAACCTAAATATATTGTTCTATTATGCCCCGAGAGTGTAAATTTGCAACCTATCGATGCCAACATTCACAAGAATCAAAACCGAACCAACATTAGACTACTCAGTTGCGCGTTAACAGTTTAACTTTGGAAACAGTAACTTTTCCTCATTCAATCGAACAAAGAGTAAAACCTAATTATATTGTTCTATTATGCCCCGAGAGTGTAAATTCACAACGTATCGATGCCAACGTTCACAAGAACCAAAACCGGGCCAACATTACACTACATAGTTGCGCCCTAACAGTATATCTTTTGAAACAGTACTTTTTCTCATTCAATCGAACAAAGTGCAAAACCTAATTATATTGTTCTATTATGCCCCGAGAGTGTAAATTCACAACGTATCGATGCCAATGTTCACAAGAACCAAAACCGGGCCAACATTAGACTACTCAGTTGCGCCCTAACAGTATAACTTTGGAAACAGTACTTTTTCTCTTTCAATCGAACAAAGAGTAAAACCTAATTATATTGTTCTATTATGCCCCGAGAGTGTAAATTTGCAACCTATCGATGCCAACATTCACAAGAATCAAAACCGAACCAACATTAGACTACTCAGTTGCGCGTTAACAGTTTAACTTTGGAAACAGTACTTTTTCTCATTCAATCGAACAAAGAGTAAAACCTCATTATATTGTTCTATTATGCCCCGAGAGTGTAAATTCACAACGTATCAATGCTAACGTTCACACGAACCAAAACCGGACCAACATTAGACTACTCAGTTGCGCCCTAACAGTATAACTTTAGAAACAGTACTTTTTCTTATTCAATCGAACAAAGTGTAAAACCTAATTATATTGTTCTATTATGCCCCGAGAGTGTAAATTTGCAACCTATCGATGCCAACATTCACAAGAATCAAAACCGAACCAACATTAGACTACTCAGTTGCGCGTTAACAGTTTAACTTTGGAAACAGTACTTTTTCTCATTCAATCGAACAAAGAGTAAAACCTAATTATATTGTTCTATTATGCCCCGAGAGTGTAAATTCACAACGTATCGATGCCAACGTTCACAAGAACCAAAACCGGGCCAACATTACACTACATAGTTGCGCCCTAACAGTATATCTTTTGAAACAGCATTTTTCTCATTCAATCGAACAAAGTGCAAAACCTAATTATATTGTTCTATTATGCCCCGAGAGTGTAAATTCACAACGTATCGATGCCAATGTTCACAAGAACCAAAACCGGGCCAACATTAGACTACTCAGTTGCGCCCTAACAGTATAACTTTGGAGACAGTACTTTTTCTCTTTCAATCGAACAAAGTGTAAAACCTAATTATATTGTTCTATTATGCCCCGAGAGTGTAAATTTGCAACCTATCGATGCCAACATTCACAAGAATCAAAACCGAACCAACATTAGACTACTCAGTTGCGCGTTAACAGTTTAACTTCGGAAACAGTACTTTTCCTCATTCAATCGAACAAAGAGTAAAACCTAATTATATTGTTCTATTATGCCCCGAGAGTGTAAATTCACAACGTATCGATGCCAACGTTCACAAGAACCAAAACCGGGCCAACATTACACTACATAGTTGCGCCCTAACAGTATATCTTTTGAAACAGTACTTTTTCTCATTCAATCGAACAAAGTGCAAAACCTAATTATATTGTTCTATTATGCCCCGAGAGTGTAAATTCACAACGTATCGATGCCAATGTTCACAAGAACCAAAACCGGGCCAACATTAGACTACTCAGTTGCGCCCTAACAGTATAACTTTGGAAACAGTACTTTTTCTCTTTCAATCGAACAAAGAGTAAAACCTAATTATATTGTTCTATTTTTCCCCGAGAGTGTATATTCACAACGTATCCATGCCAACGTTCACAAGAACCAAAACCGGACCAACATTAGATTACTCAGTTGCGCGTTAACAGTTTAACTTTGGAAACAGTACTTTTTCTCATTCAATCGAACAAAGAGTAAAACCTAATTATATTGTTCTATTATGCCCCGAGAGTGTAAATTTACAACGTATCGATGCCAACGTTCACAAGAACCAAAACCGGGCCAACATTACTGTCACGCCCCGAGACCGCTACCAATTCGGTTCGGTTCAATCCGCCCAAGGCTCAACAACAAGTCATGTACAAAGAATCACCGAGGAGATTTAATTCTATATCATACATGACAAGAAGATGCACCTAAAGGTGCGAACGACAACAAGAGCAAGGTACAAGTATTTTATACAAGTAATATAAAGAGAGAAGAATCTATCTATTACAATCATTCAACATTTGTTTACATCTCTTTACATTCTTTCACCAAAATGAATATACATGTTCTTTTCCCCAAAACACATAAGTCATTACATATCCAAAATATACATTCTTTTCTTGTTCATAAGACTATACCAAAATGATATCGGGAAGGTTCTAATGCAAATGGCGGCCTCTATCAACTAGGGCGCGATGCCCTTACCGCGATCCTCACCAGCCGCCCGCGAACTTGCACCTGTAATAGAGTGGGGTGAGAACTAACTTCCTTAGTTCCCAGTGGGCTCGGCCACCGACCCCACCGATCTCCCCACTAGGTCTAAGCAGGCAATAGCAGATAGATATTTATCTTAAAGCTGTAAATACGGTAAGTAAAGCATAATAGAAGAAATGCAATAACTACCTTGCCTGTAACAATAAGGTAAGAGTAATGCTCTAGCCATGTAACCACCAACATGCTAATAGAACTCTATCAAGTAAATTGCAATTCTATCATGCTCAATATGTACTTTTGTACCCAATCTCATAACTCTTTGGAGTTTGTTACCCAATCCATGGCTAGCCCGTAGGCACGCCCACGACTCAACACATTCAACCTCATGGGTTGTCTGGACCCCACATAGGCTATCCCTCGGGACCCCACATAGGCTATCCCTATCGAATCACGTGCCAAGACCTCCGGAGACTCGCACTACTCGTGTGGAGCGACCACGTCACGAGCGCTGAGCAGACTGTGTGAGTATGATCTTCTCCTCCAATTTGGAGGGCATCCAACACAGAGGAATTAGTAACCATCTCCTCCACTTTGGAGGGCATCCACACAGGGGAACATTAAGTGTTTTGTAGCACTATGTTTCTACGTCATTTATCATCAAGTTGTCTACTTGGTACACATATCTCTAGTGTTCTTTACACTATGTCATTGCACATGTCATTCATCAAGTTGTCTACTTGGTACTCATGTCACTAGTGTTTCTATACACTATGTTACCCATTCATCAAGTTCTATACTTGGTTCACATACCTCTAGTTATTATTCATGCAAGATTAAGTCATCTCTAGGGTTCGGTGTCACAATATTCATCCCGATGCTTGCTATGTCCAAATGCAAGCCTATGGTGCCCCACGATAAGGAAGTGTGCACGCAGACTCCCTATGTCCTAATGCGACGCCCATAGCTCCGCACGATAAGAAAGCATGCAAGGAAAGTCATCTAACCATACCGACCCTATCATGCATGAAAACTATACATATATATATATTCATAGGCAATATGACCAATAATTTACTTAGACATAAAAGGGAGCCCAACGGCTTCGGTAAGACACCCCCCATCTATTGGGATGTTCCACGAGGTTAGAATGCCGCTCTCGACGCTTCTAACCACTACTTTGACTCCCCGGCCCAATATCGAAGCTGAAAGCCTTCGTTTGGCTCGGATCGCTTAAACCGTTCGCCGAATCGACGAACCGTCGCCTCGCACGCGTTCGTCGACCTAACAATATGTTAGAAATGAGGTTAAAAGAGATCAAAACCTCATATTTAGAAAACCCCCAATTTGAGCCCTAGAAATTGCCCCGAGCAAAATCCCGCGTTAGAGCTCGAATTGATGGTGCAAACCACTTCTTAGAGATGCTAGGGTTCCATAAAAATTATCCCCAAAGGATAAAACCCACCATAGCAAAGTCTACCATGAGAGCTCTCAAGAGCTTACCTCAAGTAGAAGCCCTAATGGTGGAGAGGATGAGGAAGATGATGCTAGGCTTGCTCCTAGCTTGATCCTCCACCAAGATCTCCACTCCTTCTCCTCCTCCTTCTTCTTCTTCTTCTTCTTTCTAGAGAGAGAAAGAGAGCTTGTGTGTGTGAGGGAGAGGGAATGACAGTGTGAGAGGGAGGGAGAGTCCCTCTATAGCATCTATTGTAACAAGATGCTAAAAGGCCCTTCAACTATGCAAACTGCACCAAACTGGACATTTTTCGGGCTCCGGGACCGGTCTCCCTAACCCAGGACCGGTCCCAGAGAGCCTTGCTCCACTCTGCGCAGCTGGGGACCGGTCTCCCCCTTACGAGACCGGCCCCAGAGAGCCTGCTCTCGCGGGACAGCCTTCCGAGACCGGTCTCCCTTTTCAGAGACCGGTCCCCGAGACCATCGGCTCCAAGGCTCTCCAAGGACTTAGCCAAATTTTCGACTTTTCGTCGTTTATTCTCCGTTTTTAGCTCGTTTGGCATCGATTCTTTTCAAATCCAGAGACTTTGCAAACATGTTTTCGAACACGTTTTCATCATCTTTTCATCCACGCTAATGCGGATTTAGCTCACGACCCAACATAGCTTTTCGGGTTCCGTTTCGCGCCTACGCGCACAAAAACGCCCGAAAGCTTCCGAACTTCACCGGGAGCAACTCCGATGCACTTTTTGCCTTCGGATCAACTTCGAACTTTCTGAAGTCCATCCATTCGACAATCAGTCGATTCTAAACGTGGTGCAACTCTCGGATTTCGAGAATTCACATCCTTACAATTACACTACATAGTTGCGCCCTAACAGTATATCTTTTGAAACAGTACTTTTTCTCATTCAATCGAACAAAGTGCAAAACCTAATTATATTGTTCTATTATGCCCCGAGAGTGTAAATTCACAACGTATCGATGCCAATGTTCACAAGAACCAAAACCGGGCCAACATTAGACTACTCAGTTGCGCCCTAACAGTATAACTTTGGAAACAGTACTTTTTCTCTTTCAATCGAACAAAGAGTAAAACCTAATTATATTGTTCTATTATGCCCCGAGAGTGTATATTCGCAACGTATCCATGCCAACGTTCACAAGAACCAAAACCGGACCAACATTAGACTACTCAGTTGCGCCCTAACAGTACAACTTTGGAAACAGTACTTTTCCTCATTCAATCGAACAAAGAGTAAAACCTAATTATATTGTTCTATTATGCCCCGAGAGCGTAAATTCACAACGTATCGATGCCAACGTTCACAAGAATCAAAACAGGGCCAACATTACACTACATAATTGCGCACTAACAGTATAACTTTTGAAACAGTAATTTTTCTCATTCAATCGAACAAAGTGCAAAACCTAATTATATTGTTCTATTATGCCCGAGAGTGTAAATTCACAACGTATCGATGCCAACATTCACAAGAACCAAAACCGGACCAACATTAGACTACTCAGTTGCGCCCTAACAGCATAACTTTGGAAACAGTACTTTTTCTCTTTCAATCGAACAAAGAGTAAAACCTAATTATATTGTTCTATTATGCCCCGAGAGTGTAAATTTGCAACCTATCGATGCAAACATTCACAAGAATCAAAACCGAACCAACATTAGACTACTCAGTTGCGCGTTAACAGTTTAACTTTGGAAACAGTATTTTTCCTCATTCAATCGAACAAAGAGTAAAACCTAATTATATTGTTCTATTATGCCCCGAGAGTGTAAATTCACAACGTATCGATGCCAACGTTCACAAGAACCAAAACCGGACCAACATTACACTACATAGTTGCGCCCTAACGGTATATCTTTTGAAACGTACTTTTTCTCATTCAATCGAACAAAGTGCAAAACCTAATTATATTGTTCTATTATGCCCGAGAGTGTAAATTCACAACGTATCGATGCCAATGTTCACAAGAACCAAAGCCGGGCCAACATTAGACTACTCGGTTTAACGGTATAACTTTGGAAACGATTTCTTTTCTCTTTCAATCGAACAAAGAGTAAAACCTAATTATATTGTTCTATTTTGCCCAGAGTGTAAATTTGCAACCTATCGATGCCAACATTCACAAGAATCAAAACCGAACCAACATTAGACTACTACTCGGTTGCGTTAACGGTTTAACTTTGGAAAGCAGTACTTTTTCATTCAATCGAACAAAGAGTAAAACCTCATTATATTGTTCTATTATGCCCAGAGTGTAAATTCACAACGTATCAATGCTAACGTTCACACGAACCAAAAGCAGGACCAACATTAGACTACTCGATTTGCGCCCTAACGGTATAACTTTAGAAAGCATTACTTCTTCTCATTCAATCGAACAAAGTGTAAAACCTAATTATATTGTTCTATTATGCCCCGAGAGTGTAAATTTGCAACCTATCGATGCCAACATTCACAAGAATCAAAACCGAACCAACATTAGACTACTCAGTTGCGCGTTAACAGTTTAACTTTGGAAACAGTACTTTTTCTCATTCAATCGAACAAAGAGTAAAACCTAATTATATTGTTCAATTATGCCCCGAGAGTGTAAATTTGCAACCAATCGATGCCAACATACACAAGAATCAAAACCGAACCAACATTAGACTACTCAGTTGCGCGTTAACAGTTTAACTTTGGAAACAGTACTTTTTCTCATTCAATCGAACAAAGAGTAAAACCTAATTATTTTGTTCTATTTTTCCCCGAGAGAGTAAATTCGCAACGTATCGTTGCCAACGTTCACAAGAACCAAAACCGGACCAACATTAGACTACTCAGTTGCGCCCTAACAGTATAACTTTGGAAACAGTACTTTTTCTCATTCAATCGAACAAAGATTAAAACCAAATTATATTGTTCTATCATGCCCCGAGTGTAAATTCACAACGTATCGATGCTAACGTTCACACGAACCAAAAGCAGGACCAACATTAGACTACTCGATTTGCGCCCTAACGGTATATCTTTTGAAACGATTACTTTTACTCATTCAATCGAACAAAGTGCAAAACCTAATTATATTGTTCTATTATGCCCCGAGAGTGTAAATTCACAACGTATCGATGCCAATGTTCACAAGAACCAAAACCGGGCCAACATTAGACTACTCAGTTGCGCCCTAACAGTATAACTTTGGAAACAGTACTTTTTCTCTTTCAATCGAACAAAGAGTAAAACCTAATTATATTGTTCTATTATGCCCCGAGAGTGTAAATTTGCAACCTATCGATGCCAACATTCACAAGAATCAAAACCGAACCAACATTAGACTACTCAGTTGCGCGTTAACAGTTTAACTTTGGAAACAGTACTTTTCCTCATTCAATCGAACAAAGAGTAAAACCTAATTATATTGTTCTATTATGCCCCGAGAGTGTAAATTCACAACGTATCGATGCCAACGTTCACAAGAACCAAAACCAGGCCAACATTACACTACATAGTTGCGCCCTAACAGTATATCTTTTGAAACAGTACTTTTTCTCATTCAATCGAACAAAGTGCAAAACCTAATTATATTGTTCTATTATGCCCCGAGAGTGTAAATTCACAACGTATCGATGCCAATGTTCACAAGAACCAAAACCGGGCCAACATTAGACTACTCAGTTGCGCCCTAACAGTATAACTTTGGAAACAGTACTTTTTCTCTTTCAATCGAACAAAGAGTAAAACCTAATTAAATTTTTCTATTATGCCCCGAGAGTGTAAATTTGCAACCTATCGATGCCAACATTCACAAGAATCAAAACCGAACCAACATTAGACTACTCAGTTGCGCGTTAACAGTTTAACTTTGGAAACAGTACTTTTTCTCATTCAATCGAACAAAGAGTAAAACCTCATTATATTGTTCTATTATGCCCCGAGAGTGTAAATTCACAACGTATCAATGCCAACGTTCACACGAACCAAAACCGGACCAACATTAGACTACTCAGTTGCGCCCTAACAGTATAACTTTAGAAACAGTACTTTTTCTCATTCAATCGAACAAAGTGTAAAACCTAATTATATTGTTCTATTATGCCCCGAGAGTGTAAATTTGCAACCTATCGATGCCAACATTCACAAGAATCAAAACCGAACCAACATTAGACTACTCAGTTGCGCGTTAACAGTTTAACTTCGGAAACAGTACTTTTCCTCATTCAATCGAACAAAGAGTAAAACCTAATTATATTGTTCAATTATGTCCCGAGAGTGTAAATTTGCAACCAATCGATGCCAACATACACAAGAATCAAAACCGAACCAACATTAGACTACACAGGATAACTTTGGAAACAGTACTTTTTCTCTTTCAATCGAAGAAACAGTAAAACCTAATTATATTGTTCAATTTTGTCCCGAGCGTGTAAATTTGCAACCAATCGATGCCAACATACACAAGAATCAAAACCGAACCAACATTAGACTACTCAGTTGCGCGTTAACAGTTTAACTTTGGAAACAGTACTTTTTCTCATTCAATCGAACAAAGAGTAAAACCTAATTATTTTGTTCTATTTTTCCCCGAGAGAGTAAATTCGCACTGTATCGTTGCCAACGTTCACAAGAACCAAAACCGGACCAACATTAGACTACTCAGTTGCGCCCTAACAGTATAACTTTGGAAATAGTACATTTTCTCATTCAGTCGAACAAAGATTAAAACCTAATTATATTGTTCTATTATGCCCCGAGAGTGTAAATTCACAACGTATCGATGCTAACGTTCACACGAACCAAAGCAGGACCAACATTAGACTACTCGATTTGCGCCCTAACGGTATATCTTTTGAAACGACTTTTTCTCATTCAATCGAACAAAGTGCAAAACCTTATTATATTGTTCTATTATGCCCGAGAGTGTAAAGTCACAACGTATCGATGCCAACGTTCACAAGAACCAAAAGCAACATTAGACTTCACAATTGCGCCCTAACAGTATATCTTTTGAAACAGTACTTTTTCTTATTCAATCGAACAAAGTGCAAAACCTAATTATATTGTTCTATTATGCCCCGAGAGTGTAAATTCACAACGTATCGATGCCAATGTTCATAAGAACCAAAACCGGGCCAACATTAGAATACTCGATTGCGCCTAACGGTATAACTTTGGAAACAGTACTTTTTCTCTTTCAATCGAACAAAGAGTACAACCTAATTATATTGTTCTATTTTGCCCCGAGAGTGTAAATTTGCAACCTATCGATGCCAACATTCACAAGAATCAAAACCGAACCAACATTAGACTACTCGATTTGCGCGTTAACGAGTTTAACTTTGGAAACTGTACTTTTTCAAATTCAATCGAACAAAGAGTAAAACCTCATTATATAGTTCTATTATGCCCAGAGTGTAAATTCACAACGTATCAATGCTAACGTTCACACGAACCAAAACCGGACCAACATTAGACTACTCAGTTGCGCCCTAACAGTATAACTTTAGAAACAGTACTTTTTCTTATTCAATCGAACAAAGTGTAAAACCTAATTATATTGTTCTATTATGCCCCGAGAGTGTAAATTTGCAACCTATCGATGCCAACATTCACAAGAATCAAAACCGAACCAACATTAGACTACTCAGTTGCGCGTTAACAGTTTAACTTTGGAAACAGTACTTTTTCTCATTCAATCGAACAAAGAGTAAAACCTAATTATATTGTTCTATTATGCCCAGAGAGTGTAAATTCACAACGTATCGATGCCAAAGTTCACACGAACCCAAAGCAGGACCAACATTAGACTACTCGATTTGCCCTAACAGTATAACTTTAGAAACCGTACTTTTTCTTATTCAATCGAAAAAAGTGTAAAACCTAATTATATTGTTCTATTATGCCCCGAGAGTGTAAATTTGCAACCTATCGATGCCAACATTCACAAGAATCAAAACCGAACCAACATTAGACTACTCAGTTGCGCGTTAACAGTTTAACTTTGGAAACAGTATTTTTCCTCATTCAATCGAACAAAGAGTAAAACCTAATTATATTGTTCTATTATGCCCCGAGAGTGTAAATTCACAACGTATCGATGCCAACGTTCACAAGAACCAAAACCGGACCAACATTAGACTACATAGTTGCGCCCTAACAGTATACCTTTTGAAACAGTACTTTTTCTCATTCAATCGAACACAGTGCAAAACCTAATTATATTGTTCTATTATGCCCGAGAGTGTAAATTCACAACGTATCGATGCCAATGTTCACAAGAACCAAAAGCAGGGCCAACATTAGACTACTCGGTTGCCACTAACGGTATAACTTTGGAAAGCAGTACTTTTTCTCTTTCAATCGAACAAAGAGTAAAACCTAATTATATTGTTCTATTTTGCCCGAGAGTGTAAATTTGCAACCTATCGATGCCAACATTCACAAGAATCAAAAGCAGAACCAACATTAGACTACTCAGTTGCGCGTTAACAGTTTAACTTTGGAAACAGTACTTTTTCTCATTCAATCGAACAAAGAGTAAAACCTCATTATATTGTTCTATTATGCCCCGAGAGTGTAAATTCACAACGTATCAATGCTAACGTTCACACGAACCAAAACCGGACCAACATTAGACTACTCAGTTTCGCCCTAACAGTATAACTTTAGAAACAGTACTTTTTCTTATTCAATCGAACAAAGTGTAAAACCTAATTATATTGTTCTATTATGCCCCGAGAGTGTAAATTTGCAACCTATCGATGCCAACATTCACAAGAATCAAAACCGAACCAACATTAGACTACTCAGTTGCGCGTTAACAGTTTAACTTTGGAAACGATTTTTTCCTCATTCAATCGAACAAAGAGTAAAACCTAATTATATTGTTCAATTATGTCGAGAGTGTAAATTTGCAACCAATCGATGCCAACATACACAAGAATCAAAACCGAACCAACATTAGACTACTCAGTTGCGCGTTAACAGTTTAACTTTGGAAACAGTACTTTTTCTCATTCAATCGAACAAAGAGTAAAACCTAATTATTTTGTTCTATTTTTCCCCGAGAGAGTAAATTCGCACCGTATCGTTGCCAACGTTCACAAGAACCAAAACCGGACCAACATTAGACTACTCAGTTGCGCCCTAACAGTATAACTTTGGAAACAGTACTTTTTCTCATTCAATCGAACAAAGAGTAAAACCGAATTATATTGTTCTATTATGCCCCGAGAGTGTAAATTCACAACGTATCGATGCTAACGTTCACACGAACCAAAACCGGACCAACATTAGACTACTCAGTTGCGCCCTAACAGTATATCTTTTGAAACAGTACTTTTTCTCATTCAATCGAACAAAGTGCAAAACCTAATTATATTGTTCTATTATGCCCCGAGAGTGTAAATTCACAACGTATCGATGCCAACGTTCACAAGAACCAAAACAGGGCCAACATTAGACTACTCAGTTGCGCCCTAACAGTATAACTTTGGAAACAGTACTTTTTCTCTTTCAATCGAACAAAGAGTAAAACCTAATTATATTGTTCTATTATGCCCCGAGAGTGTAAATTTGCAACCTATCGATGCCAACATTCACAAGAATCAAAAGCAGAACCAACATTAGACTACTGCGCGTTAACGCGTTAACTTTGGAAACGACTTTTTCTCGTTCAGTCGAACAAAGAGTAAAACCTAATTATATTGTTCTATTATGCCCCAAGAGTGTAAATTCACGACGTATCGATGCCAACGTTCACAAGAACCAAAACCGGGCCAACATTACACTACATAGTTGCGCCCTAACAGTATATCTTTTGAAACGATTACTTTTTCTCATTCAATCGAACAAAGTGCAAAACCTAATTATATTGTTCTATTATGCCCAGAGTGTAAATTCACGTATCGATGCCAATGTTCACAAGAACCAAAAGCAGGGCCAACATTAGACTACTCGGTTAGCGCACTAACGGTATAACTTTGGAAACGATACTTTTCTCTTTCAATCGAACAAAGAGTAAAACCTAATTATATTGTTCTATTTTGCCCCGAGAGTGTAAATTTGCAACCTATCGATGCCAACATTCACAAGAATCAAAACCGAACCAACATTAGACTACTCAGTTGCGCGTTAACAGTTTAACTTTGGAAACAGTACTTTTTCTCATTCAATCGAACAAAGAGTAAAACCTCATTATATTGTTCTATTATGCCCAGAGTGTAAATTCACAACGTATCAATGCTAACGTTCACACGAACCAAAAGCAGGACCAACATTAGACTACTCGATTGCGCCACTAACAGTATAACTTTAGAAACAGTACTTTTTCTTATTCAATCGAACAAAGTGTAAAACCTAATTATATTGTTCTATTATGCCCCGAGAGTGTAAATTTGCAACCTATCGATGCCAACATTCACAAGAATCAAAACCGAACCAACATTAGACTACTCAGTTGCGCGTTAACAGTTTAATTTGGAAACAGTACTTTTTCTCATTCAATCGAACAAAGAGTAAAACCTAATTATATTGTTCAATTATGTCCCGAGAGTGTAAATTTGCAACCAATCGATGCCAACATACACAAGAATCAAAACCGAACCAACATTAGACTACTCAGTATAACTTTGGAAACAGTACTTTTTCTCTTTCAATCGAAGAAACAGTAAAACCTAATTATATTGTTCAATTTTGTCCCGAGCGTGTAAATTTGCAACCAATCGATGCCAACATACACAAGAATCAAAACCGAACCAACATTAGACTACTCAGTTGCGCGTTAACAGTTTAACTTTGGAAACAGTACTTTTTCTCATTCAATCGAACAAAGAGTAAAACCTAATTATATTGTTCTATTTTTCCCCGAGAGAGTAAATTCGCACCATATCGTTGCCAACGTTCACAAGAACCAAAACCGGACCAACATTAGACTACTCAGTTGCGCCCTAACAGTATAACTTTGGAAACAGTACTTTTTCTCATTCAGTCGAACAAAGATTAAAACCTAATTATATTGTTCTATTATGCCCCGAGAGTGTAAATTCACAACGTATCGATGCTAACGTTCACACGAACCAAAACCGGACCAACATTAGACTACTCAGTTGCGCCCTAACAGTATATCTTTTGAAACAGTACTTTTTCTCATTCAATCGAACAAAGTGCAAAACCTTATTATATTGTTCTATTATGCCCCGAGAGTGTAAAGTCACAACGTATCGATGCCAACGTTCACAAGAACCAAAACCGGGCCAACATTAGACTTCACAATTGCGCCCTAACAGTATATCTTTTGAAACAGTACTTTTTCTTATTCAATCGAACAAAGTGCAAAACCTAATTATATTGTTCTATTATGCCCCGAGAGTGTAAATTCACAACGTATCGATGCCAACGTTCACAAGAACCAAAACCGGACCAACATTAGACTACCCAGTTGCGCCCTAACAGTATAACTTTGGAAACAGTACTTTTTCTCATTCAATCGAACAAAGAGTAAACCTAATTATATTGTTCTATTATGCCCCGAGAGTGTAAATTTGCAACCTATCGATGCCAACATTCACAAGAATCAAAACCGAACCAACATTAGACTACTCAGTTGCGCGTTAACAGTTTAACTTTGGAAACAGTACTTTTTCTCATTCAATCGAACAAAGAGTAAAACCTCATTATATTGTTCTATTATGCCCCGAGAGTGTAAATTCACAACGTATCAATGCTAACGTTCACACGAACCAGAACCGGACCAACATCAGACAACTCAGTTGCGCACTAACAGTATAACTTTAGAAACAGTACTTTTTCTTATTCAATCGAACAAAGTGTAAAACCTAATTATATTGTTCTATTATGCCCCGAGAGTGTAAATTTGCAACCTATCGATGCCAACATTCACAAGAATCAAAACCGAACCAACATTAGACTACTCAGTTGCGCGTTAACAGTTTAACTTTGGAAACAGTACTTTTTCTCATTCAATCGAACAAAGAGTAAAACCTCATTATATTGTTCTATTATGCCCCGAGAGTGTAAATTCACAACGTATCAATGCTAACGTTCACACGAACCAAAAGCAGGACCAACATTAGACTACTCGGTTGCGCCTAACAGTATAACTTTAGAAACAGTACTTTTTCTTATTCAATCGAACAAAGTGTAAAACCTAATTATATTGTTCTATTATGCCCCGAGAGTGTAAATTTGCAACCTATCGATGCCAACATTCACAAGAATCAAAACCGAACCAACATTAGACTACTCAGTTGCGTGTTAACAGTTTAACTTTGGAAACAGTATTTTTCCTCATTCAATCGAACAAAGAGTAAAACCTAATTATATTGTTCTATTATGCCCCGAGAGTGTAAATTCACAACGTATCGATGCCAACGTTCACAAGAACCAAAAGGGCCAACATTACACTACATAGTTGCGCCCTAACGGTATATCTTTTGAAACGTACTTTTTCTCATTCAATCGAACAAAGTGCAAAACCTAATTATATTGTTCTATTATGCCCCGAGAGTGTAAATTCACAACGTATCGATGCCAATGTTCACAAGAACCAAAACCGGGCCAACATTAGACTACTCAGTTGCGCCCTAACAGTATAACTTTGGAGACAGTACTTTTTCTCTTTCAATCGAACAAAGTGTAAAACCTAATTATATTGTTCTATTATGCCCCGAGAGTGTAAATTTGCAACCTATCGATGCCAACATTCACAAGAATCAAAACCGAACCAACATTAGACTACTCGATTGCGCGTTAACGGTTTAACTTTGGAAACGGTACTTTTCCTCATTCAATCGAACAAAGAGTAAAACCTAATTATATTGTTCTATTATGCCCAGGAGTGTAAATTCACAACGTATCGATGCCAACGTTCACAAGAACCAAAAGACCAACATTACACTACATAGTTGCGCCTAACGGTATATCTTTTGAAAGCAGTACTTTTTCTCATTCAATCGAACAAAGTGCAAAACCTAATTATATTGTTCTATTATGCCCAGAGTGTAAATTCACAACGTATCGATGCCAATGTTCACAAGAACCAAAGCAGGGCCAACATTAGACTACTCAGTTGCGCCCTAACAGTATAACTTTGGAAACAGTACTTTTTCTCTTTCAATCGAACAAAGAGTAAAACCTAATTATATTGTTCTATTTTGCCCCGAGAGTGTAAATTTGCAACCTATCGATGCCAACATTCACAAGAATCAAAACCGAACCAACATTAGACTACTCAGTTGCGCGTTAACAGTTTAACTTTGGAAACAGTACTTTTTCTCATTCAATCGAACAAAGAGTAAAACCTCATTATATTGTTCTATTATGCCCCGAGAGTGTAAATTCACAACGTATCAATGCTAACGTTCACACGAACCAAAACCGGACCAACATTAGACTACTCAGTTGCGCCCTAACAGTATAACTTTAGAAACATTACTTTTTCTTATTCAATCGAACAAAGTGTAAAACCTAATTATATTGTTCTATTATGCCCCGAGAGTGTAAATTTGCAACCTATCGATGCCAACATACACAAGAATCAAAACCGAACCAACATTAGACTACTCAGTTGCGCGTGAACAGTTTAACTTTGAAAACAGTACTTTTTCTCTTTCAATCGAACAAAGAGTAAAACCTAATTATATTGTTCTATTATGCCCCGAGAGTGTAAATTTGCAACCAATCGATGCCAACATACACAAGAATCAAAACCGAACCAACATTAGACTACTCAGTTGCGCGTTAACAGTTTAACTTTGGAAACAGTACTTTTTCTCATTCAATCGAACAAAGAGTAAAACCTAATTATTTTGTTCTATTTTCCCCGAGAGAGTAAATTCGCACCGTATCGTTGCCAACGTTCACAAGAACCAAAACCGGACCAACATTAGACTACTCAGTTGCGCCCTAACAGTATATCTTTTGAAACAGTACTTTTTCTCATTCAATCGAACAAAGTGCAAAACCTAATTATATTGTTCTATTATGCCCCGAGAGTGTAAATTCACAACGTATCGATGCCAACGTTCACAAGAACCAAAACCAGGCCAACATTAGACTTCACAGTTGCGCCCTAAAAGTATATCTTTTGAAACAGTACTTTTTCTCATTCAATCGAACAAAGTGCAAAACCTAATAATAGTGTTCTATTATGCCCCGAGAGTGTAAATTCACAACGTATCGATGCCAACATTCACAAGAAACAAAGCGGGCCAACATTAGACTACTCAGTTGCTCCCTAATATAAAAACTTTGGAAACAGTGCTTTTTCTCTTTCAATCGAACAAGAGTAAAACCTAATTATATTGTTCTATTATGCCCCGAGAGTGTAAATTTGCAACCTATCGATGCCAACATTCACAAGAATCAAAACCGAACAAACATTAGACTACTCAGTTGCGCGTTAACAGTTTAACTTTGGAAACAGTACTTTTTCTCATTCAATCGAACAAAGATTAAAACCTAATTATATTGTTCTATTATGCCCCGAGAGTGTAAATTCACAACGTATCGATTCTAACGTTCACACGAACCAAAACCGGACCAACATTACACTACTAAGTTGCGCCCTAAAAGTATAACTTTAGAAACAGTACTTTTTCTTATTCAATCGAACAAAGTGTAAAACCTAATTATAATGTTCTATTATGCCCCGAGAGTGCAAATTCACAACGTATCGATGCCAACGTTCACAAGAACCAAAACCGGGCCAACATTAGACTACTCAGTTGCGCCCTAACAGTATAACTTTGGAAACAGTACTTTTTCTCTTTCAATCGAAGAAAGAGTAAAACCTAATTATTTTGTTCTATTTTTCCCCGAGAGAGTAAATTCGCACCGTATCGTTGCCGACGTTCACAAGAACCAAAGCCGGACCAACATTAGACTACTAAGTTGCGCCCTAAAAGTATAACTTTAGAAACAGTACTTTTTCTTATTCAATCGAACAAAGTGTAAAACCTAATTATATTGTTCTATTATGCCCCGAGAGTGTAAATTTGCAACCTATCGATGCCAACATTCACAAGAATCAAAAGCAGGGCCAACATTAGACTACTCGGTTGCGCCCTAACGGTATAACTTTGAAAACGATTACTTTTTCTCTTTCAATCGAAGAAAGAGTAAAACCTAATTATTTTGTTCTATTTTTCCCGAGAGAGTAAATTCGCAGTATCGTTGCGACGTTCACAAGAACCAAAGCCGGACCAACATTAGACTACTCAGTTGCACCCTAACAGTATAACTTTGGAAACAGTACTTTTTCTCATTCAGTCGAACAAAAATTAAAACCTAATTATATTGTTCTATTATGACCCGAGAGTGTAAATTAACAACGTATTGATGTCAACGTTCACAAGAACCAAAAGCAGGGCCAACATTAGACTACTCGGTTGCGCCTAACCATAACTTTGGAAACGATCGTTTTCTCTTTCAATCGAACAAAGTGCAAAACCTAATAATAGTGTTCTATTATGCCCCGAGAGTGTAAATTCACAACGTATCGATGCCAACGTTCACAAGAACCAAAACCGGGCCAACAATAAACTACTCCGTTGCGCCCCAACAGGTAAACTTTGGAAAACGGTATTTTTCTCTTTCAATCGAACAAAGTGTAAAACCTAATTATATTGTTCTATTTTGCCCCGAGAGTGTAAATTTGCAACGTATCGATGCCAACATTCACAAGAAACAAAACCGAAACAACATTAGACTACTCGATTTGCGCGTTAACGGTTTTACTTTGGAAACGTACTTTTCTCATTCAATCGAACAAAGAGTAAAACCTCATTATATTGTTCTATTATGCCCCGAGAGTGTAAATTCACAACGTATCAATGCTAACGTTCACACGAACCAAACCCGGACCAACATTAGACTACTCGATTCTTAACTAACGGTATAACTTTAGAAAGCAGTACTTTTTCTTATTCAATCGAACAAAGTGTAAAACCTAATTATATTGTTCTATTATGCCCCGAGAGTGTAAATTTGCAACCTATCGATGCCAACATTCACAAGAATCAAAACCGAACCAACATTAGACTACTCAGTTGCGCGTTAACAGTTTAACTTTGGAAACAGTACTTTTCCTCATTCAATCGAACAAAGAGTAAAACCTAATTATATTGTTCTATTATGCCCCGAGAGTGTAAATTCACAACGTATCGATGCCAACGTTCACAAGAACCAAAACCGGGCCAACGTTACACTACATAGTTGCGCCCTAACAGTATATCTTTTGAAACAGTACTTTTTCTCATTCAATCGAACAAAGTGCAAAACCTAATTATATTGTTCTATTATGCCCCGAGAGTGTAAATTCACAACGTATCGATGCCAATGTTCACAAGAACCAAAAGCAGGGCCAACATTAGACTACTCGGTTAGCCCTAACGACATAACTTTGGAAAGCAGTACTTTTCTCTTTCAATCGAACAAAAGTAAAACCTAATTATATTGTTCTATTTTGCCCGAGTGTAAATTTGCAACCTATCGATGCCAACATTCACAAGAATCAAAACCGAACCAACATTAGACTACTCGGTTGCGCGTTAACGGTTTTACTTTGGAAACGATACTTTTTTTCATTCATTCGAACTACGAGTAAAACCTAGTTATATTGTTCTATTATGCCCAGAGTGTAAATTCACAACGTATCAATGCTAACGTTCACACGAACCAAAACCGGACCAACATTAGACTACTCGTTGCGCCTATGACATAACTTTGGAAACGATACTTTTCTCTTTCAATCGAACAAAGAGTAAAACCTAATTATATTGTTCTATTTTGCCCCGAGAGTGTAAATTTGCAACCTATCGATGCCAACATTCACAAGAATCAAAACCGAACCAACATTAGACTACTCAGTTGCGCGTTAACAGTTTACTTTGGAAACAGTACTTTTTCTCATTCAATCGAACAAAGAGTAAAACCTAATTATATTGTTCTATTATGCCCCGAGAGTGTAAATTCACAACGTATCAATGCTAACGTTCACACGAACCAAAAGCCGGGACCAACATTAGACTACTCGGTTGCGCCTAACGGTATAACTTTAGAAAGCGATTACTTTTTCTTATTCAATCGAACAAAGTGTAAAACCTAATTATATTGTTCTATTATGCCCCGAGTGTGTAAATTTGCAACTTATCGATGTTAACATTCACAAGAATCAAAACCGAACCAACATTAGACTACTCAGTTGCGCGTTAACAGTTTAACTTTGGAAACAGTACTTTTCCTCATTCAATCGAACAAAGAGTAAAACCTAATTATATTGTTCTATTATGCCCCGAGAGTGTAAATTCACAACGTATCGATGCCAACGTTCACAAGAACCAAAACCGGGCCAACGTTACACTACATAGTTGCGCCCTAACAGTATAACTTTTGAAACAGTACTTTTTCTCATTCAATCAAACAAAGTGCAAAACCTAATTATATTGTTCTATTATGCCCCGAGAGTGTAAATTCACAACGTATCGATGCCAACGTTCACAAGAACCAAAACCGGGCCAACATTAGACTACTCAGTTGCGCCCTAACAGTATAACTTTGGAAACAGTACTTTTTCTCTTTCAATCGAAGAAACAGTAAAACCTAATTATATTGTTCTATTTTGCCCCGAGAGTGTAAATTTGCAACCTATCGATGCCAACATTCACAAGAATCAAAACCGAACCAACATTAGACTACTCGATTGCGCGTTAACGGTTTAACTTTGGAAAGCAGTACTTTTTCTCAATCGAACAAAGAGTAAAACCTCATTATATTGTTCTATTATGCCCAAGTGTAAATTCACAACGTATCAATGCTAACGTTCACACGAACCAAAAGCAGGACCAACATTAGACTACTCGATTCGCCCTAACAGTATAACTTTAGAAACAGTACTTTTTCTTATTCAATCGAACAAAGTGTAAAACCTAATTATATTGTTCTATTATGCCCCGAGAGTGTAAATTTGCAACCTATCGATGCCAACATTCACAAGAATCAAAACCGAACCAACATTAGACTACTCGGTTCGCGTTAGGTTTAACTTGAAAAAGCAGTACTTTCATTCAATCGAACAAAGAGTAAAACCTAATTATATTGTTCAATTATGTCGAGAGTGTAAATTTGCAACCAATCGATGCCAACATACACAAGAATGAAAACCGAACCAACATTAGACTACTCAGTTGCGCGTTAACAGTTTAACTTTGGAAACAGTACTTTTTCTCATTCAATCGAACAAAGAGTAAAACCTAATTATTTTGTTCTATTTTTCCCCGAGAGAGTAAATTCGCACCATATCGTTGCCAACGTTCACAAGAACCAAAACCGGACCAACATTAGACTACTCAGTTGCGCCCTAACAGTATATCTTTTGAAACAGTACTTTTTCTCATTCAATCGAACAAAGTGCAAAACCTAATTATATTGTTCTATTATGCCCCGAGAGTGTAAATTCACAACGTATCGATGCCAACGTTCACAAGAACCAAAACCGGGCCAACATTAGACTTCACAGTTGCGCCCTAAAAGTATATCTTTTGAAACGGTACTTTTTCTCATTCAATCAAACAAAGTGCAAAACCTAATAATAGTGTTCTATTATGCCCCGAGAGTGTAAATTCACAACGTATCGATGCCAACATTCACAAGAACCAAAAGCAGGGCCAACATTAGACTACTCGGTTGCGCCTAACAGTATAACTTTGGAAAGCAGATGCTTTTTCTCTTTCAATCGAACAAAGAGTAAAACCTAATTATATTGTTCTATTATGCCCCGAGAGTGTTAATTTGCAACCTATCGATGCCAACATTCACAAGAATCAAAACCGAATCAACATTAGACTACTCAGTTGCGCGTTAACAGTTTAATTTGGAAACAGTACTTTTTCTCATTCAATCGAACAAAGAGTAAAACCTAATTATATTGTTCTATTATGCCCCGAGAGTGTAAATTCACAACGTATCGATTCTAACGTTCACACGAACCAAAAGCAGGACCAACATTACACTACTAAGTTGCGCCCTAAAAGTATAACTTTAGAAAGTACTTTTTCTTATTCAATCGAACAAAGTGTAAAACCTAATTATAATGTTCTATTATGCCCGACAGTGTAAATTCACAACGTATCGATGCCAACGTTCACAAGAACCAAAACCGGGCCAACATTAGACTACTCAGTTGCGCCCTAACAGTATAACTTTGGAAACAGTACTTTTTCTCTTTCAATCGAAGAAAGAGTAAAACCTAATTATTTTGTTCTATTTTTTCCCGAGAGAGTAAATTCGCACCGTAACGTTGACGTTCACAAGAACCAAAGCGGACCAACATTAGACTACTAAGTTGCGCCCTAAAAGTATAACTTTAGAAACGATGCTTTTTCTTATTCAATCGAACAAAGTGTAAAACCTAATTATATTGTTCTATTATGCCAGAGTGCAAATTCACAACGTATCGATGCCAACGTTCACAAGAACCAAAACCGGGCCAACATTAGACTACTCGGTTGCGCCTAACGGTATAACTTTGAAAACGATACTTTTCTCTTTCAATCGAAGAAAGAGTAAAACCTAATTATTTTGTTCTATTTTTCCCGAGAGAGTAAATTCGCAGTATCGTTGCGCGTTCACAAGAACCAAAGCGGACCAACATTAGACTACTCGGTTGCACCCTAACGGTATAACTTTGGAAACGTACTTTTTCTCATTCGATCGAACAAAAATTAAAACCTAATTATATTGTTCTATTATGACCGAGAGTGTAAATTCACAACGTATCGATGCCAACGTTCACAAGAACCAAAACCGGGCCAACATTAGACTACTCGATTGCGCCTAACACATAACTTTGGAAACGATGCGTTTTCTCTTTCAATCGAACAAAGTGCAAAACCTAATAATAGTGTTCTATTATGCCCAGAGTGTAAATTCACAACGTATCGATGCCAACGTTCACAAGAACCAAAAGGGCCAACATTAGACTACTCGGTTAGCCCTAACGGCTAACTTTGGAAACGAGTTCTTTTCTCTTTCAATCGAACAAAGAGTAAAACCTAATTATATTGTTCTATTTTGCCCGAGAGTGTAAATTTGCAACCTATCGATGCCAACATTCACAAGAATCAAAACCGAACCAACATTAGACTACTCTCGCCATGCGTTAACAGCTTTACTTTGGAAATAAAGATTTCTTCTCATTCAAACGAACAAAGAGTAAAACCTCATTATATTGTTCTATTATGCCCCGAGAGTGTAAATTCACAACGTATCAATGCTAACGTTCACACGAACCAAAACCGGACCAACATTAGACTACTCGCTTGCGCCTAACAAAGATAACTTTAGAAACAAGATTTTTCTTATTCAATCGAACAAAGTGTAAAACCTAATTATATTGTTCTATTATGCCCCGAGAGTGTAAATTTGCAACCTATCGATGCCAACATTCACAAGAATCAAAACCGAACCAACATTAGACTACTCACTTGCTGCTAACAGCTTAACTTTGGAAACAGTATTTTTCCTCATTCAATCGAACAAAGAGTAAAACCTAATTATATTGTTCTATTATGCCCCGAGAGTGTAAATTCACAACGTATCGATGCCAACGTTCACAAGAACCAAAACCGGCCAACGTTACACTACATAGTTGCGCCTAACAAGATATCTTTTGAAACAAGATTTTTCTCATTCAATCGAACAAAGTGTCAAACCTAATTATAGTGTTCTATTATGCCCCGACGGTGTAAATGCACAGCGTATCGATGCCAATGTTCACAAGAACCAAAACCGTGCCAACATTAGACTACTCACTGCGCCTAACAAAGATAACTTTGGAAACAAGATTTTTCTCTTTCAATCGAACAAAGAGTAAAACCTAATTATATTGTTCTATTTTGCCCCGAGAGTGTAAATTTGCAACCTATCGATGCCAACATTCACAAGAATCAAAACCGAACCAACATTAGACTACTCGCCATGCTGCTACGCTTTAACTTTGGAAACAGTACTTTTTCTCATTCAATCGAACAAAGAGTAAAACCTCATTATATTGTTCTATTATGCCCCGAGAGTGTAAATTCACAACGTATCGATGCCAACGTTCACAAGAACCAAAACCGGGCCAACATTAGACTACTCAGTAGCGCCCTAACAATATAACTCTGGAAACAAGATTTTTCTTATTGAATCGAACAAAGTGTAAAACCTAATTATATTGTTCTATTATGCCCCGAGAGTGTAAATTTGCAACCTATCGATGCCAACATTCACAAGAATCAAAACCGAACCAACATTAGACTACTCGCTGCGCAACACGCTTAACTTCTAAACAAGATTTTTCCTCATTCAATCGAACAAAGAGTAAAACCTAATTATATTGTTCAATTATGTCCCGAGAGTGTAAATTTGCAACCAATCGATGCCAACATACACAAGAATCAAAACCGAACCAACATTAGACTACTCAGTTGCGCGTTAACAGTTTAACTTTGGAAACAGTACTTTTTCTCATTCAATCGAACAAAGAGTAAAACCTAATTATTTTGTTCTATTTTTCCCCGAGAGAGTAAATTCGCACCGTATCGTTGCCAACGTTCACAAGAACCAAAACCGACCAACATTAGACTACTCTTGCGCCTAACAAGATATCTTTTGAAACAAGATTTTTCTCATTCAATCGAACAAAGTGCAAAACCTAATTATATTGTTCTATTATGCCCCGAGAGTGTAAATTCACAACGTATCGATGCCAACGTTCACAAGAACCAAAACCAAAGCCAACATTAGACTTCACAGCGCCTAAAAGTATATCTTTTGAAACAAGATTTTTCTCATTCAATCGAACAAAGTGCAAAACCTAATAATAGTGTTCTATTATGCCCCGAGAGTGTAAATTCACAACGTATCGATGCCAACATTCACAAGAACCAAAACCGGGCCAACATTAGACTACTCAGTTGCGCCCTAACAAAGATAACTTTGGAAACAGTACTTTTTCTCTTTCAATCGAACAAAGAGTAAAACCTAATTATATTGTTCTATTATGCCCCGAGAGTGTTAATTTGCAACCTACCGATGCCAACATTCACAAGAATCAAAACCGAACAAACATTAGACTACTCGCTGCGCTGCTAATGCTTAAGTTTGGAAACAAGATTTTTTCTCATTCAATCGAACAAAGATTAAAACCTAATTATATTGTTCTATTATGCCCCGAGAGTGTAAATTCACAACGTATCGATTCTAACGTTCACACGAACCAAAACCGGACCAACATTACACTACTAAGTTGCGCCCTAAAAGTATAACTTTAGAAACAAGATTTTTCTTATTCAATCGAACAAAGTGTAAAACCTAATTATAATGTTCTATTATGCCCCGAGAGTGCAAATTCACAACGTATCGATGCCAACGTTCACAAGAACCAAAACCGGCCAACATTAGACTACTCACTTGCGCCCTAACAAAGATAACTTTGGAAACAAGATTTTTCTCTTTCAATCGAAGAAAGAGTAAAACCTAATTATTTTGTTCTATTTTTTCTCGAGAGAGTAAATTCGCACTGTATCGTTGCCGACGTTCACAAGAACCAAAACCGGACCAACATTAGACTACTCAGTTGCGCCCTAACAGTATAACTTTAGAAACAGTATTTTTTCTTATTCAATCGAACAAAGTGTAAAACCTAATTATATTGTTCTATTATGCCCCGAGAGTGTAAATTCACAACGTATCGATGCCAACGTACACAAGAACCAAAACCGGCCAACATTAGACTACTTTGCGCCTAACAAGATAACTTTGAAAACAAGATTTTTCTCTTTCAATCGAAGAAAGAGTAAAACCTAATTATTTTGTTCTATTTTTCCCCGAGAGAGTAAATTCGCACCGTATCGATGCCGACGTTCACAAGAACCAAAGCCGACCAACATTAGACTACTCATTGCACCCTAACAAGATAACTTTGGAAACAAGATTTTTCTCATTCAATCGAACAAAGAGTAAAACATAATTATATTGTTCTATTATGACCCGAGAGTGTAAATTCACAACGTATCGATGCCAACGTTCACAAGAACCAAAACCGGCCAACATTAGACTACTTGCGCCTAACAAAGATAACTTTGGAAACAAAGACGTTTTCTCTTTCAATCGAACAAAGAGTAAAACCTAATAATAGTGTTCTATTATGCCCCGAGAGTGTAAATTCACAACGTATCGATGCCAACGTTCACAAGAACCAAAACCGGACCAACATTAGAATACTGCGCCTAACAAAGATAACTTTGGAAATGCTTCTTTTTCTTATTCAATCGAACAAAGTGTAAAACCTAATTATATTGTTCTATTATGCCCCGAGAGTGTAAATTTGCAACCTATCGATGCCAACATTCACAAGAATCAAAACCGAACCAACATTAGACTACTCATGCTGCTAACAGCTTTACTTTGGAAACAGTACTTTTTCTCATTCAATCGAACAAAGAGTAAAACCTCATTATATTGTTCTATTATGCCCCGAGAGTGTAAATTCACAACGTATCAATGCTAACGTTCACACGAACCAAAACCGACCAACATTAGACTACTCATTGCGCCTAACAAGATAACTTTAGAAACAAGATTTTTCTTATTCAATCGAACAAAGTGTAAAACCTAATTATATTGTTCTATTATGCCCCGAGAGTGTAAATTTGCAACCTATCGATGCCAACATTCACAAGAATCAAAACCGAACCAACATTAGACTACTCAGTTGCGCGTTAACAGTTTAACTTTGGAAACAGAATTTTTCTCATTCAATCGAACAAAGAGTAAAACCTAATTATATTGTTCTATTATGCCCCGAGAGTGTAAATTCACAACGTATCGATGCCAACGTTCACAAGAACCAAAACCGGGCCAACGTTACACTACATAGTTGCGCCCTAACAGTATATCTTTTGAAACAAGATTTTTCTCATTCAATCGAACAAAGTGCAAAACCTAATTATATTGTTCTATTATGCCCCGAGAGTGTAAATTCACAACGTATCGATGCCAATGTTCACAAGAACCAAAACCGGCCAACATTAGACTACTCGCTTGCGCCTAACAAGATAACTTTGGAAACAAGATTTTTCTCATTCAATCGAACAAAGAGTAAAACCTAATTATATTGTTCAATTATGCCCCGAGAGTGTAAATTTGCAACCTATCGATGCCAACATTCACAAGAATCAAAACCGAACCAACATTAGACTACTCGCTTGCTGCTATCAGCTTAACTTTGGAAACAAGATTTTTCCTCATTCAATCGAACAAAGAGTAAAACCTAATTATATTGTTCTATTATGCCCCGAGAGTGTAAATTCACAACGTATCGATGCCAACGTTCACAAGAACCAAAACCGGGCCAACGTTACACTACATAGTTGCGCCTAACAAGATATCTTTTGAAAAAGATTTTTCTCATTCAATCGAACAAAGTGCAAAACCTAATTATATTGTTCTATTATGCCCCGAGAGTGTAAATTCACAACGTATCGATGCCAATGTTCACAAGAACCAAAACCGGCCAACATTAGACTACTCTTGCGCCTAACAAGATAACTTTGGAAACAAGATTTTTCTCTTCAATCGAACAAAGAGTAAAACCTAATTATATTGTTCTATTTTGCCCCGAGAGTGTAAATTTGCAACCTATCGATGCCAACATTCACAAGAATCAAAACCGAACCAACATTAGACTACTGCTGCTGCTAACGCTTAACTTTGGAAACAAGATTTTTCTCTCATTCAATCGAACAAAGAGTAAAACCTCATTATATTGTTCTATTATGCCCCGAGAGTGTAAATTCACAACGTATCAATGCTAACGTTCACACGAACCAAAACCGACCAACATTAGACTACTCTGCGCCCTAACAAAGATAACTTTAGAAACAAGATTTTTCTTATTCAATCGAACAAAGTAAAACCTAATTATATTGTTCTATTATGCCCCGAGAGTGTAAATTTGCAACCTATCGATGCCAACATTCACAAGAATCAAAACCGAACCAACATTAGACTACTCGCTACATATCAGCTTAACTTCTAAACAAGATTTTTCCTCATTCAATCGAACAAAGAGTAAAACCTAATTATATTGTTCAATTATGTCCCGAGAGTGTAAATTTGCAACCAATCGATGCCAACATACACAAGAATCAAAACCGAACCAACATTAGACTACTTGCGCCCTAACAGTTTAACTTTGGAAACAGTACTTTTTCTCATTCAATCGAACAAAGAGTAAAACCTAATTATTTTGTTCTATTTTTCCCCGAGAGAGTAAATTCGCACCGTATCGTTGCCAACGTTCACAAGAACCAAAACCGCCAACATTAGACTACATGCTTGCGCCCTAACAGCATAACTTTGGAAACAGTACTTTTTCTCTTTCAATCGAACAAAGAGTAAAACCTAATTATATTGTTCTATTATGCCCCGAGAGTGTAAATTTGCAACCTATCGATGCCAACATTCACAAGAATCAAAACCGAACCAACATTAGACTACTCAGTTGCGCCCTAACAGTATAACTTTGGAAACAGTACTTTTTCTCTTTCAATCGAACAAAGAGTAAAACCTAATTATATTGTTCTATTTTGCCCGAGAGTGTAAATTCACAACGTATCGATGCCAACGTTCACAAGAACCAAAACCGGCCAACATTAGACTACTGCGCCTAACAAAGATAACTTTAGAAACAAGATTTTTCTTATTCAATCGAACAAAGAGTAAAACCTAATTATATTGTTCTATTATGCCCCGAGAGTGTAAATTTGCAACCTATCGATGCCAACATTCACAAGAATCAAAACCCAACCAACAGTAGACTACTCAGTTGCTGCTAACAGCTTAACTTTGGAAATAAAGATTTTTCTCATTCAATCGAACAAAGAGTAAAACCTAATTATATTGTTCTATTATGCCCCGAGAGTGTAAATTCACAACGTATCGATGCCAACGTTCACAAGAACCAAAACCGGCCAACATTACACTACATAGTTGCGCCTAACAAAGATATCTTTTGAAACAAAGATTTTTTCTCATTCAATCGAACAAAGTGCAAAACCTAATTATATTGTTCTATTATGCCCCGAGAGTATAAATTCACAACGTATCGATGCCAACGTTCACAAGAACCAAAACCCGGCCAACATTAGACTACTCTTGCGCCTAACAAGATAACTTTGGAAACAAGATTTTTCTTATTCAATCGAACAAAGAGTAAAACCTAATTATATTGTTCTATTATGCCCCGAGAGTGTAAATTTGCAACCTATCGATGCCAACATTCACAAGAATCAAAACCGAACCAACATTAGACTACTCAACATGCTGCTAATGCTTAACTTTGGAAACAAGATTTTTTCTCATTCAATCGAACAAAGAGTAAAACCTAATTATATTGTTCTATTATGCCCCGAGAGTGTAAATTCACAACGTATCGATGCCAACGTTCACAAGAACCAAAACCGGCCAACATTAGACACTACATAGTTGCGCCTAACAAGATATCTTTTGAAACAAGATTTTTCTCATTCAATCGAACAAAGTGCAAAACCTAATTATATTGTTCTATTATGCCCCGAGAGTGTAAATTCACAACGTATCGATGCCAATGTTCACAAGAACCAAAACCGGGCCAACATTAGACTACTCACTGCGCCTAACAAGATAACTTTGGAAACAAGATTTTTCTCTTTCAATCGAACAAAGAGTAAAACCTAATTATATTGTTCTATTATGCCCCGAGAGTGTAAATTTGCAACCTATCGATGCCAACATTCACAAGAATCCAAAACCGAACCAACATTAGACTACTGTCATGCTGCTAACAGCTTAACTTTGAAACAAGATTTTTCTCATTCAATCGAACAAAGAGTAAAACCTCATTATATTGTTCTATTATGCCCCGAGAGTGTAAATTCACAACGTATCAATGCTAACGTTCACACGAACCAAAACCGGACAAACATTAGACTACTCAGTTGCGCCCTAACAGTATAACTTTAGAAACAGTACTTTTTCTTATTCAATCGAACAAAGTAAAACCTAATTATATTGTTCTATTATGCCCCGAGAGTGTAAATTTGCAACCTATCGATGCCAACATTCACAAGAATCAAAACCGAACCAACATTAGACTACTCACTATGCTGCTAACAGCTTAACTTTAAACAAGATTTTTCTCATTCAATCGAACAAAGAGTAAAACCTAATTATATTGTTCAATTATGTCCCGAGAGTGTAAATTTGCAACCAATCGATGCCAACATACACAAGAATCAAAACTGAACCAACATTAGACTACTCGCTTGCGCTAACAAGCTTAACTTTGGAAACAAGATTTTTTTCTCATTCAATCGAACAAAGAGTAAAACCTAATTATTTTGTTCTATTTTTCCCCGAGAGAGTAAATTCGCACCGTATCGTTGCCAACGTTCACAAGAACCAAAACCGGACCAACATTAGACTACTCGCTTGCGCCTAACAAGATATCTTTTGAAACAAGATTTTTCTCATTCAATCGAACAAAGTGCAAAACCAAATGATATGTTCTGTTATGCCCCGAGAGTGTAAATTCACACCGTATCGATGCCAACGTTCACAAGAACCAAAACCGGGCCAACATTAGACTACTCAGCTTGCGCCCTAAAAGTATATCTTTTGAAAAAAGATTTTTCTCATTCAATCGAACAAAGTGCAAAACCTAATAATATTGTTCTATTATGCCCCGAGAGTGTAAATTCACAACGTATCGATGCCAACATTCACAAGAACCAAAACCGGCCAACATTAGACTACTGTTGCGCCCTAACAAAGATAACTTTGGAAACAAGATTTTTCTCTTTCAATCGAACAAAGAGTAAAACCTAATTATATTGTTCTATTATGCCCCGAGAGTGTTAAATTTGCAACCTACCGATGCCAACATTCACAAGAATCAAAACCGAACAAACATTAGACTACTTAGACTGCGCTAACAGCTTTAAGTTTGGAAACAAGATTTTTCTCATTCAATCGAACAAAGATTAAAACCTAATTATATTGTTCTATTATGCCCCGAGAGTGTAAATTCACAACGTATCGATTCTAACGTTCACAAGAACCAAAACCGGACCAACATTACACTACTAAGTTGCGCCCTAAAAAAGATAACTTTAGAAACAAGATTTTTCTTATTCAATCGAACAAAGTGTAAAACCTAATTATATTGTTCTATTATGCCCCGAGAGTGCAAATTCACAACGTATCGATGCCAACGTTCACAAGAACCAAAACCGGGCCAACATTAGACTACTCAGTTGCGCCCTAACAGTATAACTTTGGAAACAGTACTTTTTCTCTTTCAATCGAAGAAAGAGTAAAACCTAATTATTTTGTTCTATTTTTCCCCGAGAGTGTAAATTCGCACCGTATCGTTGCCAACGTTCACAAGAACCAAAACCGGACCAACATTAGACTACTCAGTTGCGCCCTAACAGTATAACTTTGGAAACAAGATTTTTCTTATTCAATCGAACAAAGTGTAAAACCTAATTATATTGTTCTATTATGCCCGAGAGTGTAAATTCACAACGTATCGATGCCAACGTTCACAAGAACCAAAACCGGCCAACATTAGACTACTGCTTGCGCCTAACAAGATAACTTTGAAACAAGATTTTTCTCATTCAATCGAACAAAGAGTAAAACCTAATTATTTTGTTCTATTTTTCCCCGAGAGAGTAAATTCGCACCGTATCGATGCCAACGTTCACAAGAACCAAAACCGGACCAACATTAGACTACTCAGTTGCGCCCTAACAGTATAACTTTGGAAACAGTACTGTTTCTCATTCAGTCGAACAAAAATTAAAACCTAATTATATTGTTCTATTATGCCCCGAGAGTGTAAATTCACAACGTATCGATGCCAACGTTCTCAAGAACCAAAACCGGGCCAACATTAGACTACTCAGTTGCGCCTAACAAAGATAACTTTGGAAACAAGATTTTCTCTTTCAATCGAAAAAAGTACAAAACCTAATAATATTGTACTATGCCCCGAGAGTGTAAATTCACAACGTATCGATACTAACGTTCACAAGAACCAAAACCGGCCAACATTAGACTACTCGCTTGCGCCCTAACAAAGATAACTTTGGAAACAAGATTTTTCTCATTCAATCGAACAAAGTGTAAAACCTAATTATATTGTTCTATTATGCCCCGAGAGTGTAAATTTGCAACCTATCGATGCCAACATTCACAAGAATCAAAACCGAACCAACATTAGACTACTCGCCTGCGCCCTAACGCTTTTACTTTGGAAACAAGATTTTTCTCATTCAATCGAACAAAGAGTAAAACCTAATTATATTGTTCTATTATGCCCCGAGAGTGTAAATTCACAACGTATCGATGCCAACGTTCACACGAACCAAAACCGACCAACATTAGACTACTCGCTTGCGCCTAACAGATAACTTTGGAAACAAGATTTTTTTCTTATTCAATCGAACAAAGTGTAAAACCTAATTATATTGTTCTATTATGCCCCGAGAGTGTAAATTTGCAACCTATCGATGCCAACATTCACAAGAACCAAAACCGAACCAACATTGCTGCTATCAGCTTAACTTTGGAAACAAGATTTTTCTCATTCAATCGAACAAAGAGTAAAACCTAATTATATTGTTCTATTATGCCCCGAGAGTGTAAATTCACAACGTATCGATGCCAACGTTCACAAGAACCAAAACCGGCCAACGTTACACTACATAGTTGCGCCCCTAACAAGATATCTTTTGAAACAAGATTTTTCTCATTCAATCGAACAAAGTGCAAAACCTAATTATATTGTTCTATTATGCCCCGAGAGTGTAAATTCACAACGTATCGATGCCAATGTTCACAAGAACCAAAACCGGCCAACATTAGACTACGGGCTGCGCCCTAACAAGATAACTTTGGAAACAAGATTTTTCTCTTTCAATCGAACAAAGAGTAAAACCTAATTATATTGTTCTATTTTGCCCCGAGAGTGTAAATTTGCAACCTATCGATGCCAACATTCACAAGAATCCAAAACCGAACCAACATTAGACTACTCGCCTGCGCTAACAACTTTGGAAACAGTACTTTTTCTCATTCAATCGGACAAAGAGTAAAACCTAATTATTTTGTTCTATTATGCCCCGAGAGTGTAAATTTGCAACGTATCGTTGCTAACGTTCACAAGAACCAAAACCCGACCAACATTAGACTACTTGCGCCTAACAAAGATAACTTTAGAAACAAGATTTTTCTTATTCAATCGAACAAAGTGTAAAACCTAATTATATTGTTCTATTATGCCCCGAGAGTGTAAATTTGCAACCTATCGATGCCAACATTCACAAGAATCAAACCGAACCAACATTAGACTACTCGCTTGCCTAACACGCTTAACTTTGGAAACAAGATTTTCCTCATTCAATCGAACAAAGAGTAAAACCTAATTATATTGTTCTATTATGCCCCGAGAGTGTAAATTCACAACGTATCGATGCCAACGTTCACAAGAACCAAAACCGGCCAACATTACACTACATAGTTGCCCTAACATTATATCTTTTGAAACAAACATTTTTCTCATTCAATCGAACAAAGTAAAACCTAATTATATTGTTCTATTATGCCCCGAGAGTGTAAATTCACAACGTATCGATGCCAATGTTCACAAGAACCAAAACCGCCAACATTAGACTACTCGCCGCGCCTAACAAAGATAACTTTGGAAACAAGATTTTTCTCTTCAATCGAACAAAGTGTAAAACCTAATTATATTGTTCTATTATGCCCCGAGAGTGTAAATTTGCAACCTATCGATGCCAACGTTCACAAGAATCCAAAACCGAACCAACATTAGACTACTCGCCTCATGTTAACGATTAACTTTGGAAACAAGATTTTTTCCTCATTCAATCTGAACAAAGAGTAAAACCTAATTATATTGTTCTATTATGCCCCGAGAGTGTAAATTCACAACGTATCGATGCCAACGTTCACAAGAACCAAAACCGGGCCAACATTACACTACATAGTTGCGCCCTAACAAAGATATCTTTTGAAACAAGATTTTTCTCATTCAATCGAACAAAGTGCAAAACCTAATTATATTGTTCTATTATGCCCCGAGAGTGTAAATTCACAACGTATCGATGCCAATGTTCACAAGAACCAAAACCGGGCCAACATTAGACTACTCAGTTGCGCCCTAACAAGATAACTTTGGAAACAAGATTTTTCTCTTTCAATCGAACAAAGAGTAAAACCTAATTATATTGTTCTATTTTGCCCCGAGAGTGTAAATTTGCAACCTATCGATGCCAACATTCACAAGAATCAAAACCGAACCAACATTAGACTACACAATGCGCTGCTAACGCTTAACTTTGGAAACAAGATTTTTCTCATTCAATCGAACAAAGAGTAAAACCTCAATTATATTGTTCTATTATGCCCCGAGAGTGTAAATTCACAACGTATCGATGCCAACGTTCACAAGAACCAAAACCGGCCAACATTACACTACATAGTTGCGCCTAACAAAGATATCTTTTGAAACAAGATTTTTCTCATTCAATCTAACAAAGTGCAAAACCTAATTATATTGTTCTATTATGCCCCGAGAGTGTAAATTCACAACGTATCGATGCCAATGTTCACAAGAACCAAAACCGGGCCAACATTAGACTACTCAGTTGCGCCCTAACAGTATAACTTTGGAAACAGTACTTTTTCTCTTTCAATCGAACAAAGAGTAAAACCTAATTATATTGTTCTATTTTGCCCCGAGAGTGTAAATTTGCAACCTATCGATGCCAACATTCACAAGAATCAAAACCGAACCAACATTAGACTACTCGCTGCTAACAGTTTAACTTTGGAAACAGTACTTTTTCTCATTCAATCGAACAAAGAGTAAAACCTCATTATATTGTTCTATTATGCCCCGAGAGTGTAAATTCACAACGTATCAATGCTAACGTTCACACGAACCAAAACCGGACCAACATTAGACTACTCAGTTGCGCCCTAACAGTATAACTTTAGAAACAGTACTTTTTCTTATTCAATCGAACAAAGTGTAAAACCTAATTATATTGTTCTATTATGCCCCAAGAGTGTAAATTTGCAACCTATCGATGCCAACATTCACAAGAATCAAAACCGAACCAACATTAGACTACTCGCTGCCCAACAACGCTATAACTTTGGAAACAAGATTTTTCTCATTCAATCGAACAAAGAGTAAAACCTAATTATATTGTTCTATTATGCCCCGAGAGTGTAAATTCACAACGTATCGATGCCAACGTTCACAAGAACCAAAACCGGCCAACATTACACTACATAGTTGCGCCTAACAAGATATCTTTTGAAAAAGATTTTTCTCATTCAATCGAACAAAGTGCAAAACCTAATTATATTGTTCTATTATGCCCCGAGAGTGTAAATTCACAACGTATCGATGCCAATGTTCACAAGAACCAAAACCGGCCAACATTAGACTACTCACTGCGCCCTAACAAAGATAACTTTGGAGACAAAGATTTTTCTCTTTCAATCGAACAAAGTGTAAAACCTAAATTATATTGTTCTATTATGCCCCGAGAGTGTAAATTTGCAACCTATCGATGCCAACATTCACAAGAATCAAAACCGAACCAACATTAGACTACTCAAGCTGCTAACAGTTTAACTTTGGAAACAAAGATTTTTCCTCATTCAATCGAACAAAGAGTAAAACCTAATTATATTGTTCTATTATGCCCCAAGAGTGTAAATTCACACGTATCGATGCCAACGTTCACAAGAACCAAAACCGGCCAACATTACACTACATAGTTGCGCCCTAACAAAGATATCTTTTGAAACAAGATTTTTCTCATTCAATCGAACAAAGTGCAAAACCTAATTATATTGTTCTATTATGCCCCGAGAGTGTAAATTCACAACGTATCGATGCCAATGTTCACAAGAACCAAAACCGGCCAACATTAGACTACTCTTGCGCCTAACAAAGATAACTTTGGAAACAAGATTTTTCTCTTTCAATCGAACAAAGAGTAAAACCTAATTATATTGTTCTATTTTGCCCCGAGAGTGTAAATTTGCAACCTATCGATGCCAACATTCACAAGAATCAAAACCGAACCAACATTAGACTACTTGGCTGCTAATGCTTAACTTTGGAAACAAGATTTTTCTCATTCAATCGAACAAAGAGTAAACCCTTATTATATTGTTCTATTATGCCCCGAGAGTGTAAATTCACAACGTATCAATGCTAACGTTCACACGAACCAAAACCGGACCAACATTAGACTACTCAGTTGCGCCCTAACAGCATAACTTTGGAAACAAGATTTTTCTCTTTCAATCGAACAAAGTGTAAAACCTAAATATATTGTTCTATTATGCCCCGAGAGTGTAAATTTGCAACCTATCGATGCCAACATTCACAAGAATCAAAACCGAACCAACATTAGACTACTGCTTGCTAACGCTTAACTTTAAAACAAGATTTTTCCTCATTCAATCGAACAAAGAGTAAAACCTAATTATATTGTTCAATTATGTCCCCGAGAGTGTAAATTTGCAACCAATCGATGCCAACATACACAAGAATCCAAAACCGAACCAACATTAGACTACTCATGCTGCTAATGCTTAACTTTGGAAACAAGATTTTTTCTCATTCAATCGAACAAAGAGTAAAACCTAATTATTTTGTTCTATTTTGCCCCGAGAGAGTAAATTCGCACCGTATCCATGCCAGCGTTCACAAGAACCAAAACCGGACCAACATTAGACTACTCAGTTGCGCCCTAACAGTATAACTTTGGAAGCAGTACTTTTTCTCATTCAATCGAACAAAGTAAAACCTAATTATATTGTTCTATTACGCCCCGAGAGTGTATATTCGCAACGTATCCATGCCAACGTTCACAAGAACCAAAACCGGCCAACATTAGACTTCACAACTTGCGCCCTAAAAGTATATCTTTTGAAACAAGATTTTTCTCATTCAATCGAACAAAGAGTAAAACCTAATAATAGTGTTCTATTATGCCCCGAGAGTGTAAATTCACAACGTATCGATGCCAACATTCACAAGAACCAAAACCGGCCAACATTAGACTACTCAGTTGCGCCCTAACAGCATAACTTTGGAAACAAGATTTTTCTCTTTCAATCGAACAAAGAGTAAAACCTAATTATATTGTTCTATTATGCCCCGAGAGTGTTAAATTTGCAACCTACCGATGCCAACATTCACAAGAATCAAAACCGAACCAAACATTAGACTACTCACTATGCTGCTAATAGCCTAAGTTTGGAAACAAGATTTTTCTCATTCAATCGAACAAAGATTAAAACCTTATTACATTGTTCTATTATGCCCCGAGAGTGTAAATTCACAACGTATCGATGCTAACATTCACAAGAACCAAAACCAGACCAACATTAGACAACTAAGTTGCGCCTAAAAGTATAACTTTAGGAAACAAGATTTTTTCTCATTCAATCGAACAAAGTGTAAAACCTAATTATATTGTTCTATTATGCCCCGAGAGTGCAAATTCACAACGTATCGATGCCAACGTTCACAAGAACCAAAACCGGGCCAACATTAGACTACTGCGCCCCTAACAAAGATAACTTTGGAAACAAGATTTTTCTCTTTCAATCGAAGAAAGAGTAAACCTAATTATTTTGTTCTATTTTTCCCCGAGAGAGTAAATTCGCACCGTATCGATGCCGACGTTCACAAGAACCAAAACCGGACCAACATTAGACTACTCAGTTGCGCCCTAACAGTATAACTTTGGAAACAGTACTTTTTCTTATTCAATCGAACAAAGAGTAAAACCTAATTATATTGTTCTATTATGCCCCGAGAGTGCAAATTCACAACGTATCGATGCCAACGTTCACAAGAACCAAAACCGGGCCAACATTAGACTACTCAGTTGCGCCCTAACAAAGATAACTTTGAAAACAAGATTTTTCTCTTCAATCGAAGAAAGAGTAAAACCTAATTATTTTGTTCTATTTTTCCCCGAGAGAGTAAATTCGCACAACGTATCGATGCCAACGTTCACAAGAACCAAAACCGACCAACATTAGACTACTCATTGCACCCTAACAAGATAACTTTGGAAACAAGATTTTTCTCATTCAATCGAACAAAAATTAAAACCTAATTATATTGTTCTATTATGCCCGAGAGTGTAAATTCACAACGTATCGATGCCAACGTTCACAAGAACCAAAACCGGCCAACATTAGACTACTTTGCGCCTAACAAAGATAACTTTGAAACAAAGATTTTTCTCTTTCAATCGAACAAAGTGCAAAACCTAATTAATAGTGTTCTATTATGCCCCGAGAGTGTAAATTCACAACGTATCGATGCCAACGTTCACAAGAACCAAAACCGGGCCAACATTAGACTACTCATTGCGCCTAACAAAGATAACTTTGGAAACAGCTTTTTTCTTTCAATCGAACAAAGAGTAAAACCTAATTATATTGTTCTATTATGCCCCGAGAGTGTAAATTTGCAACCTATCGATGCCAACATTCACAAGAATCAAAACCGAACCAACATTAGACTACTCGCTTGCGCTGCTAACAAGCTTTAATTTGGAAACAATACTTTTTCTCATTCAATCGAACAAAGAGTAAAACCTAATGATTTTGTTCTATTATGCGCCGAGAGTGTAAATTCACAACGTATCGATGCCAACGTTCACAAGAACCAAAACCGACCAACATTAGACTACTCATGCGCCTAACAAGATAACTTTAGAAACAAGATTTTTCTTATTCAATCGAACAAAGTGTAAAACCTAATTATATTGTTCTATTATGCCCCGAGAGTGTAAATTTGCAACCTATCGATGCCAACATTCACAAGAATCAAAACCGAACCAACATGCTAACAAAGCTTAACTTTGGAAACAAGATTTTTCTCATTCAATCGAACAAAGAGTAAAACCTAATTATATTGTTCTATTATGCCCCGAGAGTGTAAATTCACAACGTATCGATGCCAACGTTCACAAGAACCAAAACCGGACCAACGTTACACTACATAGTTGCGCTAACAAAGATATCTTTTGAAACAAAGATTTTTCTCATTCAATCGAACAAAGTAAAACCTAATTATATTGTTCTATTATGCCCCGAGAGTGTAAATTCACAACGTATCGATGCCAATGTTCACAAGAACCAAAACCGGCCAACATTAGACTACTAGCTTGCGCCTAACAAGATAACTTTGGAAACAAGATTTTTCTCTTCAATCGAACAAAGAGTAAAACCTAATTATATTGTTCTATTATGCCCCGAGAGTGTAAATTTGCAACCTATCGATGCCAACATTCACAAGAATCAAAACCGAACCAACATTAGACTACTCAGTTGCGCTAACAGTTTAATTTGGAAACAGCACTTTTTCTCATTCAATCGAACAAAGAGTAAAACCTAATTATTTTGTTCTATTATGCCCCGAGAGTGTAAATTCACAACGTATCGATGCCAACGTTCACAAGAACCAAAACCGACCAACATTAGACTACTCAATGCGCCTAACAAGATAACTTTAGAAACAAGATTTTTCTTATTCAATCGAACAAAGTGTAAAACCTAATTATATTGTTCTATTATGCCCCGAGAGTGTAAATTCAACCTATCGATGCCAACATTCACAAGAATCCAAAACCGAACCAACATTAGACTACTGCTGCTACGCTTAACTTTGGAAACAAGATTTTTCCTCATTCAATCGAACAAAGAGTAAAACCTAATTATATTGTTCTATTATGCCCCGAGAGTGTAAATTCACAACGTATCGATGCCAACGTTCACAAGAACCAAAACCGGGCCAACATTAGACTACTCAGTTGCGCCCTAACAGTATATCTTTTGAAACAGTACTTTTTCTCTTTCAATCGAACAAAGAGTAAAACCTAATTATATTGTTCTATTATGCCCCGAGAGTGTAAATTTGCAACGTATCCATGCCAATGTTCACAAGAACCAAAACCGGGCCAACATTAGACTACCTGCGCTACTAACAAGATAACTTTGGAGACAAGATTTTTCTCATTCAATCGAACAAAGTGTAAAACCTAATTATATTGTTCTATTATGCCCCGAGAGTGTAAATTTGCAACCTATCGATGCCAACATTCACAAGAATCAAAACCGAACCAACATTAGACTACTCAGTTGCGGGTTAACAGTTTAACTTTGGAAATGATTTTTCTCATTCAATCGAACAAAGAGTAAAACCTAATTATATTGTTCTATTATGCCCCGAGAGTGTAAATTCACAACGTATCGATGCCAACGTTCACAAGAACCAAAACCGGCCAACATTACACTACATAGTTGCGCCCTAACAAAGATATCTTTTGAAACAAGATTTTTTCTCATTCAATCGAACAAAGTGCAAAACCTAATTATATTGTTCTATTATGCCCCGAGAGTGTATATTCGCAACGTATCCATGCCAACGTTCACAAGAACCAAAACCGGACCAACATTAGAATACTCATTGCGCCCTAACAAAGATAACTTTGGAAACAAGATTTTTCTCTTTCAATCGAACAAAGAGTAAAACCTAATTATATTGTTCTATTTTGCCCCGAGAGTGTAAATTTGCAACCTATCGATGCCAACATTCACAAGAATCAAAACCGAACCAACATTAGACTACTCATGCGTTAACAGCTTAACTTTGGAAACAAGATTTTTCTCATTCAATCGAACAAAGAGTAAAACCTAATTATATTGTTCTATTATGTCCCGAGAATGTAAATTCACAACGTATCGATGCCAACGTTCACAAGAACCAAAACCGGCCAACATAGTTGCGCCATGCCTAACAAGATATCTTTTGAAACAAGATTTTTCTCATTCAATCGAACAAAGTGCAAAACCTAATTATATTGTTCTATTATGCCCCGAGAGTGTAAATTCACAACGTATCGATGCCAATGTTCACAAGAACCAAAACCGGCCAACATTAGACTACTCATTGCGCCATAACAAAGATAACTTTGGAAACAAGATTTTTCTCTTTCAATCGAACAAAGAGTAAAACCTAATTATATTGTTCTATTATGCCCCGAGAGTGTAAATTTGCAACCTATCGATGCCAACATTCACAAGAATCAAAACCGAACCAACATTAGACTATGCTGCTAACAGCTTTACTTTGAAACAAGATTTTTCTCATTCAATCGAACAAAGAGTAAAACCTCATTATATTGTTCTATTATGCCCCGAGAGTGTAAATTCACAACGTATCAATGCTAACGTTCACACGAACCAAAACCGACCAACATTAGACTACTCACTTGCGCCTAACAAGATAACTTTAGAAAAGATTTTTCTTATTCAATCGAACAAAGTGTAAAACCTAATTATATTGTTCTATTATGCCCCAAGAGTGTAAATTTGCAACCTATCGATGCCAACATTCACAAGAATCAAAACCGAACCAACATTAGACTACTCAGTTGCGCGTTAACAGTTTAACTTTGGAAACAGTACTTTTTCTCATTCAATCGAACAAAGAGTAAACCTAATTATATTGTTCTATTATGCCGTGAGAGTGTAAATTCACAACGTATCGATGCTAACGTTCACAAGAACCAAAACCGGGCCAACATTACACTACATAGTTGCGCCCTTATAGTATATCTTTTGAAACAGTACTTTTTCTCATTCAATCGAACAAAGTGCAAAACCTAATTATATTGTTCTATTATGCCCCGAGAGTGTAAATTCACAACGTATCGATGCCAACGTTCACAAGAACCAAAACCAGGCCAACATTAGACTACTCGCTTGCGCCCTAACAAGATAACTTTGGAGACAAGATTTTTCTCTTTCAATCGAACAAAGAGTAAAACCTAATTATATTGTTCTATTATGCCCCGAGAGTGTAAATTTGCAACCTATCGATGCCAACATTCACAAGAATCAAAACCGAACCAACATTAGACTAAGTGCGCCTAACAGCTTAACTTTGGAAACAAGATTTTTCCTCATTCAATCGAACAAAGAGTAAAACCTAATTATATTGTTCTATTATGCCCCGAGAGTGTAAATTCACAACGTATCGATGCCAACGTTCACAAGAACCAAAACCGGGCCAACATTACACTACATAGTTGCGCCCTAACAGTATATCTTTGAAACAAGATTTTTCTCATTCAATCGAACAAAGTAAAACCTAATTATATTGTTCTATTATGCCCCGAGAGTGTAAATTCACAACGTATCGATGCCAACGTTCACAAGAACCAAAACCGGGCCAACATTAGACTACTCAGTTGCGCCCTAACAGGATAACTTTGGAAACAGTACTTTTTCTCTTTCAATCGAACAAAGAGTAAAACCTAATTATATTGTTCTATTTTGCCCCGAGAGTGTAAATTTGCAACCTATCGATGCCAACATTCACAAGAATCAAAACCGAACCAAAATTCGACTACCTAATATGCTGCTAACGCTTAACTTTGGAAACAGTACTTTTTCTCATTCAATCGAACAAAGAGTAAAACCTCATTATATTGTTCTATTATGCCCCGAGAGTGTAAATTCACAACGTATCGATGCTAACGTTCACACGAACCAAAACCGGACCAACATTAGACTACTCAGTTGCGCCCAACAAAGATAACTTTAGAAACAAGATTTTTCTCTTTCAATCGAAGAAAGAGTAAAACCTAATTATATTGTTCAATTATGCCCCGAGAGTGTAAATTTGCAACCTATCGATGCCAACATTCACAAGAATCAAAACCGAACCAACATTAGACTACTCGCCATGTTGCTATCAGCTTAACTTCTAAACAAGATTTTTCCTCATTCAATCGAACAAAGAGTAAAACCTAATTATATTGTTCTATTATGCCCGAGAGTGTAAATTTGCAACCAATCGATGCCAACATACACAAGAATCAAAACCGAACCAACATTAGACTACTCATGCTAACAAAGCTTAACTTTGGAAACAAGATTTTTCTCATTCAGTCGAACAAAGATTAAAACCTAATTATATTGTTCTATTATGCCCCGAGAGTGTAAATTCGCAACGTATCGATGCCAACGTTCACAAGAACCAAAACCAACCAACATTAGACTACTGCCCCTAACAAGATAACTTTGGAAACAAGATTTTTCTCATTCAATCGAACAAAGAGTAAAACCTAATTATATTGTTCTATTATGCCCCGAGGGTGTAAATTCACAACGTATCGATGCTAACGTTCACAAGAACCAAAACCGGGCCAACATTAGACTATCAAATACTATGCGCCTAACAAGATATCTTTTGAAACAAGATTTTTCTCATTCAATCGAACAAAAAGTAAAACCTAATTATATTGTTCTATTATGCCCCGAGAGTGTAAATTCACAACGTATCGATGCCAACGTTCACAAGAACCAAAACCGGACCAACATTAGACTACTCGGTTGCGCCCTAACAAGATAACTTTGGAAATAAAGATTTTTCTCTTTCAATCGAACAAAGAGTAAAACCTAATTATATTGTTCTATTATGCCCCGAGAGTGTAAATTTACAACCTATCGATGCCAACATTCACAAGAATCAAAACCGAACCAACATTAGACTATGCTGCTAATGCTTAACTTTGGAAACAGTACTTTTCCTCATTCAATCGAACAAAGAGTAAAACCTAATTATATTGTTCTATTATGCCCCGAGAGTGTAAATTCACAACGTATCGATGCCAACGTTCACAAGAACCAAAACCGGGCCAACATTAGACTACTTAGTTGCGCCTAACAAGATATCTTTGAAACAAGATTTTTCTCATTCAATCGAACAAAGTGCAAAACCTAATTATATTGTTCTATTATGCCCGAGAGTGTAAATTCACAACGTCTCGATGCCAATGTTCACAAGAACCAAAACCGGGCCAACATTAGACTACTCGCTTGCGCCTAACAAAGATAACTTTGGAAACAAGATTTTTCTCTTTCAATCGAACAAAGAGTAAAACCTAATTATATTGTTCTATTTTGCCCCGAGAGTGTAAATTTGCAACCTATCGATGCCAACATTCACAAGAATCAAAACCGAACCAACATTAGACTACTCAGTTGCTAATGCTTAACTTTGGAAACAAGATTTTTCTCATTCAATCGAACAAAGAGTAAAACCTAATTATATTGTTCTATTATGCCCCGAGAGTGTAAATTCACAACGTATCGATGCCAACGTTCACAAGAACCAAAACCGGGCCAACATTACACTACATAGTTGCGCCCTAACAGTATATCTTTTGAAACAGTATTTTTTCTCATTCAATCGAACAAAGTGCAAAACCTAATTATATTGTTCTATTATGCCCCGAGAGTGTAAATTCACAACGTATCGATGCCAATGTTCACAAGAACCAAAACCGGCCAACATTAGACTACTCGCTTGCGCCATAACAAGATAACTTTGGAAACAAGATTTTTCTCTTTCAATCGAACAAAGAGTAAAACCTAATTATATTGTTCTATTTTGCCCCGAGAGTGTAAATTTGCAACCTATCGATGCCAACATTCACAAGAATCAAAACCGAACCAACATTAGACTACTCATTATGCTTAACAGCTTTACTTTGGAAACAAGATTTTTCTCATTCAATCGAACAAAGAGTAAAACCTCATTATATTGTTCTATTATGCCCCGAGAGTGTAAATTCACAACGTATCAATGCTAACGTTCACACGAACCAAAACCGGACCAACATTAGACTACTCAGTTGCGCCCTAACAGTATAACTTTAGAAACAAGATTTTTCTTATTCAATCGAACAAAGTGTAAAACCTAATTATATTGTTCTATTATGCCCCAAGAGTGTAAATTTGCAACCTATCGATGCCAACATTCACAAGAATCAAAACCGAACCAACATTAGACTACTCTTGCGCTAACAAGATAACTTTGGAAACAAGATTTTTCCTCATTCAATCGAACAAAGAGTAAAACCTAATTATATTGTTCTATTATGCCCCGAGAGTGTAAATTCACAACGTATCGATGCCAACGTTCACAAGAACCAAAACCGGCCAACATTACACTACATAGTTGCGCCTAACAAGATATCTTTTGAAACAAGATTTTTCTCATTGAATCGAACAAAGTGCAAAACCTAATTATATTGTTCTATTATGCCCCGAGAGTGTAAATTCACAACGTATCGATGCCAATGTTCACAAGAACCAAAACCGGGCCAACATTAGACTACTCAGTTGCGCCCTAACAAAGATAACTTTGGAGACAAGATTTTTCTCTTTCAATCGAACAAAGTGTAAAACCTAAATATATTGTTCTATTATGCCCCGAGAGTGTAAATTTGCAACCTATCGATGCCAACATTCACAAGAATCAAAACCGAACCAACATTAGACTACTCGCCATGCTGCTAACGCTTAACTTTGGAAACAAGATTTTTCCTCATTCAATCGAACAAAGAGTAAAACCTAATTATATTGTTCTATTATGCCCCAAGAGTGAAAATTCACAACGTATCGATGCCAACGTTCACAAGAACCAAAACCGGCCAACATTACACTACATAGTTGCGCCCTAACAAAGATATCTTTTGAAACAAGATTTTTCTCATTCAATCGAACAAAGTGCAAAACCTAATTATATTGTTCTATTATGCCCCGAGAGTGTAAATTCACAACGTATCGATGCCAATGTTCACAAGAACCAAAACCGGCCAACATTAGACTACTCGCTTGCGCCTAACAAAGATAACTTTGGAAACAAGATTTTTCTCTTTCAATCGAACAAAGAGTAAAACCTAATTATATTGTTCTATTTTGCCCCGAGAGTGTAAATTTGCAACCTATCGATGCCAACATTCACAAGAATCAAAACCGAACCAACATTAGACTACTCAATATGCGCTAACAGTTTAACTTTGGAAACAGTACTTTTTCTCATTCAATCGAACAAAGAGTAAAACCTAATTATATTGTTCTATTATGCCCCGAGAGTGTAAATTCACAACGTATCAATGCTAACGTTCACACGAACCAAAACCGGACCAACATTAGACTACTCAGTTGCGCCCTAACAGTATAACTTTAGAAACAGTACTTTTTCTTATTCAATCGAACAAAGTGTAAAACCTAATTATATTGTTCTATTATGCCCCGAGAGTGTAAATTTGCAACCTATCGATGCCAACATTCACAAGAATCAAAACCGAACCAACATTAGACTACTCAACACACGCTTAACTTCTAAAACAAGATTTTTCCTCATTCAATCGAACAAAGAGTAAAACCTAATTATATTGTTCAATTATGTCCCGAGAGTGTAAATTTGCAACCAATCGATGCCAACATACACAAGAATCCAAAACCGAACCAACATTAGACTACTCATTGCGCTAATGCTTAACTTTGGAAACAGTACTTTTTCTCATTCAATCGAACAAAGAGTAAAACCTAATTATTTTGTTCTATTTTTCCCCGAGAGAGTAAATTCGCACCGTATCGTTGCCAACGTTCACAAGAACCAAAACCGACCAACATTAGACTACTCATTGCGCCTAACAAAGATAACTTTGGAAACAAGATTTTTCTCATTCAATCGAACAAAGATTAAAACCGAATTATATTGTTCTATCATGCCCCGAGAGTGTAAATTTGCAACGTATCGATGCTAACGTTCACAAGAACCAAAACCGACCAACATTAGACTACTACTGCGCCTAACAAGATATCTTTTGAAACAAGATTTTTCTCATTCAATCGAACAAAGTGCAAAACCTAATTATATTGTTCTATTATGCCCCGAGAGTGTAAATTTGCAACGTATCGATGCCAACGTTCACAAGATTCAAAACCGAACCTACATTTGACCAGTCTATTTCGCGTTAAAAGATTAATTTGGAAACAGTACTTTTTCTCATTCAATCGAACAAAGAGTAAAACCTAATTATATTGTTCTATTATGCCCCGAGAGTGTAAATTTGCAACGTATCGATGCCAACATTCACAAGAATCAAAACCGAACCAACATTAGACTACTCGCTTAACACGCTTAACTTTGGAAACAAGATTTTTCTCATTCAATCGAACAAAGAGTAAAACCTAATTATATTGTTCTATTATGCCCCGAGAGTGTAAATTCACAACGTATCGATGCCAACGTTCACAAGAACCAAAACCGGGCCAACATTACACTACATAGTTGCGCCCTAACAGTATATCTTTTGAAACAGTACTTTTTCTCATTCAATCGAACAAAGTGCAAAACCTAATTATATTGTTCTATTATGCCCCGAGAGTGTAAATTCACAACGTATCGATGCCAATGTTCACAAGAACCAAAACCGAGCCAACATTAGACTACTCACTGCGCCTAACAAAGATAACTTTGGAAACAAGATTTTTCTCTTTCAATCGAACAAAGAGTAAAACCTAATTATATTGTTCTATTTTGCCCCGAGAGTGTAAATTTGCAACCTATCGATGCCAACATTCACAAGAATCAAAACCGAACCAACATTCGGTTGCTACTTAACGTTAACTTTGGAAACAAGATTTTTCTCATTCAATCGAACAAAGAGTAAAACCTCATTATATTGCTCTATTATGCCCCGAGAGTGTAAATTCGCAACGCATCAATGCCAACGTTCACACGAACCACAACCGGACCACCATCAGCCCACTCAGTTGCGCCCTAACAGAATAACTTTAGAAACAAGATTTTTCTTATTCAATCGAACAAAGTGTAAAACCTAATTATATTGTTCTATTATGCCCCGAGAGTGTAAATTTGCAACCTATCGATGCCAACATTCACAAGAATCAAAACCGAACCAACATTAGACTACTCGCTGCTAACGCTTAACTTCTAAACAAGATTTTTCTTCTCATTCAATCGAACAAAGTGTAAAACCTAATTATATTGTTCTATTATGCCCCGAGAGTGTAAATTTGCAACCAATCGATGCCAACATACACAAGAATCAAAACCGAACCAACATTAGACTACTCAAGATAACTTTGGAAACAAGATTTTTCTCTTTCAATCGAACAAAGAAAACCTAATTATATTGTTGAATTTTGTCCCGAGCGTGTAAATTTGCAACCAATCGATGCCAACATACAGAAGAATCAAAACCGAACCAACATTAGACTACTCTGCTGCTAATGCTTAACTTTGGAAACAAGATTTTTTCTCTTTCAATCGAACAAAGAGTAAAACCTAATTATTTTGTTCTATTTTTCCCCGAGAGAGTAAATTCGCACCGTATCGATGCCAACGTTCACAAGAACCAAAACCGGACCAACATTAGACTACTCAGTTGCGCCCTAACAGTATAACTTTGGAAACAGTACTTTTTCTCATTCAGTCGAACAAAGATTAAAACCTAATTATATTGTTCTATTATGCCCCGAGAGTGTAAATTCACAACGTATCGATGCTAACGTTCACACGAACCAAAACCGGACCAACATTAGACTACTCGCTTGCGCCCTAACAAGATATCTTTTGAAACAAAGATTTTTCTCATTCAATCGAACAAAGTGCAAAACCTTATTATATTGTTCTATTATGCCCCGAGAGTGTAAAGTCACAACGTATCGATGCCAACGTTCACAAGAACCAAAACCGGCCAACATTAGACTTCACAATTGCGCCCTAACAGTATATCTTTTGAAACAAGATTTTTCTTATTCAATCGAACAAAGTAAAACCTAATTATATTGTTCTATTATGCCCCGAGAGTGTAAATTCACAACGTATCGATGCCAATGTTCACAAGAACCAAAACCGGCCAACATTAGACTACTCACTTGCGCCCTAACAAAGATAACTTTGGAAACAAGATTTTTCTCTTTCAATCGAACAAAGAGTAAAACCTAATTATATTGTTCTATTTTGCCCCGAGAGTGTAAATTTGCAACCTATCGATGCCAACATTCACAAGAATCAAAACCAAACCAACATTAGACTACTCTTGCGCTGCTATCGCTTAACTTTGGAAACAAGATTTTTCTCATTAAATCGAACAAAGAGTAAAACCTCAATTATATTGTTCTATTATGCCCCGAGAGTGTAAATTCACAACGTATCAATGCTAACGTTCACACGAACCAAAACCGACCAACATTAGACTACCCGCTGCGCCCTAACAGTATAACTTTAGAAACCGTACTTTTTCTTATTCAATCGAACAAAGTGTAAAACCTAATTATATTGTTCTATTATGCCCCGAGAGTGTAAATTTGCAACCTATCGATGCCAACATTCACAAGAATCAAAACCGAACCAACATTAGACTACTCATGCTGCTAACGCTTAACTTTGGAAACAGTACTTTTTCTCATTCAATCGAACAAAGAGTAAAACCTCATTATATTGTTCTATTATGCCCCGAGAGTGTAAATTCACAACGTATCAATGCTAACGTTCACACGAACCAAAACCGGACCAACATTAGACTACTCATTGCGCCTAACGATAACTTTAGAAACAAGATTTTTCTCATGCAATCGAACAAAGAGTAAAACCTAATTATGTTGTTCTATTATGCCCCGAGAGTGTAAATTTGCAACCTATCGATGCCAACATTCACAAGAATCAAAACCGAACCAACATTAACAATTAACTTTGGAAACAAGATTTTTCCTCATTCAATCGAACAAAGAGTAAAACCTAATTATATTGTTCTATTATGCCCCGAGAGTGTAAATTCACAACGTATCGATGCCAACGTTCACAAGAACCAAAACCGGCCAACATTACACTACATAGTTGCGCCCTAACAAGATATCTTTTGAAACAAAGATTTTTCTCATTCAATCGAACAAAGTGCAAAACCTAATTATATTGTTCTATTATGCCCCGAGAGTGTAAATTCACAACGTATCGATGCCAATGTTCACAAGAACCAAAACCGGGCCAACATTAGACTACTCGCTGCGCCTAACAAGTATAACTTTGGAGAGATTTTTCTCTTCAATCGAACATAGTGTAAAACCTAATTATATTGTTCTATTATGCCCCGAGAGTGTAAATTTGCAACCTATCGATGCCAACATTCACAAGAATCAAAACCGAACCAACATTAGACTACTCAGTGTTAACAGCTTTAACTTTGGAAACAAGATTTTCCTCATTCAATCGAACAAAGAGTAAAACCTAATTATATTGTTCTATTATGCCCCGAGTGTGTAAATTCACAACGTATCGATGCCAACGTTCACAAGAACCAAAACCGGGCCAACATTACACTACATAGTTGCGCCCTAACAAAGATATCTTTGAAACAAGATTTTTCTCATTCAATCGAACAAAGTGCAAAACCTCATTATATTGTTCTATTATACCCCGAGAGTGTAAATTCACAACGTATCGATGCCAACGTTCACAAGAACCAAAACCGGGCCAACATTAGGCTACTTGCGCCTAACAAGATAACTTTGGAAACAAGATTTTTCTCTTTCAATCGAACAAAGAGTAAAACCTAATTATATTGTTCTATTTTGCCCCGAGAGTGTAAATTTGCAACCTATCGATGCCAACATTCACAAGAATCAAAACCGAACCAACATTAGACTACTCAAGTGCTGCTAACAGCTTAACTTTGGAAACAAAGATTTTTCTCATTCAATCGAACAAAGAGTAAAACCTAATTATATTGTTCTATTATGCCCCGAGAGTGTAAATTCACAACGTATCAATGCTAACGTTCACACGAACCAAAACCGGACCAACATTAGACTACTCAGTTGCGCCCTAACAGTATAACTTTAGAAACAGTACTTTTTCTTATTCAATCGAACAAAGAGTAAAACCTAATTATATTGTTCTATTATGCCCCGAGAGTGTAAATTTGCAACCTATCGATGCCAACATTCACAAGAATCAAAACCGAACCAACATTAGACTACTCATATATCAGCTTAACTTCTAAACAAGATTTTTCCTCATTCAATCGAACAAAGAGTAAAACCTAATTATATTGTTCAATTATGTCCCGAGAGTGTAAATTTGCAACCAATCGATGCCAACATACACAAGAATCAAAACCGAACCAACATTAGACTACTCGATAACTTTGGAAACAAAGATTTTTCTCTTTCAATCGAAGAAACAAAGAAAACCTAATTATATTGTTCAATTTTGCCCGAGCGTGTAAATTTGCAACCAATCGATGCCAACATACACAAGAATCAAAACCGAACCAACATTAGACTACTCATTGCTGCTAACAGCTTTAACTTTGGAAACAAGATTTTTCTCATTCAATCGAACAAAGAGTAAAACCTAATTATTTTGTTCTATTTTTCCCCGAGAGAGTAAATTCGCACCGTATCGTTGCCAACGTTCACAAGAACCAAAACCGACCAACATTAGACTACTCGCTTGCGCCTAACAAAGATAACTTTGGAAACAGTACTTTTTCTCATTCAGTCGAACAAAGATTAAAACCTAATTATATTGTTCTATTATGCCCCGAGAGTGTAAATTCACAACGTATCGATGCTAACGTTCACACGAACCAAAACCGGACCAACATTAGACTACTTGCGCCCTAACAAAGATATCTTTTGAAACAAGATTTTTTCTCATTCAATCGAACAAAGTGCAAAACCTTAATTATATTGTTCTATTATGCCCCGAGAGTGTAAAGTCACAACGTATCGATGCCAACGTTCACAAGAACCAAAACCGGCCAACATTAGACTTCACAATTGCGCCTAACAAGATATCTTTTGAAACAAGATTTTTCTTATTCAATCGAACAAAGTGCAAAACCTAATTATATTGTTCTATTATGCCCCGAGAGTGTAAATTCACAACGTATCGATGCCAATGTTCACAAGAACCAAAACCGGCCAACATTAGACTACTCATTGCGCCCTAACAAGATAACTTTGGAAACAAGATTTTTCTCATTCAAGCGAACAAAGAGTAAAACCTAATTATATTGTTCTATTTTGCCCCGAGAGTGTAAATTTGCAACCTATCGATGCCAACATTCTCAAGAATCAAAACCGAACCAACATTAGACTACTCGCATGCTGCTAACGCTTAACTTTGGAAACAAGATTTTTCTCATTAAATCGAACAAAGAGTAAAACCTCATTATATTGTTCTATTATGCCCCGAGAGTGTAAATTCACAACGTATCAATGCTAACGTTCACACGAACCAAAACCGACCAACATTAGACTTGCGCCCTAACAAGATAACTTTAGAAACAAGATTTTTCTTATTCAATCGAACAAAGTGTAAAACCTAATTATATTGTTCTATTATGCCCCGAGAGTGTAAATTTGCAACCTATCGATGCCAACATTCACAAGAATCAAAACCGAACCAACATTAACAAGATATAGCTTAACTTTGGAAACAAGATTTTTCTCATTCAATCGAACAAAGAGTAAAACCTAATTATATTGTTCTATTATGCCCCGAGAGTGTAAATTCACAACGTATCAATGCTAACGTTCACACGAACCAAAACCGGACCAACATTAGACTACTCAGTTGCGCCCTAACAGTATAACTTTAGAAACAGTACTTTTTCTTATTCAATCGAACAAAGTGTAAAACCTAATTATATTGTTCTATTATGCCCCGAGAGTGTAAATTTGCAACCTATCGATGCCAACATTCACAAGAATCAAAACCGAACCAACATTAGACTACTCAGTTGCGCGTTAACAGTTTAACTTTGGAAACAGTACTTTTTCTCATTCAATCGAACAAAGAGTAAAACCTAATTATATTGTTCTATTATGCCCCGAGAGTGTAAATTCACAACGTATCGATGCCAACGTTCACAAGAACCAAAACCGGCCAACATTACACTACATAGTTGCGCCTAACAAGATATCTTTTGAAAGATTTTTCTCATTCAATCGAACAAAGTGCAAAACCTAATTATATTGTTCTATTATGCCCCGAGAGTGTAAATTCACAACGTATCGATGCCAATGTTCACAAGAACCAAAACCGGGCCAACATTAGACTACTCAGTTGCGCCCTAACAGTATAACTTTGGAGACAGTACTTTTTCTCTTTCAATCGAACAAAGTGTAAAACCTAATTATATTGTTCTATTATGCCCCGAGAGTGTAAATTTGCAACCTATCGATGCCAACATTCACAAGAATCAAAACCGAACCAACATTAGACTACTCGCTTGCGCTGCTAACGCTTAACTTTGGAAACAAGATTTTTCTCGTTCAATCGAACAAAGAGTAAAACCTAATTATATTGTTCTATTATGCCCCGAGTGTGTAAATTCACAACGTATCGATGCCAACGTTCACAAGAACCAAAACCGGGCCAACATTACACTACATAGTTGCGCCCTAACAAAGATATCTTTTGAAACAAGATTTTTCTCATTCAATCGAACAAAGTGCAAAACCTAATTATATTGTTCTATTATGCCCCGAGAGTGTAAATTCACAACGTATCGATGCCAATGTTCACAAGAACCAAAACCGGGCCAACATTAGACTACTCATTGCGCCTAACAAAGATAACTTTGGAAACAAGATTTTTCTCTTTCAATCGAACAAAGAGTAAAACCTAATTATATTGTTCTATTTTGCCCCGAGAGTGTAAATTTGCAACCTATCGATGCCAACATTCACAAGAATCCAAAACCGAACCAACATTAGACTACTCATATGCGCTAACAGCTTAACTTTGGAAACAGTACTTTTTCTCATTCAATCGAACAAAGAGTAAAACCTCATTATATTGTTCTATTATGCCCCGAGAGTGTAAATTCACAACGTATCAATGCTAACGTTCACACGAACCAAAACCGACCAACATTAAACTAATTAGTTGCGGCCTAACAAAGATAACTTTAGAAACAAGATTTTTTCTTATTCAATCGAACAAAGTGTAAAACCTAATTATATTGTTCTATTATGCCCCGAGAGTGTAAATTTGCAACCTATCGATGCCAACATTCACAAGAATCAAAACCGAACCAACATTAGACTACTCATGCTACGCTTAACTTCTGGAAACAAGATTTTTCCTCATTCAATCGAACAAAGAGTAAAACCTAATTATATTGTTCAATTATGTCCCGAGAGTGTAAATTTGCAACCAATCGATGCCAACATACACAAGAATCAAAACCGAACCAACATTAGACTACTCACTGCTGCTAACGCTTTAACTTTGGAAATAAAGATTTTTTCTCATTCAATCGAACAAAGAGTAAAACCTAATTATTTTGTTCTATTTTTCCCCGAGAGAGTAAATTCGCACCGTATCGTTGCCAATGTTCACAAGAATCAAAACCGACCAACATTAGACTACTCGCTTGCGCCCTAACAAGATATCTTTTGAAACAAGATTTTTCTCATTCAATCGAACAAAGGGCAAAACCTAATTATATTGTTCTATTATGCCCCGAGAGTGTAAATTCACAACGTATCGATGCCAACGTTCACAAGAACCAAAACCAGGCCAACATTAGACTTCACAGTTGCGCCCTAAAAGTATATCTTTTGAAACAGTACTTTTTCTCATTCAATCGAACAAAGTGCAAAACCTAATAATAGTGTTCTATTATGCCCCGAGAGTGTAAATTCACAACGTATCGATGCCAACATTCACAAGAACCAAAACCGGGCCAACATTAGACTACTCAGTTGCGCCCTAACAGCATAACTTTGGAAACAGTACTTTTTCTCTTTCAATCGAACAAAGAGTAAAACCTAATTATATTGTTCTATTATGCCCCGAGAGTGTTAATTTGCAACCTACCGATGCCAACATTCACAAGAATCAAAACCGAACAAACATTAGACTACTCGCTGCTGCTAATGCTTAACTTTGGAAACAAGATTTTTTCTCATTCAGTCGAACAAAGATTAAAACCTAATTATATTGTTCTATTATGCCCCGAGAGTGTAAATTCACAACGTATCGATTCTAACGTTCACACGAACCAAAACCGGACCAACATTAGACTACTAAGTTGCGCAAAAGTATAACTTTAGAAACAGTACTTTTTCTTATTCAATCGAACAAAGTGTAAAACCTAATTATAATGTTCTATTATGCCCCGAGAGTGCAAATTCACAACGTATCGATGCCAACGTTCACAAGAACCAAAACCGGGCCAACATTAGACTACTCAGTTGCGCCCTAACAGTATAACTTTGGAAACAAGATTTTTTCTCTTTCAATCGAAGAAAGAGTAAAACCTAATTATTTTGTTCTATTTTTCCCCGAGAGTAAATTCGCACCGTATCGATGCCGAACGTTCACAAGAACCAAAACCGACCAACATTAGACTACTAAGTTGCGCCTAAAAGTATAACTTTAGAAACAAGATTTTTCTTATTCAATCGAACAAAGTGTAAAACCTAATTATATTATTCTATTATGCCCCGAGAGTGCAAATTCACAACGTATCGATGCCAACGTTAACAAGAACCAAAACCGGGCCAACATGAGACTACTCTTGCGCCTAACAAGATAACTTTGAAAACAGATTTTTCTCTTTCAATCGAAGAAACAGTAAAACCTAATTATTTTGTTCTATTTTTCCCCGAGAGAGTAAATTCGCACCGTATCGTTGCCGACGTTCACAAGAACCAAAGCCGACCAACATTAGACTACTCATTGCACCCTAACAAGATAACTTTGGAAACAATACTTTTTCTCATTCAGTCGAACAAAAATTAAAACCTAATTATATTGTTCTATTATGACCCGAGAGTGTAAATTCACAACGTATCGATGCCAACGTTCACAAGAACCAAAACCGGCCAACATTAGACTACTCGCCCTAACAAAGATAACTTTGGAAACAAGATTTTTCTCTTTCAATCGAACAAAGTGCAAAACCTAATAATAGTGTTCTATTATGCCCCGAGAGTGTAAATTCACAACGTATCGATGCCAACGTTCACAAGATCCAAAACCGGGCCAACATTAGACTACTCAGTTGCGCCCTAACAGCATAACTTTGGAAACAGTACTTTTTCTCTTTCAATCGAACAAAGAGTAAAACCTAATTATATTGTTCTATTATGCCCCGAGAGTGTAAATTTGCAACCTATCGATGCCAACATTCACAAGAATCAAAACCGAACCAACATTAGACTACTCAGTTGCGCGTTAACAGTTTAACTTTGGAAACAGTACTTTTTCTCATTCAGTCGAACAAAGATTAAAACCTAATTATATTGTTCTATTATGCCCCGAGAGTGTAAATTCACAACGTATCGATGCCAACGTTCACAAGAACCAAAACCGGGCCAACATTAGACTACTTAGTTGCGCCCTTACAAGATATCTTTTGAAACAAGATTTTTCTCATTCAATCGAACAACGTGCAAAACCTAATATTATTGTTCTATTATGCCCCGAGAGTGTAAATTCACAACGTATCGATTCCAGCGTTCACAAGAACAATAACCACACCAACATTAGACTACTAAGCTGCGCCCTAACAATATAACTTTGGAAACAAAGACATTTTCTCTTTCAATCGAAGAAAGAGTAAAACCGAAAAATATTGTTCAATTAAGCCTCGAGAGTGTAAATTTGCAACCAATTGATGCCAACGTACACAATAATCAAAACCGAACCAACATTAGACGACTCAATAAGTGCTACACGCTTAACTTTGGAAACAGTACTTTTTCTCATTCAATCGAACAAATAGTAAAACCTAATTATATTATTCTATTATGCCCCGAGAGTGTAAATTCACAACGTATCGATGCTAACGTTCACACGAACCAAAACCGGACCAACATTAGACTACTTAGTTGCGCCTAAAATTATAACTTTAGAAAGATTTTTCTCATTCAATCGAACAAAGAGTAAAACCTAATTATATTGTTCTATTATGCCCCGAGAGTGCAAAGTTGCAACGTATCGATGCCAAGGTTCACAAGAACCAAAACCGGCCAAGATTAGACGACTACTTGCGCCTAAGAGTATAACTTTGGAAACAGTACTTTTTCTCATTCAATCGAAGAAAGAGTAAAACCTAATTATTTTGTTCTATTTTGCCCCGAGAGAGTAAATTCGCACCGTATCGTTGCCGACGTTCACAAGAACCAAAACCGGAGCAACATTAGACTACTCAGTTGCACCCTAACAGTATAACTTTGGAAACAGTACTTTTTCTCATTCAGTCGAACAAAAATTAAAACCTAATTATATTGTTCTATTATGACCCGAGAGTGTAAATTCACAACGTATCGATGCCAACGTTCACAAGAACCAAAACCGGCCAACCTTAGACTACTCACTGCGCCTAACAAGATAACTTTGGAAACAAGATTTTTCTCTTTCAATCGAAGAAAGAGTAAAACCTAATTATATTATTCTATTATGCCCCGAGAGTGTAAATTCGCAACGTATCGATGCCAACGTTCACAAGAACCAAAACTGAACCAACATTAGACTACTCATTGCACCGTAAAAGTATAACTTTAGAAATGATTTTTCTTATTCAATCGAACAAAGTGTAAAACCTAATTATATTGTTCTATTATGCCCCGAGAGTGCAAATTCACAACGTATCGATGCCAACGTTCACAAGAACCAAAACCGGCCAACATTAGACTACTCCTTGCGCCTAACATTATAACTTTGGAAACAAAGATTTTTCTCTTTCAATCGAAGAAAGAGTAAAACCTAATTATTTTGTTCTATTTTTCCCCGAGAGAGTAAATTCGCACCGTATCGTTACCGACGTTCACAAGAACCAAAACCGGACCAACATTAGTCTACACAGTTGCGCCCTAACAGTATAACTTTGGAAACAGTACTTTTTCTCGTTCAGTCGAACAAAAATTAAAACCTAATTATATTGTTCTATTATGCCCCGAGAGTGTAAATTCACAACGTCTCGATGCCAACGTTCACAAGAACCAAAACCGGGCCAACATTAGACTACTCCGTTGCGCCCTAACAGTATAACTTTGGAAACAGTACTTTTTCTCTTTCAATCGAAGAAACAGTAAAACCTAATTATATTGTTCAATTTTGTCCCGAGCGTGTAAATTTGCAACCAATCGATGCCAACATACACAAGAATCAAAACCGAACCAACATTAGACTACTCATGCTGCTACACGCTTAACTTTGGAAACAAGATTTTTCTCATTCAATCGAACAAAGAGTAAAACCTAATTATTTTGTTCTATTTTTCCCCGAGAGAGTAAATTCGCACCGTATCGTTGCCAACGTTCACAAGAACCAAAACCGGACCAACATTAGACTACTCAGTTGCGCCCTAACAGTATAACTTTGGAAACAGTACTTTTTCTCATTCAGTCGAACAAAGATTAAAACCTAATTATATTGTTCTATTATGCCCCGAGAGTGTAAATTCACAACGTATCGATGCTAACGTTCACACGAACCAAAACCGGACCAACATTAGACTACTCAGTTGCGCCCTAACAAAGATATCTTTTGAAACAAGATTTTTCTCATTCAATCGAACAAAGTGCAAAACCTTATTATATTGTTCTATTATGCCCCGAGAGTGTAAAGTCACAACGTATCGATGCCAACGTTCACAAGAACCAAAACCGGGCCAACATTAGACTTCACAATTGCGCCCTAACAGTATATCTTTTGAAACAGTACTTTTTCTTATTCAATCGAACAAAGTGCAAAACCTAATTATATTGTTCTATTATGCCCCGAGAGTGTAAATTCACAACATATCGATGCCAATGTTCACAAGAACCAAAACCGGGCCAACATTAGACTACTCGCTTGCGCCCTAACAAGATAACTTTGGAAACAGTAATTTTTCTCTTTCAATCGAACAAAGAGTAAAACCTAATTATATTGTTCTATTTTGCCCCGAGAGTGTAAATTTGCAACCTATCGATGCCAACATTCACAAGAATCAAAACCGAACCAACATTAGACTACTCAGTTGCGCGTTAACAGTTTAACTTTGGAAACAAGATTTTTCTCATTAAATCGAACAAAGAGTAAAACCTCATTATATTGTTCTATTATGCCCCGAGAGTGTAAATTCACAACGTATCAATGCTAACGTTCACACGAACCAAAACCGACCAACATTAGACTACCCATTGCGCCTAACAAGATAACTTTAGAAACAAGATTTTTCTTATTCAATCGAACAAAGTGTAAAACCTAATTATATTGTTCTATTATGCCCCGAGAGTGTAAATTTGCAACCTATCGATGCCAACATTCACAAGAATCAAAACCGAACCAACATTAGACTACTCTGCTGCTAATGCTTAACTTTGGAAACAAAGATTTTTCCTCATTCAATCGAACAAAGAGTAAAACCTAATTATATTGTTCTATTATGCCCCGAGAGTGTAAATTCACAACGTATCGATGCCAACGTTCACAAGAACCAAAACCGGCCAACATTACACTACATAGTTGCGCCCTAACAGTATATCTTTGGAAAAAGCATTTTTCTCATTCAATCGAACAAAGTGCAAAACCTAATTATATTGTTCTATTATGCCCCGAGAGTGTAAATTCACAACGTATCGATGCCAATGTTCACAAGAACCAAAACCGGCCAACATTAGACTACTCGCTTGCGCCTAACAAAGATAACTTTGGAGACAAGATTTTTCTCTTTCAATCGAACAAAGTGTAAAACCTAATTATATTGTTCTATTATGCCCCGAGAGTGTAAATTTGCAACCTATCGATGCCAACATTCACAAGAATCAAAACCGAACCAACATTAGACTACTCACTTGGTGCTGCTAACAAGATTTCTTTTCTCATTCAATCGAAAAAAGTGCATATCCTAATTATATTGTTCTATTATGCCCCGAGTGTGTAAATTCACAACGTATCGATGCCAACGTTCACAAGAACCAAAACCGGCCAACATTACACTACATAGTTGCGCCTAACAAGATATCTTTTGAAACAAGATTTTTTCTCATTCAATCGAACAAAGTGCAAAACCTAATTATATTGTTCTATTATGCCCCGAGAGTGTAAATTCACAACGTATCGATGCCAATGTTCACAAGAACCAAAACCGGGCCAACATTAGACTACTCTTGCGCCCTAACAAAGATAACTTTGGAAACAAGATTTTTCTCTTTCAATCGAACAAAGAGTAAAACCTAATTATATTGTTCTATTTTGCCCCGAGAGTGTAAATTTGCAACCTATCGATGCCAACATTCACAAGAATCAAAACCGAACCAACATTAGACTACGCTGCTAACGCTTAACTTTGGAAACAGTACTTTTTCTCATTCAATCGAACAAAGAGTAAAACCTCATTATATTGTTCTATTATGCCCCGAGAGTGTAAATTCACAACGTATCAATGCTAACGTTCACACGAACCAAAACCGGACCAACATTAGACTACTCAGTTGCGCCCTAACAAAGATAACTTTAGAAACAAAGATTTTTCTCATTCAATCGAACAAAGTGTAAAACATAATTCTATTGTTCTATTACGCCCCGAGAGTGTAAATTTGCAACGTATCGATGCCAACGTTTACATGAACCAAAACCGGACCAACATTAACTACTCGCTATCGCTTAACTTCTAAACAAAAGATTTTTCCTCATTCACTCGAACAAAGAGTAAAACCTAATTATATTGTTCAATTATGTCCCGAGAGTGTAAATTTGCAACCAATCGATGCCAACATACACAAGAATCAAAACCGAACCAACATTAGACTACTCGCTGCTGCTAATGCTTTAACTTTGGAAACAAGATTTTTCTCATTCAATCGAAGAAAGAGTAAAGCCTAATTATTTTGTTCTATTTTTCCCCGAGAGAGTAAATTCGCACCGTATCGTTGCCAACGTTCACAAGAACCAAAACCGGACCAACATTAGACTACTCATTGCGCCCTAACAAGATATCTTTTGAAACAAGATTTTTCTCATTCAATCGAACAAAGAGAAAAACCTAATTATATTGTTTTATTATGCCCCGAGAGTGTAAATTCACAACGTATCGATGCCAACGTTCACAAGAACCAAAACCGGGCCAACATTAGACTTCACAATTGCGCCTAAAAGTATATCTTTTGAAACAAAGATTTTTCTCATTCAATCGAACAAAGTGCAAAACCTAATAATAGTGTTCTATTATGCCCCGAGAGTGTAAATTTGCTACGTATCGATGCCAACATTCACAAGAACTAAGACCGGCCAACATTAGCTTGCGCCTAACAAAGATAACTTTGGAAAGATTTTTCTCTTTCAATCGAACAAAGAGTAAAACCTAATTATATTGTTCTATTATGCCCCGAGAGTGTTAATTTGCAACCTACCGATGCCAACATTCACAAGAATCAAAACCGAACAAACATTAGACTACTCAGTGCGCTAACAGTTTAACTTTGGAAACAAGATTTTTCTCATTCAATCGAACAAAGATTAAAACCTAATTATATTGTTCTATTATGCCCCGAGAGTGTAAATTCACAACGTATCGATTCTAACGTTCACACGAACCAAAACCGACCAACATTAGACTACTAAGTTGCGCCCTAAAAGTATAACTTTAGAAAGATTTTTCTTATTCAATCGAACAAAGTGTAAAACCTAATTATATTGTTCTATTATGCCCCGAGAGTGTAAATTCACAACGTATCGATGCCAACGTTCACAAGAACCAAAACCGGGCCAACATTAGACTACTACTTGCGCCTAACAAAGATAACTTTGGAAACAAGATTTTTCTCTTACAATCGAAGAAAGAGTAAAACCTAATTATATTGTTCTATTTTTCCCCGAGAGAGTAAATTCGCACCGTATCGTTGCCGACGTTCACAAGAACCAAAGCCGGACCAACATTAGACTACTAAGTTGCGCCCTAAAAGTATAACTTTAGAAACAGTACTTTTTCTTATTCAATCGAACAAAGTGTAAAACCTAATTATATTATTCTATTATGCCCCGAGAGTGCAAATTCACAACGTATCGATGCCAACGTTCACAAGAACCAAAACCGGGCCAACATTAGACTACTCAGTTGCGCCTAACAAAGATAACTTTGAAAACAAGATTTTTCTCTTTCAATCGAAGAAAGAGTAAAACCTAATTATTTTGTTCTATTTTTCCCCGAGAGAGTAAATTCGCACCGTATCGTTACCGACGTTCACAAGAACCAAAGCCGACCAACATTAGACTACTCATTGCACCCTAACAAGATAACTTTGGAAACAAGATTTTTCTCATTCAATAACAAAAATTAAAACCTAATTATATTGTTCTATTATGACCCGAGAGTGTAAATTCACAACGTATCGATGCCAACGTTCACAAGAACCAAAACCGGCCAACATTAGACTACTCGCTTGCGCCTAACAAAGATAACTTTGGAAACAGTACGTTTTCTCTTTCAATCGAACAAAGTGCAAAACCTAATAATAGTGTTCTATTATGCCCCGAGAGTGTAAATTCACAACGTATCGATGCCAACGTTCACAAGAACCAAAACCCGGCCAACATTAGACTACTCAGTTGCGCCCTAACAGCATAACTTTGGAAACAGTACTTTTTCTCTTTCAATCGAACAAAAGTAAAACCTAATTATATTGTTCTATTATGCCCCGAGAGTTTTAATTTGCAACCTACCGATGCCAACATTCACAAGAATCAAAACCGAACCAACATTAGACTACTCGCTGCTGCTAACGCTTAACTTTGGAAACAAGATTTTTCTCATTCAGTCGAACAAAGATTAAAACCTAATTATATTGTTCTATTATGCCGCGAGAGTGTAAATTCACAACGTATCGATGCCAACGTTCACAAGAACGAAAACCGGGCCAACATTAGACTTCGCAGTTGCGCCCTAACAGTATATCTTTTGAAACAGTACTTTTTCTCATTCAATCGAACAAAGTGCAAAACCTAATTATATTGTTCTATTATGCCCCGAGAGTGTAAATTCACAACGTATCGATGCCAACGTTCACAAGAACCAAAACCGGGCCAACATTAGACTACTCAGTTGCGCCCTAACAGTATAACTTTGGAAACAGTACATTTTCTCTTTCAATCGAAGAAAGAGTAAAACCTAATTATATTGTTCAATTATGCCCCGAGAGTGTAAATTTGCAACCAATTGATGCCAACGTACACAAGAATCAAAACCGAACCAACATTAGACTACTCATGCTGCTAACAGCTTTAACTTTGGAAACAAAGATTTTTCTCATTCAATCGAACAAAGAGTAAAACCTAATTATATTGTTCTATTATGCCCCGAGAGTGTAAATTCACAACGTATCGATGCTAACGTTCACACGAACCAAAACCGGACCAACATTAGACTACTCAGTTGCGCCCTAAAATTATAACTTTAGAAACAAGATTTTTCTTATTCAATCGAACAAAGGGTAAAACCTAATTATATTGTTCTATTATGCCCCGAGAGTGCAAATTCACAACGTATCGATGCCAACGTTCACAAGAACCAAAACCGGGCCAAGATTAGACGACTCAGTTGCGCCCCAAGAGTATAACTTTGGAAACAGTACTTTTTCTCTTTTAATCGAAGAAAGAGTAAAACCTAATTATTTTGTTCTATTTTTCCCCGAGAGAGTAAATTCGCACCGTATCGTTGCCGACGTTCACAAGAACCAAAACCAGAGCAACATTAGACTACTCAGTTGCGCCCTAACAGTATAACTTTAGAAACAAGATTTTTCTCATTCAATCGAACAAAAATTAAAACCTAATTATATTGTTCTATTATGACCCGAGAGTGTAAATTCACAACGTATCGATGCCAACGTTCACAAGAACCAAAACCGGCCAACCTTAGACTACTCTTGCGCCTAACAAAGATAACTTTGGAAACAGATTTTTCTCTTTCAATCGAAGAAAGAGTAAAACCTAATTATATTATTATATTATGCCCCGAGAGTGTAAATTCGCAACGTATCGATGCCAACGTTCACACGAACCAAAACCGAACCAACATTAGACTACTCAACTTGCACCGTAAAAGTATAACTTTAGAAACAAGATTTTTCTTATTCAATCGAACAAAGTGTAAAACCTAATTATATTGTTCTATTATGCCCCGAGAGTGTAAATTCACAACGTATCGATGCCAACGTTCACAAGAACCAAAACCGGGCCAACATTAGACTACTCAGTTGCGCCCTAACAGTATAACTCTGGAAACAGTACATTTTCTCTTTCAATCGAAGAAAGAGTAAAACCTAATTATTTTGTTCTATTTTTCCCCGAGAGAGTAAATTCGCACCGTATCGTTACCGACGTTCACAAGAACCAAAACCGGACCAACATTAGTCTACACAGTTGCGCCCTAACAGTATAACTTTGGAAACAGTACTTTTTCTCGTTCAGCCGAACAAAAATTAAAACCTAATTATATTGTTCTATTATGCCCCGAGAGTGTAAATTCACAACGTCTCGATGCCAACGTTCACAAGAACCAAAACCGGGCCAACATTAGACTACCTGCTCCGCCTAACAAAGATAACTTTGGAAACAAGATTTTTCTCTTTCAATCGAAGAAACAGTAAAACCTAATTATATTGTTCAATTTTGTCCCGAGCGTGTAAATTTGCAACCAATCGATGCCAACATACACAAGAATCAAAACCGAACCAACATTAGACTACTCATGCTGCTAATGCTTAACTTTGGAAACAAAGATTTTTTTTCTCATTCAATCGAACAAAGAGTAAAACCTAATTATTTTGTTCTATTTTTCCCCGAGAGAGTAAATTCGCACCGTATCGTTGCCAACGTTCACAAGAACCAAAACCGGACCAACATTAGACTACTCGCTTGCGCCTAACAAAGATAACTTTGGAAATAGTACTTTTTCTCATTCAAACAAAGATTAAAACCTAATTATATTGTTCTATTATGCCCCGAGAGTGTAAATTCACAACGTATCGATGCTAACGTTCACACGAACCAAAACCGACCAACATTAGACTACTCAGTTGCGCCCTAACAGTATATCTTTTGAAACAGTACTTTTTCTCATTCAATCGAACAAAGTGCAAAACCTTATTATATTGTTCTATTATGCCCCGAGAGTGTAAAGTCACAACGTATCGATGCCAACGTTCACAAGAACCAAAACCGGACCAACATTAGACTTCACAATTGCGCCTAACAAGATATCTTTTGAAACAAGATTTTTTCTTATTCAATCGAACAAAGTGCAAAACCTAATTATATTGTTCTATTATGCCCCGAGAGTGTAAATTCACAACGTATCGATGCCAATGTTCACAAGAACCAAAACCGCCAACATTAGACTACTCAACTTGCGCCTAACAAGATAACTTTGGAAACAAGATTTTTCTCTTTCAATCGAACAAAGAGTAAAACCTAATTATATTGTTCTATTTTGCCCCGAGTGTGTAAATTTGCAACCTATCGATGCCAACATTCACAAGAATCAAAACCGAACCAACATTAGACTACTCACTGCTGCTAATGCTTTAACTTTGGAAACAAGATTTTTCTCATTAAATCGAACAAAGAGTAAAACCTCATTATATTGTTCTATTATGCCCCGAGAGTGTAAATTCACAACGTATCAATGCTAACGTTCACACGAACCAAAACCGGACCAACATTAGACTACTTGCGCCTAACAAAGATAACTTTAGAAACAAGATTTTTCTTATTCAATCGAACAAAGTGTAAAACCTAATTATATTGTTCTATTATGCCCCGAGAGTGTAAATTTGCAACCTATCGATGCCAACATTCACAAGAATCAAAACCGAACCAACATTAGACTACTCAGTTGCGCGTTAACAGTTTAACTTTGGAAACAGTACTTTTTCTCATTCAATCGAACAAAGAGTAAAACCTAATTATATTGTTCTATTATGCCCCGAGAGTGTAAATTCACAACGTATCGATGCCAACGTTCACAAGAACCAAAACCGGGCCAACATTACACTACTTAGTTGCGACCTAACAGTATATCTTTTGAAACAAGATTTTTTCTCATTCAATCGAACAAAGTGCAAAACCTAATTATATTGTTCTATTATGCCCCGAGAGTGTAAATTCACAACGTATCGATGCCAATGTTCACAAGAACCAAAACCGGCCAACATTAGACTACTCGCTTGCGCCCTAACAAGATAACTTTGGAGACAAGATTTTTCTTATTCAATCGAACAAAGTGTAAAACCTAATTATATTGTTCTATTATGCCCCGAGAGTGTAAATTTGCAACCTATCGATGCCAACATTCACAAGAATCAAAACCGAACCAACATTAGACTACTCACTATGCTGCTAACGCTTTAACTTTGGAAACAAGATTTTTCCTCATTCAATCTGAACAAAGAGTAAAACCTAATTATATTGTTCTATTATGCCCCGAGAGTGTAAATTCACAACGTATCGATGCCAACGTTCACAAGAACCAAAACCGGGCCAACATTACACTACATAGTTGCGCCCTAACAGTATATCTTTTGAAACAAGATTTTTCTCATTCAATCGAACAAAGTGCAAAACCTAATTATATTGTTCTATTATGCCCCGAGAGTGTAAATTCACAACGTATCGATGCCAATGTTCACAAGAACCAAAACCGGGCCAACATTAGACTACTCAGTTGCGCCCTAACAGTATAACTTTGGAAACAGTACTTTTTCTCATTCAATCGAACAAAGAGTAAAACCTAATTATATTGTTCTATTATGCCCCGAGAGTGTAAATTTGCAACCTATCGATGCCAACATTCACAAGAATCAAAACCGAACCAACATTAGACTACTCAGTTGCGCGTTAACAGTTTAATTTGGAAACAGTACTTTTTCTCATTCAATCGAACAAAGAGTAAAACCTCATTATATTGTTCTATTATGCCCCGAGAGTGTAAATTCACAACGTATCAATGCTAACGTTCACACGAACCAAAACCGGACCAACATTAGACTACTTGCGCCTAACAAAGATAACTTTAGAAACAAGATTTTTCTCATTCAATCGAACAAAGTGTAAAACCTAATTATATTGTTCTATTATGCCCCGAGAGTGTAAATTTGCAACCTATCGATGCCAACATTCACAAGAATCAAAACCGAACCAACATTAGACTACTCGTTGCTATCAGCTTAACTTCTAAACAAGATTTTTCCTCATTCAATCGAACAAAGAGTAAAACCTAATTATATTGTTCAATTATGCCCCGAGAGTGTAAATTTGCAACCAATCGATGCCAACATACACAAGAATCAAAACCGAACCAACATTAGACTACCCAGATGCACGTTAACAGTTTAACTTTGGAAACAGTACTTTTTCTCATTCAATCGAACAAAGAGTAAAACCTAATTATTTTGTTCTATTTTTCCCCGAGAGAGTAAATTCGCACCGTATCGTTGCCAACGTTCACAAGAACCAAAACCGACCAACATTAGACCTAACAAGATATCTTTTGAAACGATTTCTTTCTCATTCAATCGAACAAAGTGCAAAACCTAATTATATTGTTCTATTATGCCCCGAGAGTGTAAATTCACAACGTATCGATGCCAACGTTCACAAGAATCAAAACCAAAGCCAACATTAGACTTCACAAATTGCGCCCTAAAAGTATATCTTTTGAAACAGTACTTTTTCTCATTCAATCGAACAAAGTGCAAAACCTAATAATAGTGTTCTATTATGCCCCGAGAGTGTAAATTCACAACGTATCGATGCCAACATTCACAAGAACCAAAACCGGCCAACATTAGACTACTCATTGCGCCTAACAAAGATAACTTTAGAAACAGTACTTTTTCTCTTTCAATCGAACAAAGAGTAAAACCTAATTATATTGTTCTATTATGCCCCGAGAGTGTTAATTTGCAACCTACCGATGCCAACATTCACAAGAATCAAAACCGAACAAACATTAGACTACTCGCTGCTAAGCTTAACTTTGGAAACAAGATTTTTTCTCATTCAGTCGAACAAAGATTAAAACCTAATTATATTGTTCTATTATGCCCCGAGAGTGTAAATTCACAACGTATCGATTCTAACGTTCACACGAACCAAAACCGGACCAACATTAGACTACTAAGTTGCGCCCTAAAAGTATAACTTTAGAAACAGTACTTTTTCTTATTCAATCGAACAAAGTGTAAAACCTAATTATAATGTTCTATTATGCCCCGAGAGTGTATATTCGCAACGTATCCATGCCAACGTTCACAAGAACCAAAACCGGCCAACATTAGACTACTCGCTTGCGCCTAACAAAGATAACTTTGAAACAAGATTTTTCTCTTTCAATCGAAGAAAGAGTAAAACCTAATTATTTTGTTCTATTTTTCCCCGAGAGAGTAAATTCGCACCGTATCGTTGCCGACGTTCACAAGAACCAAAGCCGACCAACATTAGACTACTCTTGCACCCTAACAAAGATAACTTTGGAAACAAGATTTTTCTCATTCAATCGAACAAAAATTAAAACCTAATTATATTGTTCTATTATGACCCGAGAGTGTAAATTCACAACGTATCGATGCCAACGTTCACAAGAACCAAAACCGGGCCAACATTAGACTACTCTTGCGCCTAACAAAGATAACTTTGGAAACAAAGACGTTTTCTCTATCAATCGAACAAAGTGCAAAACCTAATAATAGTGTTCTATTATGCCCCGAGAGTGTAAATTCACAACGTATCGATGCCAACGTTCACAAGAACCAAAACCGGGCCAACATTAGACTACTCAGTTGCGCCCTAACAGTATAACTTTGGAAACAGTACTTTTTCTCTATCAATCGAACAAAGAGTAAACCTAATTATATTGTTCTATTATGCCCCGAGAGTTTTAATTTGCAACCTACCGATGCCAACATTCACAAGAATCAAAACCGAACCAACATTAGACTACTCATGCTGCTAACGCTTAACTTTGGAAACAAGATTTTTTCTCATTCAATCGAACAAAGATTAAAACCTAATTATATTGTTCTATTATGCCGCGAGAGTGTAAATTCACAACGTATCGATGCCAACGTTCACAAGAACCAAAACCGGCCAACATTAGACTTCGCAGCTTGCGCCTAACAAGATATCTTTTGAAACAGTACTTTTTCTCATTCAATCGAACAACGTGCAAAACCTAATATTATTGTTCTATTATGCCCCGAGAGTGTAAATTCACAACGTATCGATGTCAACGTTCACAAGAACCAAAACCGGGCCAACATTAGACTACTCAGTTGCGCCCTAACAGTATATAACTTTGGAAACAACACATTTTCTCTTTCACGCGAAGAAAGAGAAAAACATAATTATATTGTTCAATTATGCCCGAGAGTGTAAATTTGCAACCAATTGATGCCAACGTACACAAGAATCAAAACCGAACCAACATTAGACTACTGCTGCTAACGCTTAACTTTGGAAACAAAGATTTTTCTCATTCAATCGAACAAAGAGTAAAACCTAATTATATTATTCTATTATGCCCCGAGAGTGTAAATTCACAACGTATCGATGCTAACGTTCACACGAACCAAAACCGGACCAACATTAGACTACTCTTGCGCCTAAAATTATAACTTTAGAAACAAGATTTTTCTTAATCAATCGAACAAAGTGTAAAACCTAATTATATTGTTCTATTATGCCCCGAGAGTGCAAATTCACAACGTATCGATGCCAACGTTCACAAGAACCAAAACCGGGCCAACATTAGACGACTCAGTTGCGCCCTAAGAGTATAACTTTGGAAACAGTACTTTTTCTCTTTTAATCGAAGAAAGAGTAAAACCTAATTATTTTGTTCTATTTTTCCCCGAGAGAGTAAATTCGCACCGTATCGATGCCGACGTTCACAAGAACCAAAACCGGACCAACATTAGACTACTCAGTTGCGCCCTAACAGTATAACTTTGGAAACAGTACTTTTTCTCATTCAGTCGAACAAAAATTAAAACCTAATTATATTGTTCTATTATGACCCGAGAGTGTAAATTCACAACGTATCGATGCCAACGTTCACAAGAACCAAATCCGGGCCAACCTTAGACTACTCATTGCGCCCTAACAAAGATAACTTTGGAAACAAGATTTTTCTCTTTCAATCGAAGAAAGAGTAAAACCTAATTATATTATTATATTATGCCCTGAGAGTGTAAATTCGCAACGTATCGATGCCAACGTTCACACGAACCAAAACCGAACCAACATTAGACTACTCAGTTGCATCGTAAAAGTATAACTTTAGAAACAGTACTTTTTCTTATTCAATCGAACAAAGTGTAAAACCTAATTATATTGTTCTATTATGCCCCGAGAGTGCAAATTCACAACGTATCGATGCCAACGTTCACAAGAACCAAAACCGGGCCAACATTAGACTACTCAGTTGCGCCCTAACATTATAACTTTGGAAACAGTACTTTTTCTCTTTCAATCGAAGAAAGAGTAAAACCTAATTATTTTGTTCTATTTTTCCCCGAGAGAGTAAATTCGCACCGTATCGTTACCGACGTTCACAAGAACCAAAACCGACCAACATTAAACTTGCGCCTAACAAGATAACATTGGAAACAAGATTTTTCTCGTTCAAATTAACAAAGATTAAAACCTAATTATTTTGTTCTATTATGCCCCGAGAGTGTAAATTTGCAACGTCTCGATGCCAACGTTCACAAGAACCAAAACCGAACCAACATTAGACTACTCTCTACTCCGCCTAACAAAGATAACTTTGGAAACAAGATTTTTCTCTTTCAATCGAAGAAACAGTAAAACCTAATTATATTGTTCAATTTTGTCCCGAGCGTGTAAATTTGCAACCAATCGATGCCAACATACACAAGAATCAAAACCGAACCAACATTAGACTACTCAGCTGCGCTAATGCTTAACTTTGGAAACAGTACTTTTTCTCATTCAATCGAACAAAGAGTAAAACCTAATTATTTTGTTCTATTTTTCCCCGAGAGAGTAAATTCGCACCGTATCGTTGCCAACGTTCACAAGAACCAAAACCGGACCAACATTAGACTACTGCTTGCGCCTAACAAGATAACTTTCGAAATAGTACTTTTTCTCATTTAATCGAACATAGAGTAAAAAATAATTATATTGTTCTATTACGCCCCGAGAGTGTAAAGTTGCAACGTATCGATGCCAACGTTCACACGAACCAAAACCGGACCAACATTAGACTACTCAGTTGTGCCCAACAAAGATATCTTTTGAAACAAGATTTTTCTCATTCAATCGAACAAAGTGCAAAACCTAATTATATTGTTCTATTATGCCCCGAGAGTGTAAATTCACAACGTATCGATGCCAACGTTCACAAGAACCAAAACCGGACCAACATTAGACTTCACAATTGCGCCCTAACAGTATATCTTTTGAAACAGTACTTTTTCTTATTCAATCGAACAAAGTGCAAAACCTAATTATATTGTTCTATTATGCCCCGAGAGTGTAAATTCACAACGTATCGATGCCAAAGTTCACAAGAACCAAAACCGGGCCAACATTAGACTACTCAGTTGCGCCCTAACAGTATAACTTTGGAAACAGTACTTTTTCTCTTTCAATCGAACAAAGAGTAAAACCTAATTATATTGTTCTATTTTGCCCCGAGAGTGTAAATTTGCAACCTATCGATGCCAACATTCACAAGAATCAAAACCGAACCAACATTAGACTACTCGATGCTGCTAACTTAACTTTGGAAACAAAGATTTTTCTCATTCAATCGAACAAAGAGTAAAACCTCATTATATTGTTCTATTATGCCCCGAGAGTGTAAATTCACAACGTATCAATGCTAACGTTCACAAGGACCAAAACCGGACCAACATTAGACTACCCTTGCGCCTAACAAGATAACTTTAGAAACAGTACTTTTTCTTATTCAATCGAACAAAGTGTAAAACCTAATTATATTGTTCTATTATGCCCCGAGAGTGTAAATTTGCAACCTATCGATGCCAACATTCACAAGAATCAAAACCGAACCAACATTAGACTACTCCCATGCTGCTAACGCTTTAACTTTGGAAACAGTACTTTTTCTCATTCAATCGAACAAAGAGTAAAACCTCATTATATTGTTCTATTATGCCCCGAGAGTGTAAATTCACAACGTATCAATGCTAACGTTCACACGAACCAAAACCGTACCAACATTAGACTACACAGTTGCGCCCTAACAGTATAACTTTAGAAACAGTACTTTTTCTTATTCAATCGAACAAAGTGTAAAACCTAATTATATTGTTCTATTATGCCCCGAGAGTGTAAATTTGCAACCTATAGATGCCAACATTCACAAGAATCAAAACCGAACCAACATTAGACTACTCGCTGCTAATGCTTAACTTTGGAAACAGTATTTTTCCTCATTCAATCGAACAAAGAGTAAAACCTAATTATATTGTTCTATTATGCCCCGAGAGTGTAAATTCACAACGTATCGATGCCAACGTTCACAAGAACCAAAACCGGGCCAACATTACACTACATAGTTGCGCCCTAACAGTATATCTTTTGAAACAGTAATTTTTCCTCATTCAATCGAACAAAGAGTAAAACCTAATTATTTTGTTCTATTATGCCCGAGAGTGTAAATTCACAACGTATCGATGCCAATGTTCACAAGAACCAAAACCGGGCCAACATTAGACTACTCGCTTGCGCCTAACAAAGATAACTTTGGAGACAAGATTTTTCTTATTCAATCGAACAAAGTGTAAAACCTAATTATATTGTTCTATTATGCCCCGAGAGTGTAAATTTGCAACCTATCGATGCCAACATTCACAAGAATCAAAACCGAACCAACATTAGACTACTCATGCTGCTAACAGCTTAACTTTGGAAACAAGATTTTTCCTCATTCAATCGAACAAAGAGTAAAACCTAATTATATTGTTCTATTATGCCCCGAGAGTGTAAATTCACAACGTATCGATGCCAACGTTCACAAGAACCAAAACCGGGCCAACATTACACTACATAGTTGCGCCCTAACAGTATATCTTTTGAAACAGCATTTTTCTCATTCAATCGAACAAAGTGCAAAACCTAATTATATTGTTCTATTATGCCCCGAGAGTGTAAATTCACAACGTATCGATGCCAATGTTCACAAGAACCAAAACCGGGCCAACATTAGACTACTCAGTTGCGCCCTAACAGTATAACTTTGGAAACAGTACTTTTTCTCATTCAATCGAACAAAGAGTACAACCTAATTATATTGTTCTATTTTGCCCCGAGAGTGTAAATTTGCAACCTATCGATGCCAACATTCACAAGAATCAAAACCGAACCAACATTAGACTACTGCTGCTAACAGCTTAACTTTGGAAACAAAGATTTTTCTCATTCAATCGAACAAAGAGTAAAACCTCATTATATTGTTCTATTATGCCCCGAGAGTGTAAATTCACAACGTATCAATGCTAACGTTCACACGAACCAAAACCGGACCAACATTAGACTACTCAGTTGCGCCCTAAAAGTATAACTTTAGAAACAAGATTTTTCTTATTCAATCGAACAAAGTGTAAAACCTAATTATATTGTTCTATTATGCCCCGAGAGTGTAAATTTGCAACCTATCGATGCCAACATTCACAAGAATCAAAACCGAACCAACATTAGACTACTCGCTTATACACGCTTAACTTCTAAACAAGATTTTTCCTCATTCAATCGAACAAAGAGTAAAACCTAATTATATTGTTCAATTATGTCCCGAGAGTGTAAATTTGCAACCAATCGATGCCAACATACACAAGAATCAAAACCGAACCAACATTAGACTACTCAATGCTGCTATCGCTTTAACTTTGGAAACAAGATTTTTCTCATTCAATCGAACAAAGAGTAAAACCTAATTATTTTGTTCTATTTTTCCCCGAGAGAGTAAATTCGCACCGTATCGTTGCCAACGTTCACAAGAACCAAAACCGGACCAACATTAGACTACTCAGTTGCGCCCTAACAGTATATCTTTTGAAACAGTATTTTCTCTCATTCAATCGAACAAAGTGCAAAACCTAATTATATTGTTCTATTATGCCCCGAGAGTGTAAATTCACAACGTATCGATGCCAACGTTCACAAGAACCAAAACCGGGCCAACATTAGACTTCACAGTTGCGCCCTAAAAGTATATCTTTTGAAACAAAGATTTTTCTCATTCAATCGAACAAAGTGCAAAACCTAATAATAGTGTTCTATTATGCCCCGAGAGTGTAAATTCACAACGTATCGATGCCAACATTCACAAGAACCAAAACCGGGCCAACATTAGACTACTGCTGCCTAACAAAGATAACTTTGGAAACAAGATTTTTCTCTTTCAATCGAACAAAGAGTAAAACCTAATTATATTGTTCTATTATGCCCCGAGAGTGTTAATTTGCAACCTACCGATGCCAACATTCACAAGAATCAAAACCGAACAAACATTAGACTACTCAGTTGCGCGTTAACAGTTTAACTTTGGAAACAGTACTTTTTCTCATTCAATCGAACAAAGATTAAAACCTAATTATATTGTTCTATTATGCCCCGAGAGTGTAAATTCACAACGTATCGATTCTAACGTTCACACGAACCAAAACCGGACCAACATTAGACTACTAAGTTGCGCCCTAATGGTATAACTTTAGAAACAGTACTTTTTCTTATTCAATCGAACAAAGTGTAAAACCTAATTATATTGTTCTATTATGCCCCGAGAGTGCAAATTCACAACGTATCGATGCCAACGTTCACAAGAACCAAAACCGGGCCAACATTAGACGACTCGGCGCCCTAACAAGATAACTTTGGAAACGATTTTTCTCTTTCAATCGAAGAAAGAGTAAAACCTAATTATTTTGTTCTATTTTTCCCCGAGAGAGTAAATTCGCACCGTATCGTTGCCGACGTTCACAAGAACCAAAGCCGGACCAACATTAGACTACTAAGTTGCGCCCTAAAAGTATAACTTTAGAAACAGTACTTTTTCTTATTCAATCGAACAAAGTGTAAAACCTAATTATATTGTTCTATTATGCCCCGAGAGTGCAAATTCACAACGTATCGATGCCAACGTTCACAAGAACCAAAACCGGGCCAACATTAGACTACTCAGTTGCGCCCTAACAGTATAACTTTGAAAACAGTACTTTTTCTCTTTCAATCGAAGAAAGAGTAAAACCTAATTATTTTGTTCTATTTTTCCCCGAGAGAGTAAATTCGCACCGTATCGTTGCCGACGTTCACAAGAACCAAAGCCGACCAACTTTAGACTACTCAGTTGCGCCCTAACAGTATAACTTTGGAAACAGTACTTTTTCTCATTCAATCGAACAAAGATGAAAACCTAATTATATTGTTCTATTATGACCCGAGAGTGTAAATTCACAACGTATCGATGCCAACGTTCACAAGAACCAAAACCGAGCCAACATTAGACTACTCGATTGCGCCTAACAAGATAACTTTGGAAACGACGTTTTCTCTTTCAATCGAACAAAGTGCAAAACCTAATAATAGTGTTCTATTATGCCCCGAGAGTGTAAATTCACAACGTATCGATGCCAACGTTCACAAGAACCAAAACCGGGCGAACATTAGACTACTCAGTTGCGCCCTAACAGCATAACTTTGGAAACAGTACTTTTTCTCTTTCAATCGAACAAAGAGTAAAACCTAATTATATTGTTCTATTATGCCTCGAGAGTTTTAATTTGCAACCTACCGATGCCAACATTCACAAGAATCAAAACCGAACCAACATTAGACTACTCAGTTGCGCGTTAACAGTTTAACTTTGGAAACAGTACTTTTTCTCATTCAATCGAACAAAAATTAAAACCTAAGTATATTGTTCTATTATGACCCGAGAGTGTAAATTCACAACGTATCGATGCCAACGTTCACAAGAACCAAAACCGGGCCAACCTTAGACTACTCAGTTGCGCCCTAACAGTATAACTTTGGAAACAGTACTTTTTCTCTTTCAATCGAAGAAAGAGTAAAACCTAATTATATTGTTATATTATGCCCCGAGAGTGTAAATTCGCAACGTATCGATGCCAACGTTCACACGAACCAAAACCGGACCAACATTAGACTACTCAGTTGCACCGTAAAAGTATAACTTTAGAAACAAGACTTTTTCTTATTCAATCGAACAAAGTGTAAAACCTAATTATATTGTTCTATTATGCCCCGAGAGTGCAAATTCACACGTATCGATGCCAACGTTCACAAGAACCAAAACCGGGCCAACATTAGACTACTCGGTTGCGCCTAACGATAACTTTGGAAACAGTACTTTTTCTCTTTCAATCGAACAAAGAGTAAAACCTAATTATTTTGTTCTATTTTTCCCCGAGAGAGTAAATTCGCACCGTATCGTTACCGACGTTCACAAGAACCAAAACCGGACCAACATTAGTCGACACAGTTGCGCCCTAACAGTATAACTTTGGAAACAGTACTTTTTCTCGTTCAGTCGAACAAAAATTAAAACCTAATTATATTGTTCAATTATGTCCCGAGAGTGTAAATTTGCAACCAATCGATGCCAACATACACAAGAATCAAAACCGAACCAACATTAGACTACTCAGTTGCGCGTTAACAGTTTAACTTTGGAAACAGTACTTTTTCTCATTCAATCGAACAAAGAGTAAAACCTAATTATTTTGTTCTATTTTTCCCCGAGAGCGTAAATTCGCACCGTATCGTTGCCAACGTTCACAAGAACCAAAACCGGACCAACATTAGACTACTCAGTTGCGCCCTAACAGTATAACTTTGGAAATAGTACTTTTTCTCATTCAGTCGAACAAAGATTAAAACCGAATTATATTGTTCTATTATGCCCCGAGAGTGTAAATTCACAACGTATCGATGCTAACGTTCACACGAACCAAAACCGACCAACATTAGACTACTCGGCCGACGGTATATCTTTTGAAACAAGATTTTTCTCATTCAATCGAATAAAGAGCAAAACCTAATTATATTGTTCTATTATGCCCCGAGAGTGTAAATTCACAACGTATCGATGCCAACATTCACAAGAACCAAAACCGGGCCAACATTAGACTACTCAGTTGCGCCCTAACAGCATAACTTTGGAAACAGTACTTTTTCTCTTTCAATCGAACAAAGAGTAAAACCTAATTATATTGTTCTATTATGCCCCGAGAGTGTTAATTTGCAACCTACCGATGCCAACATTCACAAGAATCAAAACCGAACCAACATTAGACTACTCAGTTGCGCGTTAACAGTTTAACTTTGGAAACAGTACTTTTTCTCATTCAATCGAACAAAGATTAAAACCTAATTATATTGTTCTATTACGCCCCGAGAGTGTAAATTCGCAACCTATCGATTCTAACGTTCACACGAATCAAAACCGAACCAACATTAGACTACTCAGTTGCGCGTTAACAGTTTAACTTTGGAAACAGTACTTTTTCTCATTCAATCGAACAAAGAGTAAAACCTCATTATATTGTTCTATTATGCCCCTAGAGAACAAATTCACAACGTATCGATGCCAACGTTCACAAGAACCAAAACCGGACCAACATTAGACTACTCAGTAGCACCCTAACAGTATAACTTTGGAAACAGTACTTTTTCTCATTCAGTCGAACAAAAATTAAAACCTAATTATATTGTTCTATTATGACCCGAGAGTGTAAATTCACAACGTATCGATGCCAACGTTCACAAGAACCAAAACCGGGCCAACATTAGACTACTCAGTTGCGCCCTAACAGCATAACTTTGGAAACAGTACGTTTTCTCTTTCAATCGAACAAAGTGCAAAACCTAATAATAGTGTTCTATTATGCCCCGAGAGTGTAAATTCACAACGTATCGATGCCAACGTTCACAAGAACCAAAACCGGGCCAACATTAGACTACTCGGTTGCGCCCTAACAGCATAACTTTGGAAACAGTACTTTTTCTCTTTCAATCGAACAAAGAGTAAAACCTAATTATATTGTTCTATTATGACCCGAGAGTTTTAATTTGCAACCTACCGATGCCAACATTCACAAGAATCAAAACCGAACCAACATTAGACTACTCAGTTGCGCGTTAACAGTTTAACTTTGGAAACAAGATTTTTCTCATTCGATCGAACAAAGATTAAAACCTAATTATATTGTTCTATTATGCCCCGAGAGTGTAAATTCACAACGTATCGATGCCAACGTTCACAAGAACGAAAACCGGGCCAACATTAGACTTCGCAGTTGCGCCCTAACAGTATATCTTTTGAAACAGTACTTTTTCTCATTCAATCGAACAACGTTCAAAACCTAATATTATTGTTCTATTATGCCCCGAGAGTGTAAATTCACAACGTATCGATGCCAACGTTCACAAGAACCAAAACCGGGCCAACATTAGACTACTCAGTTGCGCCCTAACAGTATAACTTTGGAAACAGTACTTTTTCTCTTTCAATCGAAGAAAGAGTAAAACCTAATTATATTGTTCAATTATGCCCCGAGAGTGTAAATTTGCAACCAATTGATGCCAACGTACACAAGAATCAAAACCGAACCAACATTAGACTACTCAGTTGCGCGTTAACAGTTTAACTTTGGAAACAGTACTTTTTCTCATTCAATCGAACAAAGAGTAAAACCTAATTATATTATTCTATTATGCCCCGAGAGTGTAAATTCACAACGTATCGATGCTAACGTTCACACGAACCAAAACCGGACCAACATTAGACTACTCGATTGCGCCCTAAAATTATAACTTTAGAAACAGACTTTTCTTATTCAATCGAACAAAGTGTAAAACCTAATTATATTGTTCTATTATGCCCAGAGTGCAAATTCACAACGTATCGATGCCAACGTTCACAAGAACCAAAACCGGGCCAACATTAGACGACTCGATTGCGCCTAACGGATAACTTTGGAAAGATTTTTCTCTTTTAATCGAAGAAAGAGTAAAACCTAATTATTTTGTTCTATTTTTCCCCGAGAGAGTAAATTCGCACCGTATCGTTGCCGACGTTCACAAGAACCAAAACCGAGCAACATTAGACTACTCGGTTGCACCCTAACGGTATAACTTTGGAAACGATTTTTCTCATTCAAATCGAACAAAAATTAAGACCTAATTATATTGTTCTATTATGACCGAGAGTGTAAATTCACAACGTATCGATGCCAACATTCACAAGAACCAAAACCGGCCAACATTAGACTACTCGGTTGCGCCTAAAATTATAACTTTAGAAACGGATTTTTCTTATTCAATCGAACAAAGTGTAAAACCTAATTATATTGTTCTATTATGCCCCGAGAGTGCAAATTCACAACGTATCGATGCCAACGTTCACAAGAACCAAAACCGGGCCAACATTAGACGACTCAGTTGCGCCCTAACAGTATAACTTTGGAAACAAGATTTTTCTCTTTCAATCGAAGAAAGAGTAAAACCTAATTATATTATTATATTATGCCCCGAGAGTGTAAATTCGCAACGTATCGATGCCAACGTTCACACGAACCAAAACCGAACCAACATTAGACTACTCAGTTGCACCGTAAAAGTATAACTTTAGAAAACGATTTTTTCTTATTGAATCGAACAAAGTGTAAAACCTAATTATATTGTTCTATTATGCCCCGAGAGTGCAAATTCACAACGTATCGATGCCAACGTTCACAAGAACCAAAACCGGGCCAACATTAGACTACTCAGTTGCGCCCTAACATTATAACTTTGGAAACAGTACTTTTTCTCTTTCAATCGAAGAAAGAGTAAAACCTAATTATTTTGTTCTATTTTTCCCCGAGAGAGTAAATTCGCACCGTATCGTTACCGACGTTCACAAGAACCAAAACCGGACCAACATTAGTCTACACAGTTGCGCCCTAACAGTATAACTTTGGAAACAGTACTTTTTCTCGTTCAGTCGAACAAAAATTAAAACCTAATTATATTGTTCTATTATGCCCCGAGAGTGTAAATTCACAACGTCTCGATGCCAACGTTCACAAGAACCAAAACCGGGCCAACATTAGACTACTCAGTTGCGCCCTAACAGTATAACTTTGGAAACAGTACTTTTTCTCTTTCAATCGAACAAAGTGTAAAACCTAATTATATTGTTCAATTATGCCCCGAGCGTGTAAATTTGCAACCAATCGATGCCAACATACACAAGAATCAAAAACGAACCACCATTAGACTACTCAGTTGCGCGTTAACTGTTTAACTTTGGAAACAGTACTTTTTCTCATTCAATCGAACAAAGAGTAAAACCTAATTATTTTGTTCTATTTTTCCCCGAGAGAGTAAATTCGCACCGTATCGTTGCCAACGTTCACAAGAACCAAAACCGGACCAACATTAGACTACTCAGTTGCGCCCTAACAGTATAACTTTGGAAATAGTACATTTTCTCATTCAGTCGAACAAAGATTAAAACCTAATTATATTGTTCTATTATGCCCCGAGAGTGTAAATTCACAACGTATCGATGCTAACGTTCACACGAACCAAAACCGGACCAACATTAGACTACTCAGTTGCGCCCTAACAGTATATCTTTTGAAATAGTACTTTTTCTCATTCAATCGAACAAAGTGCAAAACCTTATTATATTGTTCTATTATGCCCCGAGAGTGTAAATTCACAACGTATCGATGCCAACGTTCACAAGAACCAAAACCGGGCCAACATTAGACTTCACAATTGCGCCCTAACAGTATATCTTTTGAAACAGTACTTTTTCTTATTCAATCGAACAAAGTGCAAAACCTAATTATATTGTTCTATTATGCCCCGAGAGTGTAAATTCACAACGTATCGATGCCAATGTTCACAAGAACCAAAACCGGGCCAACATTAGACTACTCAGTTGCGCCCTAACAGTATAACTTTGGAAACAGTACTTTTTCTCTTTCAATCGAACAAAGAGTAAAACCTAATTATATTGTTCTATTTTGCCCCGAGAGTGTAAATTTGCAACCTATCGATGCCAACATTCACAAGAATCAAAACCGAACCAACATTAGACTACTCAGTTGCGCGTTAACAGTTTAACTTTGGAAACAGTACTTTTTCTCATTAAATCGAACAAAGAGTAAAACCTCATTATATTGTTCTATTATGCCCCGAGAGTGTAAATTCACAACGTATCAATGCTAACGTTCACACGAACCAAAACCGGACCAACATTAGACTACTCAGTTGCGCCCTAACAGTATAACTTTAGAAACAAGATTTTTCTTATTCAATCGAACAAAGTGTAAAACCTAATTATATTGTTCTATTATGCCCCGAGAGTGCAAATTCACAACGTATCGATGCCAACGTTCACAAGAACCAAAACCGGCCAACATTAGACTACTCGATTGCGCCTAACATTATAACTTTGGAAACGATTTTTCTCTTTCAATCGAAGAAAGAGTAAAACCTAATTATTTTGTTCTATTTTTCCCCGAGAGAGTAAATTCGCACCGTATCGTTACCGACGTTCACAAGAACCAAAACCGGACCAACATTAGTCTACACAGTTGCGCCCTAACAGTATAACTTTGGAAACAGTACTTTTTCTCGTTCAGCCGAACAAAAAGTAAAACCTAATTATATTGTTCTATTATGCCCCGAGAGTGTAAATTCACAACGTCTCGATGCCAACGTTCACAAGAACCAAAACCGGGCCAACATTAGACTACTCAGTTGCGCCCTAACAGTATAACTTTGGAAACAGTACTTTTTCTCATTCAATCGAACAAAGAGTAAAACCTAATTATATTGTTCAATTATGCCCTGAGAGTGTATATTCGCAACGTATCCATGCCAACGTTCACAAGAACCAAAACCGGACCAACATTAGACTACTCAGTTGCGCCCTACGAGTATAACGTTGGAAACAGTACGTTTTCTCATTCAATCGAACATAGAGTAAAACCTAATTATATTGTTCTATTTTGCCCCGAGAGTGTAAATATTCAACGTATCGATGCCAACGTTCACAAGAACCAAAACCGGACCAACATTAGACTACTCAGTTGCGCCCTAAAGGTATAACTTTGGAAAGAGTACTTTTTCTCATTCAATCGAACAAAGAGTAAAACCTAATTATATTGTTCTATTATGCCCCGAGTGTCACGCCCCGAGCCCGCCAATTCGGTCGGATTCGGCGCGCCGGCAGACCGCCGAACGGACAGAGTTTCCCCTGTACGTCCAAGGCGTCGCAATCGATATAATTACAAGAAGGTTCCAACTAGGAACAGTATTCAACATACAACGATTGCATAAGGAAGCTAGGTATCAAACAACATAAACACATCTTATGTTATTACATTCATTCCACATTGATTTTACAACACCGATTAATTTACATTAGACTTCCAAATACAATCTACTCATTATTACAGCATTTCACCAGTTAGTTACATTTTGCTCACTACCCTCTAGTCCCCGCTATTAAAACGGCCTCGAAGTCTGCTACCTCGGGTCTCTCTGGTAGGGCGCTATCTACGAGATCTACGCCACTTGCCTCGCGCCGCCGCGCGCCGCTCACGTGTATACTGTACCCCAAAACCACAACACGGGGTGAGAACTATTGTCCATAGTTCTCGTGGGTACGGTCACCCAAGCGAACAACTCAACCATTAGGTCAAAGGAGGAACTGCAAATATGTTAGTACAAAAACATATATAGATATATAACTTGCAACTAACATAAAAACATGCCTCACAAATGCAACATGCAAATTAATACTTTAGCTCTTAGCTTTTCTTTACCTTTTCGCTATTCTGTACTTTAGCTATTTCATTCTTACTTAGCTATTCATAACTCATACCAGTTGTAACTCTAAGGTTTCTACTTACCTTAGCTCATGTCATTAACTTCCAAGGTTTCTATAACCCTAGGTTTCCATCTCAAGTCCAACTTGCTTCTAAGGTGTCTATTACCTTAGGTTCACCATACATATCACTAGCTCTCAAGGTTCTTTCTACCTGATTCCAGCTAGCCACCCGACTCGGCCACGAGTCAATCAATAGCGGATAATCCGCACTTTGCCTGGCTCGAGGTGAAGGACTCTGTCACATACACCTCAGCCTGCAAGCCAAGAACCACATCGCCCAACGGTCCGCCCGAAGGTCCGTGCACCGTGGTCAGGGATCCGCTACTGGGAGAGGAACATGTCGCATACACCCATAGCCAAGATTCCCTGATAGGGAGAGGAACATGCTGCATACACCCTAGCGCTCACTTTGTTCTTGCTTAGTCACAATCCTCGAAGTTCTTCCGGTGAGAGAGGAACATGCCGCATACACCCGCGGAACCAGAACTATCGAGCTCACAAATACTGGGATTCCGGAATCCATTCCACTTTGCTTGAGGGTTGGCCTTAACCCTCAAGAGTCGACCCACTAGGTCCATTGTTCTTTACATCCTAGGTCCACTTGACTCTAGGGTTCATTCCTTGTCACATAACCTAGATTGTCTTAACTCTAGGTTCAATGTCATTCTAGCTCGACCTAGGTTTACTCACACTAGGTCCATTGCCATCGTTGTTCAACCTATGTCCTTGACACTAGGTTCAATGCCACTCACCTAGATCCATTGACTCTAGGTTTGCTATAACCCATGTTCATTACACTAGGTTAGATGCCACACTCCTAGGTCCATTGACTCTAGGTTTACTATAACCTATGTTCTTTACACTAGGTTAGATGCCACTCGATCTATATGTGCATTTAGTCCATGACTCACATTCTTTACTTGGCATTCTTTACTTGGCTCTCTTATGTCTATCAATCCACTCATATGCATGTTTCTATTACGCTAAGCATGCATTCTTTTACTCTTCTAGCATTGTACTTTATGCTATTATCATGCACTTCATTCATTTACTTGCATCTACTTAGCATTTTACTTTACCTCACTAGCATGCATTTCTACTCATGCATTATTGAACATGCATCAACGGGAGTTAAGTAACTCTTAGACATATAGGCGACCTAGTCGCTTCGATAAACGCACCCACCTTGGTTTTGCTCTCCGATTGCTCGTCGACACTTGCAATCGGCCGCCGCGGCACCCGTGACCCGATTCGGCTCAACTCGTGCGCGACCAACCGAACGATCTCCGAATCTCGATCCGAGACTTCGTGCCGTTGCCCCACGTCTTCAAGTTGCCCCGTTCCGTTTTCGTGAATTTAGGGCTCCTATCTTGCGTCTTTGCGGACATCTGGTATGAATATATTAAAATATTAATATCTTTGCAACCGCTCGTCGGATCACCGAACCGAGCGCGCCAACGCGTTCGTTGCACCCCCAATTAGGTTCCTATGGGGTCAAATGAGATCAATCTCATCTATTTCTAAAATCCCCATTTGGATGCCCTAGATGCTACTATAGCCAAATTCACCAAATCGATCTACGAAATGGGGAATACTCATCTTGCTAGCATGCTAGGGTTCCATAAATCCCAACTCTAGGGTTTAAGACCCACTACAAGGGGATCTACCATGAGAGAGAGAGGGAGAGCTCAAGCTTACCTCTCAAGAGCTTGCCCACTTGAGGGAGAAGGAGGAGATGGTCATCATCATCACCATCATCTTCTTCTCCATCTCCTTCTTCCTTTTCTTCTTCTTCTTCTTCTTCTTCTTCTTCTTTCCTTCTTCTCTTCTTCTTGCTGTCGAACAGAGAAGAGAGAGAGAGAGAGAGAGAGGGAGGGAGCGATCAGAGTGAGGGAGAGAGAGAGAGAGAAGAGGTTTTATCCCTCTCTTTACAACTAACCCCCTGCACAATTGCTATAAGGCCCCTCAACTTTACAATATTTGAAACAGCCCACACTGGGCATATTCGGGCTCAGAAACCGGTCTCCCTAACCCAGGACCGGTCCCAGAGAGCCTCGCTCCACTCTGCGCAGCTGGAGACCGGTCTCCCCCTTAAGAGACCGGTCCCAGAGAGCCTTGCTCCACTCTGCGCAGCTGGAGACCGGTCTCCCCCTTAAGAGACCGGTCCCAGAGAGCCTGCTCTCGCGGGACAGCCTTCCGGGACCGGTCTCCCTTTTCAGGGACCGGTCCCCCCCGGGACCATCAGCCTAGTCCAAGGACTTAGCCAAATTTTCAGCTTTTTCCGTTTCTTCTCCGTTCCAACTCACTTTTGGCTCGTTTGACCTCCGATTCTTTTCAAATTGAACCGAGCCTCTCCACACATGATTTAAATCATGTCCACATCGTCATTTCATCCGCGCAAGTGCCGGATTTGGCTCACGGCCCAAAGTAGCCTTTCGGGCTCCGTTTCGCACCTAGTGCACCGAAAACACCTGAAAGCTTCCAGACTTCACCGGAACCACTCTTATGGCCTTCTAAGCCAACATACCTCGTAACTTCAAGACTTTAGAAGTTCGATATGTCACATTCTCCCCTCCTTAAAAGAGTTTCGTCCGCGAAACTTACTCATTTCCATCAACTCACAATCCAATTCAATTTATCGAGTAATTTAGGAGATTCCAATGCACTTTTTGTCTTCGGAGCGGCCTTTCACTAATTAGAATCATTCACAGGCCCATCACGAAGAATGTGAGACTAGTTTCATTCACCTTTGCTAAGCACAACTTCAAAAGTGCATTACAACTCCGATAAACATTAGTGGAAGCGCAAGTCGACATTCAACGACCTCTCACGCTCCAACATCACTTGCAAACAGTTTGCAAGAAACTTCACCTTGCGTTTACTCATCTCATCTCTGAGCGCACTCAGATCCAATCACCCACATTGCCTAAAGCAACATCTTAGGAGCATCACTTAGTGGTGAGTGCTTCAATATCAACCGAATCTTGCTCCATCGTGAGATGGTACACTTCGGCGCATCTCGCCTCCATTCCGTAAAGAGCATTATCCTCAATTGTCATGTGGCTTCTTCTATCGAAGTGTCTCCTAGAGACCACTTGCTTCAATTTCAATTGCCACGACTTATTCGGCTCCTTAGCTGCGATCACTTACACGAACACTTCGCTCGCGAATCCTGGTCAACTCTTCGTTAGAGTTATCAACTCACCGCTTACCTCGGTCTCTACGGGTGGACCAATGGTCACCAACTCTACGTCAGCCTATCGCTTAGACGTGTCTCAACTACGCTTAGCGTTCTCTCGTTAATAGCGTAGACCCAATCAGCACTTTCGGCGAAATTCTCACTTGGGAATTCGCACACACTCCAATCAGGAGCAATCAAGACCCCAACCGCACTCAACTCTCGGATTGGGTCACAACCGCACTTTCGGCGCATTATCGATCTTAAGATCCAACACGTGGCATTTTCACGTTCTCGGGTCCAAGCTCGGACTACCGTCCTGACCAAAACTCTCGCCCTACCAACAGGTACCGGGCCGCTGCCTCTCGCAGCTGACTGCGCCTGCCCAATGGGCCCAGGCTCCACAGTCCACAAATGGTCCAGGCACGGGTCGTCCCCAAGCACTACCCGCTAACGTCGTCCTACACGACATGCTCTATAGAGCTACGCAATCTATCGACTCCTTGGCACCTAGTGCAAGCCATCAGCCCCACGAGTGATCCATGGCCCGCTTCACACTTAGCAACGCTAAAGTGCTACTGCCACTCCACTCTCTCGGCTGAATCACAACCGCACTCTACGAGTACTGTACTCGGGCGTTCCACGCCCGTAGCGTTCTACGCTAAGTCTCGACTTTGGGGCGGGGCGCGCCCCACGCACCGCCTACTAAGCAACTTTTCTAACCCCACATGGAGGTATCGCTAGGCCCACAGCCAAATTCAGCGCTAACCAACTATTGCCTCAATAGTGGTTCTAACTATGCCAGGCATCTGGCCGCTCGGCCTATGCACTCCAACTACACGAGCACCACTCGCCCACCTCAATTCGAGGTATCACTTGGCCTCACACGCGCGTACTCGGCAACTAGTCGATCATGCTCTCAATAGCGGTTCTACTTCCACCGTCGGTCTATCGGTACTACATCCGAAACATTCGGATTACTCGGGTATCCTCAAGTATCACGGCTTAACTCTTGCAATCTACTACTCGTTGCCTCGAGAGTCGCCGCACCACTTCGTCTCTACCACGAGTCTTATCTCTCGCCGCCCACGAATCACAACTAGCCATTTGCTAGTGCCACTTGGCTTCCTACCTGCTGAAGCAGGCGCCACACTCTCACACTGCAAGCATGCCCGGGTATCTCCTCTCACCCGTCTCTAGGTCCCTACTATAATGATGTATCAATAGTAGCAACTGACCACTCAATGAATGCATGCAATGCATTAACTCAAAATCATGCAGAAGTTCTCGCTTGATTAAATTAACTCATACCTGCCCCGAAATCGTCAGCAGCAGACTCCGCAACCCGGGTCGTAGGTCCGTGACCGCTTGACGCTCGCCGCGAACCCTCCGGTTGCTTGATCACCACACCCCGCTCTCCAGACCGTGCCAAAGGCTGCACGTCCACAGGTTGTCCGGGAGAGGAGAACATCGTCGCCATCATCAGGGTATGACTCTCGCCTTGCGGGCACTCATCCCGCATATGGCACAGGCGCCCACAACGGATACACCTTCCGTCACGCGGCGCACACCGCCGCGCACGGTGGGAGCCACCACGGATCACGCATCCGAGGAGGATCGGGTAGAGGACGACCTTGAGTGGTGTCTAGAACTTGACCACCCAAATTGCTCAACGATGGCCTCGCCCTCTCGCTCATGCTTACGAGATTCGCGCTCCTCACGCACGAAAGCCTCGCCATGTTCGGCCCACAATGCCCGGTCCAACACCTCCGCAAAAGTTGTGAGCTTAAGGATTTGCACCTTCTTGTAAATCCCCGGTCGGAGTCCATGCAGGAACCATTCGGCCCTTTCCTTGTCGTCCCGCACCACATCCGGGACACAATTCACGATACGAGAAAACTCTCGCTCGTATTCTCTCACAGAGCGGTCTCCTTGTTGCAGCTTCCTGAACTTGTCCTGAAGCTTTCTCCTTTCAGTGTCGGGGAAGTACGTAGAAAACACCAACCCCCGAAACTCATTCCATGCCATAGGAGGGAGGCTAGGCGATCGATTTCGTCGAATGCCTTTCCACCACGCCTTCGCTGACTGCTTCAAGCAATGCACGCCTAAAGGTACCTTGTCCCGGTCCAAGGTGCTCAGCTCCTCGAAAAGCGTTTCCATAGAGTCAATCCACATCTCCACGATCCATGGATCGACATTCTCGCCATCAAAGACAGGCGGATCAAACTCTTTGAAGGCCATAAGGGCCGCCAAAGCCCGTTCTTTCTCTGCCTCCATTTCCACAGAACCAGGAGCTGCTGCCCCGACTCCGTCGCCATTCCCGTCGGCACACGGCGCGGCGCTACCGCGGCACCGCCGCACTGTCGTGCCAACACTCATGGAGCCCTTGATCTGCTCCTCCCCGTCGCGACTACGCCCATAAGCGCACTCATCTCGCTCGCGAGCACCGGGTCTCCACTCGCCTCGAATTGCTCGGGAACATCACTTGTTCCCTCCCGATACGGATGAAGATCGCCTACGCGGTGCCATCGTTTCTGAAACGCGACAACTCGATTAGTTCTCGACCAACTCGGGTCGAATACGAGACCACTAATACCGGCTCAAGAGCCAATCAGGCGAAAGTCACACGAGGGCGTCCATTCTCATCACCTGGTTTCATGTTGTGTCGACCCAACATGAACTCCTTCGGTTGAGAATAACCACACCTCAAGTCCACCTCTAATATCCGTCTTAGAGGATTATACAATACGACCAAATCCATAATCGCTTTCGCCACGAACCACAAGTCCTCGTCTCTCACGAGCCTTAACCTTTAAGGTTTCACTATCCTAGGGTCTCCTAGGTTCACCTAAACCATTGTCCCATTCACTACTTTATGCTCTGATACCAACTAATCATCACGCCCGAGCCCGCCAATTCGGTCGGATTCGGCGCGCCGGTGACCGCCGAACAGACGAGTTTCCACGTACGTCCAAGGCGTCGCAATCGATATAATTACAAGAAGGTTCCAACTAGGAACAGTATTCAACATACAACGATTGCATAAGGAAGCTAGGTATCAAACAACATAAACACATCTTATGTTATTACATTCATTCCACATTGATTTTACATCACCGATTAATTTACATTAGACTTCCAAATACAATCTACTCATTATTACATCATTTCACCAGTTAGTTACATTTTGCTCACTACCCTCTAGTCCCCGCTATTAAAACGGCCTCAGGGTACTGCTACCTCTGGTCTCCTGGTAGGGCGCTATCTACAGATCTACGCCCTTGCCTCGCGCCGCTGCTGCGCCGCTCACGTGTATACCTGTACCCCCAAACCACAACACGGGGTGAGAACTATTGTCCATAGTTCTCGTGGGTACGGTCACCCAAGAGAAACGACTCGACCAATAGGTCCAAGGAGGCGCAAATATGTTAGCCCAAAAACATATATAGGTATATAACTTGCAACTAACATAAAAACATGCCTCACAAATGCAACATGCAAATTATTACTTTAGCTCTTAGCTTTTCTTTACCTTTTCGCTATTAACTTTAGCTATTTCATTCTTACTTAGCTATTCATAACTCATACCGTTGTAACTCTAAGGTTTCTACTTACCTTAGCTCATGTCATTAACTTCCAAGGTTTCTATAACCCTAGGTTTCCATCTCAAGTCCAACTTGCTTCTAAGGTGTCTATTACCTTAGGTTCACCATACATATCACTAGCTCTCAAGGTTCTTTCTACCTGATTCCAGCTAGCCACCCGACTCGGCCACGAGTCAATCAATAGCGGATAATCCGCACTTTGCCTGGCTCGAGGTGAAGGACCCTGTCACATACACCTCAGCCTGCAAGCCAAGAACCACATCGCCCAACGGTCCGCCCGAAGGTCCGTGCACCGTGGTCGGGATCCGCCTGGGAGAGGAACATGCCGCATACACCCATAGCCAAGATTCCCGATAGGGAGAGGAACATGCCGCATACACCCTAGCGCTCACTTTGTTCTTGCTTAGTCACAATCCTCGAAGTTCTTCCGGTGGGAGAGGAACATGCCGCATACACCCGCGGAACCAGAACTATCGAGCTCACAATTACTGGGATTAGGAATCCATTCCACTTTGCTTGAGGGTTGGCCTTAACCCTCAAGAGTCGACCCACTAGGTCCATTGTTCTTTACATCCTAGGTCCACTTGACTCTAGGGTTCATTCCTTGTCACATAACCTAGATTGTCTTAACTCTAGGTTCAATGTCATTCTAGCTCGACCTAGGTTTACTCACACTAGGTCCATTGCCATCGTTGTTCAACCTATGTCCTTGACACTAGGTTCAATGCCACTCACCTAGATCCATTGACTCTAGGTTTGCTATAACCCATGTTCATTACACTAGGTTAGATGCCACACTCCTAGGTCCATTGACTCTAGGTTTACTATAACCTATGTTCTTTACACTAGGTTAGATGCCACTCGATCTATATGTGCATTTAGTCCATGACTCACATTCTTTACTTGGCATTCTTTACTTGGCTCTCTTATGTCTATCAATCCACTCATATGCATGTTTCTATTATGCTAAGCATGCATTCTTTTACTCTTCTAGCATTGTACTTTATGCTATTATCATGCACTTCATTCATTTACTTGCATCTACTTAGCATTTTACTTTACCTCACTAGCATGCATTTCTACTCATGCATTATTGAACATGCATCAACAAGAGTTAAGTAACTCTTAGACATATAGGCGACCTAGTCGCTTCTGAACGCACCCACCTTGGTTTTGCTCTCCGATTGCTCGTCGACACTTGCAATCGGCCGCCGCGTGACACCGTGACCCGATTCGGCTCAACTCGTGCGCGACCAACCGAACGATCTCCGAATCTCGATCCGAGACTTCGTGCCGTTGCCCCACGTCTTCAAGTTGCCCAGGTTCCGTTTCGTGAATTTAGGGCTCCTATCTTGCGTCTTTGCGGACATACGGTATGAATATATTAAAATATTAATATCTTTGCAACCGCTCGTCGGATCACCGAACCGAGCGCGCCAACGCGTTCGTTGCACCCCCAATTAGGTTCCTATGGGGTCAAATGAGATCAATCTCATCTATTTCTAAAATCCCCATTTGGATGCCCTAGATGCTACTATAGCCAAATTCACCAAATCGATCTACGAAATGGGGAATACTCATCTTGCTAGCATGCTAGGGTTCCATAAATCCCAACTCTAGGGTTTAAGACCCACTACAAGGGGATCTACCATGAGAGAGAGAGAGGGAGAGCTCAAGCTTACCTCTCAAGAGCTTGCCCACTTGAGGGAGAAGGAGGAGATGGTCATCATCATCATCACCATCATCTTCTTCTCCATCTCCTTCTTCCTTTTCTTCTTCTTCTTCTTCTTCTTCTTCTTCTTCTTCTTCTTCTTCTTGTCGAGAGAAGAGAGAGAGAGAAAGAGAGAGAGGGAGGGAGCGATCAGAGTGAGAGAGAGAGAGAGAAGAGGTTTTATCCCTCTCTTTACAACTAACCCCCTGCACAATTGCTATAAGGCCCCTCAACTTTACAATATTTGAAACAGCCCAAACTGGGCATTTTCGGGCTCAGGGACCGGTCTCCCTAACCCAGGACCGGTCCTCGAGCGCCTTGCTCCACTCTGCGCATGGAGACCGGTCTCCCCCCAAGAGACCAGGTCCCGAGAGCCTTGCTCCACTCTGCGGTGGAGACCGGTCTCCCCTTAAGAGACCGGTCCCAGAGCTGCTCTCGCGGGACGACCTTCCGGACCGGTCTCCTTTTCGAGACCGGTCCCCCGGGACCATCAGCCTACTCCAAGGACTTAGCCAATTTTCAGCTTTTTCCGTTTCTTCTCCGTTCCAACTCACTTTTGGCTCGTTTGACCTCCGATTCTTTTCAAATTGAACCGAGCCTCTCCACACATGATTTAAATCATGTCCACATCGTCATTTCATCCGCGCAAGTGCCGGATTTGGCTCACGGCCCAAAGTAGCCTTTCGGGCTCCGTTTTCGCACCTAGTGCACCGAAAACACCCGAAAGCTTCCAGACTTCACCGGAACCACTCTTATGGCCTTCTAAGCCAACATACCTCGTAACTTCAAGACTTTAGAAGTTCGATATGTCACACCGAGAGTGTAAATTCACAACGTATCGATGCTAACGTTCACACGAACCAAAACCGGACCAACATTAGACTACTCAGTTGCGCCCTAACAGTATATCTTTTGAAACAGTACTTTTTCTCATTCAATCGAACAAAGTGCAAAACCTTATTATATTGTTCTATTATGCCCCGAGAGTGTAAATTGGCAACGTATCGTTGTCTACGTTCACAAGAACCAAAACCGGAACAACATTAGACTACTTAGTTGCGCCCTAACAGTATAACTTTGGAAGCAGTACTTTCTCTCATTCAATCGAACAAAGAGTAAAACCTAATTATATTGTTCTATTATGCCTCGAGAGTGTAAATTCACAACGTATCGATGCCAATGTTCACAAGAACCAAAACCGGGCCAACATTAGACTACTCAGTTGCGCCCTAACAGTATAACTTTGGAAACAGTACTTTTTCTCTTTCAATCGAACAAAGAGTAAAACCTAATTATATTGTTCTATTTTGCCCCGAGAGTGTAAATTTGCAACCTATCGATGCCAACATTCACAAGAATCAAAACCGAACCAACATTAGACTACTCAGTTGCGCGTTAACAGTCTAACTTTGGAAACAGTACTTTTTCTCATTAAATCGAACAAAGAGTAAAACCTCATTATATTGTTCTATTATGCCCCGAGAGTGTAAATTCACAACGTATCAATGCTAACGTTCACACGAACCAAAACCGGACCAACATTAGACTACCCAGTTGCGCCCTAACAGTATAACTTTAGAAACAGTACTTTTTCTTATTCAATCGAACAAAGTGTAAAACCTAATTATATTGTTCTATTATGCCCCGAGAGTGTAAATTTGCAACCTATCGATGCCAACATTCACAAGAATCAAAACCGAACCAACATTAGACTACTCAGTTGCGCGTTAACAGTTTAACTTTGGAAACAGTACTTTTCCTCATTCAATCGAACAAAGAGTAAAACCTAATTATATTGTTCTATTATGCCCCGAGAGTGTAAATTCACAACGTATCGATGCCAACGTTCACAAGAACCAAAACCGGGCCAACATTACACTACATAGTTGCGCCTAACGGTATATCTTTTGAAACAAGACTTTTTGTCATTCAATCGAACAAAGTGCAAAACCTAATTATATTGTTCTATTATGCCCCGAGAGTCTAAATTCACAACGTATCGATACCAATGTTCACAAGAACCAAAACCGGACCAACATTAGACTACTCAGTTGCGCCCTAACAGTATAACTTTGGAAACGACTTTTCTCTTTCAATCGAACAAAGAGTAAAACCTAATTATATTGTTCTATTTTGCCCCGAGAGTGTAAATTTGCAACCTATCGATGCCAACATTCACAAGAATCAAAACCGAACCAACATTAGACTACTCGCGTTAACGCTTAACTTTGGAAACAAGATTTTTTCTCATTCAATCGAACAAAGAGTAAAACCTCATTATATTGTTCTATTATGCCCCGAGAGTGTAAATTCACAACGTATCAATGCTAACGTTCACACGAACCAAAACCGGACCAACATTAGACTACTCAGTTGCGCCCTAACAGTATAACTTTAGAAACAGTACTTTTTCTTATTCAATCGAACAAAGTGTAAAACCTAATTATATTGTTCTATTATGCCCCGAGAGTGTAAATTTGCAACCTATCGATGCCAACATTCACAAGAATCAAAACCGAACCAACATTAGACTACTCAGTTGCGCGTTAACAGTTTAACTTTGGAAACAGTACTTTTTCTCATTCAATCGAACAAAGAGTAAAACCGATTTATATTGTTCTATTATGCCCCGAGAGTGTAAATTCACAACGTATCGATGCCAACGTTCACAAGAACCAAAACCAGGCCAACATTAGACTTCACAGTTGCGCCCTAAAAGTATATCTTTTGAAACAGTACTTTTTCTCATTCAATCGAACAAAGTGCAAAACCTAATAATAGTGTTCTATTATGCCCCGAGAGTGTAAATTCACAACGTATCGATGCCAACGTTCACAAGAACCAAAACCGGGCCAACATTAGACTACTCAGTTGCGCCCTAACAGGATAACTTTGGAAACAGTACTTTTTCTCTTTCAATCGAACAAAGTGTAAAACCTAATTATATTGTTCTATTATGCCCCGAGAGTGTAAATTTGCAACCTATCGATGCCAACATTCACAAGAATCAAAACCGAACCAACATTAGACTACTCAGTTGCGCGTTAACAGTTTAACTTTGGAAACAGTACTTTTCCTCATTCAATCGAACAAAGAGTAAAACCTAATTATATTGTTCTATTATGCCCCGAGAGTGTAAATTCACAACGTATCGATGCCAACGTTCACAAGAACCAAAACCGGGCCAACATTACACTACATAGTTGCGCCCTAACAGTATATCTTTTGAAACAGTACTTTTTCTCATTCAATCGAACAAAGTGCAAAACCTAATTATATTGTTCTATTATGCCCCGAGAGTGTAAATTCACAACGTATCGATGCCAATGTTCACAAGAACCAAAACCGGGCCAACATTAGACTACTCGATTTGCGCCCTAACGGTATAACTTTGGAAACGACTTTTTCTCTTTCAATCGAACAAAGAGTAAAACCTAATTATATTGTTCTATTTTGCCCGAGAGTGTAAATTTGCAACCTATCGATGCCAACATTCACAAGAATCAAAACCGAACCAACATTAGACTACTCAGTTGCGCGTTAACAGTTTAACTTTGGAAACAGTACTTTTTCTCATTCAATCGAACAAAGGGTAAAACCTCATTATATTGTTCTATTATGCCCCGAGAGTGTAAATTCACAACGTATCAATGCTAACGTTCACACGAACCAAAACCGGACCAACATTAGACTACTCAGTTGCGCCCTAACAGTATAACTTTAGAAACGATTTTTCTTATTCAACCGAAAAAAGTGAAAAACCTAAATAAATTGTTCTATAATGCCCAGAGAGTATAAATTTGCAACCTATCGATGCCAACATTCACAAGAATCAAAACCGAACCAACATTAGACTACTCAGTTGCGCGTTAACAGTTTAACTTCGGAAACAGTACTTTTCCTCATTCAATCGAACAAAGAGTAAAACCTAATTATATTGTTCAATTATGTCCCGAGAGTGTAAATTTGCAACCAATCGATGCCAACATACACAAGAATCAAAACCGAACCAACATTAGACTACTCAGTTGCGCGTTAACAGTTTAACTTTGGAAACAGTACTTTTTCTCATTCAATCGAACAAAGAGTAAAACCTAATTATTTTGTTCTATTTTTCCCCGAGAGAGTAAATTCGCACCGTATCGTTGCCAACGTTCACAAGAACCAAAACCGGACCAACATTAGACTACTCAGTTGCGCCCTAACAGTATAACTTTGGAAACAGTACTTTTTCTCATTCAGTCGAACAAAGATTAAAACCGAATTATATTGTTCTATCATGCCCCGAGAGTGTAAATTCACAACGTATCGATGCTAACGTTCACACGAACCAAAACCGGACCAACATTAGACTACTCAGTTGCGCCCTAACAGTATATCTTTTGAAACAGTACTTTTTCTCATTCAATCGAACAAAGTGCAAAACCTAATTATATTGTTCTATTATGCCCCGAGAGTGTAAATTCACAACGTATCGATGCCAACGTTCACAAGAACCAAAACCGGGCCAACATTAGACTTCACAGTTGCGCCCTAAAAGTATATCTTTTGAAACAGTACTTTTTCTCATTCAATCGAACAAAGTGCAAAACCTAATAATAGTGTTCTATTATGCCCCGAGAGTGTAAATTCACAACGTATCGATGCCAACATTCACAAGAACCAAAACCGGGCCAACATTAGACTACTCAGTTGCGCCTAACAAAGATAACTTTGGAAACAGATTACTTTTCTCTTTCAATCGAACAAAGAGTAAAACCTAATTATATTGTTCTATTATGCCCCGAGAGTGTTAATTTGCAACCTACCGATGCCAACATTCACAAGAATCAAAACCGAACAAACATTAGACTACTCAGTTGCGCGTTAACAGTTTAACTTTGGAAACAGTACTTTTTCTCATTCAATCGAACAAAGATTAAAACCTAATTATATTGTTCTATTATGCCCCGAGAGTGTAAATTCACAACGTATCGATTCTAACGTTCACACGAACCAAAACCGGACCAACATTAGACTACTCAGTTGCGCCCTAAAAGTATAACTTTAGAAACAGTACTTTTTCTTATTCAATCGAACAAAGTGTAAAACCTAATTATATTGTTCTATTATGCCCCGAGAGTGCAAATTCACAACGTATCGATGCCAACGTTCACAAGAACCAAAACCGGGCCAACATTAGACTACTCAGTTGCGCCCTAACAGTATAACTTTGGAAACGATTTTCTCTTTCAATCGAAGAAAGAGTAAAACCTAATTATTTTGTTCTATTTTTCCCCGAGAGAGTAAATTCGCACCGTATCGTTGCCGACGTTCACAAGAACCAAAGCCGGACCAACATTAGACTACTCAGTTGCACCCTAACAGTATAACTTTGGAAACAGTACTTTTTCTCATTCAGTCGAACAAAAATTAAAACCTAATTATATTGTTCTATTATGCCCCGAGAGTGTAAATTCACAACGTATCGATGCCAACGTTCACAAGAACCAAAACCGGGCCAACATTAGACTACTCAGTTGCGCCCTAACAGCATAACTTTGGAAACAGTACGTATTCTCTTTCAATTGAACAAAGTGCAAAACCTAATAATAGTGTTCTATTATGCCCGAGAGTGTAAATTCACAACGTATCGATGCCAACGTTCACAAGAACCAAAACCGGGCCAACATTAGACTACTCGATTGCGCCCTAACGATAACTTTGGAAACGATTTTTCTCTTTCAATCGAACAAAGAGTAAAACCTAATTATATTGTTCTATTATGCCCCGAGAGTTTTAATTTGCAACCTACCGATGCCAACATTCACAAGAATCAAAACCGAACCAACATTAGACTGCTCAGTTGCGCGTTAACAGTTTAACTTTGGAAACAGTACTTTTTCTCATTCAGTCGAACAAAGATTAAAACCTAATTATATTGTTCTATTATGCCCCGAGAGTGTAAATTCACAACGTATCGATGCCAACGTTCACAAGAACGAAAACCGGGCCAACATTAGACTACTCAGTTGCGCCCTGACAGTATAACTTTGGAAACAGTACTTTTTCTCTTTCAATCGAACAATGAGTAAAACCTAATTATATTGTTCTATTATGCCCGAGAGTGTAAATTCACAACGTATCGATGCCAACGTTCACAAGAACCAAAACCGGGCCAACATTAGACTACTCGATTTGCGCCCTAACGATAACTTTGGAAAGACATTTTCTCTTTCAATCGAAGAAAGAGTAAAACCTAATTATATTGTTCAATTATGCCCGAGAGTGTAAATTTGCAACCAATCGATGCCAACGTACACAAGAAACAAACCGAACCAACATTAGACTACTCGGATTTGCGCGTTAACGGTTTAACTTTGGAAACGATGCTTTTCTCATTCAATCGAACAAAGAGTAAAACCTAATTATATTATTCTATTATGCCCCGAGAGTGTAAATTCACAACGTATCGATGCTAACGTTCACACGAACCAAAACCGGACCAACATTAGACTACTCAGTTGCGCCCTAAAATTATAACTTTAGAAACAGTACTTTTTCTTATTCAATCGAACAAAGTGTAAAACCTAATTATATTGTTCTATTATGCCCCGAGAGTGCAAATTCACAACGTATCGATGCCAACGTTCACAAGAACCAAAACCGGGCCAACATTAGACGACTCGGTTGCGCCTAACGGTATAACTTTGGAAACGATTTTTCTCTTTTAATCGAAGAAAGAGTAAAACCTAATTATTTTGTTCTATTTTTCCCCGAGAGAGTAAATTCGCACCGTATCGTTGCCGACGTTCACAAGAACGCAGGAGCAACATTAAACTACTCAGTTGCACCCTAACAGTATAACTTTAGAAACAATACTTTTTCTCATTCAGTCGAACAAAAATTAAAACCTAATTATATTGTTCTATTATGACCCGAGAGTGTAAATTCACAACGTATCGATGCCAACGTTCACAAGAACCAAAACCGGGCCAACCTTAGACTACTCAGTTGCGCCCTAACAGTATAACTTTGGAAACAGTACTTTTTCTCTTTCAATCGAAGAAAGAGTAAAACCTAATTATATTGTTCAATTATGCCCCGAGAGTGTAAATTTACAACGTATCGATGCCAACGTTCACACGAACCAAAACCGAACCAACATTAGACTACTCGGTTATAGTACAAGTATAACTTTAGAAACAGTACTTTTTCTTATTCAATCGAACAAAGTGTAAAACCTAATTATATTGTTCTATTATGCCCCGAGAGTGCAAATTCACAACGTATCGATGCCAACGTTCACAAGAACCAAAACCGGGCCAACATTAGACTACTCAGTTGCGCCCTAACAGTATAACTTTGGAAACAGTACTTTTTCTCATTCAATCGAACAAAGTGTAAAACCTAATTATAATGTTCTATTATGCCCCGAGAGTGCAAATTCACAACGTATCGATGCCAACGTTCACAAGAACCAAAACCGGGCCAACATTAGACTACTCAGTTGCGCCCTAACAGTATAACTTTGGAAACAGTACTTTTTCTCTTTCAATCGAAGAAAGAGTAAAACCTAATTATTTTGTTCTATTTTTCCCCGAGAGAGTAAATTCGCACCGTATCGTTGCCGACGTTCACAAGAACGAAAGCCGGACCAACATTAGACTACTCAGTTGCACCCTAACAGTATAACTTTGGAAACAGTACTTTTTCTCATTCAGTCGAACAAAAATTAAAACCTAATTATATTGTTCTATTATGACCGAGAGTGTAAATTCACAACGTATCGATGCCAACGTTCACAAGAACCAAAACCGGGCCAACATTAGACTACTCGGTTGCGCCTAACATAACTTTGGAAACGATGCGTTTTCTCTTTCAATCGAACAAAGTGCAAAACCTAATAATAGTGTTCTATTATGCCCGAGAGTGTAAATTCACAACGTATCGATGCCAACGTTCACAAGAACCAAAACCGGGCCAAGATTAGACTACTCAGTTGCGCCCTAACAGTATAACTTTGGAAACAGTACTTTTTCTCTTTCAATCGAACAAAGAGTAAAACCTAATTATATTGTTCTATTATGCCCCGAGAGTGTTAATTTGCAACCTACCGATGCCAACATTCACAAGAATCAAAACGGAACCAACATTAGACTACTCAGTTGCGCGTTAACAGTTTAACTTTGGAAACAGTACTTTTTCTCATTCAGTCGAACAAAGATTAAAACCTAATTATATTGTTCTATTATGCCCCGAGAGTGTAAATTCACAACGTATCGATGCCAACGTTCACAAGAACCAAAACCGGGCCAACATTAGACTTCGCAGTTGCGCCCTAACAGTATATCTTTTGAAACAGTACTTTTTCTCATTCAATCGAACAACGTGCAAAACCTAATATTATTGTTCTATTATGCCCCGAGAGTGTAAATTCACAACGTATCGATGCCAACGTTCACAAGAACCAAAACCGGGCCAACATTAGACTACTCAGTTGCGCCCTAACAGTATAACTTTGGAAACAGTACATTTTCTCTTTCAATCGAAGAAAGAGTAAAACCTAATTATATTGTTCAATTATGCCCCGAGAGTGTAAATTTGCAACCAATCGATGCCAACGTACACAAGAATCAAAACCGAACCAACATTAGACTACTCAGTTGCGCGTTAACAGTTTAACTTTGCTAACAGTACTTTTTCTCATTCAATCGAACAAAGAGTAAAACCTAATTATATTATTCTATTATGCCCCGAGAGTGTAAATTCACAACGTATCGATGCTAACGTTCACACGAACCAAAACCGGACCAACATTAGACTACTCAGTTGCGCCCTAAAATTATAACTTTAGAAACAGTACTTTTTCTTATTCAATCGAACAAAGTGTAAAACCTAATTATATTGTTCTATTATGCCCCGAGAGTGCAAATTCACAACGTATCGATGCCAACGTTCACAAGAACCAAAACCGGGCCAACATTAGACTACTCAGTTGCGCCCTAACAGTATAACTTTGGAAACAGTACTTTTTCTCTTTTAATCGAAGAAAGAGTAAAACCTAATTATTTTGTTCTATTTTTCCCCGAGAGAGTAAATTCGCACCGTATCGTTGCCGACGTTCACAAGAACCAAAACCGGAGCAACATTAGACTACTCAGTTGCACCCTAACAGTATAACTTTGGAAACAGTACTTTTTCTCATTCAATCGAACAAAGAGTAAAACCTAATTATATTGTTCTATTATGCCCCGAGAGTGTAAATTCACAACGTATCGATGCCAACGTTCACAAGAACCAAAACCGGGCCAACCTTAGACTACTCAGTTGCGCCCTAACAGTATAACTTTGGAAACAGTACTTTTTCTCTTTCAATCGAAGAAAGAGTAAAACCTAATTATATTATTATATTATGCCCCGAGAGTGTAAATTCGCAACGTATCGATGCCAACGTTCACACGAACCAAAACCGAACCAACATTAGACTACTCAGTTGCAGTAAAGTATAACTTTAGAAACAGTACTTTTTCTTATTCAATCGAACAAAGTGTAAAACCTAATTATATTGTTCTATTATGCCCCGAGAGTGCAAATTCACAACGTATCGATGCCAACGTTCACAAGAACCAAAACCGGGCCAACATTAGACTACTCAGTTGCGCCCTAACAGTATAACTTTGGAAACAGTACTTTTTCTCTTTCTATCGAAGAAAGAGTAAACACTAATTATAATGTTCTATTATGCCCCGAGAGTGCAAATTCACAACGTATCGATGCCAACGTTCACAAGAACCAAAACCGGGCCAACATTAGACTACTCAGTTGCGCCATAACAGTATAACTTTGGAAACAGTACTTTTTCTCTTTCAATCGAAGAAAGAGTAAAACCTAATTATTTTGTTCTATTTTTTCCCCGAGAGAGTAAATTCGCACCGTATCGTTGACGTTCACAAGAACCAAAGCCGACCAACATTAGACTACTCGATTTGCACCCTAACGGTATAACTTTGGAAACAGTACTTTTCTCATTCGATCGAACAAAAATTAAAACCTAATTATATTGTTCTATTATGACCGAGAGTGTAAATTCACAACGTATCGATGCCAACGTTCACAAGAACCAAAAGCAGGGCCAACATTAGACTACTCAGTTGCGCCCTAACAGCATAACTTTGGAAACAGTACGTTTTCTCTTTCAATCGAACAAAGTGCAAAACCTAATAATAGTGTTCTATTATGCCCCGAGAGTGTAAATTCACAACGTATCGATGCCAACGTTCACAAGAACCAAAACCGGGCCAACATTAGACTACTCGATTTACGCCTAACGATAACTTTGGAAAGATTTTCTCTTTCAATCGAACAAAGAGTAAAACCTAATTATATTGTTCTATTATGCCCCGAGAGTTTTAATTTGCAACCTACCGATGCCAACATTCACAAGAATCAAAACCGAACCAACATTAGACTACTCAGTTGCGCGTTAACAGTTTAACTTTGGAAACAGTACTTTTTCTCATTCAGTCGAACAAAGATTAAAACCTAATTATATTGTTCTATTATGCCCGAGAGTGTAAATTCACAACGTATCGATGCCAACGTTCACAAGAACGAAAACCGGCCAACATTAGACTTCGCGATTTGCGCCCTAACGAGTATATCTTTTGAAACAAGTACTTTTTCTCATTCAATCGAACAACGTGCAAAACCTAATATTATTTTTCTATTATGCCCGAGAGTGTAAATTCACAACGTATCGATGCCAACGTTCACAAGAACCAAAGCGGGCCAACATTAGACTACTCGGTTGCGCCTAACAACGGTATAACTTTGGAAAGACATTTTCTCTTTCAATCGAAGAAATAGTAAAACCTAATTATATTGTTCAATTATGCCCCGAGAGTGTAAATTTGCAACCAATCGATGCCAACGTACACAAGAATAAAAACCGAACCAACATTATACTACTCGATTTGCGCGTTAACGGTTTAACTTTGGAAACGACTTTTTCTCATTCAATCGAACAAAGAGTAAAACCTAATTATATTATTCTATTATGCCCCGAGAGTGTAAATTCACAACGTATCGATGCTAACGTTCACACGAACCAAAACCGGACCAACATTAGACTACTCAGTTGCGCCCTAAAATTATAACTTTAGAAACAGTACTTTTTCTTATTCAATCGAACAAAGTGTAAAACCTAATTATATTGTTCTATTATGCCCCGAGAGTGTAAATTCACAACGTATCGATGCCAACGTTCACAAGAACCAAAACCGGGCCAACATTAGACGACTCAGTTGCGCCCGAACAGTATAACTTTGGAAACAGTACTTTTTCTCTTTTAATCGAAGAAAGAGTAAAACCTAATTATTTTGTTCTATTTTTCCCCGAGAGAGTAAATTCGCACCGTATCGTTGCCGACGTTCACAAGAACCAAAACCGGAGCAACATTAGACTACTCAGTTGCACCCTAACAGTATAACTTTGGAAACAGTACTTTTTCTCATTCAGTCGAACAAAAATTAAAACCTAATTATATTGTTCGATTATGACCCGAGAGTGTAAATTCACAACGTATCGATGCCAACGTTCACAAGAACCAAAACCGGGCCAACCTTAGACTACTCAGTTGCGCCCTAACAGTATAACTTTGGAAACAGTACTTTTTCTCTTTCAATCGAAGAAAGAGTAAAACCTAATTATATTATTATATTATGCCCCGAGAGTGTAAATTCGCAACGTATCGATGCCAACGTTCACACGAACCAAAACCGAACCAACATTAGACTACTCAGTTGCGCCCTAACAGTATAACTTTGGAAACAGTACTTTTTCTCATTCAACCGAACAAAGAGTAAAACCTAATTATATTGTTCTATTTTGCCCCGAGAGTGTATATTCGCAACGTATCCATGCCAACGTTCACAAGAACCAAAACCGGACCAACATTAGACTACTCAGTTGCGCCCTAACAGTATAACTTTAGAAACAGTATTTTTTCTTATTCAATCGAACAAACTGTAAAACCTAATTATATTGTTATATTATGCCCCGAGTGTGTAAATTCACAACGTATCGATGCCAACGTACACAAGAACCAAAACCGGGCCAACATTAGACTACTCAGTTGCGCCCTAACAGTATAACTTTGGAAACAGTACTTTTTCTCTTTCAATCGAAGAAAGAGTAAAACCTAATTATTTTGTTCTATTTTTCCCCGAGAGAGTAAATTCGCACCGTATCGTTGCCGACGTTCACAAGAACCAAAGCCGGACCAACATTAGACTACTCAGTTGCACCCTAACAGTATAACTTTGGAAACAGTACTTTTTCTCATTCAGTCGAACAAAAATTAAAACCTAATTATATTGTTCTATTATGACCCGAGAGTGTAAATTCACAACGTATCGATGCCAACGTTCACAAGAACCAAAACCGGGCCAACATTAGACTACTCAGTTGCGCCCTAACAGCATAACTTTGGAAACAGTACGTTTTCTCTTTCAATCGAACAAAGTGCAAAACCTAATAATAGTGTTCTATTATGCCCCGAGAGTGTAAATTCACAACGTATCGATGCCAACGTTCACAAGAACCAAAACCGGGCCAACATTAGACTACTCGATTGCGCCCTAACGATAACTTTGGAAACGATTTTTCTCTTTCAATCGAACAAAGAGTAAAACCTAATTATATTGTTCTATTATGCCCCGAGAGTTTTAATTTGCAACCTACCGATGCCAACATTCACAAGAATCAAAACGGAACCAACATTAGACTACTCAGTTGCGCGTTAACAGTTTAACTTTGGAAACAGTACTTTTTCTCATTCAGTCGAACAAAGATTAAAACCTAATTATATTGTTCTATTATGCCCCGAGAGTGTAAATTCACAACGTATCGATGCCAACGTTCACAAGAACGAAAACCGGGCCAACATTAGACTTCGCAGTTGCGCCCTAACAGTATATCTTTTGAAACAGTACTTTTTCTCATTCAATCGAACAACGTGCAAAACCTAATATTATTTTTCTATTATGCCCCGAGAGTGTAAATTCACAACGTATCGATGCCAACGTTCACAAGAACCAAAACCGGGCCAACATTAGACTACTCAGTTGCGCCCTAACAGTATAACTCTGGAAACAGTACTTTTTCTCATTCAGGCGAACACAGATTAAAACCTGATTATATTGTTCTATTATGCCCGAGAGTGTAAATTTGCAACCAATCGATGCCAACGTACACAAGAATCAAAACCGAACCAACATTAGACTACTCAGTTGCGCGTTAACAGTTTAACTTTGGAAACAGTACTTTTTCTCATTCAATCGAACAAAGAGTAAAACCTAATTATATTATTCTATTATGCCCCAAGAGTGTAAATACACAACGTATCCATCCTACCGTTCAACCGAACCAAAACCGACCAACATTAGACTACTCGGTTGCGCCCTAAAATTATAACTTTAGAAAGCGACTTTTTCTTATTCAATCGAACAAAGTGTAAAACCTAATTATATTGTTCTATTATGCCCGAGAGTGCAAATTCACAACGTATCGATGCCAACGTTCACAAGAACCAAAACCGGGCCAACATTAGACGACTCAGTTGCGCCCTAACAGTATAACTTTGGAAACAGTACTTTTTCTCTTTTAATCGAAGAAAGAGTAAAACCTAATTATTTTGTTCTATTTTTTCCCGAGAGAGTAAATTCGCACCGTATCGTTGCCGACGTTCACAAGAACCAAAACCGGACCAACATTAGACTACTCAGTTGCACCCTAACAGTATAACTTTGGAAACAGTACTTTTTCTCATTCAGTCGAACAAAAATTAAAACCTAATTATATTGTTCTATTATGCCCCGAGAGTGTAAATTCACAACGTATCGATGCCAACGTTCACAAGAACCAAAACCGGGCCAACATTAGACTACTCAGTTGCGCCCTAACAGTATAACTTTGGAAACAGTACTTTTTCTCTTTCAATCGAAGAAAGAGTAAAACCTAATTATATTGTTATATTATGCCCCGAGAGTGTAAATTCGCAACGTATCGATGCCAACGTTCACAAGAACCAAAACCGGACCAACATTAGACTACTCAGTTGCGCCCTAACAGTATAACTTTAGAAACAGTACTTTTTCTTATTCAATCGAACAAAGTGTAAAACCTAATTATATTGTTCTATTATGCCCCGAGAGTGCAAATTCACAACGTATCGATGCCAACGTTCACAAGAACCAAAACCGGACCAACATTAGACTACTCAGTTGCGCCCTAACAGTATAACTTTAGAAACAGTACTTTTTCTTATTCAATCGAACAAAGTGTAAAACCTAATTATATTGTTCTATTATGCCCCGAGAGTGTAAATTTGCAACCTATCGATGCCAACATTCACAAGAATCGAAACCGAACCAACATTAGACTACTCGATTGCGCCTAACAAGATAACTTTGGAAACAGTACATTTTCTCTTTCAATCGAAGAAAGAGTAAAACCTAATTATTTTGTTCTATTTTTCCCCGAGAGAGTAAATTCGCACCGTATCGTTGCCAACGTTCACAAGAACCAAAGCCGGACCAACATTAGACTACTCAGTTGCACCCTAACAGTATAACTTTGGAAACAGTACTTTTTCTCATTCAGTCGAACAAAAATTAAAACCTAATTATATTGTTCTATTATGACCCGAGAGTGTAAATTCACAACGTATCGATGCCAACGTTCACAAGAACCAAAACCGGGCCAACATTAGACTACTCAGTTGCGCCCTAACAGCATAACTTTGGAAACAGTACGTTTTCTCTTTCAATCGAACAAAGTGCAAAACCTAATAATAGTGTTCTATTATGCCCCGAGAGTGTAAATTCACAACGTATCGATGCCAACGTTCACAAGAACCAAAACCGGGCCAACATTAGACTACTCGATTTGCGCCCTAACATAACTTTGGAAACGACTTTTCTCTTTCAATCGAACAAAGAGTAAAACCTAATTATATTGTTCTATTATGCCCCGAGAGTGTTAATTTGCAACCTACCGATGCCAACATTCACAAGAATCAAAACCGAACCAACATTAGACTACTCAGTTGCGCGTTAACAGTTTAACTTTGGAAACAGTACTTTTTCTCATTCAATCGAACAAAGAGTAAAACCTAATTATATTGTTCTATTATGCCCCGAGAGTGTAAATTCACAACGTATCGATGCCAACGTTCACAAGAACGAAAACCGGGCCAACATTAGACTTCGCAGTTGCGCCCTAACAGTATATCTTTTGAAACAGTACTTTTTCTCATTCAATCGAACAACGTGCAAAACCTAATATTATTTTTCTATTATGCCCCGAGAGTGTAAATTCACAACGTATCGATGCCAACGTTCACAAGAACCAAAACCGGGCCAACATTAGACTACTCAGTTGCGCCCTAACAGCATAACTTTGGAAACAGTACTTTTTCTCTTTCAATCGAACAAAGAGTAAAACCTAATTATATTGTTCAATTATGCCCCGAGAGTGTAAATTTGCAACCAATCGATGCCAACGTACACAAGAATCAAAACCGAACCAACATTAGACTACTCAGTTGCGCGTTAACAGTTTAACTTTGGAAACAGTACTTTTTCTCATTCAATCGAACAAAGAGTAAAACCTAATTATATTATTCTATTATGCCCCGAGAGTGTAAATTCACAACGTATCGATGCTAACGTTCACACGAACCAAAACCGGACCAACATTAGACTACTCAGTTGCGCCCTAAAATTATAACTTTAGAAACGACTTTTTCTTATTCAATCGAACAAAGTGTAAAACCTAATTATATTGTTCTATTATGCCCGAGAGTGCAAATTCACAACGTATCGATGCCAACGTTCACAAGAACCAAAACCGGGCCAACATTAGACGACTCGGTTGCGCCGAACAAGATAACTTTGGAAACGTACTTTTTCTCTTTTAATCGAAGAAAGAGTAAAACCTAATTATTTTGTTCTATTTTTCCCCGAGAGAGTAAATTCGCACCGTATCGTTGCCGACGTTCACAAGAACCAAAACCGGAGCAACATTAGACTACTCAGTTGCACCCTAACAGTATAACTTTGGAAACAGTACTTTTTCTCATTCAGTCGAACAAAAATTAAAACCTAATTATATTGTTCGATTATGACCCGAGAGTGTAAATTCACAACGTATCGATGCCAACGTTCACAAGAACCAAAACCGGGCCAACCTTAGACTACTCAGTTGCGCCCTAACAGTATAACTTTGGAAACAGTACTTTTTCTCTTTCAATCGAAGAAAGAGTAAAACCTAATTATATTATTATATTATGCCCCGAGAGTGTAAATTCGCAACGTATCGATGCCAACGTTCACACGAACCAAAACCGAACCAACATTAGACTACTCAGTTGCACCGTAAAAGTATAACTTTAGAAACAGTACTTTTTCTTATTCAATCGAACAAAGTGTAAAACCTAATTATATTGTTCTATTATGCCCCGAGAGTGCAAATTCACAACGTATCGATGCCAACGTTCACAAGAACCAAAACCGGGCCAACATTAGACTACTCAGTTGCGCCCTAAAAGTATAACTTTAGAAACAGTACTTTTTCTTATTCAATCGAACAAAGTGTAAAACCTAATTATAATGTTCTATTATGCCCCGAGAGTGCAAATTCACAACGTATCGATGCCAACGTTCACAAGAACCAAAACCGGGCCAACATTAGACTACTCAGTTGCGCCCTAACAGTATAACTTTGGAAACAGTACTTTTTCTCATTCAATCGAACAAAGAGTAAAACCTAATTATTTTGTTCTATTTTTCCCCGAGAGAGTAAATTCGCACCGTATCGTTGCCGACGTTCACAAGAACCAAAACCGGACCAACATTAGACTACTCAGTTGCGCCCTAACAGTATAACTTTGGAAACAGTACTTTTTCTCATTCAATCGAACAAAGATTAAAACCTAATTATATTGTTCTATTATGACCGAGAGTGTAAATTCACAACGTATCGATGCCAACGTTCACAAGAGCCAAAACCGGGCCAACATTAGGCTACTCAGTTGTGCCCTAACAGGATAGATTTGGAAACAGTACTTTTTCTCTTTCAATCGAACAAAGTGCAAAACCTAATAATAGTGTTCTATTATGCCCCGAGAGTGTAAATTCACAACGTATCGATGCCAACGTTCACAAGAACCAAAACCGGGCCAACATTAGACTACTCAGTTGCGCCCTAACAGTATAACTTTGGAAACAGTACTTTTTCTCTTTCAATCGAACAAAGAGTAAAACCTAATTATTTTGTTCTATTATGCCCCGAGAGTGTAAATTTGCAACCTATCGATGCCAACATTCACAAGAATCAAAACCGAACCAACATTAGACTACTCAGTTGCGCGTTAGCAGTTTAACTTTGGAAACAGTACTTTTTCTCATTCGATCGAACAAAGAGTAAAACCTAATTATATTGTTCTATTATGCCCCGAGAGTGTAAATTCACAACGTATCGATGCCAACGTTCACAAGAACCAAAACCGGGCCAACATTAGACTTCGCATTGCGCCCTAACAAGATATCTTTAGAAACAGTATTTTTTCTCATTCAATCGAACAACGTGCAAAACATAATAATATTATTCTATAATGCCCCGAGAGTGTAAATTCACAACGTATCGATGCCAACGTTCACAAGAACCAAAACCGGGCCAACATTAGACTACTCAGTTGCGCCCTAACAGTATAACTTTGGAAACAGTACATTTTCTCTTTCAATCGAAGAAAGAGTAAAACCTAATTATATTGTTCAATTATGCCCCGTGAGTGTAAATTTGCAACCAATCGATGCCAACGTACACAAGAATCAAAACCGAACCAACATTAGACTACTCAGTTGCGCGTTAACAGTTTAACTTTGGAAACAGTACTTTTTCTCATTCAATCGAACAAAGAGTAAAACCTAATTATATTATTCTATTATGCCCCGAGAGTGTAAATTCACAACGTATCGATGCTAACGTTCACACGAACCAAAACCGGACCAACATTAGACTACTCAGTTGCGCCCTAAAATTATAACTTTAGAAACAGTACTTTTTCTCATTCAATCGAACAAAGAGTAAAACCCAATTATATTGTTCTATAATGCCCGAGAGTGCAAATTCACAACGTATCGATGCCAACGTTCACAAGAACCAAAACCGGGCCAACATTAGACGACTCAGTTGCGCCCTAACAGTATAACTTTGGAAACAGTACTTTTTCTCTTTTAATCGAAGAAAGAGTAAAACCTAATTATTTTGTTCTATTTTTCCCCGAGAGAGTAAATTCGCACCGTATCGTTGCCAACGTTCACAAGAACCAAAACCGGGCCAACATTAGACTACTCAGTTGCACCCTAACAGTATAACTTTGGAAACAGTACTTTTTCTCATTCAGTCGAACAAAAATTAAAACCTAATTATATTGTTCTATTATGACCCGAGAGTGTAAATTCACAACGTATCGATGCCAACGTTCACAAGAACCAAAACCGGGCCAACCTTAGACTACTCAGTTGCGCCCTAACAGTATAACTTTGGAAACAAGATTTTTCTCTTTCAATCGAAGAAAGAGTAAAACCTAATTATATTATTATATTATGCCCCGAGAGTGTAAATTCGCAACGTATCGATGCCAACGTTCACACGAACCAAAACCGAACCAACATTAGACTACTCAGTTGCACCGTAAAAGTATAACTTTAGAAACAGTACTTTTTCTTATTCAATCGAACAAAGTGTAAAACCTAATTATATTGTTCTATTATGCCCCGAGAGTGCAAATTCACAACGTATCGATGCCAACGTTCACAAGAACCAAAACCGGGCCAACATTAGACTACTCTTTTGCGCCCTAACAGTATAACTTTGGAAACAGTACTTTTTCTCTTTCAATCGAAGAAAGAGTAAAACCTAATTATTTTGTTCTATTTTTCCCCGAGAGAGTAAATTCGCACCGTATCGTTACCGACGTTCACAAGAACCAAAACCGGACTAACATTAGTCTACACAGTTGCGCCCTAACAGTATAACTTTGGAAACAGTACTTTTTCTCGTTCAGTCGAACAAAAATTAAAACCTAATTATATTGTTCTATTATGCCCCGAGAGTGTAAATTCACAACGTCTCGATGCCAACGTTCACAAGAACCAAAATCGGGCCAACATTAGACTACTCGATTTGCGCCTAACGGTATAACTTTGGAAACGATTACTTTTTCTCTTTCAATCGAAGAAACAGTAAAACCTAATTATATTGTTCAATTATGTCCCGAGAGTGTAAATTTGCAACCAATCGATGCCAACATACACAAGAATCAAAACCGAACCAACATTAGACTACTCAGTTGCGCGTTAACAGTTTAACTTTGGAAACAAGATTTTTCTCATTCAATCGAACAAAGAGTAAAACCTAATTATTTTGTTCTATTTTTCCCCGAGAGAGTAAATTCGCACCGTATCGTTGCCAACGTTCACAAGAACCAAAACCGGACCAACATTAGACTACTCAGTTGCGCCCTAACAGTATAACTTTGGAAACAGTATTTTTTCTCATTCAATCGAACAAAGAGTAAAACCTAATTATATTGTTCTATTATGCCCCGAGAGTGTAAATTCACAACGTATCGATGCTAACGTTCACACGAACCAAAACCGGACCAACATTAGACTACTCAGTTGCGCCCTAACAGTATATCTTTTGAAACAGTATTTTTTCTCATTCAATCGAACAAAGTGCAAAACCTAATTATATTGTTCTATTATGCCCCGAGAGTGTAAATTCACAACGTATCGATGCCAACGTTCACAAGAACCAAAACCGGGCAAACATTAGACTTCACAGTTGCGCCCTAACAGTATATCTTTTGAAACAAGATTTTTTTCTCATTCAATCGAACAAAGTGCAAAACCTAATTATATTGTTCTATTATGCCCCGAGAGTGTAAATTCACAACGTATCGATGCCAACGTTCACAAGAACCAAAACCGGGCCAACATTAGACTACTCAGTTGCGCCCTAACAGTATAACTTTGGAAACAGTACTTTTTCTCTTTCAATCGAACAAAGAGTAAAACCTAATTATATTGTTCTATTTTGCCCCGAGAGTGTAAATTTGCAACCTATCGATGCCAACATTCACAAGAATCAAAACCGAACCAACATTAGACTACTCGCTGCTGCTAACGTTTAACTTTGGAAACAAAAGATTTTTCTCATTATATCGAACAAAGAGTAAAACCTCATTATATTGTTCTATTATGCCCCGAGAGTGTAAATTCACAACGTATCAATGCTAACGTTCACACGAACCAAAACCGGACCAACATTAGACTACTCAGTTGCGCCCTAACAGTATAACTTTAGAAACAGTACTTTTTCTTATTCAATCGAACAAAGTATAAAACCTAATTATATTGTTCTATTATGCCCCGAGAGTGTAAATTTGCAACCTATCGATGCCAACATTCACAAGAATCAAAACCGAACCAACATTAGACTACTCGCCATGCTGCGTTACAGCTTAACTTTGGAAACAAGATTTCTTTTCCTCATTCAATCGAACAAAGAGTAAAACCTAATTATATTGTTCTATTATGCCCCGAGAGTGTAAATTCACAACGTATCGATGCCAACGTTCACAAGAACCAAAACCGGGCCAACATTACACTACATAGTTGCGCCCTAACAGTATATCTTTAGAAACAGTACTTTTTCTCATTCAATCGAACAAAGTGCAAAACCTAATTATATTGTTCTATTATGCCCCGAGAGTGTAAATTCACAACGTATCGATGCCAATGTTCACAAGAACCAAAACCGGGCCAACATTAGACTACTCAGTTGCGCCTAACAAGATAACTTTGGAAACAAGATTTTTCTCTTTCAATCGAACAAAGAGTAAAACCTAATTATATTGTTCTATTATGCCCCGAGAGTGTAAATTTGCAACCTATCGATGCCAACATTCACAAGAATCAAAACCGAACCAACATTAGACTACTCAGTTGCGCGTTAACAGTTTAACTTTGGAAACAGTACTTTTTCTCATTCAATCGAACAAAGAGTAAAACCTCATTATATTGTTCTATTATGCCCCGAGAGTGTAAATTCACAACGTATCAATGCTAACGTTCACACGAACCAAAACCGGACCAACATTATACTACTCAGTTGCGCCCTAACAGTATAACTTTAGAAACAAGATTTTTCTTATTCAATCGAACAAAGTGTAAAACCTAATTATATTGTTCTATTATGCCCCGAGAGTGTAAATTCACAACGCATCGATGCCAACGTTCACAAGAACCAAAACCGGGCCAACATTAGACTACTCAGTTGCGCCCTAACAGTATAACTACGGAAACAAGACATTTTCTCTTTCAATCGAACAAAGAGTAAAACCTAATTATATTGTTCAATTATGCCCCGAGAGTGTAAATTTGCAACCAATCGATGCCAACGTACACAAGAATCAAAACCGAACCAACATTAGACTACTCAGTTGCGCGTTAATAGTTTAACTTTGGAAACAGTACTTTTTCTCATTCAATCGAACAAAGAGTAAAACCGAATTATATTATTCTATTATGCCCCGAGAGTGTAAATTCACAACGTATCGATGCTAACGTTCACACGAACCAAAACCGAACCAACATTAGACTACTCAGTTGCGCCGTAAAAGTATAACTTTAGAAACAGTACTTTTTCTTATTCAATCGAACAAAGTGTAAAACCTAATTATATTGTTCTATTATGCCCCTAGAGTGCAAATTCACAACGTATCGATGCCAACGTTCACAAGAACCAAAACCGGGCCAACATTAGACTACTCAGTTGCGCCTAACAAAGATAACTTTGGAAAGATTTTTCTCTTTCAATCGAAGAAAGAGTAAAACCTAATTATTTTGTTCTATTTTTCCCCGAGAGAGTAAATTCGCACCGTATCGTTACCGACGTTCACAAGAACCAAAACCGACCAACATTAGTCTACACAACTTGCGCCTAACGATAACTTTGGAAACAAGATTTTTCTCATTCAATCGAACAAAGTTTAAAACCTAATTATATTGTTCTATTATGCCCCGAGAGTGTAAATTCACAACGTATCGATGCAAACGTTCACAAGAACCAAAACCGGGCCAACATTAGACTACTCAGTTGCGCCCTAACAAGATAACTTTCAAAACAAGATTTTTCTCTTTCAATCGAAGAAAGAGTAAAACCTAATTATATTGTTCAATTATGTCCCGAGAGTGTAAATTTGCAACCAATCGATGCCAACATACACAAGTATAACTTTAGAAACAGTACTTTTTCTTATTCAATCGAACAAAGTGTAAAACCTAATTATATTGTTCTATTATGCCCCTAGAGTGCAAATTCACAACGAATCTATTCCAACGTTCATAAGAACCAAAACCGGACCAACATTAGACTACTCAGTTGCGCCCTAACAGTATAACTTTGGAAACAGTACTTTTTCTCTTTCAATCGAAGAAAGAGTAAAACCTAATTATTTTGTTCTATTTTTCCCCGAGAGAGTAAATTCGCACCGTATCGTTGCCAACGTTCACAAGAACCAAAACCGGACCAACATTAGACTACTCGCTTGCGCCTAACAAGATAACTTTGGAAACAAGATTTTTTCTCATTCAATCGAACAAAGATTAGACCCAAATTATATTGCTCTATTATGCACAGAGAGTGTAAATTCACAACGTATCGATGCTAACGTTCACACGAACCACAACCAGACAAACATTAGACTACTTTGCGCCTAACAAGATATCTTTTGAAACAAGATTTTTCTCATTCAATCGAACAAAGTGCAAAACCTAATTATATTGTTCTATTATGCCCCGAGAGTGTAAATTCACAACGTATCGATGCCAACGTTCACAAGAACAAAAACCGAGCCAACAGTAGACTTCACGGTTGCGCCCTAAAAGTATATCTTTTGAAACAAGATTTTTCTCATTCAATCGAACAAAGTGCAAAACCTAATAATAGTGTTCTATTATGCCCCGAGAGTGTAAATTCACAACGTATCGATGCCAACATTCACAAGAACCAAAACCGGGCCAACATTAGACTACTCGATTGCGCCTAACAAAGATAACTTTGGAAACAAGATTTTTCTCTTTCAATCGAACAAAGAGTAAAACCTAATTATATTGTTCTATTATGCCCCGAGAGTGTTAATTTGCAACCTACCGATGCCAACATTCACAAGAATCAAAACCGAACCAACATTAGACTACTCAGTTGCGCGTTAACAGTTTAACTTTGGAAACAGTACTTTTTCTCATTCAATCGAACAAAGATTAAAACCTAATTATATTGTTCTATTATGCCCCGAGAGTGTAAATTCACAACGTATAGATTCTAACGTTCACACGAACCAAACCGGACCAACATTAGACTACTAAGTTGCGCCCTAAAAGTATAACTTTAGAAACAGTACTTTTTCTTATTCAATCGAACAAAGTGTAAAACCTAATTATATTGTTCTATTATGCCCCGAGAGTGCAAATTCATAACGTATCAATGCCAACGTTCACAAGAACCAAAACCGGGCCAACATTAGACTACTCAGTTGCGCCTAACAAGATAACTTTGGAAACAAGATTTTTTCTCTTTCAATCGAAGAAAGAGTAAAACCTAATTATTTTGTTCTATTTTTCCCCGAGAGAGTAAATTCGCACCGTATCGTTGCCGACGTTCACAAGAACCAAAACCGGACCAACATTAGACTACTCAGTTGCACCCTAACAGTATAACTTTGGAAACAGTACTTTTTCTCATTCAGTCGAACAAAGATTAAAACCTAATTATATTGTTCTATTATGCCCCGAGAGTGTAAATTCACAACGTATCGATGCTAACGTTCACACGAACCAAAACCGGACCAACATTAGACTACTGAGTTGCGCCCTAACAGTATAACTTTAGAAACCGTACTTTTTCTTATTCAATCGAACAAAGTGTAAAACCTAATTATATTGTTCTATTATGCCCCGAGAGTGTAAATTTGCAACCTATCGATGCCAACATTCACAAGAATTAAACCGAACCAACATTAGACTACTCGCGCGTTAACGGTTTAGCTTTGGAAACAAGATTTTTCCTCATTCAATCGAACAAAGAGTAAAACCTAATTATATTGTTCTATTATGCCCCGAGAGTGTAAATTCACAACGTATCGATGCCAACGTTCACAAGAACCAAAACCGGGCCAACATTACACTACATAGTTGCGCCCTAACAGTATATCTTTTGAAACAAGATTTTTCTCATTCAATCGAACAAAGTGCAAAACCTAATTATATTGTTCTATTATGCCCCGAGAGTGTAAATTCACAACGTATCGATGCCAATGTTCACAAGAACCAAAACCGGGCCAACATTAGACTACTCAGTTGCGCCCTAACAGTATAACTTTGGAAACAGTACTTTTTCTCTTTCAATCGAACAAAGAGTAAAACCTAATTATATTGTTCTATTTTGCCCCGAGAGTGTAAATTTGCAACCTATCGATGCCAACATTCACAAGAATCAAAACCGAACCAACATTAGACTACTCAGTTGCGCGTTAACAGTTTAACTTTGGAAACAAGATTTTTCTCATTCAATCGAACAAAGAGTAAAACCTCATTATATTGTTCTATTACGCCCCGAGAGTGTAAATTCACAACGTATCAATGCTAACGTTCACACGAACCAAAACCGGACCAACATTAGACTACTCAGTTGCGCCCTAACAGTATAACATTAGAAACAAGATTTTTCTTATTCAATCGAACAAAGTGTAAAACCTAATTATATTGTTCTATTATGCCCCGAGAGTGTAAATTCACAACGTATCGATGCCAACGTTCACAAGAACCAAAACCGGGCCAACATTAGACTACTCAGTTGCGCCCTAACAGTATAACTCTGGAAACAGTACATTTTCTCTTTCAATCGAACAAAGAGTAAATCTAATTATATTGTTCAATTATGCCCCGAGAGTGTAAATTTGCAACCAATCGATGCCAACGTACACAAGAATCAAAACCGAACCAACATTAGACTACTCAGTTGCGCGTTAATAGTTTAACTTTAGAAACAGTACTTTTTCTTATTCAATCGAACAAAGTGTAAAACCTAATTATATTGTTCTATTATGCCCCGAGAGTGCAAATTCACAACGTATCGATGCCAACGTTCACAAGAACCAAAACCGGGCCAACATTAGACTACTATCATTGCGCCTAACAAAGATAACTTTGGAAACAGTACTTTTTCTCTTTCAATCGAAGAAAGAGTAAAACCTAATTATTTTGTTCTATTTTTCCCCGAGAGAGTAAATTCGCACCGTATCGTTACCGACGTTCACAAGAACCAAAACCGGACCAACATTAGTCTACACAGTTGCGCCCTAACAGTATAACTTTGGAAACAGTACTTTTTCTCTTTTAATCGAAGAAAGAGTAAAACCTAATTATTTTGTTCTATTTTTCCCCGAGAGAGTAAATTCGCACCGTATCGTTGCCGACGTTCACAAGAACCAAAACCGGAGAAACATTAGACTACTCAGTTGCACCCTAACAGTATAACTTTGGAAACAGTACTTTTTCTCATTCAGTCGAACAAAAAGTAAAACCTAATTATATTGTTCTATTATGACCCGAGAGTGTAAATTCACAACGTATCGATGCCAACGTTCACAAGAACCAAAACCGGGCCAACCTTAGACTACTCAGTTGCGCCTAACAAGATAACTTTGGAAACGATTTTTCTCTTTCAATCGAAGAAAGAGTAAAACCTAATTATATTATTATATTATGCCCCGAGAGTGTAAATTCGCAACGTATCGATGCCAACGTTCACACGAACCAAAACCGAACCAACATTAGACTACTCAGTTGCACCGTAAAAGTATAACTTTAGAAACAGTACTTTTTCTTATTCAATCGAACAAAGCGTAAAACCTAATTATATTGTTCTATTATGCCCCGAGAGTGTAAATTCACAACGTATCGATGCCAACGTTCACAAGAACCAAAACCGGACCAACATTAGACTACTCAGTTGCGCCCTAACAGTATAACTTTGGAAACAGTACTTTTTCTCTTTCAATCGAAGAAAGAGTAAAACCTAATTATTTTGTTCTATTTTTCCCCGAGAGAGTAAATTTGCAACGTATCGATGCCAACGTTCACAAGAACCAAAACCGGACCAACATTAGTCTACTCAGTTGTGGCCTAACAGTATAACTTTGGAAACAGTACTTTTTCTCGTTCAGTCGAACAAAAATTAAAACCTAATTATATTGTTCTATTATGCCCCGAGTGTCACGCCCCGAGACCGCTACCAATTTGGTTCGGTTCGAGAACGCCGATCAGGCGCCGAACGGACAGCACCTCCCCTGTCCGCCCAAGGCTCGACAACAAGTCATGTACAAACAAAGGCCCAGGAATGAAATTCTACATCATACATGACAAAAAGATGCACCTAAAGGTGCGAACAACAATAAGAGCAAGATACAAGTATTCCATACAAGTAATATAAAGAGAGAAGAGTCTAACTATTACAATCATTCAACATTCGTTTACATTGTTTAACTTCAAAATATAAATACATGTTCATCTCCCAAAATGTAGGTTACATCATTTCTTTATACAATTTTGACTCCAAAATATACCACGGGTGGCTCTAATGCAAGTAGGTGGCCACTATCAACTAGGGCGCGATGCCCTTACCGCGATCCTCCTCGACCGCCCGTGAGCTAGTACCTGTGATAGAGTGGGGTGAGAACTAACTTCCTTAGTTCCCAGTGGGCTCGGCCACCGACCCCACCGATCTCCCCACTAGGTCTAAGCAGGCAAAAGCAGGTAGATAGATAGATAGATAATTTAAAGCTGTAACTGCGGTAAGTAAAGCATGATATAAACAATGCAACTACTGCTATGCCTGAATCAACAAGATCATGATATAGTTATGAAATATCTATCATGCTACTATGTTCCAATCAAGTATGTATGAAATACTCATTATGTTCTTATGTTATTACCCAATCCTTGGCTAGCCCGTAGGCACGCCCACGACTCAACACATTCAACCTCATGGGTTGTCTGCGGGACCCCACATAGGCTATCCCTCGGGACCCCACATAGGCTATCCCTATCGAATCACGTGCCAAGACCTCCGGAGACTCGCACTACTCGTGTGGAGCGACCAACCACGAGCGCTGAGCAGACTGTGTGTCACGCCCCGAGCCCGCCAATTCGGTCGGATTCGGCGCGCCGGCAGACCGCCGAACGGACAGAGTCTCCCCTGTACGTCCAAGGCGTCGCAATCGATACAATTACAAGAAGGTTCCAACTAGGAACAGTATTCGACATACAACGATTGCATAAGGAAGCTAGGTATCAAACAACATAAACACATCCTATGTTATTACATTCATTCCACATTCATTTTACATCACCGATTAATTTACATTAGACTTCCAAATACAATCTACTTATGATTACATCATTTCACAAGTTAGTTACATTTTTGCTCACTACCCTCTAGTCCCCGCTATTAAGAGTACCGCTACCTCTCGGGTCTCCCGGTAGGGCGCTATCTACGTATCTACGCCTTGCCTCGCGCCGCGCCGCTCACGTGTATACCTGTACCCCCAAAACCACAACACGGGGGTGAGAACTATTGTCCATAGTTCTCGTGGGTACGGTCACCCAAGAGAACAGCTCGACCAATAGGTCCAAGGAGGCACTGCAAATATGTTAGCCCAAAAACATATATAGGTATATAACTTGCAACTAACATAAAAACATGCCTCACAAATGCAACATGCAAATTATTACTTTAGCTCTTAGCTTTTCTTTACCTTTTTGCTATTCTGTACTTTAGCTATTTCATTCTTACTTAGCTATTCATAACTCATACCCGTTGTAACTCTAAGATTTCTACTTACCTTAGCTCATGTCATTAACTTCCAAGGTTTTTATAACCCTAGGTTTCCATCTCAAGTCCAACTTGCTTCTAAGGTGTCTATTACCTTAGGTTCACCATACATATCACTAGCTCTCAAGGTTCTCTCTACCTGATTCCAGCTAGCCACCCGACTGGGCCACGAGTCAATCAATAGCGGATAATCCGCACTTTGCGTGGCTCGGGGTGAAGGACCCTGTTCCATACACCTCAGCCTGCAAGCCAAGAACCATACCGCCCAACGGTCCGCCCGAAGGTCCGTGCACCGTGTTCAGGGATCCGCTACTGGGAGAGGAACATGCCGCATACACCCATAGCCAAGATTCCCTGATAGGGAGAGGAACATGCCGCATACACCCTAGCGCTCACTTTGTTCTTGCTTAGTCACAATCCTCGAAGTTCTTCCGGTGGGAGAGGAACATGCCGCATACACCCGCGAACCGTAACTATCGAGCTCACAATTACCGGGATTCCGAATCCATTCCACTTGCTTGAGGGTTGGCCTTAACCCTCAAGAGTCGACCCAATAGGTCCATTGTTCTTTACATCCTAGGTCCACTTGACTCTAGGGTTCACTCCTTGTCACATAACCTAGGTTGTCTTAACTCTAGGTTCAATGTCATTCTAGCTCGACCTATGTTTGCTCACACTGGGTCCATTGCCATCGTTGTTCAACCTATGTCCTTGACACTAGGTTCAATGCCACTCACCTAGATCCATTGACTCTAGGTTTGCTATAACCCATGTTCATTACACTAGGTTAGATGCCACACTCCTAGGTCCATTGACTCTAGGTTTACTATAACCTATGTTCTTTACACTAGGTTAGATGCCACTCGATCTATATGTGCATTTAGTCCATGACTCACATTCTTTACTTGGCATTCTTTACTTGGCTCTCTTATGTCTATCAATCCACTCATATGCATGTTTCTATTATGCTAAGCATGCATTCTTTTACTCTTCTAGCATTGTACTTTATGCTATTATCATGCACTTCATTCATTTACTTGCATCTACTTAGCATTTTACTTTACCTCACTAGCATGCATTTCTACTCATGCATTATTAAACATGCATCAACAGGAGTTAAGTAACTCTTAGACATATAGGCGACCTAGTCGCTTCGGTAAACGCACCCACCTGTTTTGCTCTCCGATTGCTCGTCGACACTTGCAATCGGCCGCCCGCGGCACCCGTGACCTGATTCGGCTCGACTCGTGCGCGACCAACCGAACGATCTCCGAATCTCGATCTGAGACTCCGTGCCGTTGCCCCAAGCCTTCAAGTTGCCCCAGTTCCGTTTTCATGAATTTAGGGCTTCTATCTTGCGTGTCGGACATCTCGGTATGAATATATTAAAATATTAATATCTTTGCAACCGCGGATCACCGAACCGAGCGCGCCAACGCGTTCGTTGCACCCCCAATTAGGTTCCTATGGGGTCAAATGAGATCAATCTCATCTATTTCTAAAAACCCCCAAATCGAACCCTAGGTTTGCATCTATGCAAAACCTACCGTAAATCCCTAGATTTACGCCTTGATCTTCTATTGAGCCTCAAGGGGTTCTAATCCAACCATTTCTAGGGTTTAAAAAGCCCTCTACGAAAATCCACCATGAGAGGGAGCTTAGAAGCTTACCTCTACAAGCTTGCTTCGAGCTCGAGGAAGAGGGAGAGGATAGCCATGGAGGTCTCCACCTTGATCTCCATCATCTTCCTCATCTTCTTCCTTCTTCTTCTCTCTTCCTTTCCTTCTCTTTTTCTTTCTTTCTTCCCTTGTTTCCGTCAACAGTGAAGAAAGGGAGAGAGGGTTCTGAGGGAGTGAGAGGGAGAGAAAGGGTTTTATTACCCTCTATTCACTTAACCCCCTGCATAATTGCAAACAAACCCCTCAACTTTGCAATATTTGAAACAGCCCAAACTGGGCATTTTCGGGCTCAGGGACCGGTCTCCCTAACCCAGGACCGGTCCCAGAGAGCCTTGCTCCACTCGCACCGTGAGACCTGCCTCCCCTTAAGAGACCGGTCCCAGAGAGCCTGCTCCACTCGCGCACCGGAGACCGGTCTCCCCCTTAAGAGACCGGTCCCAGAGAGCCTGCTCTCGCGGGACCGCCTTCCGGGACCGGTCTCCCTTTTCAGGGACCGGTCCCCCCAGGGACCATCAGCCTAGTCCAAGGACTTAGCCAAATTTTCAGCTTTTTTCCGTTTCTTCTCCGTTCCAACTCACTTTTGGCTCGTTTGACCTCCGATTCTTTTCAAATCGAACCGAGCCTCTCCACACATGATTTAAATCATGTCCACATCATTATCTCATCCGCGCAAGCGCCGGATTTGGCTCACGGCCCAAAGTAGCCTTTCGGGCTCCGTTGTCGCACCTAGTGCACCGAAAACACCAGAAAGCTTCCGTACTTCACCGAACCACTCTTATGGCCTTCTAAGCCAACATACCTCGTAACTTCAAGACTTTAGAAGTTCGATATGTCACATTCTCCTCCTTAAAAGAGTTTCGTCCGCGAAACTTACTCATTTCCATCAACTCACAATCCAATTTAATTTATCGAGTAATTTTGGAGATTCCAATGCACTTTTTGTCTTCGGAGCGGCCTTTCACTAATTAGAATCATTCACAGGCCCATAACGAAGAATGTGAGACTAGTTTCACTCACATTTGCTAAGCACAACTTCAAAAGTGCATTACAACTCCGATAAACATTAGTGGAAGCGCAAGTCGACATTCAACGACCTCTCACGCTCCAACATCACTTGCAACCAGTTCACAAGGAACTTCACCTTGCGTTTACTCATCTCATCTCTGAGCGCACTCAAATCCAATCACCCACATTGCCTAAAGCAACACCTTAGGAGCATCACTTAGTGGTGAGTGCTTCAATATCAACCGAATCTTGCTCCATCATGAGATGGTACACTTCGGCGCATCTCGCCTCCATTCCGTAAAAGAGCATTATCCTCAATTGTCATGTGGCTTCTTCTATCGAAGTGTCTCCTAGAGACCACTTGCTTCAATTTCAATTGCCACGACTTATTCGACTCCTTAGTCGCGATCACTTACACGAACACTTCGCTGAATCGGTCAACTCTTCGTTAGAGTTATCAACTCACCGCTACCTCGGTCTCTACGGTGGACCAATGGTCACCAACCCTACGTCAGCCTATCGCTTAGACGTGTCTCAACTACGCTTAGCGTTCTCTCGTTAATGGCGTAGACCCAATCAGCACTTTCGGCGAAATTCTCACTTGGGAATTCGCACACACTCCAATCAGGAGTAATCAAGACCCCAAACCACACTCAACTCTCGGATTGGGTCACAACCGCACTCTCGGCGCATTATCGATCTTAAGATCCAACACGTGGCATTTTCACGTTCTCGGGTCCAAGCTCGGACTACCGTCCTGACCAAAACTCTCGCCCTACCAACAGGTACCGGGCCGCTGCCTCTCGCAGCTGACTGCGCCTGCCCAATGGGCCCAGGCTCCACAGTCCACAAATGGTCCAGGCACGGGTCGTCCCCAAGCACTACCCGCTAACGTCATCCTACACGACATGCTCTATAGAGCTACGCAATCTATCGACTCCTTGGCACCTAGTGCAAGCCATCAGCCCCACGAGTGATCCATGGCCCGCTTCACACTTAGCAACGCTAAAGTGCTACTGCCAATCCACTCTCTCGGCTGAATCGAAACCGCACTCTACGAGTACCTGTACTCGGGCGTTCCACGCCTCTGTAGCGTTCTACGCTAAGTCTCAGCTTTGGGGCAGGACTGCGCCCCACGCACCGCCTACTAAGCAACTTTTCTAACCCCACATGGAGGTATCGCTAGGCCCACAGGCCAAATTCGGCGCTAACCAACTATTTCCTCAATAGTGGTTCTAACTATGCTGGGCATCTGGCCGCTCGGCCTATGCACTCCAACTACACGAGCACCACTCGCCCACCTCAATTCGAGGTATCACTTGGCCTCACATGCGCGTACTCGCAACTAGTCGATCATGCTCTCAATAGCGGTTCTACTTCCACCGTCGGTCTATCGGTACTACATCCGAAACATTCGGATTACTCGGTATCCTCAAGTATCACGGCTTAACTCTCGCAATCTACTACTCGTTGCCTCGAGAGTCGCCGCACCACTTCGTCTCTACCACGAGTCTTATCTCTCGCCGCCCACGAATCACAACTAGCCATTTGCTAGTGCCACTTGGCTTCCTACATGCTGAAGCAGGCGCCACACCCTCACACTGCAAGCATGCCCGGGTATCTCCCCTCACCCGTCTCTAGGTCCCTACTATAATGATGTATCAATAGTAGCAACTGACCACTCAATGACTGCATGCAATGCATTAACTCAAAATCATGCAGAAGTTCTCGCTTGATTCAATTAACTCATACCGCCCGAAATCGTCGCAGCAGACTCGCAACCCGGGTCGTAGGTCCGTGACCGCTGACGCGCCGCGAACCCTCCGGTTGCTTGATCACCACACCCCGCTCTCCGCACCGTGCCAAAGGCCGCACGTCCACAAAGTTGTCCGGAGAGGAGAACATCGTCGCCATCATCGTGGTATGACTCTCGCCTTGCGGGCACTCATCCCGCATATGGCCTGGGTGCCCACAACGGATACACCTTCCGTCACTCAGCGCACATCGCCGCGCCTGGTGGGAGCCACCACAGATCACGCATCCAGAGGAGGATCGGGTAGAGGACGACCTTGAGTGGTGTCTAGAACTTGACCGACCACCCAAATTGCTCAACGATGGCCTCGCCCCTCCTCGCTCATGCTTACGAGATTCGCGCTCCTCACGCACGAAAGCCTCGCCATGTTCGGCCCACAATGCCCGGTCCAACACCTCCGCAAAAGTTGTGAGCTTAAGGATTTGCACCTTCTTGTAAATCCCCGGTCGAAGTCCATGCAGGAACCATTCGGCCCTTTCCTTGTCGTCCCGCACCACATCCGGGACACAATTCACGATACGAGAAAACTCTCGCTCGTATTCTCTCACAGAGCGGTCTCCTTGTTGCAGCTTCCTGAACTTGTCCTGAAGCTTTCTCCTTTCAGTGTCGGGGAAGTACGTAGAAAACACCAACCCCCGAAACTCATTCCATGCCATAGGAAGGAGGCTAGGCGATCGATTTCGTCGAATGCCTTTCCACCACGCCTCGCCGATCGCTTCAAGCAATGCACGCCTAAAGGTACCTTGTCCCGCTCCAAGGTGCTCTCCTCGAAAAGCGTTTCCATAGAGTCAATCCACATCTCCACGATCCATGGATCGACATTCTCTCCATCAAAGACAAAGGATCAAACTCTTTGAAGGCCATAAGGGCCGCCAAAGCCCGTTCCTTCTCTCGCCTCCATTTCCACGTAACTGTGAGTCGCTCCCGAATCCGTCGCCATTCCCGTCGGCACACGGCGCGCGCTACGGCGCGGCCGCCGCACTGTCGTGCCAACAACTCATGGAGCCCTTGATCCGCTCCTCCCGTCGCAAAGACTACGCCCATGAGCGTACTCATCTGCTCGGAGCACCGGGTCTCCACTCGCCTCGAATTGCTCAGGAACATCACTTGTTCCCTCCCGCGCCGATCTAGATGAAGATCGCCTACGCGGTGCCATCGTTTCATGAAACGCAACAACTCGATTAGTTCTCGACCAACTCGGGTCGAACACGAGATTACTAATACCGGCTTAAGAGCCAATCAGGCGAAAGTCACACGAGGGCGTCCATTCTCATCACCCGGTTTCATGTTGTGTCGACCCAACATGAACTCCTTCTTGAGAATAACCACACCACAAGTCCACCTCTAATATCCGTCTTAGAGGATTATACAATACGACCAAATCCATGATCGCTTTCGCCACGAACCACAAGTCCTCGTCTCTCACGAGCCTTAACCTTTAAGGTTTCACTATCCTAGGGTCTCCTAGGTTCACCTAAACCATTGTCCCATTCACTACTTTATGCTCTGATACCAACTAATCTGTCACGCCCCGAGCCCGCCAATTCGGTCGGATTCGGCGCGCCGGCAGACCGCCGAACGGACAGAGTCTCCCCTGTACGTCCAAGGCGTCGCAATCGATACAATTACAAGAAGGTTCCAACTAGGAACAGTATTCGACATACAACGATTGCATAAGGAAGCTAGGTATCAAACAACATAAACACATCCTATGTTATTACATTCATTCCACATTCATTTTACATCACCGATTAATTTACATTAGACTTCCAATTACAATCTACTTATGATTACATCATTTCACAAGTTAGTTACATTTTTGCTCACTACCCTCTAGTCCCCGCTATTAAGACGCCTGTGGTACTACCTGGTCTCCCGGTAGGGCGCTATCTACGTATCTACGCCTTGCCTCGCCGCCGCCGCGCCGCTCACGTGTATACCCGTACCCCAAAACCACAACACGGGGGTGAGAACGATTGTCCGTAGTTCTCGTGTGTAAGGTCGCCCAATAGAACAGCTCGACTAATAGGTCCAAGGAGGCACTGCAAATATGTTAGCCCAAAAACATATATAGGTATATAACTTGCAACTAACATAAAAACATGCCTCACAAATGCAACATGCAAATTATTACTTTAGCTCTTAGCTTTTCTTTACCTTTTTGCTATTCTGTACTTTAGCTATTTCATTCTTACTTAGCTATTCATAACTCATACCCGTTGTAACTCTAAGATTTCTACTTACCTTAGCTCATGTCATTAACTTCCAAGGTTTTTATAACCCTAGGTTTCCATCTCAAGTCCAACTTGCTTCTAAGGTGTCTATTACCTTAGGTTCACCATACATATCACTAGCTCTCAAGGTTCTCTCTACCTGATTCCAGCCAGCCACCCGCCTCGGCCACGAGTCAATCAATAGCGGATAATCCGCACTTTGCCCGGCTCGAGGTGAAGGACCCCGTCACATACACCTCACCGCAAGCCAAGAACCACATCGCCCAACGGTCCGCCCGAAGGTCCGTGCACCGTGGTCAGGGATGCGCCAGCGGGAGAGGAACATGCCGCATACCCCCATAGCCAAGATTCCCTAATAGGGAGAGGAACATGCCGCATACACCCTAGCGCTCACTTTGTTCTTGCTTAGTCACAATCCTCGAAGTTCTTCCTGGGAGAGGAACATGCCGCATACACCCGCGAACCGTAACTATCGAGCTCACAATTACCGGGATTCCTAATCCATTCCACTTGCTTGAGGGTTGGCCTTAACCCTCAAGAGTCGACCCAATAGGTCCATTGTTCTTTACATCCTAGGTCCACTTGACTCTAGGGTTCACTCCTTGTCACATAACCTAGGTTGTCTTAACTCTAGGTTCAATGTCATTCTAGCTCGACCTATGTTTGCTCACACTGGGTCCATTGCCATCGTTGTTCAACCTATGTCCTTGACACTAGGTTCAATGCCACTCACCTAGATCCATTGACTCTAGGTTTGCTATAACCCATGTTCATTACACTAGGTTAGATGCCACACTCCTAGGTCCATTGACTCTAGGTTTACTATAACCTATGTTCTTTACACTAGGTTAGATGCCACTCGATCTATATGTGCATTTAGTCCATGACTCACATTCTTTACTTGGCATTCTTTACTTGGCTCTCTTATGTCTATCAATCCACTCATATGCATGTTTCTATTATGCTAAGCATGCATTCTTTTACTCTTCTAGCATTGTACTTTATGCTATTATCATGCACTTCATTCATTTACTTGCATCTACTTAGCATTTTACTTTACCTCACTAGCATGCATTTCTACTCATGCATTATTAAACATGCATCAACAGGAGTTAAGTAACTCTTAGACATATAGGCGACCTAGTCGCTTGCAAACGCACCCACTGCTTTTGCTCTCCGATTGCTCGTCGACACTTGCAATCGGCCGCCCGCGGCACCCGTGACCCGATTCGGCTCGACTCGTGCGCGACCAACCGAACGATCTCCGAATCTCGATCTGAGACTTCGTGCCGTTGCCCCACGTCTTCAAGTTGCCCCGGCCGTTTCGTGAATTTAGGGCTCCTATCTTGCGTGCTGCGGACATCTGGTATGAATATATTAAAATATTAATATCTTTGCAACCGCTCGTCGGATCACCGAACCGAGCGCGCCAACGCGTTCGTTGCACCCCCAATTAGGTTCCTATGGGGTCAAATGAGATCAATCTCATCTATTTCTAAAAACCCCCAAATCGAACCCTAGGTTTGCATCTATGCAAAACCTACCGTAAATCCCTAGATTTACGCCTTGATCTTCTATTGAGCCTCAAGGGGTTCTAATCCAACCATTTCTAGGGTTTAAAAAGCCCTCTACGAAAATCCACCATGAGAGGGAGCTTAGAAGCTTACCTCTACAAGCTTGCTTCGAGCTCGAGGAAGAGGGAGAGGATAGCCATGGAGGTCTCCACCTTGATCTCCATCATCTTCCTCATCTTCTTCCTTCTTCTTCTCTCTTCCTTTCCTTCTCTTTTTCTTTCTTTCTTCCCTTGTTTCGGTCGACAGAGAAGAGAGGGAGAGAGGGTTCTGAGGGAGTGAGAGGGAGAGAAAGGGTTTTATTACCCTCTATTCACTTAACCCCCTGCATAATTGCAAACAAACCCCTCAACTTTGCAATATTTGAAACAGCCCAAACTGGGCATTTTCGGGCTCAGAGACCGGTCTCCCTAACCCAGGACCGGTCCCCGAGAGCCTTGCTCCACTGCGCACACCGGAGACCTGCCTCCCCCAAGAGACCTGGTCCCCAGAGCCTTGCTCCACTGCGCACTGAGACCTGCCTCCCCCTTAAGAGACCTGGTCCCGCAGAGCTCGCTCTCGCGGACAGCCTTCCGGGACCGGTCTCCTTTTCAGTGGACCGGTCCCCCCAGGGACCATCAGCCTAGTCCAAGGACTTAGCCAAATTTTCAGCCTTTTCCGTTTTAACTCCGTTTTCGCTCGTTTCTGCTCATTTGATCTCCGATTCTTTTCAAATCGAACCGAGACTCTCCAAACATGTTTTCAATCATGTCCACATCATTATCTCATCCGCGCAAGCGCCGGATTTGGCTCACGGCCCAAAGTAGCCTTTCGGGCTCCGTTTCGCACCTAGTGCACCGAAAACACCCGAAAGCTTCCAGACTTCACCGGAACCACTCTTATGGCCTTCTAAGCCAACATACCTCGTAACTTCAAGACTTTAGAAGTTCGATATGTCACACTGTGTGAGTATGATCTTCTCCTCCATTTGGAGGGCATCCACGCAGGGGAAATCATACATAGGTGTTCTCTAACACTATGTCACATACCATTGTCATTCATCAAGTTCTATGCTTGGTTCTTGTAGCTCTAGTGTTCTTTACACTAAGTTCAATACCACTAGTCATCATGTGATCTACTTGGTATACATGTCACTAGTATTCTTTATACTATGTCATAATGTTAATCATCAAGTTGTATACTTGGTTCACATTCACATATCTCTAGTGTTCTTTACACTAAGTCATAACGTCATAACGTCAATTATCAAGCTCTATACTTGGTTCATGTATCTCTAGTTGATAATCATGCATAATTAAATTGTCTCTAGGGTTCAATGTCATTATACTCATTCCTTTGCTTCCTATGTCCAAAGGCAAGCCTATGGTGCCGCACGATAAGGAAGGTATGCAAGCATACTCCTATGTCCTAATGCAACACCATAGTCACGCACGATAAGGAGGCACACTAGAATAGTCATTTAATCATACTAACCCTATCATGCATGAAAACTATATACATATGTACATATATATACAATATGACCAATATTTACTTAGACATAAAAGGGAGCCCAACGGCTTCGGTAAGACACCCCCCACCTTTTGGGACGTTCCTTGAAGCAACAACGCCGCTTTCGTTGCCTCCAATGCCTACTTTGACTCCTCGGGTCAAAACCAAAGCTGAAAGCCTTTGTTTGGCTCGGATCGCTTAAACCGTTCGCCGAATCCACGAACCGTCGCCTCGCACGCGTTCGTGGACCTAACAATATGTTAGAAATGAGGTTAAAAGAGATCAAAACCCCTTCCTAAGAAAAGCCCCAATTTGAGCCCTAGATTTTGCCCCGAGCAAAATCCCGCGTTAGAGCTCGAATCGACGGTGTAAATCACTTCTTAGAGATGCTAGGGTTCCATAAAAATTATCCCCAAAGGATAAAACCCATCCTAGCAAAGTCTACCATGAAAGCTCACAAGAGCTTACCTCAAGTAGAAGCTCCAATGGTGGAGAGGAAGAAGATGAAGCTAAGGATCTTCCTCTTAGCTTGCTTCTCCACCAAAATCTCCTTCTACTTCTCCTTCTCCTTCTTCTATCCTCTTCTCCTTCTTCTTGCTAGAGAGAGAGAGGGAGAGTGTTATGTTGTGTGTGTGTGGGAAATAACAATGAGGGAGAGAGGAGAAGCCCTCTATAGGCTCTATTGTAACAAAATGCCAAAAGCCCCCTCAACAATTCAAACCGCACCAACCGGGCATTTTCGTCAGTGGACCTGGACATCCCCTCAATGTCCTGGACAAAGACTCGCGAAATCCATTTTTGCCCATTTTTTACCATCGTGTCCTGGACAAAGATCCATTGTCCGGATAGCCCATTGTCCTGACAAAGACTTTCTTGTCCGGACCTGGGTCTCCTCACCCAACATTTAAGGACTTAGCCAAATTTCAAAGATTTTTCGTTTCTTCTCGTTTCGCTCGTCTTGCCTCCGATTCTTTTCAAATCGCACCGGGACTTTCCAAACATGTTTTCGAACACTTTTTCATCATCTTTTCATCCACGCTAATGTCGGATTCAGCTCGCAACCCGACATAGCTCTTCGGGTTCCGTTTCGCGCCTACGCGCACAAAAACGCCCGAAGGCTTCGAACTTCACCGGAGCAACTCCGGTGCACTTTTGCCTTCGGATCAACTTCGAACTTCCCGAAGTCCATCCAATCGACAATCGCCGATTCTAAACATGGTGCAACTCTCGGATTTCGAGAATTCACGATTGGCTTGCGAAAAACCCTCGTGCCGTTTCTCAGCCGTACTGGGTCCGGTCTTCACGGATTGTCCGGACAATGGATGTCCGGACATTCCTCATTGTACGGATCCCGAGAGCTAGTATTTCAGGACTTAGCCGAATTTCTTCCCCTGCACAGCAGGGCTACTTGTGGCATCCGGTCTCCATGGGATGTCCGGTCTCCACTGGCCAAAAACCGCAGAATGGAGCAGTTTGCACCATGTGCGATCGGGGTCTACTCTAATGCACTTTTTGGCTTAGATTCGGCTTCGATCTCTCCGATTCTCACCACTACGACACTTAGTCGTTTCCGGATGAAGTACAATCCTCATGTTTTGAGAATTCACTTTCTTACATCCTCCCCGCCTTAAAAAGAGTTTCGTCCTCGAAACGAACCCTTAAATTAAACTTAACTCAAACTTAAATTTAAATTCATACCTCACTCCTCGAATAAATGGGGATGATGCGTTTTCATCTCACTCGAGTTCCCAAGTGGCTTCACGATCGTCGTGATTACTCCACCGAACTCGAACATATGGAATTTCACGATTCCGCAACTTGCGCACCTCCCGAGCAATAATTGCCACCGGAAACTCTTCGTAGCTCAAGTCCTCTTGAAGCTCCGGCGGTTCAAACATCATGGCATGTTCGGGATTGTAAACATATTTCCGAAGGTTGGAAATGTGAAACACGTTGTGAACGTCCGCTAGGTGCAGCGGCAATGCAATCCGATATGCTACCGCTCCAATACGTTCCAACACTTCGAACGGTCCAATGTATCGAGGACTTAGCTTTCCTCGAACTCCAAACCGCCTCACGCCTCTCATAGGCGAAACCTTCAAGAACACGCGGTCTCCTACCGCGAATTCCAAGTCTCTTCGGCGCTTATTCGCATAACTTCGCTGTCTCGATTGTGCCGTAAGCATCCGTTGGCGAGCAAGGCGAACTTTCTCTTCGGCCTCTCGCAATACTTCGGGACCAACCACGGCCCGCTCACCCACATCACCCCAGTGTACTGGAGATCGGCACTTCCGCCCGTAGAGGACCTCAAACGGTGCCATCTCCACACTAGCTTGGTAGCTATTGTTGTAGGCGAACTCGGCCATCGGTAAATACTTGGCCCAACTTCCTTTATAGTCAATGACACACGCCCGCAACATATCCTCCAGGATCTGAATAGTCCTCTCTGACTGTCCATCTGTCTGAGGGTGAAATGCGGTGCTAAACTCGAGTCGCGTGCCAAGGGCCTCTTGTAGACTTTTCCAGAAATGTGAGGTGAATCGGGGATCTCGATCTGATACAATCGACTTCGGCACCCCATGCAATCTGACCACCTCATCTAGATATACCTGCGCCAGTTTCTCGCCCGACCAGGTAGTGTGGATCGGTAGAAAGTGTGCGGACTTTGACATACGGTCCACAATCACCCAAATCGCGTCGTGGCCGCCCGTCGAACGAGGCAGTCCGACCACGAAATCCATCGCGATATCCTCCCACTTCCAACCTGGGATAGGTAGGCTTTGAAGCTTTCCTGCCGGGTATCGGCGCTCCGCCTTTACTTGCTGACATACTAAACATTGCGCCACGAAGCGCCCAATGTCCGCTTTCATCCCCGGCCACCAGTACTGCATTTTCAAGTCCTTGTACATCTTGGTGCCGCCCGGGTGAATACTGTAAGGAGCCCGATGAGCTTCCTCCAAAATCAGTTTTCGGACCTCTTCATTCTCGGGTACACACCACCGGTTGCGGAACCGGAGTGCACCCGCGGCATCCACGGTGAAGTCGCCACCGTGCCCGCTCTCAATGTCACGCCGCACCTTTTGGAGATTAGGGTCCGCAGATTGAAGACTCTTGATCCGCTCCAACAAGGTCGGTGTAACAATAAGAGCCGCTAAAATAGCCGGTACTTCTGGAGCCACTACCTCAAGATCTAGCCGTTTCATCTCCAAGCATAATTGATCCTGAGCCGTAACCTTCAACGCAAGATTCTCTACCGACTTTCTGCTAAGAGCATCGGCGACTACATTCGCCTTCCCGGGGTGGTAAAGGATCGAGACATCATAATCCTTTAATAACTCCAACCACCGTCGTTGGCGCATATTCAGCTCTTTCTGCGTAAACAAATACTTCAGACTTTTGTGGTCCGTGTATATTTCGCAACGCGCGCCATACAAGTAGTGCCTCCACAACTTAAGAGCAAATACCCCAGCGGCTAGCTCTAAGTCATGGATAGGGTAGTTCTTCTCATAGGTCTTCAACTGACGGGACGCATATGCGATTACCTTCCCGCCCTGCATCAGAACACACCCCAAGCCTGAATAAGACGCGTCGCTATAAACCACGAAGTCTTCGCCTTGCACCGGCAACGCGAGCACCGGAGTCGAAGTCAATCTATCCTTCAACTCTTGGAAACTCCGGTCGCACTCGTCGCTCCAAATAAACTTGGTGCCTTTCTTCGTTAGACGGGTAAGTGGAATTACAATTTTAGAGAAACCTTCCACGAACCGCCTATAATAGCCCGCTAAGCCCACAAAGCTTCGGACTTCCGTGACATTCGTAGGGCGCGGCCAATCCTTGATTGCCTCTATTTTCCTGCCCGCGTAAATTCCGCCTCGTAAATAACGTGCCCCAGAAATGCAACTTCCCTCAGCCAAAAGTCGCACTTCTTCAGTTTGGCATATAACCTCTCCTCCCGAAGGATTTGAAGTACTAAGCGTAAATGCTCCGCATGTTCCTCGTCACTGCGGGAATAGACCAGTATGTCATCTATGAAGACTACCACAAACTGGTCTAAGTACTTCCTGAAGACACGGTTCATTAAGTCCATGAACGCTGCCGGGGCATTCGTGAGCCCAAACGGCATCACCGTGAATTCATAATGTCCGTACCGCTTACGGAATGCGGTTTTCTGAACATCCTCCGGCTTAATCCTCAACTGATGATAGCCTGATTGGAGGTCAATCTTTGAGTAAACACTCGACCCCTGCAATTGATCGAACAAGTCATCGATTCGGGGTAATGGATACTTGTTCTTGATCGTGACCTTGTTCAACTCGCGGTAATCCACGCAGAGTCGAAACGTTCCATCTTTCTTCCGCACAAATAATACCGGGGCTCCCCACGGCGATACACTCGGCCGGATGAATTCCTTATCAAGGAGATCCAACAATTGAGCCCTCAACTCTTTTAATTCCGCCGGCGCCATCCGATATGGAGCCTTCGAAATCGGCGCGGTTCCCGGAACCAAGTCGATTACAAAATAGATTTCCCGCTCCGGCGGTATTCCGAATTCGGTAGGAAATACGTCGGGGAACTCCCGAACTATCGACAGCTCTTCAAGTGTCGGGGTTACCCGCTCAACTTCTACAACGGTCGCCAAGTAGGCCGCGCAACCGCTGCCGACTAGTTTCCTCGCTCTCGTCGCCGACACTGTCGCGGCGAAGCAAGAACTCTTACACGCCTTGTAAAACAAGTTCCTCTTGTCCTGGCTCACGAAACGTGATCACTTTCTCTTTGCAGTCAATCGACGCATAGTATTTCGAAAGCCAGTCCATGCCCAATATCACGTCAAAATCCTTCAGCCCTTTTTGCACTAAGGTTCGGATTGGCATTATCCAGTCACCTATCTGCACTGGACATGCAGGGCATTCTTTATAAATATGAATTACCTGACCGGGACTATCCATTCGCCACACCTTTTCACAAGCCTTTACATCTATATCATGAGCTCGTGCAAATGATTTACTTATGATTGAATTAGTGGCACCCGTGTCAAACAAAGCTCTGGAGCGTACTCCATTAACTAAAACCATACCTGCCACAACTTCACGATGTTCGCCTTCAAGCAGGTTCCTCCACTTGGGCCGTAGCGGCGATCACCCGTCCGCTCGGCGCCGGTCGTGTCAACTCGGGCCGACGCGGAGCCATCGCGCGTCCGGCCCGACATAGCGCAGTGGAGCTCCTCCATAGTAAGCCGGCGTCGCCGGAGTCGATGCCACCGACGGGTAGGCGGGGCCCTCGCCGGACGCTGCGGCTAATATGCCCTTCTTGTCCACGCTTGTAGCACTTGCCCACTGCCCGCATTGGTGTGCCCGATGATTCCCGCCACCACAAATAGTGCACCTCTGCGGTCCACGACTCCACGATCGTTCGTGGGTTCTTCGGGGCTTCTTAGAACTTGATTGTCCCCCCGAAGGACCACCTGATCGCTTCTTTCCCTTATCCTTGGACGCCGCCATAAGCTCACGTTCCTCGCGCACATGAGCGTCACCGTGCTCCGCCCACAGTGCACGATCAAAAATCTCAAAGATAAGTAGTGAGCTTAAGTATCCGCACCGCCCGATATATACTCGGCTCGAGTCCTCGCAAGAACCACCCGCACGGTCTCTGGTCGTCTCGCACAACTTCCGAACACGCCTATAATGTGGGAGAATTCTGCTCGAACTCCGCTACGTAGCGGTCTCCCCGCTCAAAGTTCGAACTTCTCCTCGCAACTTTCGCTTCACCGTGTCCGGAAGTAGTTGGCGTACATTTCCCTTTTGAACTCCTCCCAAGTAATAGGTGGGAGATCGTAAGGCCTATCACGCTTCGCCGTTTCCACCGCACCTTCGCCGACTTCGCGAGACAATGCGTGGCGAAGTAGACCTTGTCTTGTTCCGAGGTGTGAAAGTCCCCGAACATCGTTTCCATTGAGTCAATCCATGACTCCACTATCTCCGGCTCCACTTGTCCGCCTTCGAAGATTGGTGGGTGGAACTTCATGAACCTGATAAGGGCCGTCAACAACCGCCCTTGTTCCGTCCCCTCGGCCGAAGCATCGGGGGTTGCCGAACCCGACGCCGCCGGAAGTGCACTCGCCGGCGGAGGACACGCCGCCACCGAATCGCCGCCACACCTCGCCCTCGCCCGCCTCAGGTACGTGTACTGGGGGCGCGGGTGGAGCACGATTCTCGGCCGTCGCTGCAGCCGTCGCCGCTATCTGTTGCTCCATTAGCTCTTGGAGCCGATCGAACCGACCCGTCAACGCAGTCATCTGCGTTCGTAACTCCTGCACCTCGCTAGGGCCCGTCGACTCTGGCGCCAAAGGGGGTCCAGGTAGATCCGGGTCTCCCGACGATGATGCCGGACCCGACCTACGCGTGTAGCGTCTCGGAGGCATTAGTTCCTGAAACGCAATAATCGGGTTAGTTATCTTAACCCATCTACTTACTCGTGATTAACCGCCTACGAGACTCAACATTTAAGAATTAGGCGGAAGCACACAAGTGTACTTATTCTAGACTCCTGTCATGTTGACGGCCGCCCAACACAAACACTTCAAGCCAAGAGCTAATACCCTTGAATCCATCTCTATTCAATACTAGAGACATCTCAACCGTTACTTCGACCCAATCGAATTAACTTCCGCCACATGGCATAGGTCCACGTTTCGCTCACGCACCTATAGCCTTAGGGTTCACCGTCCTAGGGTTTCCTAGGTCCATCCTAGACTCTCTCTTTACTTGCTCTTAATTGCTCTGATACCAAAAGAATACCACGCCGCCCGAGACCGCTACCAATTTGTCGGTTCGAGAACGCGATCGTGCGCCGAACGGACAAAGACTCTCCCCGTCCGCCCAAGGCTCGACAACAAGTCATGTACAAAGAATTGCCCAGAAATGAAATTCTACATCATACATGACAAAAAGATGCACCTAAAGGTGCGAACAACAATAAGAGCAAGATACAAGTATTCCATACAAGTAATATAAAGAGAGAAGAGTCTAACTATTACAATCATTCAACATTCGTTTACATTGTTTAACTTCAAAATATAAATACATGTTCATCTCCCAAAATGTAGGTTACATCATTTCTTTATACAATTTTGACTCCAAAATATACCACGGGTGGCTCTAATGCAAGTAGGTGGCCACTATCAACTAGGGCGCGATGCCCTTACCGCGATCCTCCTCGACCGCCCCGTGAGCTAGTACTGTGATAGAGTGGGGTGAGAACTAACTTCTCCCAGCTGGGCTCGGCCACCGACCCCACCGATCTCCCCACTAGGTCTAAGGTGCAAAAAGGTAGATAGATAGATAGATAATTTAAAGTCAGAATCGCGGTAAGTAAAGCATGATATAAACAATGCAACTATCGCTATGCCTGAAACAACAAGATCATGATATAGTTATGAAATATCTATCATGCTACTATGTTCCAATCAAGTATGTATGAAATACTCATTATGTTCTTATGTTATTACCCAATCCTTGGCTAGCCCGTAGGCACGCCCACGACTCAACACATTCAACCTCATGGGTTGTCTGCGGGACCCCACATAGGCTATCCCTCGGGACCCCACATAGGCTATCCCTATCGAATCACGTGCCAAGACCTCCGGAGACTCGCACTACTCGTGTGGAGCGACCAACCACGAGCGCTGAGCAGACTGTGTGAGTATGATCTTCTCCTCCATTTGGAGGGCATCCACGCAGGGGAAATCATACATAGGTGTTCTCTAACACTATGTCACATACCATTGTCATTCATCAAGTTCTATGCTTGGTTCTTGTAGCTCTAGTGTTCTTTACACTAAGTTCAATACCACTAGTCATCATGTGATCTACTTGGTATACATGTCACTAGTATTCTTTATACTATGTCATAATGTTAATCATCAAGTTGTATACTTGGTTCACATTCACATATCTCTAGTGTTCTTTACACTAAGTCATAACGTCATAACGTCAATTATCAAGCTCTATACTTGGTTCATGTATCTCTAGTTGATAATCATGCATAATTAAATTGTCTCTAGGGTTCAATGTCATTATACTCATTCCTTTGCTTCCTATGTCCAAAGGCAAGCCTATGGTGCCGCACGATAAGGAAGGTATGCAAGCATACTCCTATGTCCTAATGCAACACCATAGTCACGCACGATAAGGAGGCACACTAGAATAGTCATTTAATCATACTAACCCTATCATGCATGAAAACTATATACATATGTACATATATATGCAATATGACCAATATTTACTTAGACATAAAAGGGAGCCCAACGGCTTCTGGTAAGACACCCCCACCTTTTGGGACGTTCCTTGAAGCAACAACGCCGCTTTCGTTGCCTCCAATGCCTACTTTGACTCCTCGGGTCAAAACCAAAGCGAAAGCCTTTGTTTGGCTCGGACGCTTAAACCGTTCGCCGAATCGACGAACCGTCGCCTCGCACGCGTTCGTGGACCTAACAATATGTTAGAAATGAGGTTAAAAGAGATCAAAACCCCTTCCTAAGAAAAGCCCCAATTTGAGCCCTAGATTTTGCCCCGAGCAAAATCCCGCGTTAGAGCTCGAATCGACGGTGTAAATCACTTCTTAGAGATGCTAGGGTTCCATAAAAATTATCCCCAAAGGATAAAACCCATCCTAGCAAAGTCTACCATGAAAGCTCACAAGAGCTTACCTCAAGTAGAAGCTCCAATGGTGGAGAGGAAGAAGATGAAGCTAAGGATCTTCCTCTTAGCTTGCTTCTCCACCAAAATCTCCTTCTACTTCTCCTTCTCCTTCTTCTATCCTCTTCTCCTTCTTCTTGCTAGAGAGAGAGGGGGAGAGTGTTTTGTTGTGTGTGTGTGGGTAATAACAATGAGGGTGAGAGGAGAAGCCCTCTATAGTTTATTTTGTAACAATATGTCAAAAGCCCCTCAACAATTCAAACCGCACCAACCGGGCATTTTCTAAGTCGCAGTGGACCTGGACATCCCCTCAATGTCCTGGACAAAGACTGCGAAATCCATTTTTGCCCATTTGATACTTATCGTGTCCTGGACAAAGATCCATTGTCCGGATGTACCATTGTCCGGACAAAGACTTTCTTGTCCGACTCTGGTCTCCTCACCCAACATTTAAGGACTTAGCCAAATTTCAAGATTTTCGTTTCTTCTCCGTTTTCGCTCGTTTTCTCGTCTTGCCTCCGATTCTTTTCAAATCGCACCGGGACTTTCCAAACATGTTTTCGAACACTTTTTCATCATCTTTTCATCCACGCTAATGTCGGATTCAGCTCGCAACCCGACATAGCTCTTCGGGTTCCGTTTTCGCGCCTACGCGCACAAAAACGCCCGAAGGCTTCGAACTTCACCGGGAGCAACTCCGGTGCACTTTTTGCCTTCGGATCAACTTCGAACTTCCCGAAGTCCATCCAATCGACAATCAGTCGATTCTAAACATGGTGCAACTCTCGGATTTCGAGAATTCACGGCTTGGCTTACGAAAAACCCTCAGGCCAGTTTCTCCAGCGTACGGGGTCCGGTCTTCACGGATTGTCCGGACAATGGATGTCCGGACATTCCTCATTGTCTGGATCCCGAGAGCTAGTATTTCTGGACTTAGCCGAATTTCTTCCCCTGCACAGCAGGGCTCCTTGTGGCATCCGGTCTCCATGGGATGTCCGGTCTCCACTGGCCAAAAACTGCAGAATGGAGCAGTTTGCACCATTTGCGATCGGGGTCTACTCTAATGCACTTTTTGGCTTAGATTCAGCTTCGATCTCTCCGATTCTCACCACTACGACACTTAGTCGTTTCCGGATGAAGTACAATCCTCATGTTTTGAGAATTCACTTTCTTACACCGAGAGTGTAAATTCACAACGTCTCGATGCCAATGTTCACAAGAACCAAAACCGGGCCAACATTAGACTACTCAGTTGCGCCCTAACAGTATAACTTTGGAAACAGTACTTTTTCTCTTTCAATCGAAGAAACAGTAAAACCTAATTATATTGTTCAATTATGTCCCGAGAGTGTAAATTTGCAACCAATCGATGCCAACATACACAAGAATCAAAACCGAACCCACATTAGACTACTCATGCTGCTAACAGGTTAACTTTGGAAACAGTACTTTTTCTCATTCAATCGAACAAAGAGTAAAACCTAATTATTTTGTTCTATTTTTCCCCGAGAGAGTAAATTCGCACCGTATCGTTGCCAACGTTCACAAGAACCAAAACCGGACCAACATTAGACTACTCAGTTGCGCCTAACAAAGATAACTTTGGAAACAAGATTTTTCTCATTCAGTCGAACAAAGATTAAAACCTAATTATATTGTTCTATTATGCCCCGAGAGTGTAAATTCACAACGTATCGATGCTAACGTTCACACGAACCAAAACCGGACCAACATTAGACTACTCAGTTGCGCCCTAACAGTATATCTTTTGAAACAGTACTTTTTCTCATTCAATCGAGCAAAGTGCAAAACCTAATTATATTGTTCTATTATGCCCCGAGAGTGTAAATTCACAACGTATCGATGCCAACGTTCACAAGAACCAAAACCGGGCAACATTAGACTTCACATTGCGCCTAACAAGATATCTTTTGAAACAAGATTTTTCTCATTCAATCGAACAAAGTGCAATACCTAATTATATTGTTCTATTATGCCCCGAGAGTGTAAATTCACAACGTATCGATGCCAATGTTCACAAGAACCAAAATCGGGCCAACATTAGACTACTCAGTTGCGCCCTAACAGTATAACTTTGGAAACAAGATTTTTCTCATTCAATCGAACAAAGAGTAAAACCTAATTATATTGTTCTATTTTGCCCCGAGAGTGTAAATTTGCAACCTATCGATGCCAACATTCACAAGAATCAAAACCAAACCAACATTAGACTTCTCGCCATGCTAACAGTTTAACTTTGGAAACAGTACTTTTTCTCATTCAATCGAACAAAGAGTAAAACCTCATTATATTGTTCTATTATGCCCCGAGAGTGTAAATTCACAACGTATCAATGCTAACGTTCACACGAACCAAAACCGGACCAACATTAGACTACTCAGTTGCGCCCTAACAGTATAACTTTAGAAACAAGATTTTTCTTATTCAATCGAACAAAGTGTAAAACCTAATTATATTGTTCTATTATGCCCCGAGAGTGTAAATTCACAACGTATCGATGCCAACGTTCACAAGAACCAAAACCGGGCCAACATTAGACTACTCAGTTGCGCCTAACAAGATAACTCGGAAACAAGACATTTTCTCTTTCAATCGAACAAAGAGTAAAACCTAATTATATTGTTCAATTATGCCCCGAGAGTGTAAATTTGCAACCAATCGATGCCAACGTACACAAGAATCAAAACCGAACCAACATTAGACTACTCAGTTGCGCGTTAATAGTTTAACTTTAGAAACAGTACTTTTTCTTATTCAATCGAACAAAGTGTAAAACCTAATTATATTGTTCTATTATGCCCCGAGAGTGCAAATTCACAACGTATCGATGCCAACGTTCACAAGAACCAAAACCGGGCCAACATTAGACTACTCAGTTGCGCCCTAACAGTATAACTTTGGAAACAGTACTTTTTCTCTTTCAATCGAAGAAAGAGTAAAACCTAATTATTTTGTTCTATTTTTCCCCGAGAGAGTAAATTCGCACCGTATCGTTACCGACGTTCACAAGAACCAAAACCGGACCAACATTAGTCTACACAGTTGCGCCCTAACAGTATAACTTTGGAAACTGTACTTTTTCTCATTCAATCGAACAAAGAGTAAAACCTAATTATATTATTCTATTATGCCCCGAGAGTGTAAATTCACAACGTATCGATGCTAACGTTCACACGAACCAAAACCGGACCAACATTAGACTACTCATTGCGCCTAAAATTATAACTTTAGAAACAAGATTTTTCTTACTCAATCGAACAAAGTGTAAAACCTAATTATATTGTTCTATTATGCCCCGAGAGTGCAAATTCACAACGTATCGATGCCAACGTTCACAAGAACCAAAACCGGGCCAACATTAGACGACTCATTGCGCCCTAACAAGATAACTTTGGAAACAAGATTTTTCTCTTTTAATCGAAGAAAGAGTAAAACCTAATTATTTTGTTCTATTTTTCCCCGAGAGAGTAAATTCGCACCGTATCGTTGACGTTCACAAGAACCAAAACCGAGAAACATTAGACTACTCGCTTGCACCCTAACAAGATAACTTTGGAAACAAGATTTTTCTCATTCAATCGAACAAAGAGTAAAACCTAATTATATTGTTCTATTATGACCCGAGAGAGCAAATTCACAACGTATCGATGCCAACGTTCACAAGAACCAAAACCGGGCCAACATTAGACTACTCAGTTGCGCCCTAACAGTATAACTTTGGAAACAAGATTTTTCTCATTCAATCGAACAAAGAGTAAAACCTAATTATATTATTATATTATGCCCCGAGAGTGTAAATTCGCAACGTATCGATGCCAACGTTCACACTAACCAAAACCGAACCAACATTAGACTACTCAGTTGCACGGTAAAAGTATAACTTTAGAAACAAGATTTTTCTTATTCAATCGAACAAAGTGTAAAACCTAATTATATTGTTCTATTATGCCCCGAGAGTGCAAATTCACAACGTATCGATGCCAACGTTCACAAGAACCAAAACCAGGCCAACATTAGACTACTGAGTTGCGCCCTAACAGTATAACTTTGGAAACAGTACTTTTTCTCTTTCAATCGAAGAAAGAGTAAAACCTAATTATTTTGTTCTATTTTTCCCCGAGAGAGTAAATTCGCACCGTATCGTTACCGACGTTCACAAGAACCAAAACCGGACCAACATTAGTCTACACAGTTGCGCCTAACAAGATAACTTTGGAAACAAGATTTTTCTCGTTCACGAACAAAAATTAAAACCTAATTATATTGTTCTATTATGCCCCGAGAGTGTAAATTCACAACGTCTCGATGCCAATGTTCACAAGAACCAAAACCGGCCAACATTAGACTACTCGCTGCGCCTAACAAGATAACTTTGGAAATGATTTTTCTCTTTCAATCGAAGACAGAGTAAAACCTAATTATATTGTTCAATTATGTCCCGAGAGTGTAAATTTGCAACCAATCGATGCCAACATACACAAGAATCAAAACCGAACCAACATTAGACTACTCATGCGCTAACGCTTAACTTTGGAAACAAAGATTTTTCTCATTCAATCGAACAAAGAGTAAAACCTAATTATTTTGTTCTATTTTTCCCCGAGAGAGTAAATTCGCACCGTATCGTTGCCAACGTTCACAAGAACCAAAATCGGGCCAACATTAGACTACTCCTGCGCCTAACAAAGATAACTCGGAAACAGTACATTTTCTCTTTCAATCGAACAAAGAGTAAAACCTAATTATATTGTTCAATTATGCCCCGAGAGTGTAAATTTGCAACCAATCGATGCCAACGTACACAAGAATCAAAACCGAACCAACATTAGACTACTCAGTTGCGCCCTAACAGTATATCTTTTGAAACAGTACTTTTTCTCATTCAATCGAACAAAGTGCAAAACCTAATTATATTGTTCTATTATGCCCCGAGAGTGTAAATTCACAACGTATCGATTCCAATGTTCACAAGAACCAAAACCGGGCCAACATTAGACTACTCAGTTGCGCCCTAACAGTATAACTTTGGAAACAGTACTTTTTCTCTTTCAATCGAACAAAGAGTAAAACCTAATTATATTGTTCTATTTTGCCCCGAGTGTGTAAATTTGCAACCTATCGATGCCAACATTCACAAGAATCAAAACCGAACCAACATTAGACTACTCTGCGCTGCTAACAGCTTTAACTTTGGAAACAAGATTTTTTTCTCATTCTATCGAACAAAGAGTAAAACCTCATTATATTGTTCTATTATGCCCCGAGAGTGTAAATTCACAACGTATCAATGCTAACGTTCACACGAACCAAAACCGGACAAACATTAGACTACTCAGTTGCGCCCTAACAGTATAACTTTAGAAACAGTACTTTTTCTTATTCAATCGAACAAAGTGTAAAACCTAATTATATTGTTCTATTATGCCCCGAGAGAGTAAATTTGCAACCTTTCGATGCCAACATTCACAAGAATCAAAACCGAACCAACATTGCTGTTAACGCTTAAGTTTGGAAACAAGATTTTCCTCATTCAATCGAACAAAGAGTAAAACCTAATTATATTGTTCTATTATGCCCCGAGAGTGTAAATTCACAACGTATCAATGCTAACGTTCACACGAACCAAAACCGGACCAACATTAGACTACTCAGTTGCGCCCTAACAGTATAACTTTAGAAACAGTACTTTTTCTTATTCAATCGAACAAAGTGTAAAACCTAATTATATTGTTCTATTATGCCCCGAGAGTGTAAATTCACAACGTATCGATGCCAACGTTCACAAGAACCAAAACCGGGCCAACATTAGACTACTCAGTTGCGCCCTAACAGTATAACTCTGGAAACAGTACATTTTCTCTTTCAATCGAACAAAGAGTAAAACCTAATTATATTGTTCAATTATGCCCCGAGAGTGTAAATTTGCAACCAATCGATGCCAACGTACACAAGAATCAAAACCGAACCAACATTAGACTACTCAGTTGCGCGTTAATAGTTTAACTTTGGAAACTGTACTTTTTCTCATTCAATCGAACAAAGAGTAAAACCGAATTATATTATTCTATTATGCCCCGAGAGTGTAAATTCACAACGTATCGATGCTAACGTTCACACGAACCAAAACCGAACCAACATTAGACTACTCAGTTGCGCCGTAAAAGTATAACTTTAGAAACAAGATTTTTCTTATTCAATCGAACAAAGTGTAAAACCTAATTATATTGTTCTATTATGCCCCGAGAGTGCAAATTCACAACGTATCGATGCCAACGTTCACAAGAACCAAAACCGGGCCAACATTAGACTACTCGCCTGCGCCTAACAAAGATAACTTTGGAAACAAGATTTTTCTCTTTCAATCGAAGAAAGAGTAAAACCTAATTATTTTGTTCTATTTTTCCCCGAGAGAGTAAATTCGCACCGTATCGTTACCGACGTTCACAAGAACCAAAACCGGACCAACATTAGTCTACACAAGCTTGCGCCCTAACAAAGATAACTTTGGAAACAGTACTTTTTCTCGTTCAGTCGAACAAAAATTAAAACCTAATTATATTGTTCTATTATGCCCCGAGAGTGTAAATTCACAACGTCTCGATGCCAACGTTCACAAGAACCAAAACCGGGCCAACATTAGACTACTCAGTTGCGCCCTAACAGTATAACTTTGGAAACAAGATTTTTCTCTTTCAATCGAAGAAAGAGTAAAACCTAATTATATTGTTCAATTATGTCCCGAGAGTGTACATTTGCAACCCATCGATGCCAACATACACCAAAATCAAAACTCAACCCACAATAGACTACTCGCTGCGTTAACGCTTAACTTTGGAAACAAAGATTTTTTTCTCATTCAATCGAACAAAGAGTAAAACCTAATTATTTTGTTCTATTTTTCCCCGAGAGAGTAAATTCGCACCGTATCGTTGCCAACGTTCACAAGAACCAAAACCGGACCAACATTAGACTTCTCAGTTGCGCCCTAACAGTATAACTTTGGAAACAGTACTTTTTCTCATTCAGTCGAACAAAGATTAAAACCTAATTATATTGTTCTATTATGCCCCGAGAGTGTAAATTCACAACGTATCGATGCTAACGTTCACACGAACCAAAACCGGACCAACATTAGACTACTCTTGCGCCCTAACAGTATATCTTTCGAAACAGTACGTTTTCTCATTCAATCGAACAAAGTGCAAAACCCAGTTATATTGTTCTATTATGCCCCGAGAGTGTAAATTCACAGCGTATCGATGCCAACGTTCACAAGAACCAAAACCGGCCAACATTAGACTTCACTTGCGCCTAACAAGATATCTTTTGAAACAAGATTTTTCTCATTCAATCGAACAAAGTGCAATACCTAATTATATTGTTCTATTATGCCCCGAGAGTGTAAATTCACAACGTATCGATGCCAATGTTCACAAGAACCAAAACCGGGCCAACATTAGACTACTCGCTTGCGCCCTAACAAGATAACTTTGGAAACAAGATTTTTCTCTTTCAATCGAACAAAGAGTAAAACCTAATTATATTGTTCTATTTTGCCCCGAGAGTGTAAATTTGCAACCTATCGATGCCAACATTCACAAGAATCAAAACCCAACCAACAAGAGACTACTCGCTGCTTAACAGCTTAACTTTGGAAACAGTACTTTTTCTCATTCAATCGAACAAAGCGTAAAACCTCAGTATATTGTTCTATTATGCCCCGAGAGTGTAAATTCACAACGTATCAATGCTAACGTTCACACGAACCAAAACCGACCAACATTAGACTACTCATTGCGCCTAACAAGATAACTTTAGAAACAAGATTTTTCTTATTCAATCGAACAAAGTGTAAAACCTAATTATATTGTTCTATTATGCCCCGAGAGTGTAAATTCACAACGTATCGATGCCAACGTTCACAAGAACCAAAACCGGCCAACATTAGACTACTCGCTTGCGCCTAACAAAGATAACTCGAAACAAGACATTTTCTCTTTCAATCGAACAAAGAGTAAAACCTAATTATATTGTTCAATTATGCCCCGAGAGTGTAAATTTGCAACCAATCGATGCCAACGTACACAAGAATCAAAACCGAACCAACATTAGACTACTCAGTTGCGCGTTAATAGTTTAACTTTAGAAACAGTACTTTTTCTTATTCAATCGAACAAAGTGTAAAACCTAATTATATTGTTCTATTATGCCCCGAGAGTGTAAATTCACAACGTATCGATGCCAACGTTCACAAGAACCAAAACCGGGCCAACATTAGACTACTCAGTTGCGCCCTAACAGTATAACTCTGGAAACAGTACATTTTCTCTTTCAATCGAACAAAGAGTAAAACCTAATTATTTTGTTCTATTTTTCCCCGAGAGAGTAAATTCGCACCGTATCGTTACCGACGTTCACAAGAACCAAAACCGGACCAACATTAGTCTACACAGTTGCGCCCTAAGGTATCGTTTGGTTTGGGAATAAGCAAAAAGTAGCTATTCCAGGGATAGGTATAAATTGAGGGATAAGCGGGGATTAGATCAATTTTGCGTTTGGTTGAAAATTGGGTTATTCCTAGAATTAAAAGAAATAGCGTTTGGTTAGGTAAGATAGAATAAGAAAGGTAATGGATTTTATAAATAAAAGATAATGATATTATTCTCTTAAATATATTTAAAATTGATTTTTAAAATTTTTAAATTTAAAATTTGAACTTTGAAATTTCAAATTTTGAAATTTAAAATCTAAAATTTAAAATTTAAATTTTTAAATTTTAAATTTCAAACTTTAAATTTAAGATCAAATTTAAATTTGAAAAATATACAATATCAAAATTTTAAATTTTAAAATTTTAAAATATTAAAATTTAAATTTAAAATTTAAAATTTTAATTTATAATTATAAACTTTAATTTTGAAATTATAAATTATAAATTATAAAAATTGGAATTTTTATTTTTACAATTTTAAAAATAAGAATAGGGGTGGGAAAAATTAATAAAAATAATTTTTAATAATAAATTTATATTTTTTAAAAATTCTACTTAAACTTAAATCTAATAAAAAGAATTTATTATAATATTTAAATATAAATAATATGTACTAATATAATACAATTAATAATTTTATAATAAAAATATTAATGTATTATAATATGTAACATTTTATATTTATATAATTTAATTTTAATTCAATTTAAAATTTTAATTAAGTTTGAAATTAAGCATTGGAATAGCGCTATTCCACCAAAATGGTGGAATAGCAAATTTCTTGCTATTCGGGAATAACCGGGAATAGCAAGCTTTGATAGGGATAAAATATTCCGGTCAAATTTAATTGCGTTTGGCGGAATAGCGGGGATAACGAAAGTTATCCTCGCTTTATCCCCCAACCAAACGGAGCCTAACAGTATAACTTTGGAAACTGTACTTTTTCTCATTCAATCGAACAAAGAGTAAAACCTAATTATATTATTCTATTATGCCCCGAGAGTGTAAATTCACAACGTATCGATGCTAACGTTCACACGAACCAAAACCGGACCAACATTAGACTACTCAGTTGCGCCCTAACATTATAACGTTAGAAACAAGATTTTTCTTATTCAGTCGAACAAAAAGTAAAACCTAATTATATTGTTCTATTATGCCCCGAGAGTGTAAATTCACAACGTATCGATGCCAACGTTCACAAGAACCAAAACCGGGCCAACATTAGACGACTCGCTTGCGCCTAACAAGTATAACTTTGGAAACAAGATTTTTCTCTTTTAATCGAAGAAAGAGTAAAACCTAATTATTTTGTTCTATTTTTCCCGAGAGAGTAAATTCGCACCGTATCGTGCCGACGTTCACAAGAACCAAAACCGGAGAAACATTAGACTACTCGCTTGCACCCTAACAAGATAACTTTGGAAACAAGATTTTTTCTCATTCAGTCGAACAAAAATTAAAACCTAATTATATTGTTCTATTATGACCCGAGAGTGTAAATTCACAACGTATCGATGCCAACGTTCACAAGAACCAAAACCGGGCCAACCTTAGACTACTCAGTTGCGCCCTAACAGTATAACTTTGGAAACAAGATTTTTCTCATTCAATCGAAGAAAGAGTAAAACCTAATTATTTTGTTCTATTTTGCCCCGAGAGTGTAAATTTGCAACGTATCGATGCCAACGTTCACACGAAACAAAACCGGACCAACATTAGACTACTGAGTTGCGCCGTAAAAGTATAACTTTCGAAACAAGACTTTTCTTATTCAATCGAACAAAGTGTAAAACCTAATTATATTGTTCTATTATGCCCCGAGAGTGCAAATTCACAACGTATCGATGCCAACGTTAACAAGAACCAAAACCAGGCCAACATTAGACTACTGCGCCCTAACAAAGATAACTTTGGAAACAAGATTTTTCTCTTCAATCGAAGAAAGAGTAAAACCTAATTATTTTGTTCTATTTTTCCCCGAGAGAGTAAATTCGCACCGTATCGTTACCGACGTTCACAAGAACCAAAACCGACCAACATTTTGCGCCCTAACAAAGATAACTTTGGAAACAGTACTTTTTCTCGTTCAGTCGAACAAAAATTAAAACCTAATTATATTGTTCTATTATGCCCCGAGAGTGTAAATTCACAACGTCTCGATGCCAATGTTCACAAGAACCAAAACCGGGCCAACATTAGACTACTCACTGCGCCTAACAAGATAACTTTGGAAACAAGATTTTTCTCTTTCAATCGAAGAAACAAGAAAACCTAATTATATTGTTCTATTATGCCCCGAGAGTGTAAATTTGCAACGTATCGATGCCAACATACACAAGAATCAAAACCGAACCAACATTAGACTACTGCTGCGTTACGCTTAACTTTGGAAACAAGATTTTTTTCTCATTCAATCGAACAAAGAGTAAAACCAAATTATTTTGTTCTATTTTTCCCCGAGAGAGTAAATTCGCACCGTATCGTTGACAACGTTCACAAGAACCAAAATCGGGCCAACATTAGACTACTCAGTTGCGCCCTAACAGTATAACTCTGGAAACAGTACATTTTCTCTTTCAATCGAAGAAAGAGTAAAACCTAATTATATTGTTCAATTATGCCCCGAGAGTGTAAATTTGCAACCAATCGATGCCAACGTACACAAGAATCAAAACCGAACCAACATTAGACTACTCAGTTGCGCGTTAATAGTTTAACTTTGGAAACTGTACTTTTTCTCATTCAATCGAACAAAGAGTAAAACCGAATTATATTATTCTATTATGCCCCGAGAGTGTAAATTCACAACGTATCGATGCTAACGTTCACACGAACCAAAACCGGACCAACATTAGACTACTCAGTTGCGCCGTAAAAGTATAACTTTAGAAACAAGATGATTTTTCTTATTCAATCGAACAAAGTGTAAAACCTAATTATATTGTTCTATTATGCCCCGAGAGTGCAAATTCACAACGTATCGATGCCAACGTTCACAAGAACCAAAACCGGCCAATATTAGACTACTCGCGCCTAACAAAGATAACTTTGGAAACAAGATTTTTCTCTTTCAATCGAAGAAAGAGTAAAACCTAATTATTTTGTTCTATTTTTCCCCGAGAGATTAAATTCGCACCGTATCGTTACCGACGTTCACAAGAACCAAAACCGACCAACATTAGTCTACATTGCGCCCTAACAAGATAACTTTGGAAACAAGATTTTTCTCGTTCAGTCGAACAAAAATTAAAACCTAATTATATTGTTCTATTATGCCCCGAGAGTGTAAATTCACAACGTATCGATGCCAACGTTCACAAGAACCAAAACCGGGCCAACCTTAGACTACTCAGTTGCGCCCTAACAGTATAACTTTGGAAACAGTACTTTTTCTCTTTCAATCGAAGAAAGAGTAAAACCTAATTATATTATTATATTATGCCCCGAGAGTGTAAATTCGCAACGTATCGATGCCAACGTTCACACGAACCAAAACCGAACCAACATTAGACTACTCAGTTGCACCGTAAAAGTATAACTTTAGAAACAGTACTTTTTCTTATTCAATCGAACAAAGTGTAAAACCTAATTATATTGTTCTATTATGCCCCGAGAGTGCAAATTCACAACGTATCGATGCCAACGTTCACAAGAACCAAAACCAGGCCAACATTAGACTACTCAGTTGCGCCTAACAAAGATAACTTTGGAAACAAGATTTTTCTCTTTCAATCGAAGAAAGAGTAAAACCTAATTATTTTGTTCTATTTTTCCCCGAGAGAGTAAATTCGCACCGTATCGTTACCGACGTTCACAAGAACCAAAACCGACCAACATTAGTCTACAGCTTGCGCCCTAACAAGATAACTTTGGAAACAAGATTTTTCTCGTTCAGTCGAACAAAAATTAAAACCTAATTATATTGTTCTATTATGCCCCGAGAGTGTAAATTCACAACGTATCGATGCCAATGTTCACAAGAACCAAAACCGGGCCAACATTAGACTACTCAGTTGCGCCCTAACAGTATAACTTTGGAAACAGTACTTTTTCTCTTTCAATCGAAGAAACAGTAAAACCTAATTATATTGTTCAATTATGTCCCGAGAGTGTAAATTTGCAACCAATCGATGCCAACATACACAAGAATCAAAACCGAACCAACATTAGACTACTCGCGCGTTAACGCTTAACTTTGGAAACAGATTTTTTTCTCATTCAATCGAACAAAGAGTAAAACCTAATTATTTTGTTCTATTTTTCCCCGAGAGAGTAAATTCGCACCGTATCGTTGCCAACGTTCACAAGAACCAAAATCGGGCCAACATTAGACTACTCAGTTGCGCCCTAACAGTATAACTCTGGAAACAGTACATTTTCTCTTTCAATCGAACAAAGAGTAAAACCTAATTATATTGTTCAATTATGCCCCGAGAGTGTAAATTTGCAACCAATCGATGCCAACGTACACAAGAATCAAAACCGAACCAACATTAGAGACTACTCTACTTGCGCCCTAACAAAGATATCTTTTGAAACAAAGATTTTTTTTCTCATTCAATCGAACAAAGTGCAAAACCTAATTATATTGTTCTATTATGCCCCGAGAGTGTAAATTCACAACGTATCGATGCCAACGTTCACAAGAACCAAAACCGGGCCAACAGTAGACTACTCAGTTGCGCCCTAACAGTATAACTCTGGAAACAGTACATTTTCTCTTTCAATCGAACAAAGAGTAAAACCTAATTATATTGTTCTATTTTGCCCCGAGTGTGTAAATTTGCAACCTATCGATGCCAACATTCACAAGAATCAAAACCGAACCAACATTAGACTACTCAGTTGCGCGTTAACAGTTTAACTTTGGAAACAGTACTTTTTCTCATTCTATCGAACAAAGAGTAAAACCTCATTATATTGTTCTATTATGCCCCGAGAGTGTAAATTCACAACGTATCAATGCTAACGTTCACACGAACCAAAACCGGACAAACATTAGACTACTCATTGCGCCTAACAAGATAACTTTAGAAACAAGATTTTTTTTCTTATTCAATCGAACAAAGTGTAAAACCTAATTATATTGTTCTATTATGCCCCGAGAGAGTAAATTTGCAACCTTTCGATGCCAACATTCACAAGAATCAAAACCGAACCAACATTAGACTACTCATGCGCTTAATGCTTTAAGTTTGGAAACAGTACTTTTCCTCATTCAATCGAACAAAGAGTAAAACCTAATTATATTGTTCTATTATGCCCCGAGAGTGTAAATTCACAACGTATCAATGCTAACGTTCACACGAACCACAACCGACCAACATTAGACTACTCGCTTGCGCCTAACAAGATAACTTTAGAAACAATATTTTTTCTCATTCAATCGAACAAAGTGTAAAACCTAATTATATTGTTCTATTATGCCCCGAGAGTGTAAATTCACAACGTATCGATGCCAACGTTCACAAGAACCAAAACCGGGCCAACATTAGACTACTCGCTGCGCCTAACAAGATAACTCGGAAACAGTACATTTTCTCTTTCAATCGAACAAAGAGTAAAACCTAATTATATTGTTCAATTATGCCCCGAGAGTGTAAATTTGCAACCAATCGATGCCAACGTACACAAGAATCAAAACCGAACCAACATTAGACTACTCGCTGCGTTAATAGTTTAACTTTGGAAACTGTACTTTTTCTCATTCAATCGAACAAAGAGTAAAACCGAATTATATTATTCTATTATGCCCCGAGAGTGTAAATTCACAACGTATCGATGCTAACGTTCACACGAACCAAAACCGAACCAACATTAGACTACTTAGTTGCGCCGTAAAAGTATAACTTTAGAAACAGTACTTTTTCTTATTCAATCGAACAAAGTGTAAAACCTAATTATATTGTTCTATTATGCCCCGAGAGTGTAAATTTGCAACGTATCGATGCCAACGTTCACAAGAACCAAAACCGGGCCAACATTAGACTACTCAGTTGCGCCCTAACAGTATAACTTTGGAAACAGTACTTTTTCTCTTTCAATCGAAGAAAGAGTAAAACCTAATTATTTTGTTCTAATTTTCCCCGAGAGAGTAAATTCGCACCGTATCGTTACCGACGTTCACAAGAACCAAAACCGGACCAACATTAGTCTACATGTTTGCGCTCTAACAGTAGAACTTTGGAAACAAGATTTTTCTCGTTCATCGAACAAAAATTAAAACCTAATTATATTGTTCTATTATGCCCCGAGAGTGTAAATTCACAACGTCTCGATGCCAACGTTCACAAGAACCAAAACCGGGCCAACATTAGACTACTCAGTTGCGCCCTAACAGTATAACTTTGAAAACAGTACTTTTTCTCTTTCAATCGAAGAAAGAGTAAAACCTAATTATATTGTTCAATTATGTCCCGAGAGTGTACATTTGCAACCAATCGATGCCAACATACACAAGAATCAAAACTGAACCCACATTAGACTACTCAGTTGCGCGTTAACAGTTTAACTTTGGAAACAGTACTTTTTCTCATTCAATCGAACAAAGAGTAAAACCTAATTATTTTGTTCTATTTTTCCCCGAGAGAGTAAATTCGCACCGTATCGTTGCCAACGTTCACAAGAACCAAAACCGGACCAACATTAGACTACTCGCTTGCGCCTAACAAAGATAACTTTGGAAACAAGATTTTTCTCATTCAGTCGAACAAAGATTAAAACCTAATTATATTGTTCTATTATGCCCCGAGAGTGTAAATTCACAACGTATCGATGCTAACGTTCACACGAACCAAAACCGGACCAACATTAGACTACTCAGTTGCGCCTAACAAGATATCTTTTGAAACAAGATTTTTCTCATTCAATCGAACAAAGTGCAAAACCTAATTATATTGTTCTATTATGCCCCGAGAGTGTAAATTCACAACGTATCGATGCCAACGTTCACAAGAACCAAAACCGGGCCAACATTAGACTTCACAGTTGCGCCCTAACAGTATATCTTTTGAAACAGTACTTTTTCTCATTCAATCGAACAAAGTGCAATACCTAATTATATTGTTCTATTATGCCCCGAGAGTGTAAATTCACAACGTATCGATGCCAATGTTCACAAGAACCAAAACCGGGCCAACATTAGACTACTCAGTTGCTCCCTAACAGTATAACTTTGGAAACAGTGCTTTTTCTCTTTCAATCGAACAAAGAGTATAACCTAATTATATTGTTCTATTATGCCCCGAGAGTGTAAATTTGCAACCTATCGATGCCAACATTCACAAGAATCAAAACCCAACCAACAGACTACTCTATGCTGCTTAATGCTTTAACTTTGGAAACAAGATTTTTCTCATTCAATCGAACAAAGAGTAAAACCTCATTATATTGTTCTATTATGCCCCGAGAGTGTAAATTCACAACGTATCAATGCTAACGTTCACACGAACCAAAACCGGACCAACATTAGACTACTCGCGCCTAACAAAGATAACTTTAGAAACAGTACTTTTTCTTATTCAATCGAACAAAGTGTAAAACCTAATTATATTGTTCTATTATGCCCCGAGAGTGTAAATTCACAACGTATCGATGCCAACGTTCACAAGAACCAAAACCGGGCCAACATTAGACTACCTGCGCCCTAACAAGATAACTCGGGAAACAAGACATTTTCTCTTTCAATCGAACAAAGAGTAAAACCTAATTATATTGTTCAATTATGCCCCGAGAGTGTAAATTTGCAACCAATCGATGCCAACGTACACAAGAATCAAAACCGAACCAACATTAGACTACTCAGTTGCGCGTTAATAGTTTAACTTTAGAAACAGTGCTTTTTCTTATTCAATCGAACAAAGTGTAAAACCTAATTATATTGTTCTATTATGCCCCGAGAGTGCAAATTCACAACGTATCGATGCCAACGTTCACAAGAACCAAAACCGGGCCAACATTAGACTACTCAGTTGCGCCCTAACAGTATAACTTTGGAAACAGTACTTTTTCTCTTTCAATCGAAGAAATAGTAAAACCTAATTATTTTGTTCTATTTTTCCCCGAGAGAGTAAATTCGCACCGTATCGTTACCGACGTTCACAAGAACCAAAACCGGACCAACATTAGTCTACACTGCGCCCTAACAAGATAACTTTGGAAACAGTACTTTTTCTCATTCAATCGAACAAAGAGTAAAACCTAATTATATTATTCTATTATGCCCCGAGAGTGTAAATTCACAACGTATCGATGCTAACGTTCACACGAACCAAAACCGGACCAACATTAGACTACTCAGTTGCGCCCTAAAAGTATAACTTTAGAAACAAGATTTTTTCTTATTCAATCGAACAAAGTGTAAAACCTAATTATATTGTTCTATTATGCCCCGAGAGTGCAAATTCACAACGTATCGATGCCAACGTTCACAAGAACCAAAACCGGGCCAACATTAGACTACTCATTGCGCCTAACAAGATAACTTTGGAAACAAGATTTTTCTCTTTTAATCGAAGAAAGAGTAAAACCTAATTATTTTGTTCTATTTTTCCCCGAGAGAGTAAATTCGCACCGTATCGTTGCCGACGTTCACAAGAACCAAAACCGGAGAAACATTAGACTACTCGCTTGCACCCTAACAAAGATAACTTTGGAAACAAGATTTTTTCTCATTCAATAACAAAAATTAAAACCTAATTATATTGTTCTATTATGACCCGAGAGTGTAAATTCACAACGTATCGATGCCAACGTTCACAAGAACCAAAACCGGCCAACCTTAGACTACTGCGCCTAACAAGATAACTTTGGAAACAAGATTTTTCTCTTTCAATCGAAGAAAGAGTAAAACCTAATTATATTATTATATTATGCCCCGAGAGTGTAAATTCGCAACGTATCGATGCCAACGTTCACACGAACCAAAACCGAACCAACATTAGACTACTCAGTTGCACCGTAAAAGTATAACATTAGAAACAGTACTTTTTCTTATTCAATCGAACAAAGTGTAAAACCTAATTATATTGTTCTATTATGCCCCGAGAGTGCAAATTCACAACGTATCGATGCCAACGTTCACAAGAACCAAAACCAGGCCAACATTAGACTACTTTGCGCCTAACAAAGATAACTTTGGAAACAAGATTTTTCTCTTTCAATCGAAGAAAGAGTAAAACCTAATTATTTTGTTCTATTTTTCCCCGAGAGAGTAAATTCGCACCGTATCGTTACCGACGTTCACAAGAACCAAAACCGACCAACATTAGTCTACACTTGCGCCTAACAAGATAACTTTGGAAACAAGATTTTTTTTTCTCGTTCTCGAACAAAAATTAAAACCTAATTATATTGTTCTATTATGCCCCGAGAGTGTAAATTCACAACGTATCGATGCCAATGTTCACAAGAACCAAAACCGGGCCAACATTAGACTACTCAGTTGCGCCCTAACAGTATAACTTTGGAAACAGTACTTTTTCTCTTTCAATCGAAGAAAGAGTAAAACCTAATTATATTGTTCAATTATGTCCCGAGAGTGTAAATTTGCAACCAATCGATGCCAACATACACAAGAATCAAAACCGAACCAACATTAGACTACTCAGTTGCGCGTTAACAGTTTAACTTTGGAAACAGTACTTTTTCTCATTCAATCGAACAAAGAGTAAAACCTAATTATTTTGTTCTATTTTTCCCCGAGAGAGTAAATTCGCACCGTATCGTTGCCAACGTTCACAAGAACCAAAATCGGGCCAACATTAGACTACTCAGTTGCGCCCTAACAGTATAACTCTGGAAACAGTACATTTTCTCTTTCAATCGAACAAAGAGTAAAACCTAATTATATTGTTCAATTATGCCCCGAGAGTGTAAATTTGCAACCAATCGATGCCAACGTACACAAGAATCAAAACCGAACCAACATTAGACTACTCAGTTGCGCGTTAACAGTTTAACTTTGGAAACAGTACTTTTTCTCATTCAATCGAACAAAGAGTAAAACCGAATTATATTATTCTATTATGCCCCGAGAGTGTAAATTCACAACGTATCGATGCTAACGTTCACACGAACCAAAACCGGACCAACATTAGACTACTCAGTTGCGCCCTAAAAGTATAACTTTAGAAACAGTCCTTTTTCTTATTCAATCGAACAAAGTGTAAAACCTAATTATATTGTTCTATTATGCCCCGAGAGTGCAAATTCACAACGTATCGATGCCAACGTTCACAAGAACCAAAACCGGGCCAATATTAGACTACTCAGTTGCGCCCTAACAGTATAACTTTGGAAACAGTACTTTTTCTCTTTCAATCGAAGAAAGAGTAAAACCTAATTATTTTGTTCTATTTTTCCCCGAGAGAGTAAATTCGCACCGTATCGTTACCGACGTTCACAAGAACCAAAACCGGACCAACATTAGTCTACACAGTTGCGCCCTAACAGTATAACTTTGGAAACAGTACTTTTTCTCGTTGCTCGAACAAAAATTAAAACCTAATTATATTGTTCTATTATGCCCCGAGAGTGTAAATTCACAACGTCTCGATGCCAACGTTCACAAGAACCAAAACCGGGCCAACATTAGACTACTCAGTTGCGCCCTAACAGTATAACTTTGGAAACAGTACTTTTTCTCTTTCAGTCGAAGAAAGAGTAAAACCTAATTATATTGTTCAATTATGTCAGGAAGTGTAAATTTGCAGCAATCGATGCCAACATACACAAGAATCAAAATCGAACCAACATTAGACTACTCGATTGCGCGTTAACGGTTTAACTTTGGAAACAGTACTTTTTCTCATTCAATCGAACAAAGAGTAAAACCTAATTATTTTGTTCTATTTTTCCCCGAGAGAGTAAATTCGCACCGTATCGTTGCCAACGTTCACAAGAACCAAAACCGGACCAACATTAGACTACTCAGTTGCGCCCTAACAGTATAACTTTGGAAACAGTACTTTTTCTCATTCAGTCGAACAAAGATTAAAACCGAATTATATTGTTCTATTATGCCCCGAGAGTGTAAATTCACAACGTATCGATGCTAACGTTCACACGAACCAAAACCGGACAAACATTAGACTACTCAGTTGCGCCCTAACAGTATATCTTTTGAAACAGTACTTTTTCTCATTCAATCGAACAAAGTGCAAAACCTAATTATATTGTTCTATTATGCCCCGCGAGTGTAAATTCACAACGTATCGATGCCAACGTTCACAAGAACCAAAACCGGACCAACATTAGACTACTCAGTTGCGCCCTAAAAGTATATCTTTTGAAACGGTACTTTTTCTCATTCAATCAAACAAAGTGCAAAACCTAATAATAGTGTTCTATTATGCCCCGAGAGTGTAAATTCACAACGTATCGATGCCAACATTCACAAGAACCAAAACCGGGCCAACATTAGACTACTCGGTTGCGCCCTAACAAAGATAACTTTGGAAACGATTTTTCTCTTTCAATCGAACAAAGAGTAAAACCTAATTATATTGTTCTATTATGCCCCGAGAGTGTTAATTTGCAACCTACCGATGCCAACATTCACAAGAATCAAAACCTAACCAACATTAGACTACTCAGTTGCGCGTTAACAGTTTAACTTTGGAAACAGTACTTTTTCTCATTCAATCGAACAAAGATTAAAACCTAATTATATTGTTCTATTATTCCCGGAGAGTGTAAATTCACAACGTATCGATTCTAACGTTCACACGAACCGAAACCGGACCAACATTAGACTACTAAGTTGCGCCCTAAAAGTATAACTTTAGAAACAGTACTATTTCTTATTCAATCGAACAAAGTGTAAAACCTAATTATATTGTTCTATTATGCCCCGAGAGTGCAAATTCACAACGTATCGATGCCAACGTTCACAAGAACCAAAACCGGGCCAACATTAGACTACTCAGTTGCGCCCTAACAGTATAACTTTGGAAACAGTACTTTTTCTCTTTCAATCGAAGAAAGAGTAAAACCTAATTATTTTGTTCTATTTTTCCCCGAGAGAGTAAATTCGCACCGTATCGTTGCCGACGTTCACAAGAACCAAAACCGGACCAACATTAGACTACTCAGTTGCGCCCTAACAGTATAACTTTGGAAACAGTACTTTTTCTCATTCAGTCGAACAAAGATTAAAACCTAATTATATTGTTCTATTATGCCCCGAGAGTGTAAATTCACAACGTATCGATGCTAACGTTCACACGAACCAAAACCGGACCAACATTAGACTACTCAGTTGCGCCCTAACAGTATAACTTTAGAAACCGTACTTTTTCTTATTCAATCGAACAAAGTGTAAAACCTAATTATATTGTTCTATTATGCCCCGAGAGTGTAAATTTGCAACCTATCGATGCCAACATTCACAAGAATCAAAACCGAACCAACATTAGACTACTCAGTTGCGCGTTAACAGTTTAACTTTGGAAACAGTACTTTTTCTCATTCAATCGAACAAAGAGTAAAACCTAATTATATTGTTCTATTATGCCCCGAGAGTGTAAATTCACAACGTATCGATGCCAACGTTCACAAGAACCAAAACCGGCCCAACATTAGACTACTCAGTTGCGCCCTAACAATATAACTTTGGAAACAGTACTTTTTCTCATTCAATCGAACAAAGTGTAAAACCTAATTATATTGTTCTATTATGCCCCGAGAGTGTAAATTCACAACGTATCGATGCCAATGTTCACAAGAACCAAAACCGGGCCAACATTAGACTACTCAGTAGCGCCCTAACAATATAACTCTGGAAACAGTACATTTTCTCTTTCAATCGAACAAAGAGTAAAACCTAAATATATCGTTCTATTTTGTCCCGAGAGTGTAAATTTGCAACCTATCGATGCCAACATTCACAAGAATCAAAACCGAACCAACATTAGACTACTCAGTTGCGCGTTAACAGTTTAACTTTGGAAACAGTACTTTTCCTCATTCAATCGAACAAAGAGTAAAACCTAATTATATTGTTCTATTATGCCCCGAGAGTGTAAATTCACAACGTATCAATGCTAACGTTCACACGAACCAAAACCGGACCAACATTAGACTACTCAGTTGCGCCCTAACAGTATAACTTTAGAAACAGTACTTTTTCTTATTCAATCGAACAAAGTGTAAAACCTAATTATATTGTTCTATTATGCCCCGAGAGTGTAAATTCACAACGTATCGATGCCAACGTTCACATGAACCAAAACCGGACCAACAAAAGAATACTCGGTTGCGCCACTAACGGTATAACTCGGAAACAATTACATTTTCTCTTTCAATCGAACAAAGAGTAAAACCTAATTATATTGTTCAATTATGCCCCGAGAGTGTAAATTTGCAACCAATCGATGCCAACGTACACAAGAATCAAAACCGAACCAACATTAGACTACTCAGTTGCGCGTTAATAGTTTAACTTTGGAAACTATACTTTTTCTCATTCAATCGAACAAAGAGTAAAACCTAATTATTTTGTTCTATTATGCCCCGAGAGTGTAAATTTGCAACGTATCGATGCCAACGTTCACAAGAACCAAAACCGAACCAACATTAGACTACACAGTTGCCGTAAAAGTATAACTTTAGAAACAGTACTTTTTCTTACTCAATCGAACAAAGTGTAAAACCTAATTATATTGTTCTATTATGACCCGAGAGTGTAAATTCACAACGTATCGATGCCAACGTTCACAAGAACCAAAACCGGGCCAACATTAGACTACTCAGTTGCGCCCTAACAGTATAACTTTGGAAACAGTACTTTTTCTCTTTCAATCGAAGAAAGAGTAAAACCTAATTGTTTTGTTCTATTTTTCCCCGAGAGAGTAAATTCGCACCGTATCGTTACCGACGTTCACAAGAACCAAAACAGGACCAACATTAGTCTACACAGTTGCGCCCTAACAGTATAACTTTGGAAACAGTACTTTTTCTCGTTCAGTCGAACAAAAATTAAAACCTAATTATATTGTTCTATTATGCCCCGAGAGTGTAAATTCACAACGTCTCGATGCCAACGTTCACAAGAACCAAAACCGGGCCAACATTAGACTACTCAGTTGCGCCCTAACAGTATAACTTTGAAAACAGTACTTTTTCTCTTTCAATCGAAGAAAGAGTAAAACCTAATTAGATTGTTCAATTATGTCCCGAGAGTGTAAATTTGCAACCAATCGATGCCAACATACACAAGAATCAAAACCGAACCAACATTAGACTACTCAGTTGCGCGTTAACAGTTTAACTTTGGAAACAGTACTTTTTCTCATTCAATCGAACAAAGAGTAAAACCTAATAATTTTGTTCTATTTTTCCCCGAGAGAGTAAATTCGCACCGTATCGTTGCCAACGTTCACAAGAACCAAAACCGGACCAACATTAGACTACTCAGTTGCGCCCTAACAGTATAACTTTGGAAACAAGATTTTTCTCATTCATTCGAACAAAGATTAAAACCGAATTATATTGTTCTATTATGCCCGAGAGTGTAAATTCACAACGTATCGATGCTAACGTTCACACGAACCAAAACCGACAAACATTAGACTACTCGATTGCGCCCTAACGGTATATCTTTTGAAACAAGATTTTTCTCATTCAATCGAACAAAGTGCAAAACCTAATTATATTGTTCTATTATGCCCCGAGAGTGTAAATTCACAACGTATCGATGCCAACGTTCACAAGAACCAAAACCGGGCCAACATTAGACTTCACAGTTGCGTCCTAAAAGTATATCTTTTGAAACAGTACTTTTTCTCATTCAATCGAACAAAGTGCAAAACCTAATAATAGTGTTCTATTATGCCCCGAGAGTGTAAATTCACAACGTATCGATGCCAACATTCACAAGAACCAAAACCGGGCCAACATTAGACTACTCGGTTGCGCCCTAACATAACTTTGGAAACGGTACTTTTTTCTTTCAATCGAACAAAGAGTAAAACCTAATTATATTGTTCTATTATGCCCCGAGAGTGTTAATTTGCAACCTACCGATGCCAACATTCACAAGAACCAAAACCGAACCAACATTAGACTACTCAGTTGCGCGTTAACAGTTTAACTTTGGAAACAGTACTTTTTCTCATTCAATCGAACAAAGATTAAAACCTAATTATATTGTTCTATTATGCCCCGAGAGTGTAAATTCACAACGTATCGATGCCAACGTTCACAAGAACCAAAACCGGGCCAACATTAGACTACTAAGTTGCGCCCTAAAAGTATAACTTTAGAAACAGTACTTTTTCTTATTCAATCGAACAAAGTGTAAAACCTAATTATATTGTTCTATTATGCCCCGAGAGTGCAAATTCACAATGTATCGATGCCAACGTTCACAAGAACCAAAACCGGGCCAACATTAGACTACTCAGTTGCGCCCTAACAGTATAACTTTGGAAACAGTACTTTTTCTCTTTCAATCGAACAAAGAGTAAAACCTAATTATATTGTTCTATTATGACCCGAGAGTGTAAATTCACAACGTATCGATGCCAACGTTCACAAGAACCAAAACCGGGCCAACATTAGACTACTCAGTTGCGCCCTAACAGCATAACTTTGGAAACAGTACGTTTTCTCTTTCAATCGAACAAAGTGCAAAACCTAATAATAGTGTTCTATTATGCCCCGAGAGTGTAAATTCACAACGTATCGATGCCAACGTTCACAAGAACCAAAACCGGGCCAACATTAGACTACTCAGTTGCGCCCTAACAGCATAACTTTGGAAACAGTACTTTTTCTCTTTCAATCGAACAAAGAGTAAAACCTAATTATATTGTTCTATTATGCCCCGAGAGTTTTAATTTGCAACCTACCGATGCCAACATTCACAAGAATCAAAACCGAACCAACATTAGACTACTCAGTTGCGCGTTAACAGTTTAACTTTGGAAACAGTACTTTTTCTCATTCAGTCGAACAAAGATTAAAACCTAATTATATTGTTCTATTATGCCCCGAGAGTGTAAATTCACAACGTATCGATGCCAACGTTCACAAGAACGAAAACCGGGCCAACATTAGACTTCGCAGTTGCGCCCTAACAGTATATCTTTTGAAACAGTACTTTTTCTCATTCAATCGAACAACGTGCAAAACCTAATATTATTGTTCTATTATGCCCCGAGAGTGTAAATTCACAACGTATCGATGCCAACGTTCACAAGAACCAAAACCGGGCCAACATTAGACTACTCAGTTGCGCCCTAACAGTATAACTTTGGAAACAGTACATTTTCTCTTTCAATCGAAGAAAGAGTAAAACCTAATTATATTGTTCAATTATGCCCCGAGAGTGTAAATTTACGACCAATCGATGCCAACGTACACAAGAATCAAAACCGAACCAACATTAGACTACTCAGTTGCGCGTTAACAGTTTAACTTTGGAAACAGTACTTTTTCTCATTCAATCGAACAAAGAGTAAAACCAAATTATATTATTCTATTATGCCCCGAGAGTGTAAATTCACAACGTATCGATGCTAACGTTCACACGAACCAAAACCGGACCAACATTAGACGACTCAGTTGCGCCCTAACAGTATAACTTTGGAAACAGTACTTTTTCTCTTTTAATCGAAGAAAGAGTAAAACCTAATTATTTTGTTCTATTTTTCCCCGAGAGAGTAAATTCGCACCGTATCGTTGCCGACGTTCACAAGAACCAAAACCGGAGCAACATTAGACTACTCAGTTGCACCCTAACAGTATAACTTTGGAAACAGTACTTTTTCTCATTCAGGCGAACAAAAATTAAAACCTAAGTATATTGTTCTATTATGCCCCGAGAGTGTAAATTCACAACGTATCGATGCCAACGTTCACAAGAACCAAAACCGGGCCAACATTAGACTACTCAGTTGCGCCCTAACAGTATAACTTTGGAAACAGTACTTTTTCTCTTTCAATCGAAGAAAGAGTAAAACCAAATTATATTGTTATATTATGCCCCGAGAGTGTAAATTCGCAACGTATCGATGCCAACGTTCACACGAACCAAAACCGAACCAACATTAGACTACTCAGTTGCACCGTAAAAGTATAACTTTAGAAACAGTACTTTTTCTTATTCAATCGAACAAAGTGTAAAACCTAATTATATTGTTCTATTATGCCCCGAGAGTGCAAATTCACAACGTATTGATGCCAACGTTCAAAAGAACCAAAACCGGGCCAACATTAGACTACTCAGTTGCGCCCTAACGGATAACTTTGGAAACGACACTTTTCTCTCTTTCAATCGAAGAAAGAGTAAAACCTAATTATTTTGTTCTATTTTTCCCCGAGAGAGTAAATTCGCACCGTATCGTTACCAACGTTCACAAGAACCAAAACCGGACCAACATTAGTCTACACAGTTGCGCCATAACAGTATAACTTTGGAAACAGTACTTTTTCTCGTTCAGTCGAACAAAAATTAAAACCTAATTATATTGTTCTATTATGCCCCGAGAGTGTAAATTCACAACGTCTCGATGCCAACGTTCACAAGAACCAAAACCGGGCCAACATTAGACTACTCAGTTGCGCCCTAACAGTATAACTTTGGAAACAGTACTTTTTCTCTTTCAATCGAAGAAAGAGCAAAACCTAATTATATTGTTCAATTATGTCCCGAGAGTGTAAATTTGCAACCAATCGATGCCAACATACACAAGAATCAAAACCGAACCAACATTAGACTACTCAGTTGCGCGTTAACAGTTTAACTTTGGAAACAGTACTTTTTCTCATTCAATCGAACAAAGAGTAAAACCTAATTATTTTGTTCTATTTTTCCCCGAGAGAGTAAATTCGCACCGTATCGTTGCCAACGTTCACAAGAACCAAAACCGGACCAACATTAGACTACTCAGTTGCGCCCTAACAGTATAACTTTGGAAACAGTACTTTTTCTCATTCAATCGAACAAAGATTAAAACCTAATTATATTGTTCTATTATGCCCCGAGAGTGTAAATTCACAACGTATCGATGCTAACGTTCACACGAACCAAAACCGGACCAACATTAGACTACTCAGTTGCGCCCTAACAGTAAACCTTTTGAAACAGTACTTTTTCTCATTCAATCGAACAAAGTGCAAAACCTAATTATATTGTTCTATTATGCCCCGAGAGTGTAAATTCACAACGTATCGATGCCAACGTTCACAAGAACCAAAACCGGGCCAACATTAGACTTCACAGTTGCGCCCTAACAGTATATCTTTTGAAACAGTACTTTTTCTCATTCAATCGAACAAAGTGCAAAACCTAATAATAGTGTTCTATTATGCCCCGAGAGTGGAAATTCACAACGTATCGATGCCAACGTTCACAAGAACCAAAACCGGGCCAACATTAGACTACTCAGTTGCGCCCTAACAGTATAACTTTGGAAACAGTACTTTTTCTCTTTCAATCGAACAAAGAGTAAAACCTAATTATATTGTTCTATTATGCCCCGAGAGTGTTAATTTGCAACCTACCGATGCCAACATTCACAAGAATCAAAACCGAACCAACATTAGACTACTCAGTTGCGCGTTAACAGTTTAACTTTGGAAACAGTACTTTTTCTCATTCAATCGAACAAAGAGTAAAACCTAATTATATTATTCTATTATGCCCCGAGAGTGTAAATTCACAACGTATCGATTCTAACGTTCACACGAACCAAAACCGGACCAACATTAGACTACTCAGTTGCGCCCTAACAGTATAACTTTAGAAACATTACTTTTTCTTATTCAATCGAACAAAGTGTAAAACCTAATTATATTGTTCTATTATACCCCGAGAGTGCAAATTCACAACGTATCGATGCCAACGTTCACAAGAACCAAAACCGGGCCAACATTAGACTACTCAGTTGCGCCCTAACAGTATAACTTTGGAAACAGTACTTTTTCTCTTTCAATCGGAGAAAGAGTAAAACCTAATTATTTTGTTCTATTTTTCCCCGAGAGAGTAAATTCGCACCGTATCGTTGCCGACGTTCACAAGAACCAAAACCGGGCCAACATTAGACTACTCAGTTGCGCCCTAACAGTATAACTTTGGAAACAGTACTTTTTCTCTTTCAATCGAAGAAAGAGTAAAACCTAATTATATTGTTCAATTATGTCCCGAGAGTGTAAATTTGCAACCAATCGATGCCAACATACACAAGAATCAAAACCGAACCAACATTAGACTACTCAGTTGCGCGTTAACAGTTTAACTTTGGAAACAGTACTTTTTCTCATTCAATCGAACAAAGAGTAAAACCTAATTATTTTGTTCTATTTTTCCCCGAGAGAGTAAATTCGCACCGTATCGTTGCCAACGTTCACAAGAACCAAAACCGGACCAACATTAGACTACTCAGTTGCGCCCTAACAGTATAACTTTGGAAACAGTACTTTTTCTTATTCAGTCGAACAAAGATTAAAACCTAATTATATTGGTCTATGGTGCCTCGAGAGAGTAAATTTGCACCCTATCGATGCCAACGTTCACAAGAACGAAAACCGGCCAACATTAGACTGCGCAGTTGCGCCCTAACAGTATATCTTTTGAAACACTACTTTTTCTCATTCAATCGAACAACGTGCAAAACCTAATATTATTGTTCTATTATGCCCCGAGAGTGTAAATTCACAACGTATCGATGCCAACGTTCACAAGAACCAAAACCGGGCCAACATTAGACTACTCGGTTGCGCCTAACATAACTTTGGAAACGACATTTTCTCTTTCAATCGAAGAAAGAGTAAAACCTAATTATATTGTTCAATTATGCCCGAGAGTGTAAATTTGCAACCAATCGATGCCAACGTACACAAGAATCAAAACCGAACCAACATTAGACTACTCAGTTGCGCGTTAACAATTTAACTTTGGAAACAGTACTTTTTCTCATTCAATCGAACAAAGAGTAAAACCTAATTATATTATTCTATTATGCCCCGAGAGTGTAAATTCACAACGTATCGATGCTAACGTTCACACGAACCAAAACCGGACCAACATTAGACTACTCAGTTGCGCCCTAAAAGTATAACTTTAGAAACGGTACTTTTTCTTATTCAATCGAACAAAGTGTAAAACCTAATTATATTGTTCTATTATGCCCCGAGAGTGTAAATTTGCAACCTATCGATGCCAACATTCACAAGAACCAAAACCGGACCAACATTAGACTACTCAGTTGCGCCCTAACAGTATAACTTTGGAAACAGTACTTTTTCTCTTTTAATCGAAGAAAGAGTAAAACCTAATTATTTTGTTCTATTTTTCCCCGAGAGAGTAAATTCGCACCGTATCGTTGCCGACGTCCCAAGAACCAAAACCGGACCAACATTAGACTACTCAGTTGCACCCTAACAGTATAACTTTGGAAACAGTACTTTTTCTCATTCAGTCGAACAAAAATTAAAACCTAAGTATATTGTTCTATTATGACCCGAGAGTGTAAATTCACAACGTATCGATGCCAACGTTCACAAGAACCAAAACCGGGCCAACATTAGACTACTCAGTTGCGCCCTAACAGTATAACTTTGGAAACAGTACTTTTTCTCTGTCAATCGAAGAAAGAGTAAAACCTAATTATATTGTTCAATTATGTCCCGAGAGTGTAAATTTGCAACCAATTGATGCCAACATACACAAGAATCAAAACCGAACCAACATTAGACTACTCAGTTGCCCGTTAATAGTTTAACTTTGGAAACAATACTTTTTCTCATTCAATCGAACAAAGAGAAAACCTAATTATTTTGTTCTATTTTTCCCCGAGAGAGTAAATTCGCACCGTATCGTTGCCAACGTTCACAAGAACCAAAACCGGGCCAACATTAGACTACTCAGTTGCGCCCTAACAGTATAACTTTGGAAACAGTACTTTTTCTCCTTCAGTCGAACAAAGATTAAAACCTAATTATATTGTTCTATTATGCCCCGAGAGTGTAAATTCACAACGTATTGATGCTAACGTTCACACGAACCAAAACCGGACCAACATTAGACTACTCAGTTGCGCCCTAACAGTATATCTTTTGAAACAGTACTTTTTCTCATTCAATCGAACAAAGTGCAAAACCTAATTATATTGTTCTATTATGCCCCGAGAGTGTAAATTCACAACGTATCGATGCCAACGTTCACAAGAACCAAAATCGGGCCAACATTAGACTTCACAGTTGCGCCCTAACAGTATATCTTTCGAAACAGTACGTTTTCTATTTCAATCGAACAAAGTGTAAAACCTAATAATAGTGTTCTATTATGCCCCGAGAGTGTAAATTCACAACGTATCGATGCCAACGTTCACAAGAAACAAAACCGGGCCAACATTAGACTACTCAGTTGCGCCCTAACAGCATAACTTTGGAAACAGTACTTTTTCTCTTTCAATCGAACAAAGAGTAAAACCTAATTATATTGTTCTATTATGCCCCGAGAGTGTTAATTTGCAACCTACCGATGCCAACATTCACAAGAATCAAAACCGAACCAACATTAGACGACTCGGTTGCTGCGTTAACAGTTTAACTTTGGAAACAGTACTTTTTCTCATTCAATCGAACAAAGAGTAAAACCTAATTATATTGTTCTATTATGCCCCGAGAGTGTAAATTCACAACGTATCGATTCTAATGTTCACACGAACCAAAATCGGACCAACATTAGACTACTAAGTTGCGCCCTAACAGTATAACTTTGGAAACAGTACTTTTTCTCATTCAGTCGAACAAAGATTAAAACCTAATTATATTGTTCTATTACGCCCCGATAGTGTAAATTCACAACGTATCGATGCTAACGTTCACACGAACCAAAATCGGACCAACATTAGACTACTCGATTTGCGCCACTAACGGTATATCTTTTGAAACAGTACTTTTTCTCTTTCAATCGAACAAAGAGTAAAACCTAATTATATTGTTCTATTATGCCCCGAGAGTGTTAATTTGCAACCTACCGATGCCAACAGTCACAAGAATCAAAACCGAACCAACATTAGACTACTCAGTTGCGCGTTAACAGTTTAACTTTGGAAACAGTACTTTTTCTCATTCAATCGAACAAAGAGTAAAACCTAATTATATTGTTCTATTATGCCCCGAGAGTGTAAATTCACAACGTATCGATTCTAACGTTCACACGAACCAAAAGCGGACCAACATTAGACTTCTCAGTTGCGCCCTAACAGGATATCTTTTGAAACAGTACTTTTTCTCATTCAATCGAACAAAGAGTAAAACCTAATTATATTGTTCTATTATGCCCCGAGAGTGTAAATTCACAACGTATCGATGCCAACGTACACAAGAACCAAAACCGGGCCAACATTAGACTACTCGATTGCGCCTAACGGTATAACTTTGGAAACGATTACTTTTCTCTTTCAATCGAAGAAAGAGTAAAACCTAATTATTTTGTTCTATTTTTCCCCGAGAGAGTAAATTCGCACCGTATCGTTGCCGACGTTCACAAGAACCAAAACCTGACCAACATTAGACTACTCAGTTGCGCCCTAACAGTATAACTTTGGAAACAGTACTTTTTCTCTTTCAATCGAAGAAAGAGTAAAACCTAATTATATTGTTCTATTATGCCCCGAGAGTGTAAATTCACAACGTATCGATGCCAACGATCACAAGAACGAAAACCGGGCCAACATTAGACTTCGCGATTGCGCCTAACGAGATATCTTTTGAAACAGTACTTTTTCTCATTCAATCGAACAAAGTGCAATACCTAATAATATTGTTCTATTATGCCCCGAGAGTGTAAATTCACAACGTATCGATGCCAACGTTCACAAGAACCAAAACCGGGCCAACACTAGACTACTCGATTTGCGCACTAACGGTATAACTTTGGAAACGATTTTTCTCTTTCAATCGAAGAAAGAGTAAAACCTAATTATATTGTTCAATTATGTCCGAGAGTGTAAATTTGCTACCAATCGATGCCAACATACACAAGAATCAAAACCGAACCAACATTAGACTACTCAGTTGCCCGTTAACAGTTTAACTTTGGAAACAGTACTTTTTCTCATTCAATCGAACAAAGAGTAAAACCTAATTATTTTGTTCTATTTTTCCCCGAGAGAGTAAATTCGCACCGTATCGTTGCCAACGTTCACAAGAACCAAAACCGGGCCAACATTAGACTACTCGATTGCGCCCTAACGGTATAACTTTGGAAACGATTTTTCTCATTCATCGAACAAAGATTAAAACCTAATTATATTGTTCTATTATGCCCCGAGAGTGTAAATACACAACCTATTGATGCTAACGTTCACACGACCAAAACCGGACCAACATTAGACTACTCAGTTGCGCCCTAACAGTATATCTTTTGAAACGAGTACTTTTTCTCATTCAATCGAACAAAGTGCAAAACCTAATTATATTGTTCTATTATGCCCCGAGAGTGTAAATTCACAACGTATCGATGCCAACGTTCACAAGAACCAAAACCGGGCCAACATTAGACTTCGCAGTTGCGCGCTAACGGTATATCTTTTGAAACGTACTTTTTCTCATTCAATCGAACAAAGTGCAAAACCTAATAATAGTGTTCTATTATGCCCGAGAGTGTAAATTCACAACGTATCGATGCCAACGTTCACAAGAACCAAAACCGGGCCAACATTAGACTACTCGTTGCGCCCTAACATAACATTGGAAACGTACTTTTCTCTTTCAATCGAACAAAGAGTAAAACCTAATTATATTGTTCTATTATGCCCGAGAGTGTTAATTTGCAACCTACCGACGCCAACGTTCACAAGAATCAAAACCGAACCAACATTAGACTACTCAGTTGCGCGTTAACAGTTTAACTTTGGAAACAGTACTTTTTCTCATTCAATCGAACAAAGAGTAAAACCTAATTATATTGTTCTATTATGCCCTGAGAGTGTAAATTCACAACGTATCGATGCTAACGTTCACACGAACCAAAACCGGACCAACATTAGACTACTAAGTTGCGCCCTAAAAGTATAACTTTAGAAACAGTACTTTTTCTTATTCAATCGAACAAAGTGTAAAACGTAATTATATTGTTCTATTATGCCCCGAGAGTGCAAATTCACAACGTATCGATGCCAACGTTCACAAGAACCAAAACCGGGCCAACATTAGACTACTCAGTTGCGCCCTAACAGTATAACTTTGGAAACAGTACTTTTTCTCTTTCAATCGAAGAAAGAGTAAAACCTAATTATTTTGTTCTATTTTTCCCCGAGAGAGTAAATTCGCACCGTATCGTTGCCGACGTTCACAAGAACCAAAACCGGGCCAACATTAGACTACTCAGTTGCGCCCTAACAGTATAACTTTGGAAACAGTACTTTTTCTCTTTCAATCGAAGAAAGAGTAAAACCTAATTATATTGTTCTATTATGCCCCGAGAGTGTAAATTCACAACGTATCGATGCCAACGTTCACAAGAACCAAACCGGCCAACATTAGACTTCGCGATTGCGCCCTAACAAGATATCTTTTGAAACAAGTACTTTTCTCATTCAGTCGAACAAAGTGCAATACCTAATTATATTGTTCTATTATGCCCCGAGAGTGTAAATTCACAACGTATCGATGCCAACGTTCACAAGAACCAAAACCGGGCCAACATTAGACTACTCAGTTGCGCCCTAACAGTATAACTTTGGAAACAGTACTTTTTCTCTTTCAATCGAAGAAAGAGTAAAACCTAATTATATTGTTCAATTATGTCCCGAGAGTGTAAATTTGCTACCAATCGATGCCAACATACACAAGAATCAAAACCGAACCAACATTAGACTACTCAGTTGCGCGTTAACAGTTTAACTTTGGAAACAGTACTTTTTCTCATTCAATCGAACAAAGAGTAAAACCTAATTATTTTGTTCTATTTTTCCCCGAGAGAGTAAATTCGCACCGTATCGTTGCCAACGTTCACATGAACCAAAACCGGGCCAACATTAGACTTCACAGTTGCGCCCTAACAGTATATCTTTTGAAACAGTACTTTTTCTCATTCAATCGAACAAAGAGTAAAACCTAATTATATTGTTCTATTATGCCCCGAGAGTGTAAATTCACAACGTATCGATGCCAACGTTCACTAGAACCAAAACCGGGCCAACATTAGACTTCGCAGTTGCGCCCTAACAGTATATCTTTTGAAACAGTACTTTTTCTCATTCAATCGAACAAAGTGCAAAACCTAATAATATTGTTCTATTATGCCCCGAGAGTGTAAATTCACAACGTATCGATGCCAACGTTCACAAGAACCAAAACCGGGCCAACATTAGACTACTCAGTTGCGCCCTAACAGCATAACTTTGGAAACAGTACTTTTTCTCTTTCAATCGAACAAAGAGTAAAACCTAATTATATTGTTCTATTATGCCCCGAGAGTGTAAATTCACAACGTATCGATGCCAACGTTCACAAGAACCAAAACCGGGCCAACATTAGACTTCGCAGTTGCGCCCTAACAGTATATCTTTTGAAACAGTACTTTTTCTCATTCAATCGAACAAAGTGCAATACCTAATAATATTGTTCTATTATGCCCCGAGAGTGTAAATTCACAACGTATCGATGCCAACGTTCACAAGAACCAAAACCGGGCCAACATTAGACTACTCAGTTGCGCCCTAACAGTATAACTTTGGAAACAGTACTTTTTCTCTTTCAATCGAAGAAAGAGTAAAACCTAATTATATTGTTCAATTATGTCCCGAGAGTGTAAATTTGCTACCAATCGATGCCAACATACACAAGAATCAAAACCGAACCAACATTAGACTACTCAGTTGCCCGTTAACAGTTTAACTTTGGAAACAGTACTTTTTCTCATTCAATCGAACAAAGAGTAAAACCTAATTATTTTGTTCTATTTTTCCCCGAGAGAGTAAATTCGCACCGTATCGTTGCCAACGTTCACAAGAACCAAAACCGGGCCAACATTAGACTACTCAGTTGCGCCCTAACAGTATAACTTTGGAAACAGTACTTTTTCTCATTCAGTCGAACAAAGATTAAAACCTAATTATATTGTTCTATTATGCCCCGAGAGTGTAAATTCACAACGTATTGATGCTAACGTTCACACGACCAAAACCGGACCAACATTAGACTACTCAGTTGCGCCCTAACAGTATATCTTTTGAAACAGTACTTTTTCTCATTCAATCGAACAAAGTGCAAAACCTAATTATATTGTTCTATTATGCCCCGAGAGTGTAAATTCACAACGTATCGATGCCAACGTTCACAAGAACCAAAACCGGGCCAACATTAGACTTCACAGTTGCGCCCTAAAAGTATATCTTTTGAAACGGTACTTTTTCTCATTCAATCAAACAAAGTGCAAAACCTAATAATAGTGTTCTATTATGCCCAGAGTGTAAATTCACAACGTATCGATGCCAACGTTCACAAGAACCAAAACCGGGCCAACATTAGACTACTCACTTGCGCCTAACAAAGATAACATTGGAAATAAAGATTTTTCTCTTTCAATCGAACAAAGAGTAAAACCTAATTATATTGTTCTATTATGCCCCGAGAGTGTTAATTTGCAAACCTACCGATGCCAACAAATACAAGAATCAAAACCGAACCAACATTAGACTACTCTATGCTGCTAACGCTTAACTTTGGAAACAAGATTTTTCTCATTCAATCGAACAAAGAGTAAAACCTAATTATATTGTTCTATTATGCCCCGAGAGTGTAAATTCACAACGTATCGATTCTAACGTTCACACGAACCAAAACCGGACCAACATTAGACTACTAAGTTGCGCCCTAAAAGTATAACTTTAGAAACAAGATTTTTCTTATTCAATCGAACAAAGTGTAAAACGTAATTATATTGTTCTATTATGCCCCGAGAGTGCAAATTCACAACGTATCGATGCCAACGTTCACAAGAACCAAAACCGGGCCAACATTAGACTACTCAGTTGCGCCCTAACAAGATAACTTTAGAAACAGACTTTTTCTCTTTCAATCGAAGAAAGAGTAAAACCTAATTATTTTGTTCTATTTTTCCCCGAGAGAGTAAATTCGCACCGTATCGTCGACGTTCACAAGAACCAAAACCGGGCCAACATTAGACTACTCGGTTGCGCCCTAACAAGATAACTTTGGAAACAAGATTTTTCTCTTTCAATCGAACAAAGAGTAAAACCTAATTATATTGTTCTATTATGCCCCGAGAGTGTAAATTCACAACGTATCGATGCCAACGATCACAAGAACGAAAACCGGGCCAACATTAGACTTCGCAGTTGCGCCCTAACAGTATATCTTTTGAAACAAGATTTTTCTCATTCAATCGAACAAAGTGCAATACCTAATAATATTGTTCTATTATGCCCCGAGAGTGTAAATTCACAACGTATCGATGCCAACGTTCACAAGAACCAAAACCGGGCCAACATTAGACTACTCTGTTGCGCCCTAACAGTATAACTTTGGAAACAGTACTTTTTCTCTTTCAATCGAAGAAAGAGTAAAACCTAATTATATTGTTCAATTATGTCCCGAGAGTGTAAATTTGCTACCAATCGATGCCAACATACACAAGAATCAAAACCGAACCAACATTAGACTACTCGGTTGCGTTAACAGCTTTAACTTTGGAAACAAGATTTTTTGTCATTCAATCGAACAAAGAGTAAAACCTAATTATTTTGTTCTATTTTTCCCCGAGAGAGTAAATTCGCACCGTATCGTTGCCAACGTTCACATGAACCAAAACCGGGCCAACATTAGACTTCACGCTTGCGCCTAACGGTATATCTTTTGAAACAAGATTTTTTCTCATTCAATCGAACAAAGAGCAAAACCTAATTATATTGTTCTATTATGCCCCGAGAGTGTAAATTCACAACGTATCGATGCCAACGTTCACAAGAACCAAAACCGGGCCAACATTAGACTTCGTAGTTGCGCCCTAACAGTATATCTTTTGAAACAGTACTTTTTCTCATTCAATCGAACAAAGTGCAAAACCTAATAATAGTGTTCTATTATGCCCCGAGAGTGTAAATTCACAACGTATCGATGCCAACGTTCACAAGAAACAAAACCGGGCCAACATTAGACTACTCAGTTGCGCCCTAACAGCATAACTTTGGAAACGATTTTTCTCTTTCAATCGAACAAAGAGTAAAACCTAATTATATTGTTCTATTATGCCCCGAGAGTGTTAATTTGCAACCTACCGATGCCAACATTCACAAGAATCAAAACCGAACCAACATTAGACTACTCAGTTGCGCGTTAACAGTTTAACTTTGGAAACAGTACTTTTTCTCATTCAATGGAACAAAGAGTAAAACCTAATTATATTGTTCTATTATGCCCCGAGAGTGTAAATTCACAACGTATCGATTCTAATGTTCACACGGACCAAAACCGGACCAACATTAGACTACTAAGTTGCGCCCTAACAGTATAACTTTGGAAACAGTACTTTTTCTCATTCAATCGAACAAAGAGTAAAACCTAATTATATTGTTCTATTATGCCCCGAGAGTGTAAATTCACAACGTATCGATGCTAACGTTCACACGAACCAAAATCGGACCAACATTAGACTACTCATTTGCGCCTAACAAAGATATCTTTTGAAACAAGATTTTTCTCATTCAATCGAACAAAGTGCAAAATCTAATTATATTGTTCTATTATGCCCCGAGAGTGTAAATTCACAACGTATCGATGCCAACGTTCACAAGAACCAAAACCGGGCCAACATTAGACTTCACAGTTGCGCCCTAACAAGATATCTTTTGAAACAAGATTTTTCTCATTCAATCGAACAAAGTGCAAAACCTAATAATAGTGTTCTATTATGCCCGAGAGTGTAAATTCACAACGTATCGATGCCAACGTTCACAAGAACCAAAACCGGGCCAACATTAGACTACTCAGTTGCGCCCTAACAGTATAACTTTGGAAACAGTACTTTTTCTCTTTCAATCGAACAAAGAGTAAAACCTAATTATATTGTTCTATTATGCCCCGAGAGTGTTAATTTGCAACCTACCGATGCCAACATTCACAAGAATCAAAACCGAACCAACATTAGACTACTCAGTTGCGCGTTAACAGTTTAACTTTGGAAACAGTACTTTTTCTCATTCAATCGAACAAAGAGTAAAACCTAATTATATTGTTCTATTATGCCCCGAGAGTGTAAATTCACAACGTATCGATTCTAATGTTCACACGGACCAAAACCGGACCAACATTAGACTACTAAGTTGCGCCCTAACAGTATAACTTTGGAAACAGTACTTTTTTTCATTCAGTCGAACAAAGATTAAAACCTAATTATATTGTTCTATTATGCCCCGAGAGTGTAAATTCACAACGTATCGATGCTAACGTTCACACGAACCAAAATCGGACCAACATTAGACTACTCAGTTGCGCCCTAACAGTATATCTTTGGAAACAGTACTTTTTCTCATTCAATCGAACAAAGTGCAAAATCTAATTATATTGTTCTATTATGCCCCGAGAGTGTAAAGTCACAACGTATCGATGCCAACGTTCACAAGAACCAAAACCGGCCAACATTAGACTTCACGGTTGCGCCCTAACGGTATATCTTTTGAAAGCAGTACTTTTTCTCATTCAATCGAACAAAGAGTAAAACCTAATTATTTTGTTCTATTATGCCCCGAGAGTGTAAATTTGCAACGTATCGATGCCAACGTTCACAAACACCAAAACCGTAACAACATTAGACTACTCAGTTGCGCCCTAACAGCATAACTTTGGAAACAGTACTTTTTCTCTTTCAATCGAACAAAGAGTAAAACCTAATTATATTGTTCTATTATGCCCCGAGAGTGTTAATTTGCAACCTACCGATGCCAACATTCACAAGAATCAAAACCGAACCAACATTAGACTACTCAGTTGCGCGTTAACAGTTTAACTTTGGAAACAGTACTTTTTCTCATTCAATCGAACAAAGAGTAAAACCTAATTATATTGTTCTATTATGCCCCGAGAGTGTAAATTCACAACGTATCGATTCTAACGTTCACACGAACCAAAACCGGACCAACATTAGACTACTAAGTTGCGCCCTAAAAGTATAACTTTAGAACCATTACTTTATCTTATTCAATCGAACAAAGTGTAAAACCTAATTATATTGTTCTATTATGCCCCGAGAGTGCAAATTCACAACGTATCGATGCCAACGTTCACAAGAACCAAAACCGGGCCAACATTAGACTACTCAGTTGCGCCCTAACAGTATAACTTTGAAAACAGTACTTTTTCTCTTTCAATCGAAGAAAGAGTAAAACCTAATTATTTTGTTCTATTTTTCCCCGAGAGAGTAAATTCGCACCGTATCGTTGCCGACGTTCACAAGAACCAAAACCGGACCAACATTAGACTACTCAGTTGCGCCCTAACAGTATAACTTTGGAAACAGTACTTTTTCTCTTTCAATCGAAGAAAGAGTAAAACCTAATTATATTGTTCAATTATGTCCCGAGAGTGTAAATTTGCAACCAATCGATGCCAACATACACAAGAATCAAAACCGAACCAACATTAGACTACTCAGTTGCGCGTTAACAGTTTAACTTTGGAAACAGTACTTTTTCTCATTCAATCGAACAAAGAGTAAAACCTAATTATTTTGTTCTATTTTTCCCCGAGAGAGTAAATTCGCACCGTATCGTTGCCAACGTTCACAAGAACCAAAACCGGACCAACATTAGACTACTCAGTTGCGCCCTAACAGTATAACTTTAGAAACAGTACTTTTTCTCATTCAGTCGAACAAAGATTAAAACCTAATTATATTGTTCTATTATGCCCCGAGAGTGTAAATTCACAACGTATCGATGCCAACGTTCACAAGAACGAAAACCGGGCCAACATTAGACTTCTGCGCCTAACAAAGATATCTTTTGAAACGATTTTTCTCATTCAATCGAACAAAGTGTAAAACCTAATATTATTGTTCTATTATGCCCCGAGAGTGTAAATTCACAACGTATCGATGCCAACGTTCACAAGAACCAAACCCGGGCCAACATTAGACTACTCGGTTGCGCCCTAACGGTATAACTTTGGAAACGATTACATTTTCTCTTTCAATCGAAGGAAGAGTAAAACCTAATTATATTGTTCAATTATGCCCCGAAAGTGTAAATTTGCAACCAATCGATGCCAACGTACACAAGAATGAAAACCGAACCAACATTAGACTACTCAGTTGCGCGTTAACAGTTTAACTTTGGAACCAGTACTTTTTCTCATTCAATCGAACAAAGAGTAAAACCTAATTATATTATTCTATTATGCCCCGAGAGTGTAAATTCACAACGTATCGATGCTAACGTTCACACGAACCAAAACCGGACCAACATTAGACTACTCAGTTGCGCCCTAACAGTATAACTTTAGAAACAGTACTTTTTCTTATTCAATCGAACAAAGTGTAAAACCTAATTATATTGTTCTATTATGCCCCGAGAGTGCAAATTCACAACGTATCGATGCCAACGTTCACAAGAACCAAAACCGGGCCAACATTAGACTACTCAGTTGCGCCCTAACAGTATAACTTTGGAAACAGTACTTTTTCTCTTTTAATCGAAGAAAGAGTAAAACCTAATTATTTTGTTCTATTTTTCCCCGAGAGAGTAAATTCGCACCGTATCGTTGCCGACGTTCACAAGAACCAAAACCGGACCAACATTAGACTACTCAGTTGCGCCCTAACAGTATAACTTTGGAAACAGTACTTTTTCTCATTCAGTCGAACAAAAATTAAAACCTAATTATATTGTTCTATTATGACCCGAGAGTGCAAATTCTCAACGTATCGATGCCAACGTTCACAAGAACCAAAACCGGGCCAACATTAGACTACTCAGTTGCGCCCTAACAGTATAACTTTGGAAACAGTACTTTTTCTCTTTCAATCGAACAAAGAGTAAAACCTAATTATATTGTTCAATTATGCCCCGAGAGTGTAAATTTGCAACCAATCGATGCCAACATACACAAGAATCAAAACCGAACCAACATTAGACTACTCAGTTGCGCGTTAACAGTTTAACTTTGGAAACAGTACTTTTTCTCATTCAATCGAACAAAGAGTAAAACCTAATTATTTTGTTCTATTTTTCCCCGAGAGAGTAAATTCGCACCGTATCGTTGCCAACGTTCACAAGAACCAAAACCGGACCAACATTAGACTACTCAGTTGCGCCCTAACTGTATAACTTTGGAAACAGTACTTTTTCTCATTCAGTCGAACAAAGATTAAAACCTAATTATATTGTTCTATTATGCCCGAGAGTGTAAATTCACAACGTATCGATGCCAACGATCACAAGAACGAAAACCGGCCAACATTAGACTTCGCGATTGCGCCCTAACGATATATCTTTTGAAACGACGTTTTCTCATTCAATCGAACAAAGTGCAAAACCTAATAATATTGTTCTATTATGCCCCGAGAGTGTAAATTCACAACGTATCGATGCCAACGTTCACAAGAACCAAAACCGGGCCAACATTAGACTACTCAGTTGCGCCCTAACAGTATAACTTTGGAAACAGTACTTTTTCTCTTTCAATCGAAGAAAGAGTAAAACCTAATTATATTGTTCAATTATGTCCCGAGAGTGTAAATTTGCAACCAATCGATGCCAACATACACAAGAATCAAAACCGACCCAACATTAGACTACTCAGTTGCGCGTTAACAGTTTAACTTTGGAAACAGTACTTTTTCTCATTCAATCGAACAAAGAGTAAAACCTAATTATTTTGTTCTATTTTTCCCCGAGAGAGTAAATTCGCACCGTATCGTTGCCAACGTTCACAAGAACCAAAACCGGGCCAACATTAGACTACTCAGTTGCGCCCTAACAGTATAACTTTGGAAACAGTACTTTTTCTCATTCAGTCGAACAAAGATTAAAACCTAATTATATTGTTCTATTATGCCCCGAGAGTGTAAATTCACAACGTATTGATGCTAACGTTCACACGAACCAAAACCGGACCAACATTAGACTACTCAGTTGCGCCCTAACAGTATATCTTTTGAAACAGTACTTTTTCTCATTCAATCGAACAAAGTGCAAAACCTAATTATATTGTTCTATTATGCCCCGAGAGTGTAAATTCACAACGTATCGATGCCAACGTTCACAAGAACCAAAACCGGGCCAACATTAGACTTCACAGTTGCGCCCTAACAGTATATCTTTTGAAACAGTACTTTTTCTCATTCAATCGAACAAAGTGCAAAACCTAATAATATTGTTCTATTATGCCCCGAGAGTGTAAATTCACAACGTATCGATGCCAACGTTCACAAGAACCAAAACCGGGCCAACATTAGACTTCACAGTTGCGCCCTAACATTATATCTTTTGAAACAGTACTTTTTCTCTTTCAATCGAACAAAGAGTAAAACCTAATTATATTGTTCTATTATGCCCCGAGAGTTTTAATTTGCAACCTACCGATGCCAACATTCACAAGAATCAAAACCGAACCAACATTAGACTACTCAGTTGCGCGTTAACAGTTTAACTTTGGAAACAGTACTTTTTCTCATTCAATCGAACAAAGAGTAAAACCTAATTATATTGTTCTATTATGCCCCGAGAGTGTAAATTCACAACGTATCGATGCTAACGTTCACACGAACCAAAACCGGACCAACATTAGACTACTCAGTTGCGCCCTAACAGTATAACTTTAGAAACAGTACTTTTTCTTATTCAATCGAACAAAGTGTAAAACCTAATTATATTGTTCTATTATGCCTCGAGAGTGCAAATTCACAACGTATCGATGCCAACTGTTAGGACTCGAAACTGCGAAACGAGAAATTGGACTATGATTCAAATTGATCAAAGTCAAGTTAGGAATGCCTTAGAGTGATTAAAGGCATTAAGTAAGCTAAAAGTGCATTGGAAATGACCTATACTGAAATCGGAGCGGAAATAGAAGATTTAAAGGAAATCGGGGCAGATAAATTGGCAGAAAATGCACAGTGTCGGAAAATTATGAAAACTGTAGGGTATGTCAGGATTATTATTATGAGGCTAGATTTAAAGTTTCATGCCATTCTGACACCCGAAAATACCCAAAATTGGGCTGTGCATTAGAGGGGTAATTTGGTAATTATGGATACAAGAGAGCTATTTGTATTTGACTTCTCTCTTGTCCCCTCATTACTTGCACCCTAAGCAAAGGAAAAGGCTCCTCTCTCTCTCTTTTGGCTGATAGAAAGAAAAGGAGAAAAAGAAGAAGAGAAGGAAGGAAAAGAAGAGAAGTGGAGAAAAAGCTTTGGAGAGTGGGATTTCTCTCCTTTGGGCTTTCCTCTACATCAAGTAGAGATCTTCTCAAGGTAAGCTTGGGATTTCTAAAGCTTAGATTTTTCTAGGGTTTCTAGGGTTTTGTGATATGACCTTAGAATGAGTTTTGGTGACCTCTAGAATTCTAGCTAGTTGCTAGAAGTATGATCTAGAGTCCGTTTCGGCTAGTTTAGCCGAAGTTGTGAGCTAGGGCTCCAAAATGCGATTTTGCTAACGGTTAGGGTTTGATCTAGTTTAACCCTATGTTTGTGATGGTTTTAGGCTCGGGAGCACTCCCGCGAAATCAGTTAGCGATTCCGACGAGCGAGCGCGGAGGAATTGAGCCGGGAGCCTAAATTCGTTTAAATTGCCGTAGAGTGCGGCGAAGCCTTCGAGAATTCGGCGAAGTGCGTCGGTGGAGCCTTTACGATATTAGAAGGTGGGGGGTGTCCATCCCGAAGCAGCTGGGCTGCTCCCTATGTCTGTATGTGCATATGTATATAGTATCGATCTAATGTAAATTGTCGAAAACAAGTTAGGGTAAGATACTCCTTTATTGCATGTAGTTCTAGCTAGTGTAGCTGGATATGCTTGACACTAGGGTAGAATACATGAATAAAGGCGAGTGATGACATTGAAACCCTAAAGTAGAAAACTTATATGAGTTGGCAAAACTGAAAGACATTCCTTTATTAGCATGTGATTCTAGCTAGTGTAGCGTGATATGCTTGACACTAGGGTAGAATACATGAATAAAGGTGCATGATGACATTGAAACTCTAGTGTAAAGAACTTGTATGAGTTTTACAGAACTAAGAACATACGACAACATAGATCGAGTGGCATCTAGTTGAATGATAACCTAGATCGAGTGGCATCTAGTTGAATGATAACCTAGATCGAGTGGCATCTAGTAAATGAGAACATTGACAAATGACATGTTGAACTAGAGTCTAGGTGAACTCTATGCATGATGAACTAGAGGTGATAGTTCTGAGAGTTGTTAACCTTAGTTGATAGGGTATCCTCAGTTGGCGAGGATTGGATCATACTCACACAGTCTGTTTGAGCTTGTGGTGGTCGCTCCACACAAGCAGTGCACTCCGGCGTTGTCTCACGAGCGGGGGAGCTCAACGGGTGAGATACGAGCGGGGTAGCTCCTAACCTATGCTCTGGGATGCACTCCGGAGTTGTCACACGAGCGGGGTAGCTCACCGGGTGGGATACGAGCGGGGTAGCTCCTCACCCATTGGACCGGGAGGTGAGTCGGGCGGAGGGCGCGGTAGCTCTTCCCCTGTGAGATTTGAGCGGGGTAGCTCTTTACATGTGAGATTTGAGCGGGGTAGCGCATCAGTTGTGAGGTTTGAGATACCAGTAGAGGCGAAAGGCGGGGTAGCCCTTCACATCTTCACCTACTAGATTTGTAGTGTGAGTACCATGAGATTTGAGATCTTAGGCGGGGTAGCCTAGTGGATTGGGTAACGAAAGAATATGTTTCCTGTTAAACATAGTATAGTGTGATAGTTTCCTTTATGCTAATTAGCATGTTTACTTATGTTGTTTAACATAGTAGAAATATCGATAGCATGATTTACAGCTTTCCATATTATCGATAGCATGATTTACTGCTTTTCTATATAAATATCTATCTGTGCATACCTATGCCGTATGGACCTAGTGGGGAGATCGGTGGAGTCGGTGGCCGAGCCCACTGGGAACTAAGGAAGTTAGTTCTCACCCCACCACTATTACAGGGCCTAGCGCGGGTACAGAGGGCGAGGATCGCGGTAAGGGCATAGCGCCCTAGATCGAGGTAGCAGCCACCTGTTGCATTAGAGGCACCCGAGTTGTCGAGTGTAGATCTTGTATAGGTGTGAGATTTGTGAGATGTTGTAAATATTCATTTTGCAAGTTCAAGGTAAACTTGTTGTAAATGATGTTGAAACATGAATGTAATAGCTAAGTGTTTCTCTCTTTGTATACTTGTATATCATACTTGTATCGCTTGCTCTTGTATGGTTGGCACTCTTAGTGCTTTGGTTAGTCATGAATAAAAATGAAATTCTCGTTCTTGTACATGACTCGTTTGTTGAGCCTTGGGCGGGCGGGGAGTCTTTGTCCGTCCGCGTCTGTTTGACGTGCGTCCGACCAAATTGGCGGTCGCGGGCGTGATATCGATGCCAACGTTCACAAGAACCAAAACCGGACCAACATTAGACTACACAGTTGCGCCCTAACAGTATATCTTTCGAAACAGTACTTTTTCTCATTCAATCGAACAAAGAGTAAAACCTAATTATATTGTTCAATTATGCCCCGAGAGTGTAAATTCACAACGTATCGATGCTAACGTTCACACGAACCAAAACCGGACCAACATTAGACTACTCAGTTGCGCCCTAACAGTATATCTTTTGAAACAGTACTTTTTCTCATTCAATCGAACAAAGTGCAAAACCTAATTATATTGCTCTATTATGCCCCGAGAGTGTAAATTCACAACGTATCGATGCCAACGTTCACAAGAACCAAAACCGGGCCAACATTAGACTACACAGTTGCGCCCTAACAGTATATCTTTCGAAACAGTACTTTTTCTCATTCAATCGAACAAAGAGTAAAACCTAATTATATTGTTCAATTATGCCCCGAGAGTGTAAATTTGCAACCAATCGATGCCAACTTACACAAGAATCAAAACCGAACCAACATTAGACTACTCAGTTGCGCGTTAACAGTTTAACTTTGGAAACAGCACTTTTTCTCATTCAATCGAACAAAGAGTAAAACCTAATTATATTATTCTATTATGCCTCGAGAGTGTAAATTCACAACGTATCAATGCTAACGTTCACACGAACCAAAACCGGACCAACATTAGACTACTCAGTTGCGCCCTAACAGTATAACTTTAGAAACAGTACTTTTTCTCATTCAATCGAACAAAGAGTAAAACCTAATCATATTGTTCTATTATGCCCCGAGAGTGTAAATTCACAACGTATCGATGCCAACGTTCACAAGAACCAAAACCGGGCCAACATTAGACTACACAGTTGCGCCCTAACAGTATAACTTTAGAAACAGCACATTTTCTCTTTCAATCGAAGAAAGAGTAAAACCTAATTATATTGTTCAATTATGCCCCGAGAGTGTAAATTTGCAACCAATCGATGCCAACTTACACAAGAATCAAAACCGAACCAACATTAGACTACTCAGTTGCGCGTTAACAGTTTAACTTTGGAAACAGTACTTTTTCTCATTCAATCGAACAAAGAGTAAAACCTAATTATATTATTCTATTATGCCCCGAGAGTGTAAATTCACAACGTATCGATGCTAACGTTCACACGAACCAAAACCGGACCAACATTAGACTACTCAGTTGCGCCCTAAAAGTATAACTTTGGAAACAGTACTTTTTCTCATTCAATCGAACAAAGATTAAAACCTAATTATATTGTTCTATTATGCCCCGTGAGTGTAAATTCACAACGTATCGATGCCAACGTTCACAAGAACCAAAACCGGACCAACATTAGACTACTCAGTTGCGCCCTAACAGTATAACTTTGGAAACAGTACTTTTTCTCTTTCAATCGAAGAAAGAGTAAAACCTAATTATTTTGTTCTATTTTTCCTCGAGAGAGTAAATTCGCACCGTATCGTTGCCAACGTTCACAAGAACCAAAACCGAACCAACATTAGACTACTCAGTTGCGCCCTAACAGTATAACTTTGGAAACAGTACTTTTTCTAATTCAATCGAACAATGAGTAAAACCTAATTATATTGTTCTATTATGCCCCGAGAGTGTAAATTCACAACGTATCTATGCTAACGTTCACACGAACTAAAATCGGACCAATATTAGACTACTCAGTTGCGCCCTAACAGTATATCTTTGGAAATAGTACTTTTTCTCATTCAATCGAACAAAGTGCAAAACCTAATTATATTGTTCTATTATGCCCCGAGAGTGTAAATTCACAACGTATCGATGTCAACGTTCACAAGAACCAAAACCGGGCCAACATTAGACTACGCAGTTGCGCCCTAACAGTATATCTTTTGAAACAGTACTTTTTCTCATTCAATCGAACAAAGTGCAAAACCTAATGATATTGTTCTGTTATGCCCCGAGAGTGTAAATTCACACCGTATCGATGCCAACGTTCACAAGAACCAAAACCGGGCCAACATTAGACTACTCAGTTGGGCGTTAGCAGTTTAACTTTGAAAACAGTACTTTTTCTCATTCGATCGAACAAAGATTAAAACCTAATTATATTGTTCTATTATGCCCCGAGAGTGTAAATTCACAACGTATCGATGCCAACGTTCACAAGAACCAAAACCGGGCCAACATTAGACTACACAGTTGCGCCCTAACAGTATATCTTTCGAAACAGTACTTTTTCTCATTCAATCGAACAAAGTGCAAAACCTAATTATATTGTTCTATTATGCCCCGAGAGTGTAAATTCACAACGTATCGATGCCAACGTTCAAAAGAACCAAAACCGGGCCAACATTAGACTACTCAGTTGCGCCCTAACAGTATAACTTTGGAAACAGTACTTTTTCTCTTTCAATCGAACAAAGAGTAAAACCTAATTATATTGTTCTATTATGCCCCGAGAGTGTAAATTTGCAACCTATCGATGCCAACATTCACAAGAATCAAAACCAAACCAACATTAGACTACTCAGTTGCGCGTGAACAGTTTAACTTTGGAAACAGTACTTTTTCTCATTCAATCGAACAAAGAGTAAAACCTCATTATATTGTTCTATTATGCCCCGAGAGTGTAAATTCACAACGTATCGATGCTAACGTTCACACGAACCAAAACCGGACCAACATTAGACTACTCAGTTGCGCCATAAAAGTATAATTTTAGAAACAGTACTTTTTCTTATTCAATCGAACAAAATGTAAAACCTAATTATATTGTTCTATTATGCCCCGAGAGTGTAAATTCACAACGTATCGATGCCAACGTTCACAAGAACCAAAACCGGGCCAACTTTAGACTACTCAGTTGCGCCCTAACAGTATAACTTTCGAAACAGTACTTTTTCTCTTTCAATCGAAGAAAGAGTAAAACCTAATTATTCTGTTCTATTTTTCCCCGAGAGAGTAAATTCGCACCGTATCGTTGCCAACGTTCAAAAGAACCAAAACCGGACCAACATTAGACTACTCAGTTGCGCCCTAACAGTATAACTTTGGAAACAGTACTTTTTCTCATTCAATCGAACAAAGATTAAAACCTAATTATATTGTTCTATTATGCCCCGAGAGTGTAAATTCACACCGTATCGATGCTAACGTTCACACGAACCAAAACCGGACCAACATTAGACTACACAGTTGCGCCCTAACAGTATAACTTTAGAAATAGTACTTTTTCTTATTCAATCGAACAAAGTGTAAAACCTAATTATATTGTTCTATTATGCCCCGAGAGTGTAAATTTGCAACCTATCGATGCCAACATTCACAAGAATCAAAACCGAACCAACAGTAGACTACTCAGTTGCGCGTTAACAGTTTAATTTGGAAACAGTACTATTTCTCATTCAATCGAACGAAAAGGAAAACCTAATTATATTGTTCTATTATGCCCCGAGAGTGTAAATTCACAACGTATCGATGCCAAGGTACACAAGAACCAAAACCGAGCCAACATTAGACTTCATAGTTGCGCCCTAACAGTATATCTTTTGAAACAGTACTTTTTCTCATTCAATCGAACAAAGAGTAAAACCTAATTATATTGTTCTATTATGCCCCGAGAGTGTAAATTCACAACGTATCGATGCCAACGTTCACAAGAACCAAAACCGGGCCAACATTAGACTACACAGTTGCGCCCTAACAGTATAACTTTCGAAACAGTACTTTTTCTCATTCAATCGAACAAAGAGTAAAACCTCATTATATTGTTCTATTACGCCCCGAGAGTGTAAATTCACAATGTATCAATGCTAACGTTCACACGAACCAAAACCGGACCAACATTAGACTACTCAGTTGCGCCCTAACAGTATAACTTTGGAAACAGTACTTTTTCTCATTCAATCGAACAAAGAGTAAAACCTAATTATATTATTCTATTATGCCCCGAGAGTGTAAATTCACAACGTATCGATGCTAACGTTCACACGAACCAAAACCGGACCAACATTAGACTACTCAGTTGCGCCCTAACAGTATCACTTTGGAAACATTACATTTTCTCTTTCAATCGAAGAAAGAGTAAAACCTAATTATATTGTTCAATTATGCCCCGAGAGTGTATATTTGCAACCAATCGATGCCAACATACACAAGAATCAAAACCGAACCAACATTAGACTACTCAGTTGCGCGTTAACAGTTTAACTTTGGAAACAGTACTTTTTCTCATTCAATCGAACAAAGAGTAAAACCTAATTATATTATTCTATTATGCCCCGAGAGTGTAAATTCACAACGTATCGATGCTAACGTTCACACGAACCAAAACCGGACCAACATTAGACTACTCAGTTGCGCCCTAACAGTATAACTTTGGAAACAGTACTTTTTCTCATTCAATCGAACAAAGATTAAAACCTAATTATATTGTTCTATTATGCCCCGAGAGTGTAAATTCACAACGTATCGATGCCAACGTTCACAAGAACCAAAACCGGGCCAACATTAGACTACACAGTTGCGCCCTAACAGTATATCTTTCGAAACAGTACTTTTTCTCATTCAATCGAACAAAGAGTAAAACCTAATTATATTGTTCAATTATGCCCCGAGAGTGTAAATTTGCAACGTATCGATGCCAACGTTCACAAGAACCAAAACCGGCCAACATTAGACTACTGAATTGCGCCCTAACAGTATATCTTTCGAAACAGTACTTTTTCTCATTCAATCGAACAAAGAGTAAAACCTAATTATATTGTTCAATTATGCCCCGAGAGTGTAAATTTGCAACCAATCGATTCCAACATACACAAGAATCAAAACCGAACCAACATTAGGCTACTCAGTTGCGCGTTAACAGTTTAACTTTGGAAACAGAACTTTTTCTCATTCAATCGAACAAAGAGTAAAACCTAATTATATTATTCTATTATGCCCCGAGAGTGTAAATTCACAACGTATCGATGCTAACGTTCACAAGAACCAAAACCGACCAACATTAGACTACTCGACTTGCGCCTAACAGTATAACTTTAGAAACAGTACTTTTTCTTATTCAATCGAACAAAGTGTAAAACCTAATCATATTGTTCTATTATGCCCCGAGAGTGTAAATTCACAACGTATCGATGCCAACGTACACAAAGAACCAAAACCGGGCCAACATTAGACTACTCAGTTGCGCCCTAACAGTATAACTTTGGAAACAGTACATTTTCTCTTTCAATCGAAGAAAGAGTAAAACCTAATTATATTGTTCAATTATGCCCCGAGAGTGTAAATTTGCAACCAATCGATGCCAACTTACACAAGAATCAAAACCGAACCAACATTAGACTACTCAGTTGCGCGTTAACAGTTTAACTTTGGAAACAGTACTTTTTCTCATTCAATCGAACAAAGAGTAAAACCTAATTATATTATTCTATTATGCCCCGAGAGTGTAAATTCACAACGTATCGATGCTAACGTTCACACGAACCAAAACCGGACCAACATTAGACTACTCAGTTGCGCCCTAACAGTATAACTTTAGAAACAGTACTTTTTCTCATTCAATCGAACAAAGAGTAAAACCTAATTATATTATTCTATTATGCCCCGAGAGTGTAAATTCACAACGTATCGATGCTAACGTTCACAAGAACCAAAACCGGACCAACATTAGACTACTCAGTTGCGCCCTAACAGTATAACTTTGGAAACAGTACTTTTTCTCTTTCAATCGAAGAAAGAGTAAAACCTAATTATTTTGTTCTATTTTTCCCCGAGAGAGTAAATTCGCACCGTATCGTTGCCAACGTTCACAAGAACCAAAACCGGACCAACATTAGACTACTCAGTTGCGCCCTAACAGTATAACTTTGGAAACAGTACTTTTTCTCATTCAGTCGAACAAAGATTAAAACCTAATTATATTGTTCTATTATGCCCCGAGAGTGTAAATTCACAACGTATCTATGCTAACGTTCACACGAACCAAAACCGGACCAACATTAGACTACTCAGTTGCGCCCTAACTGTGACATATCGAACTTCTAAAGTCTTGAAGTTACGAGGTATGTTGGCTTAGAAGGCCATAAGAGTGGTTCCGGTGAAGTCTGGAAGCTTTCGGGTGTTTTCGGTGCACTAGGTGCGAAAACGGAGCCCGAAAGGCTACTTTGGGCCGTGAGCCAAATCCGGCACTTGCGCGGATGAAATGACGATGTGGACATGATTTAAATCATGTGTGGAGAGGCTCGGTTCAATTTGAAAAGAATCGGAGGTCAAACGAGCCAAAAGTGAGTTGGAACGGAGAAGAAACGGAAAAAAGCTGAAAATTTGGCTAAGTCCTTGGAGTAGGTGATGGTCCACAGGGGGACCGGTCCCTGAAAAGGAGACGGTCTGGAAGGCTGTCCGCGAGAGCGAGCTCTGCGGGACCGGTCTCTTAAGGGGAGACCGGTCTCCAGCTGCGCCGAGTGGAGCAAGGCTCTCTGGGACCGGTCCTGGGTTAGGGAGACCGGTCCCTGAGCCCGAAAATGCCCAGTTTGGGCTGTTTCAAATATTGTAAAGTTGAGGGGCCTTATAGCAATTGTGCAGGGGGTTAGTTGTAAAGAGAGGGATAAAACCTCTTCTCTCTCTCTCTCTCCCTCACTCTGATCGCTCCCTCCCTCTCTCTCTCTCTCTCTTCTCTGTTCGACAGCAAGAAGAAGAGAAGAAGGAAAGAAGAAGAAGAAGAAGAAGAAGAAGAAAAGAAAGAAGGAGATGGAGAAGAAGATGATGGTGATGATGATGATGACCATCTCCTCCTTCTCCCTCAAGTGGGCAAGCTCTTGAGAGGTAAGCTTGAGCTCTCCCTCTCTCTCTCTCATGGTAGATCCCCTTGTAGTGGGTCTTAAACCCTAGAGTTGGGATTTATGGAACCCTAGCATGCTAGCAAGATGAGTATTCCCCATTTCGTAGATCGATTTGGTGAATTTGGCTATAGTAGCATCTAGGGCATCCAAATGGGGATTTTAGAAATAGATGAGATTGATCTCATTTGACCCCATAGGAACCTAATTGGGGGTGCAACGAACGCGTTGGCGCGCTCGGTTCGGTGATCCGACGAGCGGTTGCAAAGATATTAATATTTTAATATATTCATACCAGATGTCCGCAGCATGCAAGATAGAAGCCATAAATTCACGAAAACGGAACTGGGGCAACTTGAAGACGTGGGGCAACGGCACGAAGTCTCAGATCGAGATTCGGAGATCGTTCGGTTGGTCGCACACGAGTTGAGCCGAATCGGGTCACGGGTGCGGCGGGCGGCCGATTGCAAGTGTCGACGAGCAATCGGAGAGCAAAACCAAGGTGGGTGTGTTTACCGAAGCGACTAGGTCGCCTGTATGTCTAAGAGTCATTTAACTCTTGTTGATGCATGTTCAATAACGCATAAGTAGAAATGCATGTTAGTGATATAGAGTAAAATGCTAAGTAGTTGCAAGTAAATGAATGAAATGCATGATAATAGCATAAAGTACGACGCTAGAAGAGTAAAAGAATGCATGCTTAGCATAATAGAAACATGCATATGAGTGGATTGATAGACATAAGAGAGCCAAGTAAAGAATGCCAAGTAAAGAATGTGAGTCATGGACTAAATGCACATATAGATCGAGTGGCATCTAACCTAGTGTAAAGAACATGAGTTATAGCAAACCTAGAGTCAATGGATCTAGGTGAGTGGCATTGAACCTAGTGTCAAGGACATAGGTTGAACAACGATGGCAATGGACCTAGTGCGAGTAAACCTAGGTCGAGCTAGAATGACATTGAACCTAGAGTTAAGACAATCTAGGTTATGTGACAAGGAATGAACCCTAGAGTCAAGTGGACCTAGGATGTAAAGAACAATGGACCTAGTGGGTCGACTCTTGAGGGTTAAGGCCAACCCTCAAGCAAAGTGGAATGGATTAGGAATCCCGGTAATTGTGAGCTCGATAGTTCTGGTTCCGCGGGTGTATGCGGCATGTTCCTCTCCCACCGGAAGAACTTCGAGGATTGTGACTAAGCAAGAACAAAGTGAGCGCTAGGGTGTATGCGGCATGTTCCTCTCCCTATCAGGGAATCTTGGCTATGGGTGTATGCGGCATGTTCCTCTCCCAGGCGGATCCACGACCACGGTGCACGGACCTTCGGGCGGACCGTTGGGCGATGTGGTTCTTGGCTTGCAGGCTGAGGTGTATGCGACAAGGTCCTTCACCTCGAGCTAGGCAAAGTGCGGATTATCCGCTATTGATTGACTCGTGGCCGAGTCGGGTGGCTAGCTGGAATCAGGTAGAAAGAACCTTGAGGGCTAGTGATATGTATGGTGAACCTAAGGTAATAGACCCCTTAGAAGCAAGTTGGACTTGAGATGGAAACCTAGGGTTATAGAAACCTTGGAAGTTAATGACATGAGCTAAGGTAAGTAGAAACCTTAGAGTTACAACGGGTATGAGTTATGAATAGCTAAGTAAGAATGAAATAGCTAAAGTACAGAATAGCGAAAAGGTAAAGAAAAGCTAAGAGCTAAAGTAATAATTTGCATGTTGCACTTGTGAGGCATGTTTTTATGTTAGTTGCAAGTTATATACCTATATATGTTTTTGGACTAACATATTTGCAGTGCCTCCTTGGACCTATTGGTCGAGCTGTTCTCTTGGGTGACCGTACCCACGAGAGCTATGGACAATAGTTCTCACCCCCGTGTTGTGATTTTGGGGGTACAGGTATACACGTGAGCGGCGCAGCAGCAGCGCGAGGCAAGGGCGTAGATCTGTAGATAGCGCCCTACCAAGAGACCAGAGGTACCACGAGCGGTTAATAGCGGGGACTAGAGAGTAGTGAGCAAAATGTAACTAATCGGTGAAAGGATGTAATAATGAGTAGATTGTATTTGGAAGTCTAATGTAAATTAATCGGTGATGTAAAATGAATGTGGAATGAATGTAATAACATAAGATGTGTTTATGTTGTTTGATACCTAGCTTCCTTATGCAATCGTTGTATGTTGAATATTTGTTCCGGTTGGAACCTTCTTGTAATTATATCGATTGCGACGCCTTGGACGTACGGGGAAACTCTGTCCGATTCGGCGATGCCGGCGCCGAATCCGGCGAATTGGCGGGCTCGGGCGTGACAGATTAGTTGGTATCAGAGCATAATTAGAGAATGGGACAATGGTTTAGGTGAACCTAGGAGACCCTAGGATAGTAAACCATAGGAGAATAAGGCTCGTGAGAGACGAGGACTTGTGACTATTGGCGAAAGGTTAATCGATTGGGTCAAGAGTTAGAAACCTCTAAGACGGATATTAGAGGTAGACTCGAGGTGTGGTTTATTCTCAACCGAGGATGTTCATGTTGGGTATACACAACATGAAACCGAGTGATGAGAATAGATGCCCTTGCATGACTTTCGCCCGATTTGAGTCAATGTTAAGTTGTTTCGTGCTTGACCTACAAGGTTGAGAGTTAATCGAGTTGTCCTGTTTCAGGAAAAGATGGCACCGCGTAGGCGATCTTCACCCAGATCGGCGCGGGAGGGAACAAGTAGTGTTCCTGAGCAACCCGAGGCGAGTGGAGACCCGGTGCTCCGCGAGCAGATGAGTACGCTCATGGGCGTAGTGCTGCGACAGGAGGAGCAGATCAAGGAGCTCCATGAGTTGTTGGCACGGCAGGCTGCGGCGGCCGCGCCAGTCGCAGCGCGCCGTGTGCCGACGGGAATGGCGGAGTTCGGGAGCGGCTCACGGTTACGTGGAAATGGAGCGAGAAGAAGGGCAGCTTTGGCGGCCCTTATGGCCTTCAAGGAGTTCGATCCGCCTATCTTCGATGGAGAGAACGTCGATCCATGGATCGTAGAGATGTGGATTGACTCTATGGAAACGCTCTTTGAGGAGCTACACACCTTGGAGCGGGACAAGGTACCTTTAGCTGTTCATTGCTTGAAGCAGTCAGCGAAGGCGTGGTGGAACGGCATTCGACGAGATCGATTGCCTAGTCTCCCTCCTATGGCGTGGGATGAGTTTCGGGGATTAATATTCTCTACATACTTCCCCGACACTGAGAAGAGAAAGCTTCAAGACCAGTTCAGGAAGCTGCGGCAAGGAGACCGCTCTGTGAGAGAATACGAGCGAGAGTTTTCTCGTATCGTGAATTGTGTCCCGGATGTGGTGCGGGACGACAAGGAAAGGGCCGAATGGTTCCTGCATGGACTTCGACCGGGGCTTTACAAGAAGTTGCAAATCCTTAAGCTCACAACTTTTGCGGAGGTGTTGGACCGGGCATTGTGGGCCGAACATGGCGAGGCTTTCGTGCGTGAGGAGCGCGAATCTCGTAAGCATGAGCGAGGAGGGGCGAGGCCATCGTTGAGCAATTTGGGTGGTCAGTCAAGTTCTAGACACCACTCAAGGTCGTCCTCTACCCGATCCTCCTCTGGATGCGTGATCTGTGGTGGCTCCCACCAGGCGCGGCGGTGTGCGCTGCGTGACGGAAGGTGTATTCGTTGTGGGCAGCCAGGCCATATGCGGGATGAGTGCCCGCAAGGCGAGAGTCATACCCTGATGTTGGCGACGGTGTTCTCCTCTCCCGGACAACCTGTGGCCGTGCAGCCTTTGGCACGGTCTGGAGAGCGGGGTGTGGTGATCAAGCCACCGGCGGGTTCGCGGCGAGCGTCAAGCGGTCACAGACCTACGACCCAGGTTGTGGAATCTGCTGCTGATGACTTCGGGGCAGGTATGAGTTAATTAAATCAAGCGAGAATTTCTGCATGATTTTAAGTTAATGCATTGCATGTATTCATTGAATGGTCAGTTGCTACTATTGATACATCATTATAGTAGGGACCTAGTGACGGGTGAGAGGAGATGCCCGGGCATGCTTGCAGTGTGAAAGTGTGGCGCCTGCTAGAGCAGGTAGAAAGCCAAGTGGCACTAGCAAATGGCTAGTTGCGATTCGTGGGCGAGACGAAGTGGTGCGGCGACTCTCAAGGCAACGAGTAGTAGATTGCGAGAGTTAAGCCGTGATACTTGAGGATACCCGAGTAATCCGAATGTTTCGGATGTAGTATCGATAGACCGACGGTGGAAGTAGAACCGGTTGAGAGCATGATCGACTAGTTGCGTACGCGTGTGAGGCCAAGTGATACCTCGAATTGAGGTGGGCGAGTGGTGCTCGTGTAGTTGGAGTGCATAGGCCGAGCGGCCAGATGCCTGGCATAGTTAGAACCACTATTGAGGAAATAGTTGGTTAGCGCCGAATTTGGCTTTGTGGGCCTAGCGATACCTCCATGTGGGGTTAGAAAAGTTGCTTAGTAGGCGGTGCGTGAGGCGCGATCCACCAAAGGCGAGACTTAGCGTAGAACGCTACGAGGCGTGGAACGCCGAGTACAGTACTCGTAGAGTGCGGTTTCGATTCGGTAGAGAGTGGATTGGCGGTAGCACTTTAGCGTTGCTAAGTGTGAAGCGGGCCATGGATCAGTCGTGGGGCTGAGGGCTTGCACTAGGTGCCAAGGAGTCGATAGAGTGCGTAGCTCTATAGAGCATGTGGTGTAGGACGGCGTTAGCGAGTAGTGCTTGGGGACGACCCGTGCCTGGACCATTTGTGGGTATGGAGCACAGGCCCATTGGGCGGCGCGATCATTACGAGACGGCCGGTCTGTTGGTAGGGCGAGAGTTTTGGTCGGGGACGGTAGTACGAGCTTGGACCCGAGAACGTGAAAATGCCACGTGTTGGATCTTAAGATCGATAATGCGCGAGAGTGCGGTTGTGACCCAATCCGAGAGTTGAGTGTGGTTTGGGGTCTTGATTGCTCTGATTGGAGTGTGTGCGCATTACTAAGTGAGAATTTCACCGAGAGTGCTTATTGGGTCTACGCTATTAACGAGAGAACGCTACGCGTAGTTGAAACCCGTCTAAGCGATAGGCTGACGTAGAGTTGGCGACCATTGGTCCACCCGTAGAGGACCGAGGTAAGCGGTGAGTTGATAACTCTAACGAAGAGTTGACCGATTCGCGAGCGAAGTGTTCGTGTAAGTGATCGCGGCTAAGGAGCCGAATAAGTCGTGGCAATTGAAATTGAAGCAAGTGGTCTCTAGGAGACACTTCGATAGAAGAAGCCACATGACAATTGAGGATAATGCTCTTTTACGGAATGGAGGCGAGATGCGCTGAAGTGTACCATCTCACGATGGAGCAAGATTCGGTTGATATTGAAGCACTCACCACTAAGTGATGCTCCTAAGATGTTGCTTTAGGCAATGTGGGTGATTGGATCGAGTGCGCTCGGAGATGAGATGAGTAAACGCAAGGTGAAGTTTCTTGCAAGCTGTTTGCAAGTGATGTTGGAGCGTGAGAGGTCGTTGAATGTCGACTTGCGCTTCCACTAATGTTTATCGGAGTTGTAATGCACTTTTGAAGTTGTGCTTAGCAAATGTGAATGAAACTAGTCTCACATTCTTCGTGATGGGCCTGTGAATGATTCTAATTAGTGAAAGGCCGCTGCGAAGAAAAAAAAAAGGTGCATTGGAATCTCCTAAATTACTCGGTAAATTGGATTGGATTGTGAGTTGATGGAGATGCGTAAGTTTCGCGGACGAAACTCTTTTAAGGAGGGGAGAATGTGACATATCGAACTTCTAAAGTCTTGACGTTACGAGGTATGTTGGCTTAGAAGGCCATAAGAGTGGTTCGGTGAAGTACGGAAGCTTTCGGGTGTTTCGGTGCACTAGGTGCGAAGACGGAGCCCGAAAGGCTACTTTGGGCCGTGAGCCAAATCCGGCACTTGCGCGGATGAAATGACGATGTGGACATGATTTAAATCATGTGTGGAGAGGCTCGGTTCAATTTGAAAAGAATCGGAGGTCAAACGAGCCAAAAGTGAGTTGGAACGGAGAAGAAACGGAAAAAGCTGAAAATTTGGCTAAGTCCTTGGAGTAGGCTGATGGTCCACTGAGGGGGCCGGTCCCTGAAAAGGAGACCGGTCCGGAAGGCTGTCCGCGAAGCGAGCTCTGCAGGACCGGTCTCTTAAGGGGAGACCGGTCTCCAGTGCGCAGTGGAGCAAGGCTCTCAGGACCGGTCCTGGGTTAGGGAGACGGGTCCCTGAGCCCGAAAATGCCCAGTTTGGGCTGTTTCAAATATTGTAAAGTTGAGGGGCCTTATAGCAATTGTGCAGGGGGTTAGTTGTAAAGAGAGGGATAAAACCTCTTCTCTCTCTCTCTCTCCCTCACTCTGTTCGCTCCCTCCCTCTCTCTCTCTCTCTTCTCTGTTCGACAGCAAGAAGAAGAGAAGAAGGAAAGAAGAAGAAGAAGAAGAAGAAGAAGAAAAGAAAGAAGGAGATGGAGAAGAAGATGATGGTGATGATGATGATGACCATCTCCTCCTTCTCCCTCAAGTGGGCAAGCTCTTGAGAGGTAAGCTTGAGCTCTCTCTCTCTCTCTCATGGTAGATCCCCTTGTAGTGGGTCTTAAACCCTAGAGTTGGGATTTATGGAACCCTAGCATGCTAGCAAGATGAGTATTCCCCATTTCGTAGATCGATTTGGTGAATTTGGCTATAGTAGCATCTAGGGCATCCAAATGGGGATTTTAGAAATAGATGAGATTGATCTCATTTGACCCCATAGGAACCTAATTGGGGGTGCAACGAACGCGTTGGCGCGCTCGGTTCGGTGATCCGACGAGCGGTTGCAAAGATATTAATATTTTAATATATTCATACCAGATGTCCGCAGCATGCAAGATAGAAGCCATAAATTCACGAAAACGGAACTGGGGCAACTTGAAGACGTGGGGCAACGGCACGAAGTCTCAGATCGAGATTCGGAGATCGTTCGGTTGGTCGCACACGAGTTGAGCCGAATCGGGTCACGGGTGCCGCGGGCGGGATTGCAAGTGTCGACGAGCAATCGGAGAGCAAAACCAAGGTGGGTGTGTTTAGAAGCGACTAGGTCGCTTTGTATGTCTAAGAGTCATTTAACTCTTGTTGATGCATGTTCAATAACGCATAAGTAGAAATGCATGTTAGTGATATAGAGTAAAATGCTAAGTAGTTGCAAGTAAATGAATGAAATGCATGATAATAGCATAAAGTACGACGCTAGAAGAGTAAAAGAATGCATGCTTAGCATAATAGAAACATGCATATGAGTGGATTGATAGACATAAGAGAGCCAAGTAAAGAATGCCAAGTAAAGAATGTGAGTCATGGACTAAATGCACATATAGATCGAGTGGCATCTAACCTAGTGTAAAGAACATGAGTTATAGCAAACCTAGAGTCAATGGATCTAGGTGAGTGGCATTGAACCTAGTGTCAAGGACATAGGTTGAACAACGATGGCAATGGACCTAGTGCGAGTAAACCTAGGTCGAGCTAGAATGACATTGAACCTAGAGTTAAGACAATCTAGGTTATGTGACAAGGAATGAACCCTAGAGTCAAGTGGACCTAGGATGTAAAGAACAATGGACCTAGTGGGTCGACTCTTGAGGGTTAAGGCCAACCCTCAAGCAAAGTGGAATGGATTCCGGAATCCCAGTAATGGTGAGCTCGATAGTTCTGGTTCCGCGGGTGTATGCGGCATGTTCCTCTCCCACCGGAAGAACTTCGAGGATTGTGACTAAGCAAGAACAAGGTGAGCGCTAGGGTGTATGCGGCATGTTCCTCTCCCTATCAGGGAATCTTGGCTATGGGTGTATGCGGCATGTTCCTCTCCCCAGCGGATCCACGACCACGGTGCACGGACCTTCGGGCGGACCGTTGGGCGATGTGGTTCTTGGCTTGCAGGCTGAGGTGTATGCGACAAGGTCCTTCACCTCGAGCTAGGCAAAGTGCGGATTATCCGCTATTGATTGACTCGTGGCCGAGTCGGGTGGCTAGCTGGAATCAGGTAGAAAGAACCTTGAGGGCTAGTGATATGTATGGTGAACCTAAGGTAATAGACCCCTTAGAAGCAAGTTGGACTTGAGATGGAAACCTAGGGTTATAGAAACCTTGGAAGTTAATGACATGAGCTAAGGTAAGTAGAAACCTTAGAGTTACAACGGGTATGAGTTATGAATAGCTAAGTAAGAATGAAATAGCTAAAGTACAGAATAGCGAAAAGGTAAAGAAAAGCTAAGAGCTAAAGTAATAATTTGCATGTTGCACTTGTGAGGCATGTTTTTATGTTAGTTGCAAGTTATATACCTATATATGTTTTTGGACTAACATATTTGCAGTGCCTCCTTGGACCTATTGGTCGAGCTGTTCTCTTGGGTGACCGTACCCACGAGAGCTATGGACAATAGTTCTCACCCCCGTGTTGTGATTTTGGGGTACAGGTATACACGTGAGCGGCGCAGCAGCAGCGCGAGGCAAGGGCGTAGATCTGTAGATAGCGCCCTACCAAGAGACCAGAGGTAGCAGTACCCTGAGGCCGTTTTAATAGCGGGGACTAGAGAGTAGTGAGCAAAATGTAACTAACTGGTGAAAGGATGTAATAATGAGTAGATTGTATTTGGAAGTCTAATGTAAATTAATCGGTGATGTAAAATGAATGTGGAATGAATGTAATAACATAAGATGTGTTTATGTTGTTTGATACCTAGCTTCCTTATGCAATCGTTGTATGTTGAATATTTGTTCCCGGTTGGAACCTTCTTGTAATTATATCGATTGCGACGCCTTGGACGTACGGGGAAACTACTGTCCGTTCGGCGGTGCCCGAGCGCGAATCCGGCGAATTGGCCGGCTCGGGGCGTGGCAGATTAGTTGGTATCAGAGCATAATTAGAGAATGGGACAATGGTTTAGGTGAACCTAGGAGACCCTAGGATAGTAAACCATAGGAGAATAAGGCTCGTGAGAGACGAGGACTTGTGACTATTGGCGAAAGGTTAATCGATTGGGTCAAGAGTTAGAAACCTCTAAGACGGATATTAGAGGTAGACTCGAGGTGTGGTTTATTGTCAACCGAGGATGTTCATGTTGGGTATACACAACATGAAACCGAGTGATGAGAATAGATGCCCTTGCATGACTTTCGCCCGATTTGAGTCAATGTTAAGTTGTTTCGTGCTTGACCTACAAGGTTGAGAGTTAATCGAGTTGTCCTGTTTCAGGAAAAGATGGCACCGCGTAGGCGATCTTCACCCAGATCGGCGCGGGAGGGAACAAGTAGTGTTCCTGAGCAACCCGAGGCGAGTGGAGACCCGGTGCTCCGCGAGCAGATGAGTACGCTCATGGGCGTAGTCTTTGCGACGGGAGGAGCGGATCAAGGAGCTCCATGAGTTGTTGGCACGACAGTGCGGCGGCGCGCCGTGCGCGGCGCGCCGTGTGCCGACGGGAATGGCGACGGATTCGGGAGCGACTCCTGGTTACGTGGAAATGGAGCGAGAGAAGGAACGGGCTTTGGCGGCCCTTATGGCCTTCAAGGAGTTCGATCCGCCTATCTTCGATGGAGAGAACGTCGATCCATGGATCGTAGAGATGTGGATTGACTCTATGGAAACGCTCTTTGAGGAGCTACACACCTTGGAGCGGGACAAGGTACCTTTAGCTGTTCATTGCTTGAAGCAGTCAGCGAAGGCGTGGTGGAACGGCATTCGACGAGATCGATTGCCTAGTCTCCCTCCTATGGCGTGGGATGAGTTTCGGGGATTAATATTCTCTACATACTTCCCCGACACTGAGAAGAGAAAGCTTCAAGACCAGTTCAGGAAGCTGCGGCAAGGAGACCGCTCTGTGAGAGAATACGAGCGAGAGTTTTCTCGTATCGTGAATTGTGTCCCGGATGTGGTGCGGGACGACAAGGAAAGGGCCGAATGGTTCCTGCATGGACTTCGACCGGGGATTTACAAGAAGTTGCAAATCCTTAAGCTCACAACTTTTGCGGAGGTGTTGGACCGGGCATTGTGGGCCGAACATGGCGAGGCTTTCGTGCGTGAGGAGCGCGAATCTCGTAAGCATGAGCGAGGAGGGGCGAGGCCATCGTTGAGCAATTTGGGTGGTCAGTCAAGTTCTAGACACCACTCAAGGTCGTCCTCTACCCGATCCTCCTCTGGATGCGTGATCTGTGGTGGCTCCCACCAGGCGCGGCGGTGTGCGGCGCGTGACGGAAGGTGTATTCGTTGTGGGCGACCGGGCCATATGCGGGATGAGTGCCCGCAAGGCGAGAGTCATACCACGATGTTGGCGACGGTGTTCTCCTCTCCCGGACAACTTTGTGGACGTGCGGCCTTTGGCACGGTCCGGAGAGCGGGGGTGTGGTGATCAAGCAACCGGAGGGTTCGCGGCGGCGTCAGCGGTCACGGACCTACGACCCGAGGTTGTGGAATCTCTGATGACTTCGGGGCAGGGATGAGTTAATTAAATCAAGCGAGAATTTCTGCATGATTTTAAGTTAATGCATTGCATGTATTCATTGAATGGTCAGTTGCTACTATTGATACATCATTATAGTAGGGACCTAGTGACGGGTGAGAGGAGATACCCGGGCATGCTTGCAGTGTGAAAGTGTGGCGCCTGCTAGAGCAGGTAGAAAGCCACGTGGCACTAGCAAATGGCTAGTTGCGATTCGTGGGCGAGACGAAGTGGTGCGGCGTCTCTCAAGGCAACGAGTACTAGATTGCGAGAGTTAAGCCGTGATACTTGAGGATACCGTAATCCGAATGTTTCGGATGTAGTATCGATAGGACCGACGGTGGAAGTAGAACCGCCGTTGAGAGCATGATCGACTAGTTGCGAGTACGCGCGTGTGAGGCCAAGTGATACCTCGAATTGAGGTGGGCGAGTGGTGCTCGTGTAGTTGGAGTGCATAGGCGAGCGGCCGGATGCAGCATAGTTAGAACCACTATTGAGGAAATAGTTGGTTAGCGGCGAATTTGGCTTTGTGGGCCGAGCGATACCTCCATGTGGGGTTAGAAAAGTTGCTTAGTAGGCGGTGCGTGAGGCGCAGTCCTGCCCCAAAGCTGAGACTTAGCGTAGAACGCTACAGAGGCGTGGAACGCCCGAGTACAGGTACTCGTAGAGTGCGGTTTCGATTCAGCCGAGAGAGTGGATTGGCAGTAGCACTTTAGCGTTGCTAAGTGTGAAGCGGGCCATGGATCACTCGTGGGGCTGATGGCTTGCACTAGGTGCCAAGGAGTCGATAGATTGCGTAGCTCTATAGAGCATGTCGTGTAGGACGACGTTAGCGGGTAGTGCTTGGGGACGACCCGTGCCTGGACCATTTGTGGACTGTGGAGCACAGGCCCATTAGGCGGCGCGATCATTCGAGAGGCGACGGCCGTACTGTTGGTAGGGCGAGAGTTTTGGTCAGGACGGTAGTCCGAGCTTGGACCCGAGAACGTGAAAATGCCACGTGTTGGATCTTAAGATCGATAATGCGCCGAGAGTGCGGTTGTGACCCAATCCGAGAGTTGAGTGTGGTTTGGGGTCTTGATTGCTCTGATTGGAGTGTGTGCGAATTCCCAAGTGAGAATTTCGCCGAAAGTGCTGATTGGGTCTACGCTATTAACGAGAGAACGCTAAGCGTAGTTGAGACACGTCTAAGCGATAGGCTGACGTAGAGTTGGCGACCATTGGTCCACCCGTAGAGACCGAGGTAAGCGGTGAGTTGATAACTCTAACGAAGAGTTGACCGGGATTCGCGAGCGAAGTGTTCGTGTAAGTGATCGCGACTAAGGAGCCGAATAAGTCGTGGCAATTGAAATTGAAGCAAGTGGTCTCTAGGAGACACTTCGATAGAAGAAGCCACATGACAATTGAGGATAATGCTCTTTTACGGAATGGAGGCGAGATGCGCGAAGTGTACCATCTCACGATGGAGCAAGATTCGGTTGATATTGAAGCACTCACCACTAAGTGATGCTCCTAAGATGTTGCTTTAGGCAATGTGGGTGATTGGATCGAGTGCGCTCGAGAGATGAGATGAGTAAACGCAAGGTGAAGTTTCTTGCAAACTGTTTGCAAGTGATGTTGGAGCGTGAGAGGTCGTTGAATGTCGACTTGCGCTTCCACTAATGTTTATCGGAGTTGTAATGCACTTTTGAAGTTGTGCTTAGCAAATGTGAATGAAACTAGTCTCACATTCTTCGTGATGGGCCTGAATGATTCTAATTAGTGAAAGGCCGCTCAGAAAAAAAAAAAAAGTGCATTGGAATCTCCTAAATTACTCGATAAATTGAATTGGATTGTGAGTTGATGGAGATGAGTAAGTTTCGCGACGAAACTCTTTTAAGGAGGAGAATGTGACATATCGAACTTCTAAAGTCTTGAAGTTACGAGGTATGTTGGCTTAGAAGGCCATAAGAGTGGTTAGGTGAAGTACGGAAGCTTTCGGGTGTTTCGGTGCACTAGGTGCGAAACGGAGCCCGAAAGGCTACTTTGGGCCGTGAGCCAAATCCGGCACTTGCGCGGATGAAATGACGATGTGGACATGATTTAAATCATGTGTGGAGAGGCTCGGTTCAATTTGAAAAGAATCGGAGGTCAAACGAGCCAAAAGTGAGTTGGAACGGAGAAGAAACGGAAAAAGCTGAAAATTTGGCTAAGTCCTTGGAGTAGGCTGATGGTCCCTGGGGGGACCGGTCCCTGAAAAGGGAGACCGGTCCCGGAAGGCTGTCCCGCGAGAGCAGGCTCTCTGGGACCGGTCTCTTAAGGGGGAGACCGGTCTCCAGCTGCGCAGAGTGGAGCAAGGCTCTCGGGGACCGGTCCTGGGTTAGGGAGACCGGTCCCTGAGCCCGAAAATGCCCAGTTTGGGCTGTTTCAAATATTGTAAAGTTGAGGGGCCTTATAGCAATTGTGCAGGGGGTTAGTTGTAAAGAGAGGGATAAAACCTCTTCTCTCTCTCTCTCTCCCTCACTCTGATCGCTCCCTCCCTCTCTCTCTCTCTCTCTTCTCTGTTCGACAGCAAGAAGAAGCGAAGAAGGAAAGAAGAAGAAGAAGAAGAAGAAGAAGAAAAGAAAGAAGGAGATGGAGAAGAAGATGATGGTGATGATGATGATGACCATCTCCTCCTTCTCCCTCAAGTGGGCAAGCTCTTGAGAGGTAAGCTTGAGCTCTCCCTCTCTCTCTCTCATGGTAGATCCCCTTGTAGTGGGTCTTAAACCCTAGAGTTGGGATTTATGGAACCCTAGCATGCTAGCAAGATGAGTATTCCCCATTTCGTAGATCGATTTGGTGAATTTGGCTATAGTAGCATCTAGGGCATCCAAATGGGGATTTTAGAAATAGATGAGATTGATCTCATTTGACCCCATAGGAACCTAATTGGGGGTGCAACGAACGCGTTGGCGCGCTCGGTTCGGTGATCCGACGAGCGGTTGCAAAGATATTAATATTTTAATATATTCATACCAGATGTCCGCAGCACGCAAGATAGAAGCCATAAATTCACGAAAACGGAACTGGGGCAACTTGAAGACGTGGGGCAACGGCACGAATTCTCACATGGAGAATCTGAGATCGTTCGGTTGGTCGCACACGAGTTGAGCCGAATCGGGTCACGGGTGCCGCGGGCGGCCGATTGCAAGTGTCGACGAGCAATCGGAGAGCAAAACCAAGGTGGGTGTGTTTACCGAAGCGACTAGGTCGCCTGTATGTCTAAGAGTCATTTAACTCTTGTTGATGCATGTTCAATAACGCATAAGTAGAAATGCATGTTAGTGATATAGAGTAAAATGCTAAGTAGTTGCAAGTAAATGAATGAAATGCATGATAATAGCATAAAGTACGACGCTAGAAGAGTAAAAGAATGCATGCTTAGCATAATAGAAACATGCATATGAGTGGATTGATAGACATAAGAGAGCCAAGTAAAGAATGCCAAGTAAAGAATGTGAGTCATGGACTAAATGCACATATAGATCGAGTGGCATCTAACCTAGTGTAAAGAACATGAGTTATAGCAAACCTAGAGTCAATGGATCTAGGTGAGTGGCATTGAACCTAGTGTCAAGGACATAGGTTGAACAACGATGGCAATGGACCTAGTGCGAGTAAACCTAGGTCGAGCTAGAATGACATTGAACCTAGAGTTAAGACAATCTAGGTTATGTGACAAGGAATGAACCCTAGAGTCAAGTGGACCTAGGATGTAAAGAACAATGGACCTAGTGGGTCGACTCTTGAGGGTTAAGGCCAACCCTCAAGCAAAGTGGAATGGATTCAGGAATCCCAGTAATTGTGAGCTCGATAGTTCTGGTTCCGCGGGTGTATGCGGCATGTTCCTCTCCCACCGGAAGAACTTCGAGGATTGTGACTAAGCAAGAACAAAGTGAGCGCTAGGGTGTATGCGGCATGTTCCTCTCCCTATCAAGGAATCTTGGCTATGGGTGTATGCGGCATGTTCCTCTCCCACTGGCGGATCCCTGACCACGGTGCACGGACCTTCGGGCGGACCGTTGGGCGATGTGGTTCTTGGCTTGCAGGCTGAGGTGTATGCGACAAGGTCCTTCACCTCGAGCTAGGCAAAGTGCGGATTATCCGCTATTGATTGACTCGTGGCCGAGTCGGGTGGCTAGCTGGAATCAGGTAGAAAGAACCTTGAGGGCTAGTGATATGTATGGTGAACCTAAGGTAATAGACCCCTTAGAAGCAAGTTGGACTTGAGATGGAAACCTAGGGTTATAGAAACCTTGGAAGTTAATGACATGAGCTAAGGTAAGTAGAAACCTTAGAGTTACAACGGGTATGAGTTATGAATAGCTAAGTAAGAATGAAATAGCTAAAGTACAGAATGGCGAAAAGGTAAAGAAAAGCTAAGAGCTAAAGTAATAATTTGCATGTTGCACTTGTGAGGCATGTTTTTATGTTAGTTGCAAGTTATATACCTATATATGTTTTGGGACTAACATATTTGCGGTCCTCCTTGGACCTATTGGTCGAAATTTGTTCTCTTGGGTGGCCGTACCCACGAGAACTATGGACAATAGTTCTCACCCCGTGTTGTGATTTTGGGGGTACGGTATACACGTGAGCGGCGCGGCGGCGAGGCAAGGCGTAGATCGTAGATAGCGCCCTACCAAGAGACAGGTAGCGATGCCACGAGGCGTTTAATTTACGGGGACTAGAGAGTAGTGAGCAAAATGTAACTAACTGGTGAAAGGATGTAATAATGAGTAGATTGTATTTGGAAGTCTAATGTAAATTAATCGGTGATGTAAAATGAATGTGGAATGAATGTAATAACATAAGATGTGTTTATGTTGTTTGATACCTAGCTTCCTTATGCAATCGTTGTATGTTGAATACTGTTCCCAGTTGGAACCTTCTTGTAATTATATCGATTGCGACGCCTTGGACGTACAGGGGAAACTCTGTCCGTTCGGCGGTCTGCCGGCGCGCCGAATCCGACTGAATTGGCGGGCTCGGGGCGTGACACTAACAGTATATCTTGGGAAACAGTACTTTTTCTCATTCAATCGAACAAAGTGCAAAACCTAATTATATTGTTCTATTATGCCCCGAGAGTGTAAATTCACAACGTATCGATGCCAACGTTCACAAGAACCAAAACCGGGCCAACATTAGACTTCGCGATTGCGCCTAACAAAGATATCTTTTGAAACGGTATTTTTCTCATTCAATCGAACAAAGATTAAAACCTAATTATATTGTTCTATTATGCCCCGAGAGTGTAAATTCACACCGTATCGATGCCAACGTTCACAAGAACCAAAACCGGGCCAACATTAGACTACTCAGTTGGGCGTTAGCAGTTTAACTTTGAAAACAGTACTTTTTCTCATTCAGTCGAACAAAGATTAAAACCTAATTATATTGTTCTATTATGCCCCGAGAGTGTAAATTCACAACGTATCGATGCCAACGTTCACAAGAACCAAAACCGGGCCAACATTAGACTACACAGTTGCGCCCTAACAGTATATCTTTCGAAACAGTACTTTTTCTCATTCAATCGAACAAAGTGCAAAACCTAATTATATTGTTCTATTATGCCCCGAGAGTGTAAATTCACAACGTATCGATGCCAACGTTCAAAAGAACCAAAACCGGGCCAACATTAGACTACTCAGTTGCGCCCTAACGATAACTTTGGAAACAAGTACTTTTCTCTTTCAATCGAACAAAGAGTAAAACCTAATTATATTGTTCTATTATGCCCCGAGAGTGTAAATTTGCAACCTATCGATGCCAACATTCTCAAGAATCAAAACCGAACCAACATTAGACTACTCAGTTGCGCGTGAACAGTTTAACTTTGGAAACAGTACTTTTTCTCATTCAATCGAACAAAGAGTAAAACCTCATTATATTGTTCTATTATGCCCCGAGAGTGTAAATTCACAACGTATCGATGCTAACGTTCACACGAACCAAAACCGGACCAACATTAGACTACTAAGTTGCGCCCTAACAGTATATCTTTGGAAACAGTACTTTTTCTCATTCAATCGAACAAAGTGTAAAACCTAATTATATTGTTCTATTATGCCCCGAGAGTGCAAATTCACAACGTATCGATGCCAACGTTCACAAGAACCAAAACCGGGCCAACTTTAGACTACTCAGTTGCGCCCTAACAGTATAACTTTCGAAACAGTACTTTTTCTCTTTCAATCAAAGAAAGAGTAAAACCTAATTATTCTGTTCTATTTTTCCCCGAGAGAGTAAATTCGCACCGTATCGTTTCCAACGTTCAAAAGAACCAAAACCGGACCAACATTAGACTACTCAGTTGCGCCCTAACAGTATAACTTTGGAAACAGTACTTTTTCTCAGTCGAACAAAGATTAAAACCTAATTATATTGTTCTATTATGCCCCGAGAGTGTAAATTCACAACGTATCGATGCTAACGTTCACACGAACCAAAACCGGACCAACATTAGACTACACAGTTGCGCCCTAACAGTATAACTTTAGAAATAGTACTTTTTCTTATTCAATCGAACAAAGTGTAAAACCTAATTATATTGTTCTATTATGCCCCGAGAGTGTAAATTTGCAACCTATCGATGCCAACATTCACAAGAATCAAAACCGAACCAACATTAGACTACTCAGTTGCGCGTTAACAGTTTAATTTGGAAACAGTACTTTTTCTCATTCAATCGAACAAAGAGTAAAACCTAATTATATTGTTCTATTATGCCCCGAGAGTGTAAATTCACAACGTATCGATGCCAAGGTACACAAGAACCAAAACCGAGCCAACATTAGACTTCATAGTTGCGCCCTAACAGTATATCTTTTGAAACAGTACTTTTTCTCATTCAATCGAACAAAGAATAAAACCTAATTATATTGTTCTATTATGCCCCGAGAGTGTAAATTCACAACGTATCGATGCCAACGTTCACAAGAACCAAAACCGGGCCAACATTAGACTACACAGTTGCGCCCTAACAGTTTAACTTTGGAAACAGTACTTTTTCTCATTCAATCGAACAAACAGTAAAACCTCATTATATTGTTCTATTACGCCCCGAGAGTGTAAATTCACAGTGTATCAATGCTAACGTTCACACGAACCAAAACGGGACCAACATTAGACTACTCAGTTGCGCCCTAACAGTATAACTTTAGAAACAGTACTTTTTCTCATTCAATCGAACAAAGAGTAAAACCTAATTATATTATTCTATTATGCCCCGAGAGTGTAAATTCACAACGTATCGATGCTAACGTTCACACGAACCAAAACCGGACCAACATTAGACTACTCAGTTGCGCCCTAACAGTATAACTTTGGAAACATTACATTTTCTCTTTCAATCGAAGAAAGAGTAAAACCTAATTATATTGTTCAATTATGCCCCGAGAGTGTATATTTGCAACCAATCGATGCCAACATACACAAGAACCAAAACCGGACCAACATTAGACTACTCAGTTGCGCCCTAACAGTATATCTTTTGAAACAGTACTTTTTCTCATTCAATCGAACAAAGTGCAAAACCTAATTATATTGTTCTATTATGCCCCGAGAGTGTAAATTCACAACGTATCGATGTCAACGTTCACAAGAACCAAAACCGGGCCAACATTAGACTTCGCAGTTGCGCCCTAACAGTATATCTTTTGAAACAGTATTTTTTCTCATTCAATCGAACAAAGTGCAAAACCTAATGATATTGTTCTGTTATGCCCCGAGAGTGTAAATTCACACCGTATCGATGCCAACGTTCACAAGAACCAAAACCGGGCCAACATTAGACTACTCAGTTGGGCGTTAGCAGTTTAACTTTGGAAACAGTATTTTTTCTCATTCAGTCGAACAAAGATTAAAACCTAATTATATTGTTCTATTATGCCCCGAGAGTGTAAATTCACAACGTATCGATGCCAACGTTCACAAGAACCAAAACCGGGCCAACATTAGACTACTCAGTTGCGCCCTAACAGTATATCTTTCGAAACAGTACATTTTCTCATTCAATCGAACAAAGTGCAAAACCTAATTATATTGTTCTATTATGCCCCGAGAGTGTAAATTCACAACGTATCGATGCCAACGTTCAAAAGAACCAAAACCGGGCCAACATTAGACTACTCGATTAATACTAACGGATAACTTTGGAAACGACTTTTTCTCTTTCAATCGAACAAAGAGTAAAACCTAATTATATTGTTCTATTATGCCCCGAGAGTGTAAATTTGCAACCTATCGATGCCAACATTCACAAGAATCAAAACCAAACCAACATTAGACTACTCAGTTGCGCGTGAACAGTTTAACTTTGGAAACAGTACTTTTTCTCATTCAATCGAACAAAGAGTAAAACCTCATTATATTGTTCTATTATGCCCCGAGAGTGTAAATTCACAACGTATCGATGCTAACGTTCACACGAACCAAAACCGGACCAAATTAGACTACTAAGTTGCGCCCTAAAAGTATAACTTTAGAAACAGTACTTTTTCTTATTCAATCGAACAAAGTGTAAAACCTAATTATATTGTTCTATTATGCCCCGAGAGTGCAAATTCACAACGTATCGATGCCAACGTTCACAAGAACCAAAACCGGACCAACTTTAGACTACTCAGTTGCGCCCTAACAGTATAACTTTCGAAACAGTACTTTTTCTCTTTCAATCGAAGAAAGAGTAAAACCTAATTATTTTGTTCTATTTTTCCCCGAGAGAGTAAATTCGCACCGTATCGTTTCCAACGTTCAAAAGAACCAAAACCGGACCAACATTAGACTACTCAGTTGCGCCCTAACAGTATAACTTTGGAAACAGTACTTTTTCTCATTCAGTCGAACAAAGATTAAAACCGAATTATATTGTTCTATTATGCCCCGAGAGTGTAAATTCACACCGTATCGATGCTAACGTTCACACGAACCAAAACCGGACCAACATTAGACTACACAGTTGCGCCCTAACAGTATAACTTTAGAAATAGTACTTTTTCTTATTCAATCGAACAAAGTGTAAAACCTAATTATATTGTTCTATTATGCCCCGAGAGTGTAAATTTGCAACCTATCGATGCCAACATTCACAAGAATCAAAACCGAACCAACATTAGACTACTCAGTTGCGCGTTAACAGTTTAATTTGGAAACAGTACTATTTCTCATTCAATCGAACGAAAAGGAAAACCTAATTATATTGTTCTATTATGCCCCGAGAGTGTAAATTCACAACGTATCGATGCCAAGGTACACAAGAACCAAAACCGAGCCAACATTAGACTTCATAGTTGCGCCCTAACAGTATATCTTTTGAAACAGTACTTTTTCTCATTCAATCGAACAAAGAATAAAACCTAATTATATTGTTCTATTATGCCCCGAGAGTGTAAATTCACAACGTATCGATGCCAACGTTCACAAGAACCAAAACCGGGCCAATATTAGACTACACAGTTGCGCCCTAACAGTTTAACTTTGGAAACAGTACTTTTTCTCATTCAATCGAACAAAGAGTAAAACCTCATTATATTGTTCTATTACGCCCCGAGAGTGTAAATTCACAGTGTATCAATGCTAACGTTCACACGAACCAAAACGGGACCAACATTAGACTACTCAGTTGCGCCTAACGGTATAACTTTGGAAACAGTACTTTTTCTCATTCAATCGAACAAAGAGTAAAACCTAATTATATTATTCTATTATGCCCCGAGAGTGTAAATTCACAACGTATCGATGCTAACGTTCACACGAACCAAAACCGGACCAACATTAGACTACTCAGTTGCGCCCTAACAGTATAACTTTGGAAACATTACATTTTCTCTTTCAATCGAAGAAAGAGTAAAACCTAATTATATTGTTCAATTATGCCCCGAGAGTGTATATTTGCAACCAATCGATGCCAACATACACAAGAATCAAAACCGAACCAACATTAGACTACTCAGTTGCGCGTTAACAGTTTAACTTTGGAAACAGTACTTTTTCTCATTCAATCGAACAAAGAGTAAAACCTAGTTATATTATTCTATTATGCCCCGAGAGTGTAAATTCACAACGTATCGATGCTAACGTTCACACGAACCAAAACCGGACCAACATTAGACTACTCAGTTGCGCCCTAACAGTATAACTTTGGAAACAGTACTTTTTCTCATTCAGTCGAACAAAGATTAAAACCTAATTATATTGTTCTATTATGCCCCGAGAGTGTAAATTCACAACGTATCGATGCCAACGTTCACTAGAACCAAAACCGGGCCAACATTAGACTACTCAGTTGCGCCCTAACAGTATAACTTTGGAAACAGTACTTTTTCTCTTTCACTCGAAGAAAGAGTAAAACCTAATTATTTTGTTCTATTTTTCACCGAGAGAGTAAATTCGCACCGTATCGTTGCCAACGTTCACAAGAACCAAAACCGGACCAACATTAGACTACTCAGTTGCGCCCTAACAGTATAACTTTGGAAACAGTACTTTTTCTCATTCAGTCGAACAAAGATTAAAACCTAATTATATTGTTCTATTATGCCCCGAGAGTGTAAATTCACAACGTATCGATGCTAACGTTCACACGAACCAAAACCGGACCAACATTAGACTACTCAGTTGCGCCCTAACAGTATATCTTTTGAAACAGTATTTTTTCTCATTCAATCGAACAAAGTGCAAAACCTAATGATATTGTTCTGTTATGCCCCGAGAGTGTAAATTCACACCGTATCGATGCCAACGTTCACAAGAACCAAAACCGGACCAACATTAGACTACTCAGTTGCGCCTTAGCAGTATAACTTTAGAAACATTACTTTTTCTCATTCAATCGAACAAAGTGTAAAACCTAATTATATTGTTCTATTATACCCGAGATTGTAAATTTGCAACCTATCGATGCCAACATTCACAAGAATCAAAACCGAACCAACATTAGACTACTCAGTTGCGCGTTAGCAGTTTAACTTTGGAAACAGTACTTTTTCTCATTCGATCGAACAAAGAGTAAAACCTAATTATATTGTTCTATTATGCCCCGAGAGTGTAAATTCACAACGTATCGATGCCAACGTTCACAAGAACCAAAACCGGGCCAACATTAGACTACACAGTTGCGCCCTAACAGTATATCTTTCGAAACAGTACGTTTTCTCATTCAATCGAACAAAGTGCAAAACCTAGTTATATTGTTCTATTATGCCCCGAGAGTGTAAATTCACAACGTATCGATGCCAACGTTCAAAAGAACCAAAACCGGGCCAACATTAGACTACTCAGTTGCTCCCTAACAGTATAACTTTGGAAACAGTACTTTTTCTCTTTCAATCGAACAAAGAGTAAAACCTAATTATATTGTTCTATTATGCCCCGAGAGTGTAAATTTGCAACCTATCGATGCCAACATTCACAAGAATCAAAACCAAACCAACATTAGACTACTCGATTTCGCGTGAAGCAGTTTAACTTTGGAAACAGTACTTTTTCTCATTCAGTCGAACAAAGATTAAAACCTAATTATATTGTTCTATTATGCCCCGAGAGTGTAAATTCACAACGTATCGATGCTAACGTTCACACGAACCAAAACCGGACCAACATTAGACTACTCAGTTGCGCCCTAACAGTATATCTTTTGAAACAGTAGTTTTTCTCATTCAATCGAACAAAGTGCAAAACCTAATTATATTGTTCTATTATGCCCCGAGAGTGTAAATTCACAACGTATCGATGTCAACGTTCACAAGAACAAAAACCGGGCCAACATTAGACTTCGCAGTTGCGCCCTAACAGTATATCTTTTGAAACAGTATTTTTTCTCATTCAATCGAACAAAGTGCAAAACCTAATTATATTGTTCTGTTATGCCCCGAGAGTGTAAATTCACACCGTATCGATGCCAACGTTCACAAGAACCAAAACCGGGCCAACATTAGACTACTCAGTTGCGCGTTAGCATTTTAACTTTGAAAACAAGATTTTTCTCATTCGATCGAACAAAGAGTAAAACCTAATTATATTGTTCTATTATGCCCCGAGAGTGTAAATTCACAACGTATCGATGCCAACGTTCACAAGAACCAAAACCGGGCCAACATTAGACTACACAGTTGCGCCCTAACAGTATATCTTTCGAAACAGTACTTTTTCTCATTCAATCGAACAAAGTGCAAAACCTAATTATATTGTTCTATTATGCCCCGAGAGTGTAAATTCACAACGTATCGATGCCAACGTTCAAAAGAACCAAAACCGGGCCAACATTAGACTACTCAGTTGCGCCCTAACAGTATAACTTTGGAAACAGTACTTTTTCTCTTTCAATCGAACAAAGAGTAAAACCTAATTATATTGTTCTATTATGCCCCGAGAGTGTAAATTCACACCGTATCGATGCTAACGTTCACACGAACCAAAACCGGACTAACATTAGACTACACAGTTGCGCCATAACAGTATAACTTTAGAAATAGTACTTTTTCTTATTCAATCGAACAAAGTGTAAAACCTAATTATATTGTTCAATTATGCCCCGAGAGTGTAAATTTGCAACCTATCGATGCCAACATTCACAAGAATCAAAACCGAACCAACATTAGACTACTCAGTTGCGCGTTAACAGTTTAATTTGGAAACAGTACTTTTTCTCATTCAATCGAACAAATAGGAAAACCTAATTATATTGTTCTATTATGCCCCGAGAGTGTAAATTCACAACGTATCGATGCCAACGTTCACAAGAACCAAAACCGAGCCAACATTAGACTTCATAGTTGCGCCCTAACAGTATATCTTTTGAAACAGTACTTTTTCTCATTCAATCGAACAAAGAGTAAAACCTAATTATATTGTTCTATTATGTCCCGAGAGTGTAAATTCACAACGTATCGATGCCAACGTTCACAAGAACCAAAACCGGGCCAACATTAGACTACACAGTTGCGCCCTAACAGTATATCTTTCGAAACAGTACTTTTTCTCATTCAATCGAACAAAGTGCAAAACCTAATTATATTGTTCTATTATGCCCCGAGAGTGTAAATTTGCAACCTATCGATGCCAACATTCACAAGAATCAAAACCGAACCAACATTAGACTACTCAGTTGCGCGTGAACAGTTTAACTTTGGAAACAGTACTTTTTCTCATTCAATCGAACAAAGAGTAAAACCTCATTATATTGTTCTATTACGCCCCGAGAGTGTAAATTCACAACGTATCAATGCTAACGTTCACACGAACCAAAACCGGACCAACATTAGACTACTCAGTTGCGCCTTAACAGTTTAACTTTGGAAACAGAACTTTTTCTCATTCAATCGAACAAAGAGTAAAACCTAATTATATTATTCTATTATGCCCCGAGAGTGTAAATTCACAACGTATCGATGCCAACGTACACACGAACCGAAACCGGGCCAACATTAGACTACTCAGTTGCGCCCTAACAGTATAACTTTGGAAACATTACATTTTCTCTTTCAATCGAAGAAAGAGTAAAACCTAATTATATTGTTCAATTATGCCCCGAGAGTGTAAATTTGCAACCAATCGATGCCAACATACACAAGAATCAAAACCGAACCAACATTAGACTACTCAGTTGCGCGTTAACAGTTTAACTTTGGAAACAGTACTTTTTCTCATTCAATCGAACAAAGAGTAAAACCTAGTTATATTATTCTATTATGCCCCGAGAGTGTAAATTCACAACGTATCGATGCTAACGTTCACACGAACCAAAACCGGACCAACATTAGACTACTCAGTTGCGCCCTAAAAGTATAACTTTGGAAACAGTACTTTTTCTCATTCAGTCGAACAAAGATTAAAACCTAATTATATTGTTCTATTATGCCCCGAGAGTGTAAATTCACAACGTATCGATGCCAACGTTCACTAGAACCAAAATCGGGCCAACATTTGACAACTCTGTTGCGCCCTAACAGTATAACTTTGGAAACAGTACTTTTTCTCTTTCACTCGAAGAAAGAGTAAAACCTATTTATTTTGTTCTATTTTTCCCGAGAGAGTAAATTCGCACCGTATCGTTGCCAACGTTCACAAGAACCAAAACCGGACCAACATTAGACTACTCAGTTGCGCCCTAACAGTATAACTTTGGAAACAGTACTTTTTCTCATTCAGTCGAACAAAGATTAAAACCTAATTATATTGTTCTATTATGCCCCGAGAGTGTAAATTCACAACGTATCGATGTCAACGTTCACAAGAACCAAAACCGGGCCAACATTAGACTTCGCAGTTGCGCCCTAACAGTATATCTTTTGAAACAGTACTTTTTCTCATTCGATCGAACAAAGAGTAAAACCTAATTATATTGTTCTATTATGCCCCGAGAGTGTATATTGGCAACGTATCGTTGTCTACGTTCACAAGAACCAAAACCGGCAAAACATTAGACTACTTTGTTGCGCCCTAACAGTATAACTTTAGAAACATTACTTTTTCTTATTCAATCGAACAAAGTGTAAAACCTAATTATAATGTTCTATTATGCCCCGAGATTGTAAATTTGCAACCTATCGATGCCAACATTCACAAGAATTAAAACCGAACCAACATTAGACTACTCGATTTAACGCGTTAGCGATTTAACTTTGGAAACAGACTTTTTCTAATTCAATCGAACAATGAGTAAAACCTAATTATATTGTTCTATTATGCCCCGAGAGTGTAAATTCACAACGTACCGATGCCAACGTTCACAATAACCAAAACCGGGCCAACATTAGACTACACTTGCGCCTAACGGATATCTTTCGAAACAAAGATCGTTTTCTCATTCAATCGAACAAAGTGCAAAACCCGATTATATTGTTCTATTATGCCCCGAGAGTGTAAATTCAAGCGTATCGATGCCAACGTTCAAAAGAACCAAAACCGGGCCAACATTAGACTACGCAGTTGCTCCCTAACAGTATAACTTTGGAAACAGTAATTTTCTCTTTCAATCGAACAAAGAGTAAAACCTAATTATATTGTTCTATTACGCCCCGAGAGTGTAAATTTGCAACCTATTGATGCCGACATTCACAAGAATCAAAACCAAACCAACATTAGACTACTCAGTTGCGCGTGAACAGTTTAACTTTGGAAACAGTACTTTTTCTAATTCAATCGAACAATGAGTAAAACCTAATTATATTGTTCTATTATGCCCCGAGAGTGTAAATTCACAACGTATCGATGCTAACGTTCACACGAACACCAAAATCGGACCAACATTAGACTACTCGATTGCGCCTAACGGTATATCTTTTGAAACGATACTTTTCTCATTCAATCGAACAAAGTGCAAAACCTAATTATATCGTTCTATTATGCCCGAGAGTGTAAATTCACAACGTATCGATGTCAACGTTCACAAGAACCAAAACCGGGCCAACATTAGACTTCGCGGTTGCGCCCTAACGAGTATATCTTTTGAAACGATATTTTTCTCATTCAATCGAACAAAGTGCATAACATAATGATATTGTTCTGTTATGCCCCGAGAGTGTAAATACACAACGTATCGATGCCAACGTTTACACGAACCAAAACCGGGCCAACATTAGACTACTCAGTTGCGCCCTAACAGTATAACTTTGGAAACAGTACTTTTTCTCATTCGATCGAACAAAGAGTAAAACCTAATTATATTGTTCTATTATGCCCCGAGAGTGTAAATTCACAACGTATCGATGCCAACGTTCACAAGAACCAAAACCGGGCCAACATTAGACTTCAGAGTTGCGCCCTAACAGTATATCTTTTGAAACAGTACTTTTTCTCATTCAATCGAACAAAGTGCAAAACCTAATTATATTGTTCTATTATGCCCCGAGAGTGTAAATTCACAACGTATCGATGCCAACGTTCACAAGAACCAAAACCGGGCCAACATTAGACTACTCAGTTGCGCCCTAACAGTATAACTTTGGAAACAGTACTTTTTCTCATTCAGTCGAACAAAGATTAAAACCTAATTATATTGTTCTATTATGCCCCGAGAGTGTAAATTCACACCGTATCGATGCTAACGTTCACACGAACCAAAACCGGACCAACATTAGACTACACAGTTGCGCCCTAACAGTATAACTTTAGAAATAGTACTTTTTCTTATTCAATCGAACAAAGTGTAAAACCTAATTATATTGTTCTATTATGCCCCGAGAGTGTAAATATGCAACCTATCGATGCCAACATTCACAAGAATCAAAACCGAACCAACATTAGACTACTCAGTTGCGCGTTAACAGTTTAATTTGGAAACAGTACTTTTTCTCATTCAATCGAACAAAGAGGAAAACCTAATTATATTGTTCTATTATGCCCCGAGAGTGTAAATTCACAACGTATCGATGCCAACGTTCACAAGAACCAAAACCGAGCCAACATTAGACTTCATAGTTGCGCCCTAACAGTATATCTTTTGAAACAGTACTTTTTCTCATTCAATCGAACAAAGAGTAAAACCTAATTATATTGTTCTATTATGCCCCGAGAGTGTAAATTCACAACATATCGATGCCAACGTTCACAAGAACCAAAACCGGGCCAACATTAGACTACACAGTTGCGCCCTAACAGTATATCTTTCGAAACAGTACTTTTTCTCATTCAATCGAACAAAGTGCAAAACCTAATTATATTGTTCTATTATGCCCCGAGAGTGTAAATTTGCAACCTATCGATGCCAACATTCACAAGAATCAAAACCGAACCAACATTAGACTACTCAGTTGCGCGTTAACAGTTTAATTTGGAAACAGTACTTTTTCTCATTCAATCGAACAAAGAGGAAAACCTAATTATATTGTTCTATTATGCCCCGAGAGTGTAAATTCACAACGTATCGATGCCAACGTTCACAAGAACCAAAACCGAGCCAACATTAGACTTCATAGTTGCGCCCTAACAGTATATCTTTTGAAACAGTACTTTTTCTTATTCAATCGAACAAAGAGTAAAACCTAATTATATTGTTCTATTATGCCCCGAGAGTGTAAATTCACAACGTATCGATGCCAACGTTCACAAGAACCAAAACCGGGCCAACATTAGACTACACAGTTGCGCCCTAACAGTATATCTTTCGAAACAGTACTTTTTCTCATTCAATCGAACAAAGTACAAAACCTAATTATATTGTTCTATTATGCCCCGAGAGTGTAAATTTGCAACCTATCGATGCCAACATTCACAAGAATCAAAACCGAACCAACATTAGACTACTCAGTTGCGCGTGAACAGTTTAACTTTGGAAACAGTACTTTTTCTCATTCAATCGAACAAAGAGTAAAACCTCATTACATTGTTCTATTATGCCCCGAGAGTGTAAATTCACAACGTATCAATGCTAACGTTCACACGAACCAAACCGGACCAACATTAGACTACTCGATTGCGCCTAACGGTATAACTTTAGAAACAGTACTTTTTCTCATTCATTCGAACAAAGTGTAAAACCTAATTATATTGTTCTATTATGCCCCGAGAGTGTAAATTCACAACGTATCGATGCCAACGTACACAAGAACCAAAACCGGGCCAACATTAGACTACTCAGTTGCGCCATAACAGTATAACTTTGGAAACAATACTTTTTCTCTTTCAATCGAAGAAAGAGTAAAACCTAATTATATTGTTCAATTATTTCCCGAGAGTGTAAATTTGCAACCAATCGATGCCAACATACACAAGAATCAAAACCGAACCAACATTAGACTACTCAGTTGCGCGTTAACAGTTTAACTTTGGAAACAGTACTTTTTCTCATTCAATCGAACAAAGAGTAAAACCTAATTATATTATTCTATTATGCCCCGAGAGTGTAAATTCACAACGTATCGATGCTAACGTTCACACGAACCAAAACCGGACCAACATTAGACTACTCAGTTGCGCCCTAAAAGTATAACTTTGGAAACAGTACTTTTTCTCATTCAGTCGAACAAAGATTAAAACCTAATTATATTGTTCTATTATGCCCCGAGAGTGTAAATTCACAACGTATCGATGCCAACGTTCACTAGAACCAAAACCGGGCCAACATTAGACTACTCAGTTGCGCCCTAACAGTATAACTTTGGAAACAGTACTTTTTCTCTTTCACTCGAAGAAAGAGTAAAACCTAATTATTTTGTTCTATTTTTCCCCGAGAGAGTAAATTCGCACCGTATCGTTGCCTACGTTCACAAGAACCAAAACCGGACCAACATTAGACTACTCAGTTGCGCCCTAACAGTATAACTTTGGAAACAGTACTTTTTCTCATTCAGTCGAACAAAGATTAAAACCTAATTATATTGTTCTATTATGCCCCGAGAGTGTAAATTCACAACGTATCGATGCTAACGTTCACACGAACCAAAACCGGACCAACATTAGACTACTCAGTTGCGCACTAACAGTATATCTTTTGAAACAGTACTTTTTCTCATTCAATCGAACAAAGTGCAAAACCTAATTATATTGTTCTATTATGCCCCGAGAGTGTAAATTCACACCGTATCGATGCCAACGTTCACAAGAACCAAAACCGGGCCAACATTAGACTACTCAGTTGCGCCCTAACAGTATAACTTTAGAAACATTACTTTTTCTTATTTAATCGAACAAAGTGTAAAACCTAATTATATTGTTCTATTATGCCCCGATATTGTAAATTTGCAACCTATCGATGCCAACATTCACAAGAATCAAAACCGAACCAACATTAGACTACTCAGTTGCGCGTGAACAGTTTAACTTTGGAAACAGTACTTTTTCTCATTCAATCGAACAAAGAGTAAAACCTAATTATATTGTTCTATTATGCCCCGAGAGTGTAAATTCACAACGTATGGATGCCAACGTTCACAAGAACCAAAACCGGGCCAACATTAGACTACACAGTTGCGCCCTAACAGTATATCTTTCGAAACAGTACGTTTTCTCATTCAATCGAACAAAGTGCAAAACCTAGTTATATTGTTCTATTATGCCCCGAGAGTGTAAATTCACAACGTATCGATGCCAACGTTCAAAAGAACCAAAACCGGGCGAACATTAGACTACTCAGTTGCTCCCTAACAGTATAACTATGGAAACAGTACTTTTTCTCTTTCAATCGAACAAAGAGTAAAACCTAATTACATTGTTCTATTACGCCCCGAGAGTGTAAATTTGCAACCTATCGATGCCAACATTCACAAGAATCAAAACCAAACCAACATTAGACTACTCAGTTGCGCGTGAACAGTTTAACTTTGGAAACAGTACTTTTTCTCATTCAATCGAACAAAGAGTAAAACCTAATTATATTATTCTATTATGCCCCGAGAGTGTAAATTCACAACGTATCGATGCTAACGTTCACACGAACCAAAACCGGACAAACATTAGACTACTCAGTTGCGCCCTAACAGTATAACTTTGGAAACAGTACTTTTTCTCATTCAGTCGAACAAAGAGTAAAACCTAATTATATTGTTCTATTATGCCCCGAGAGTGTAAATTCACAACGTATCGATGTCAACGTTCACAAGAACCAAAACCGGGCCAACATTAGACTTCGCAGTTGCGCCCTAACAGTATATCTTTTGAAACAGTATTTTTTCTCATTCAATCGAACAAAGTGCAAAACCTAATGATATTGTTCTGTTATGCCCCGAGAGTGTAAATTCACAACGTATCGATGCCAACGTACACAAGAACCAAAACCGGGCCAACATTAGACTACTCAGTTGCGCGTTAGCAGTTTAACTTTGGAAACAGTACTTTTTCTCATTCGATCGAACAAAGAGTAAAACCTAATTATATTGTTCTATTATGCCCCGAGAGTGTAAATTCACAACGTATCGATGCCAACGTTCACAAGAACCAAAACCGGGCCAACATTAGACTACACAGTTGCGCCCTAACAGTATATCTTTTGAAACAGTACTTTTTCTCATTCAATCGAACAAAGTGCAAAACCTAATTATATTGTTCTATTATGCCCCGAGAGTGCAAATTCACAACGTATCGATGCCAACGTTCACAAGAACCAAAACCGGGCCAACATTAGACTACTCAGTTGCGCCCTAACAGTATAACTTTGGAAACAGTACTTTTTCTCTTTCAATCGAAGAAAGAGTAAAACCTAATTATTTTGTTCTATTTTTCCCCGAGAGAGTAAATTCGCACCGTATCGTTGCCAACGTTCACAAGAACCAAAACCGGACCAACATTAGACTACTCAGTTGCGCCCTAACAGTATAACTTTGGAAACAGTACTTTTTCTCATTCAGTCGAACAAAGATTAAAACCTAATTATATTGTTCTATTATGCCCCGAGAGTGTAAATTCACACCGTATCGATGCTAACGTTCACACGAACCAAAACCGGACCAACATTAGACTACACAGTTGCGCCCTAACAGTATAACTTTAGAAATAGTACTTTTTCTTATTCAATCGAACAAAGTGTAAAACCTAATTATATTGTTCTATTATGCCCCGAGAGTGTAAATTTGCAACCTATCGATGCCAACATTCACAAGAATCAAAACCGAACCAACATTAGACTACTCAGTTGCGCGTTAACAGTTTAATTTGGAAACAGTACTTTTTCTCATTCAATCGAACAAAGAGGAAAACGTAATTATATTGTTCTATTATGCCCCGAGAGTGTAAATTCACAATGTATCGATGCCAACGTTCACAAGAACCAAAACCGAGCCAACATTAGACTTCATAGTTGCGCCCTAACAGTATATCTTTTGAAACAGTACTTTTTCTCATTCAATCGAACAAAGAGTAAAACCTAATTATATTGTTCTATTATGCCCCGAGAGTGTAAATTCACAACGTATCGATGCCAACGTTCACAAGAACCAAAACCGGGCCAACATTAGACTACTCAGTTGCGCCCTAAAAGTATAACTTTGGAAACAGTACTTTTTCTCATTCAATCGAACAAAGTGCAAAACCTAATTATATTGTTCTATTATGCCCCGAGAGTGTAAATTTGCAACCTATCGATGCCAACATTCACAAGAATCAAAACCGAACCAACATTAGACTACTCAGTTGCGCGTGAACAGTTTAACTTTGGAAACAGTACTTTTTATCATTCAATCGAACAAAGAGTAAAACCTCATTATATTGTTCTATTACGCCCCGAGAGTGTAAATTCACAACGTATCAATGCTAACGTTCACACGAACCAAAACCGGACCAACATTAGACTACTCAGTTGCGCCCTAACAGTATAACTTTAGAAACAGTACTTTTTCTTATTCAATCGAACAAAGATTAAAACCTAATTATATTGTTCTATTATGCCCCGAGAGTGTAAATTCACAACGTATCGATGCCAACGTTCAAAAGAACCAAAACCGGGCCAACATTAGACTACTCAGTTGCGCCCTAACAGTATAACTTTGGAAACAGTACTTTTTCTCTTTCAATCGAACAAAGAGTAAAACCTAATTATATTGTTCTATTACGCCCCGAGAGTGTAAATTTGCAACCTATCGATGCCAACATTCACAAGAATCAAAACCAAACCAACATTAGACTACTCAGTTGCGCGTGAACAGTTTAACTTTGGAAACAGTACTTTTTCTCATTCAATCGAACAAAGAGTAAAACCTCATTATATTGTTCTATTACGCCCCGAGAGTGTAAATTCACAACGTATCGATGCTAACGTTCACACGAACCAAAACCGGACCAACATTAGACTACTCAGTTGCGCCCTAAAAGTATAACTTTAGAAACAGTACTTTTTCTTATTCAATCGAACAAAGTGTAAAACCTAATTATATTGTTCTATTATGCCCCGAGAGTGCAAATTCACAACGTATCGATGCCAACGTTCACAAGAACCAAAACCGGGCCAACATTAGACTACTCTGTTGCTCCCTAAAATTATAACTTTGGAAACATTACTTTTTCTCTTTCAATCGAAGAAAGAGTAAAACCTAATTATTTTGTTCTATTTTTCCCCGAGAGAGTAAATTCGCAACGTATCGTTGCCAACGTTCACAAGAACCAAAACCGGACCAACATTAGACTACTCAGTTGCGCCCTAACAGTATAACTTTGGAAACAGTACTTTTTCTCATTCAGTCGAACAAAGATTAAAACCTAATTATATTGTTCTATTATGCCCCGAGAGTGTAAATTCACAACGTATCGATGCCAACGTTCACAAGAACCAAAACCGGGCCAACATTAAACTACTTAGTTGCGCCCTTACAGTATAACTTTGGAAACAGTACTTTTTCTCTTTCAATCGAAGAAAGAGTAAAACCTAATTATATTGTTCAATTATGCCCCGAGAGTGTATATTCGCAACGTATCCATGCCAACGTTCACAAGAACCAAAACCGGACCAACATTAGACTACTCGATTTAACGCGTTAACAGTTTAACTTTGGAAACAGTACTTTTTCTCATTCAATCGAACAAAGAGTAAAACCTAATAATATTGTTCTATTATGCCCTGAGAGTGTAAATTCACAACGTATCGATGCTAACGTTTACTCGAACCAAAACCGGATCAACATTAGACTACACAGTTGCGCCCTAACAGTATAACTTTAGAAACAGTACTTTTTCTCTTTCAATCGAAGAAAGAGTAAAACCTAATTATATTGTTCTATTATGCCCCGCGAGTGTAAATTTGCAACCTCTCGATGCCAACATTCACAAGAATCAAAACCGAACCAACATTAGACTACTCAGTTGCGCGTTAACAGTTTAATTTGGAAACAGTACTTTTTCTCATTCAATCGAACAAAGAGGAAAACCTAATTATATTGTTCTATTATGCCCCGAGAGTGTAAATTCACAATGTATCGATGCCAACGTTCACAAGAACCAAAACCGAGCCAACATTAGACTTCATAGTTGCGCCCTAACAGTATATCTTTTGAAACAGTACTTTTTCTCATTCAATCGAACAAAGAGTAAAACCTAATTATATTGTTCTATTATGCCCCGAGAGTGTAAATTCACAACGTATCGATGCCAACGTTCACAAGAACCAAAACCGGGCCAACATTAGACTACACAGTTGCGCCCTAACAGTATATCTTTCGAAACAGTACTTTTTCTCATTCAATCGAACAAAGTGCAAAACCTAATTATATTGTTCTATTATGCCCCGAGAGTGTAAATTTGCAACCTATCGATGCCAACATTCACAAGAATCAAAACCGAACCAACATTAGACTACTCAATTTGCGCGTGAACGGTTTAACTTTGGAAACGTACTTTTTCTCATTCAATCGAACAAAGAGTAAAACCTCATTATATTGTTCTATTACGCCCCGAGAGTGTAAATTCACAACGTATCAATGCTAACGTTCACACGAACCAAAACCGGACCAACATTAGACTACTCGATTGCGCCTAACGGTATAACTTTAGAAACGATTTTTCTTATTCAATCGAACAAAGAGTAAAACCTAATTATATTATTCTATTATGCCCCGAGAGTGTAAATTCACAACGTATCGATGCCAACGTACACAAGAACCAAAACCGGGCCAACATTAGACTACTCAGTTGCGCCCTAACAGTATAACTTTGGAAACAGTACATTTTCTCTTTCAATCGAAGAAAGTGTAAAACCTAATTATATTGTTCAATTATGCCCCGAGAGTGTAAATTTGCAACCAATCGATGCCAACATTCACAAGAATCAACACCGAACCAACTTTAGACTACTCGGTTGCGCTTTAACGAGTTTAACTTTGGAAACGACTTTTCTCATTCAATCGAACAAAGAGTAAAACCTAATTATATTATTCTATTATGCCCCGAGAGTGTAAATTCACAACGTATCGATGCTAACGTTCACACGAACCAAAACCGGACCAACATTAGACTACTCAGTTGCGCCCTAAAAGTATAACTTTGGAAACAGTACTTTTTCTCATTCAGTCGAACAAAGATTAAAACCTAATTATATTGTTCTATTATGCCCCGAGAGAGTAAATTCACAACGTATCGATGCCAACGTTCACAAGAACCAAAACCGGGCCAACATTAGACTACTCAGTTGCGCCCTAACAGTATAACTTTGGAAACAGTACTTTTTCTCTTTCACTCGAAGAAAGAGTAAAACCTATTTATTTTGTTCTATTTTTCCCCGAGAGAGTAAATTCGCACCGTATCGTTGCCAACGTTCACAAGAACCAAAACCGGACCAACTTTAGACTACTCAGTTGCGCCCTAACAGTATAACTTTGGAAACAGTACTTTTTCTCATTCAGTCGAACAAAGATTAAAACCTAATTATATTGTTCTATTATGCCCCGAGAGTATAAATTCACAACGTATCGATGCTAACGTTCACACGAACCAAAACCGGGCCAACATTAGACTTCGTAGTTGCGCCCTAACAGTATATCTTTTGAAACAGTATTTTTTCTCATTCAATCGAACAAAGTGCAAAACCTAATGATATTGTTCTATTATGCCCCGAGAGTGTAAATTCACACCGTATCGATGCCAACGTTCACAAGAACCAAAACCGGGCCAACATTAGACTACTCAGTTGCGCCCTAACAGTATAACTTTAGAAACATTACTTTTTCTTATTCAATCGAACAAAGTGTAAAACCTAATTATATTGTTCTATTATGCCCCGAGATTGTAAATTTGCAACCTATCGATGCCAACATTCACAAGAATCAAAACCGAACCAACATTAGACTACTCAGTTGCGCGTTAGCAGTTTAACTTTGGAAACAGTACTTTTTCTCATTCGATCGAACAAAGAGTAAAACCTAATTATATTGTTCTATTACGCCCCGAGAGTGTAAATTTGCAACCTATCGATGCCAACATTCACAAGAATCAAAACCAAACCAACATTAGACTACTCAGTTGCGCGTGAACAGTTTAACTTTGGAAACAGTACTTTTTCTCATTCAGTCGAACAAAGATTAAAACCTAATTATATTGTTCTATTATGCCCCGAGAGTGTAAATTCACAACGTATCGATGCTAACGTTCACACGAACCAAAACCGGACCAACATTAGACTACTCAGTTGCGCCCTAACAGTATATCTTTTGAAACAGTACTTTTTCTCATTCAATCGAACAAAGTGCAAAACCTAATTATATTGTTCTATTATGCCCCGAGAGTGTAAATTCACAACGTATCGATGTCAACGTTCACAAGAACCAAAACCGGGCCAACATTAGACTTCGCAGTTGCGCCCTAACAATATATCTTTTTAAACAGTACTTTTTCTCATTCAATCGAACAAAGTGCAAAACCTAATGATATTGTTCTGTTATGCCCCGAGAGTGTAAATTCACACCGTATCGATGCCAACGTTCACAAGAACCAAAACCGGGCCAACATTAGACTACTCAGTTGCGCGTTAGCAGTTTAACTTTGAAAACAGTACTTTTTCTCATTCGATCGAACAAAGAGTAAAACCTAATTATATTGTTCTATTATGCCCCGAGAGTGTAAATTCACAACGTATCGATGCCAACGTTCACAAGAACCAAAACCGGGCCAACATTAGACTACACAGTTGCGCCCTAACAGTATATCTTTCGAAACAGTACTTTTTCTCATTCAATCGAACAAAGTGCAAAACCTAATTATATTGTTCTATTATGCCCCGAGAGTGTAAATTCACAACGTATCGATGCCAACGTTCAAAAGAACCAAAACCGGGCCAACATTAGACTACTCAGTTGCTCCCTAACAGTATAACTTTGGAAACAGTACTTTTTCTCTTTCAATCGAACAAAGAGTAAAACCTAATTATATTGTTCTATTATGCCCCGAGAGTGTAAATTCACACCGTATCGATGCTAACGTTCACACGAACCAAAACCGGACTAACATTAGACTACACAGTTGCGCCATAACAGTATAACTTTAGAAATAGTACTTTTTCTTATTCAATCGAACAAAGTGTAAAACCTAATTATATTGTTCAATTATGCCCCGAGAGTGTAAATTTGCAACCTATCGATGCCAACATTCACAAGAATCAAAACCGAACCAACATTAGACTACTCACTTAGCTGCGTTAACGAGTTTAATTTGGAAACGATACTTTTCTCATTCAATCGAACAAATAGGAAAACCTAATTATATTGTTCTATTATGCCCCGAGAGTGTAAATTCACAACGTATCGATGCCAACGTTCACAAGAACCAAAACCGAGCCAACATTAGACTTCATAGTTTCGCCCTAACAGTATATCGTTTGAAACAGTACTTTTTCTCATTCAATCGAACAAAGAGTAAAACCTAATTATATTGTTCTATTATGTCCCGAGAGTGTAAATTCACAACGTATCGATGCCAACGTTCACAAGAACCAAAACCGGGCCAACATTAGACTACACAGTTGCGCCCTAACAGTATATCTTTCGAAACAGTACTTTTTCTCATTCAATCGAACAAAGTGCAAAACCTAATTATATTGTTCTATTATGCCCCGAGAGTGTAAATTTGCAACCTATCGATGCCAACATTCACAAGAATCAAAACCGAACCAACATTAGACTACTCAGTTGCGCGTTAGCAGTTTAACTTTGGAAACAGTACTTTTTCTCATTCAATCGAACAAAGAGTAAAACCTCATTATATTGTTCTATTACGCCCCGAGAGTGTAAATTCACAACGTATCAATGCTAACGTTCACACGAACCAAAACCGGACCAACATTAGACTACTCAGTTGCGCCCTAACAGTATAACTTTAGAAACAGTACTTTTTCTTATTCAATCGAACAAAGTGTAAAACCTAATTATATTGTTCTATTATGCCCCGAGAGTGTAAATTCACAACGTATCGATGCCAACGTACACAAGAACCGAAACCGGGCCAACATTAGACTACTCAGTTGCGCCCTAACAGTATAACTTTGGAAACATTACATTTTCTCTTTCAATCGAAGAAAGAGTAAAACCTAATTATATTGTTCAATTATGCCCCGAGAGTGTAAATTTGCAACCAATCGATGCCAACATACACAAGAATCAAAACCGAACCAACATTAGACTACTAAGTTGCGCGTTAACAGTTTAACTTTGGAAACAGTACTTTTTCTCATTCAATCGAACAAAGAGTAAAACCTAGTTATATTATTCTATTATGCCCCGAGAGTGTAAATTCACAACGTATCGATGCTAACGTTCACACGAACCAAAACCGGACCAACATTAGACTACTCAGTTGCGCCCTAACAGTATAACTTTGGAAACAGTACTTTTTCTCATTCAGTCGAACAAAGATTAAAACCTAATTATATTGTTCTATTATGCCCCGAGAGTGTAAATTCACAACGTATCGATGCCAACGTTCACAAGAACCAAAACCGGGCCAACATTTGACAACTCAGTTGCGCCCTAACAGTATAACTTTGGAAACAGTACTTTTTCTCTTTCACTCGAAGAAAGAGTAAAACCTATTTATTTTGTTCTATTTTTCCCCGAGAGAGTAAATTCGCACCGTATCGTTGCCAACGTTCACAAGAACCAAAACCGGACCAACATTAGACTACTCAGTTGCGCCCTAACAGTATAACTTTGGAAACAGTACTTTTTCTCATTCAGTCGAACAAAGATTAAAACCTAATTATATTGTTCTATTATGCCCCGAGAGTGTAAATTCACAACGTATCGATGTCAACGTTCACAAGAACCAAAACCGGGCCAACATTAGACTTCGCAGTTGCGCCCTAACAGTATATCTTTTGAAACAGTATTTTCTCTCATTCAATCGAACAAAGTGCAAAACCTAATGATATTGTTCTGTTATGCCCCGAGAGTGTAAATTCACACCGTATCGATGCCAACGTTCACAAGAACCAAAACCGGGCAAACATTAGACTACTCAGTTGCGCCCTAACAGTATAACTTTAGAAACATTACTTTTTCTTATTCAATCGAACAAAGTGTAAAACCTAATTATATTGTTCTATTATGCCCCGAGATTGTAAATTTGCAACCTATCGATGCCAACATTCACAAGAATTAAAACCGAACCAAGATTAGACTACTCAGTTGCGCGTTAGCAGTTTAACTTTGGAAACAGTACTTTTTCTCATTCGATCGAACAAAGAGTAAAACCTAATTATATTGTTCTATTATGCCCCGAGAGTGTAAATTCACAATTTATCAATGCTAACGTTCACACGAACCAAAACCGGGCCAACATTAGACTACACTGCTTGCGCCTAACAAGTATATCTTTCGAAACAAGACGTTTTCTCATTCAATCGAACAAAGAGTAAAACCTAATTATATTGTTCTATTATGCCCCGAGAGTGTAAATTCACAGCGTATCGATGCCAACGTTCAAAAGAACCAAAACCGGGCCAACATTAGACTACGCAGTTGCTCCCTAACAGTATAACTTTGGAAACAGTAATTTTCTCTTTCAATCGAACAAAGAGTAAAACCTAATTATATTGTTCTATTACGCCCCGAGAGTGTAAATTTGCAACCTATTGATGCCGACATTCACAAGAATAAAAACCAAACCAACATTAGACTACTCAGTTGCGCGTGAACAGTTTAACTTTGGAAACAGTACTTTTTCTCATTCAGTCGAACAAAGATTAAAACCTAATTATATTGTTCTATTATGCCCCGAGAGTGTAAATTCACAACGTATCGATGCTAACGTTCACACGAACCAAAACCGGACCAACATTAGACTACTCAGTTGCGCCCTAACAGTATAACTTTGGAAACAGTACTTTTTCTCATTCAATCGAACAAAGAGCAAAACCTAATTATATTGTTCTGTTATGCCCCGAGAGTGTAAATTCACAACGTATCGATGTCAACGTTCACAAGAACCAAAACCGGGCCAACATTAGACTTCGCAGTTGCGCCCTAACAGTATATCTTTTGAAACAGTATTTTTTCTCATTCAATCGAACAAAGTGCAAAACCTAATGATATTGTTCTGTTATGCCCCGAGAGTGTAAATTCACACCGTATCGATGCCAACGTTCACAAGAACCAAAACCGGGCCAACATTAGACTACTCAGTTGCGCGTTAGCAGTTTAACTTTGGAAACAGTACTTTTTCTCATTCGATCGAACAAAGAGTAAAACCTAATTATATTGTTCTATTATGCCCCGAGAGTGTAAATTCACAACGTATCGATGCCAACGTTCACAAGAACCAAAACCGGGCCAACATTAGACTACACAGTTGCGCCCTAACAGTATATCTTTCGAAACAGTACTTTTTCTCATTCAATCGAACAAAGAGTAAAACCTAATTATATTGTTCTATTATGCCCCGAGAGTGCAAATGCACAACGTATCGATGCCAACGTTCACAAGAACCAAAACCGGGCCAACATTAGACTACTCAGTTGCGCCCTAACAGTATAACTTTGGAAACAGTACTTTTTCTCATTCAGTCGAACAAAGATTAAAACCTAATTATATTGTTCTATTATGCCCCGAGAGTGTAAATTCACACCGTATCGATGCTAACGTTCACACGAAACAAAACCGGACCAACATTAGACTACACAGTTGCGCCCTAACAGTATAACTTTAGAAATAGTACTTTTTCTTATTCAATCGAACAAAGTGTAAAACCTAATTATATTGTTCTATTATGCCCCGAGAGTGTAAATATGCAACCTATCGATGCCAACATTCACAAGAATCAAAACCGAACCAACATTAGACTACTCATTTGCGCGTTAACAGTTTAATTTGGAAACAGTACTTTTTCTCATTCAATCGAACAAAGAGGAAAACCTAATTATATTGTTCTATTATGCCCCGAGAGTGTAAATTCACAACGTATCGATGCCAACGTTCACAAGAACCAAAACCGAGCCAACATTAGACTACATAGTTGCGCCCTAACAGTATATCTTTTGAAACAGTACTTTTTCTCATTCAATCGAACAAAGAGTAAAACCTAATTATATTGTTCTATTATGCCCCGAGAGTGTAAATTCACAACGTATCGATGCCAACGTTCACAAGAACCAAAACCGGGCCAACATTAGACTACACAGTTGCGCCCTAACAGTATATCTTTCGAAACAGTACTTTTTCTCATTCAATCGAACAAAGTGCAAAACCTAATTATATTGTTCTATTATGCCCCGAGAGTGTAAATTTGCAACCTATCGATGCCAACATTCACAAGAATCAAAACCGAACCAACATTAGACTACTCAGTTGCGCGTTAACAGTTTAATTTGGAAACAGTACTTTTTCTCATTCAATCGAACAAAGAGGAAAACCTAATTATATTGTTCTATTATGCCCCGAGAGTGTAAATTCACAACGTATCGATGCCAACGTTCACAAGAACCAAAACCGAGCCAACATTAGACTACTCAGTTGCGCCCTAACAGTATAACTTTAGAAACAGTACTTTTTCTTATTCAATCGAACAAAGTGTAAAACCTAATTATATTGTTCTATTATGCCCCGAGAGTGTAAATTCACAACGTATCGATGCCAACGTTCACAAGAACCAAAACCGGGCCAACATTAGACTGCACAGTTGCGCCCTAACAGTATATCTTTTGAAACAGTACTTTTTCTCATTCGACCGAACAAAGAGTGAAACCTAATTATATTGTTCTATTATGCCCCGAGAGTGTAAATTTGCAACCTATCGATGCCAACATTCACAAGAATCAAAACCGAACCAACATTAGACTACTCAGTTGCGCGTGAACAGTTTAACTTTGGAAACAGTACTTTTTCTCATTCAATCGAACAAAGAGTAAAACCTCATTACATTGTTCTATTACGCCCCGAGAGTGTAAATTCACAACGTATCAATGCTAACGTTCACACGAACCAAAACCGGACCAACATTAGACTACTCAGTTGCGCCCTAACAGTATAACTTTAGAAACAGTACTTTTTCTTATTCAATCGAACAAAGTGTAAAACCTAATTATATTGTTCTATTATGCCCCGAGAGTGTAAATTCACAACGTATCGATGCCAACGTACACAAGAACCAAAACCGGGCCAACATTAGACTACTCAGTTGCGCCCTAACAGTATAACTTTCGAAACAGCACATTTTCTCTTTCAATCGAAGAAAGAGTAAAACCTAATTATATTGTTCAATTATGCCCCGAGAGTGTAAATTTGCAACCAATCGATGCCAACATACACAAGAATCAAAACCGAACCAACATTAGACTACTCAGTTGCGCGTTAACAGTTTAACTTTGGAAACAGTACTTTTTCTCATTCAATCGAACAAAGAGTAAAACCTAATTATATTATTCTATTATGCCCCGAGAGTGTAAATTCACAACGTATCGATGCTAACGTTCACACGAACCAAAACCGGACCAACATTAGACTACTCAGTTGCGCCCTAAAAGTATAACTTTGGAAACAGTACTTTTTCTCATTCAGTCGAACAAAGATTAAAACCTAATTATATTGTTCTATTATGCCTCGAGAGTGTAAATTCACAACGTATCGATGCCAACGTTCACTAGAACCAAAACCGGGCCAACATTAGACTACTCAGTTGCGCCCTAACAGTATAACTTTGGAAACAGTACTTTTTCTCTTTCACTCGAAGAAAGAGTAAAACCTATTTATTTTGTTCTATTTTTCCCCGAGAGAGTAAATTCGCAACGTATCGTTGCCAACGTTCACAAGAACCAAAACCGGACCAACATTAGACTACTCAGTTGCGCCCTAACAGTATAACTTTGGAAACAGTACTTTTTCTCATTCGGTCGAACAAAGATTAAAACCTAATTATATTGTTCTATTATGCCCCGAGAGTGTAAATTCACAACGTATCGATGCTAACGTTCACAAGAACCAAAACCGGACCAACATTAGACTACTTAGTTGCGCCCACTAGGTATATCTTTTGAAGCATTTTTCTCATTCAATCGAACAAAGTGCAAAACCTAATT